>JAVXUP010000001.1:0-1200000 GCA_033070095.1 Escallonia herrerae | reverse complement strand
CGTCGGCACCCCTATGGGCTATGACCCCCAGGTCACTCCGAGACGGGAGCAGGTCTTTGGAGGGCATCGCGCCTAATCTTCCTAGCAGTTGGGCGTCGGGTCTTCCCCACCACTGCCATGTCTGTGGGACTCTGCAAAGGCTTGGATTGGAGGCTAGATCAAGGGGGTTCTCTGGCCACACCGACGCTGTGGGAGCCAGTCTTTCCCGACGAACAGAGCGATGCTGTGTGGGGCAGGCTGGGTGAATATGCGATTCAATAGTCCGTGGAGCACCGGCAGCTATGGACCCTTCGGTGACGTGTCACTCTCAGGGAGTGCCACGTGTCGCGTGATGACATCATCATCTCAACCTCTATAAATAGAGGTCTTGAGAATTCATTTGGACGGTTGGACATTTTCAGAACACTTTCACTTTCTCACTCTAAAATCCTAGAGAGAGAAACATACAGGATCCTGACTCTGGACCTAAGCATCAGACTGTGACTGTCGTTGTGTATTCACCCTGCGCCATTGCTCTCGCAGCACTGCCACCCTTAGGCTCTGTCTGGGATGCCCTTGGTCTCTGCCCTTGCTCCTCCCTTGCTGTGTTTCACATCAACATACTTGGCATCTAACTCAGACTACATTCCTTGTGGCACCTCCATGTCGACTGCGAACACACTTTCCTTGGCATCATTTTGGGGACTCCACTGGGGAGGTGAGCATCGCAGTGTAGTTCGTCCTGTGCCCGACATATCCACGCAACCATGCCTCAGCAACGCAGGGCTACCAAGACTACCAATCATGGCCTCAACCCAGCCATCCTAGAGGCCGTCATTTTCCAGACTTAGAAACTTTTCAAGCCATAGGGCTCTTGCACAGGCCTACTGACACCACTATTGATGACATCATCCACTCCCTTGGGGGCTTCACCCCTTCCCAACCCCTTCAGCCTTACATCCCATACTGACTTGGTGCGTGGTGTGCGGGGTGGCTCGAGCCACGTTATTAAGTCTCAACTCTGTCAGTTAACACCCCCCAGGTCTCGCAACCGCCTCTGCCAAGTATGCATGCAACACGCCTCACCCACCCTCCCCTTCTTTTGTTACTCAGTCTGTCATCAATGCAGGCCCATCACCTTGAGTCCCTCATCCCGCTCATCTCAACCTCTCGTGCTTAGGGTCGCATGACCACCCTTTATCAAAAAAAATATTCTTGACACTTAGAAAAAATTTCATTTTTTTCGCAACCGGTCATCGATGATCACCCTCAGTGGTCTCCCTTGCCATCCTCGACTCAGCCCAACACTTAGAAAAATTTTCTTTTTTTTTTGCAACTAGTCATCGATGATCACCCTCAGCGGTCTCCCTTGACACTCTTGTCCGAACTCAACATTTATAAAAATTTTGTTACAAAAAAATTTTCACACCCCTTCTCCTTAGGCTTCGTCCAACACTCGGGAAACCTTCTCAACACATAGAAATTTTTTGAAATTTTCTCACCCCCTTTCGCCCTTCTCCATATCACTCTGCCTGCTCGCGGTCAAATCACCACCCTCTCACCCTCATTCTATACTTAGAAAAATTTTCAAGTTTTTCATCTTCCCCACTACTCCCAACATTCATGCTCTCATCACTCTCCCTCTCACATTTTCCTCTCCTCCCTCACCATCCAACACCCCATCACCCTTTCCCCACTTCATACACAACTTCTTTCTCTTTCTTATGAAAAATTTTCATACTCCCCCCCATCTCACTCCTCTCTTTCTCTTCTTGTACATTGTGAAGATTTTCATTGGGGGCTCCCTCCTTGGGGATGCAAAAAAAATAATTAATTAATTTATTTATTTATTTAATTTTGAAAGTCAAAATCCAATTTCAAATTCAGGCAGGGCAGCCCGCGTGCTCTCGACCTGAACCAATCCATGCGCCCCATTCCCCTCAGAGTCCTAGATCACCCAACCTCGCGACCCACCCTAACCCGAACCATAGACCCGACCCGCGTCCTTCCCCAAAACCCTAACCCTAATTTTCCCTTTCTCTTCTCCATGCATAGCCGCCGTCCATCCTTCCAAGCGCCGTCACCCCTTCGGCCTCCTGCCGCTCCACTCCAGGACGACGTCAGCCTCGCCGGCGACCTCCCTCTTGCCCCCACCTCTCTCATCTCTTCCCTCCCCCCAGGTCCAATCCCCCAAACCACGGCACCCCACCGCCGCTGCCCCTTTCTTCCTCTTTTCCTCCATAGCCAACCCAAGCTCGGCCATTCCTCCCCTTACCCCCTAGGCCTCAGCCTCCCCACCCCTTCCTTAGGCCGATCGCCCCTTCATCTCTCCCCTCCATCTTCCCACTCTCCCGTCACCCCACCCCGTGCCTTGGTCGGCCTCGGCCAGGGGGCCTTGGTCGGCCTCAGCCTCGGGGCCTTGGTCGGCCAGCCTTGGCCCTCCCCTTCCCCTCCCTACCTCCATCGTCTCCCCCGCCCCCACGGCTGGCCAGAGCAGCCTGCAGCCGTCGCGCCATCCTTTCCCATCTTCTTTCTTCTTCCATTTTTTTCCTTCTCCCCAAAATCCCCAAAGCCAAGGCCGACCCTCCCCCTTGCATCCACGAGCTATTTCACTTGGCCTTCACCCTTCTCCCCACTTCGGCCTCCATCACCAAGGCCACTCCTCGGCTTTATACCATACCAAGGCTTACCCCCCAAACTTTGGCCTGCACACATTCTCCCAACGGCCGACAACCATCACCAAACTTCATCGCCACCATCCTCACAGGCATGAACAAAAAAAATTTTCAACACGCACCTTTACCCATCTCGTACTCTCCTACACTTAGAATTTCTTTTGCAATTTTGATCATGTCCCGTGTCGTGACGACCCCGACATCAATGTACTTGCTAAGTGGTGCGCGAGGTAGCTTGAATCACTTACCCTGTCGTCCGCACCCCGACGCCCGTCGTGGACTGCCCCAGCATCACGACGCCCGATTGCGCCCTTGTCGCGCCCCTTATGACGATGTCCCCCGACATCAATGTACTTGGTAGGTGGTGCGCGAGGTAGCTCGAACTACCACCGCGACGCCCTTCGCCCGGACATCATCTTCGCGACCCAGTCGTCCAGACGGCACTCTGCGATGCCCGTCGCCCGGACGTCATCCACGCGACGCTCGTCCTCCCGATGGTACTCTGCGACGCCCATAGCCCGGAAGTCATCTCCGTGACCCCCATTGCCCGGACGTCATCTTGGTGACCCCCGTCGCCAGGACATCACTTTGCGACATCCATCGCCAGTGCCCGTGCACAGTCTTCGAGACGCTTGTTGCCCATCGCCCGGGTGACGTCTCCAAGACACTCATCGTCCATCGCCCGAGCACCGTTTACATGCTCGCGCCTCTACGTCCTATCACCGTGCCTTTGTCTCAACCCCCAAGCATTCCAAGGTCTCAATAGGTGGTGCACGAGGTGGCTCGAGCCACCTACTCTTCACCTTTGTCATTCAGAGACAACACCAGCTACTCTCCATCCAAAGAACATTAAAAATTCTTCTAAGTGTGAACTTGCATCTATGTGTACGGTGCCCACTCTGGTTGCCCCTCTGCGCACACCACACGCAGGGGGCTTATGTTCTCAACCTATTCTGGTCGCACCCAAAGGGCCCACTAGGGGTCCCACTTTGCACATTGAACCGGTCAAAGTGCGACGCTCATGTCACATGCATTTTTTCTTTGCACGCCTTAGTCACCAATTTTTTTACGTTAGCATGACTCACGGTACCACGTTCGTCGTGCCGCGACCACCCAAGCACTTTTTCACCAAAAACATCGACCGATGGCGCAACCAGAGCGATGGGGTCAAGGGCATGGGCCTCGGCCAACCCCATGGGGTCGACCTCAGCCTCCCCCAAGGCCATGCGGTAGGCCTCGGCCTCCATGGGGGGTTGGCCTTGGCCTTCCCCCTCGGTTGTTCACTCTTCGCGCAAAGTCCCTTTCGCGCTTTGTTTGCTTTATACACTTCATATGTGACTTTGGCACCTTATTCGTCACGTGGGTACGATTCATGTCGACATGCTCGTCGTAATGAAACTTTCAGATTTGTCATTGCCCATCAAAACCCCTTCCGTCGGCTTGCCCAAAGTTCACCCGAAGGGGGAGTGGCCTTGGCCTCCCTTCATGGGAGTTGCCATTGGCCTTGGCCACCTCCTAGGGTTGGCCTCAGCCTTCCCAAGGGGTCGGCCTCGGCCTCCACCCAATTTTGGCCTATGGCCTCCGCTCCCGCGCGCACTTGTTTTCTCAAGTCTTTGCACCTCTGTGATGTTTACGGATGTTCGTGCATGAACCTCATGACGTCCGTTATGCATGAATCTCGCGACGTCCATCGTGTATCAACCTCGCGACGTCCGTCGTGCATCAACCTCGCGACGTCTGTCATCGTGCATCAACCTCATGACATCCGTCATGCCTCAACCTCACGTCGTCCATCGTCTGTGACCGCATACCGCTCCCGTGATGCCCATCGCCCAAAGTCGCGCACTGCCATCGAATGACTAGTCGCTGACGATCGCGTACCATCACTCCCAACTTTGTCATTACTACATGTTGCATTCATTATCTTGTTATGACAGGTACACTCAACTCGCATACCATCTTCGGGACACCCGACGCACGCTAGTGCGCCGGCTCCGCGACGTTCGTCGCCGAGCCCATGCGCCATTCTCATGACATGTGCCCCAACACTAAGTATTGTTCCATGATGTTCGTTGCCCCGCCCATGCGCCATTCTTAGATACGTGCCCCAGGCAGCAAGTATTGCTCCACGACGTTCGTCGCCGCGCCCGTGCACCATCGTCATGATACGTGCCCCCGGCACCAAGTATGGCTTCGCAACGTTCATCGCCGCACCACTTTCATAACATGTGCCCTGGTACCAAGTATTGTCTCCGCGACGTTTGTCACCGCGCCCATGCACCATTCTCATGACATGTGCCCCAGCACCAAGTATTGTCTCCGCGACATTCGTCACGGCGCCCATGTGCCATTCTCATGACATGTGCCCCGGCACCAAGTATTGTATCCGCAACATTCGTCATTGCGCCCATGCTCCATTCTCATGACATGTGCCCCGGCACCAAGTATTGTTCCGCGACGTTCATCGCCACGCCTGTGCGTCATTCTCATGATATGTGCCCCCGACACCAAGTGTTGTCTCCGCGACGCTCATCGCCGCGCCCGTGCTCCACTTCCATGACATGTGCCCCTGGCACCATACGCACTCTATCGCACCCATTCACCGCGCCACTAACACAAATGTGCCCCCGACACCTTACTCACTCCGCCATGCCCATGCGTCGCTCCGCTGATACTACTCTACCCCAAGGCTCTCTGTCACAATGTCGTGCCCCCGGGCACCATACACACTTCACCGCCCCCTTGCGCCAACTTCCATGACATGTGCCCCCGGCACCAGGTATGGTCTTGCAACAGTCGTCGCCGCGCCTATGCACCACAATCATGTTACAGACCTCCGGGCATCACACTTATTCACCACACCATGCGCCCCTGCCATGGACGTGGAACATGTTTCAACCCACTCTCCGGAGTGTGCAGTATTCCTGGGGCTCCGTTCGTAGTGCTCCGGCATGAGGACCCCTCACAGCGGGATGGACTCGTTACCACAAAGTCATCCCCGCCACGGGATGGGCTCGTTACCACAAATCCATCACCGTCATAATCACGGGGGGCTCCGTTTGTAGTGCTCCGGCACGAGGACCCCTCGCAGCAGGATGGACTCATTACCACAAAGTCATTGCCGCCACGGGATGGGCTCGTTACCACAAAGCCATCGCCGTCTTCATTTTGGGGGGCTCCGTTCGTAGTGCTCTGGCATGAGGACCCCTTGCAACGGGATGGACTCGTTACCACAAAGCCATCACCGACTTCATTTCGGGGGGCTCCGTTCGTACTGCTCCGGCACGAGGACCCTTCGCAGCGGGATAGGTGACTCCTCCGGGACACTGTCTCTACCAGGCAGGGTGCCTGCGTGACTGGCCTATGTGCTCTGGCACTCGGGGCCTGCGTCGGCACCCCTATGGGCTATGACCCCCGGGTCACTCAGAGACAAAAACAAGTCTTCAGAGGGCATCGTGCCTAGTCTGCCTGGCAGTTGGGTGTTAGGTCTTCCCCACCGCTGCCAGGCATGTGAGACTCTGCAAAGGCTTGGATTAGAGGCTAGATCAAGGGGGTTCTCTAGTCACACCGATGCTGTGGGAGCCAATCTTTTCGGACAAACAGAGCGACACTGTGCGGGGCAGGCCGGGTGAATATGCAATTCGACAGTCTGTGGAGCACCGGCAGCTGTGGACCCCTCGGTGACGTGTCACTCCTGGGGAGTGCCACGTGTCGCGTGATGACATCATCATCTCAACCTCTATAAATAGAGGTCTTGAGAATTCATTTGGATGGTTGAACATTTTCAGAACACTTTCACTTTCTCACTCTAAAATCCTAGAGAAAGAAACATAAAGGACCCTGACTCTGGACCTAAGCATCGGACTGTGACTGTCGTCGTGTATTCACCCTGCGCCATCGCCCTCGCAGCACTGCCACCCTCAGGCTCTGTCTGGGAAGCCCTTGGTCTTTGCCCTTGCTCTGTTCTTGTTGTGTCTCACATCAACATACTTGGCATCTGACTCGGACTACATTTCTTGTGGCACCTCCACGTCTGCGAACCCACTTTCCTTGGCATCACCGAGCATGTGCTTCGATGGTGGGAACATGAAGAGAGATAATTTTTGGAGCAGATCCAAACTAGCCCAGAAGATTTTGACGATGGTAATCAACAAAAAAGTATCACTTGCACTCTACTTAACCACAAAGGCTCTTTCATGGCACTTCGGTTGTTTTTTTTTTTTTGATAAACCAGAGAATTGCATAGATAATAAGCGTTTACAGGGATAGCTATTATGGCAAAGGAAAGCATAATCACGACGCAAGTGTCATGTGGTACAAGCAAAGTAATGATAAAAGAAAGACAAATACAAATACAAGTGAGACCAGAAATAACAAGTTCTTGTACAAATGAGGGATCACAAAAGATGAAGCAAAGAGAGCGGAAACTAATTTCCTTCCAAACTTATTATGTTAAGTCATGTTGGTTTTTTGTTTTCTTTGAATATTCATTTATGCCATTTCTCATTTTCTAGTAAGGTGATCTTTAGAGTTCTTAAAACATTACTAATAGTAGAAAGTGTCTACAGAATTTTGTTGCCCTATTTTATATCTTGAAGTGAGAGTTGATTTCGAAAACATTTTCTTGGAATGTACCATCCTAGAAAGGCTTCTTCAGATTGTTCTCGATTTCCACAAAATGAAGATAAAAAAATAAGAATAATTCCATTTTAGTCTCTCATACTTTGGCCCATTTTATTTATTTTTAGTTCAGTCCCTGAATTCCTAAATTCTTGAAACTAATCTATGTATTATACTCCGCCGTCATTTTTGTCCATCCGTTTGTTTTTCCTGCTAAATTGAGGGCTAGATTCGTTTTCTCATGCTTTTAATGCAAATTTAGCATATGCAATGTACGGGACAGTTCCCAATTCAGTTTCTTGTCCAACCACCACCGCCTCTAACATGGCCACCGTCCAACATTGCTACAAACACCTTTCCCCAACACAGACCCACCACGTCATCATTCCCTTTATACCCATCACCCTCCTCCCTCTCCTACACGGGAAAGGCCATTGCTACCATTGATCACAACAACAGGATCTCCATTACAACCAAATCCAACATTATCATTAGGAAAATATATATCGTAGCCCCCATCGTTTGAACAAACTCACCGTCAATTTCACACTCACCACAGTCATGATCAAAAGAAATGCAAAAAAAATCATGATTGACATATTAAAGAAAATGATAGAACCAAATCATTGGGCACATGATTTGGTGCATGTCGTAAATCAGGGAGGTCTTGGTGCCATGGGATGTGGTGATTGGTAGTGCTTGTGGTCTGGCGGCAGTGGCAGTGATGGCGGATTTGACTTCTCTATCTGAATCTAGTGGTTTGTAGATTGGTGGTAAAGGTGAGGATTGAACGGTGGATGGTTTATTCGTGGTGATGAAGTGATGGTGGCGACAGTGATAGGGGCTGATAGTGATCAAGCTGAGGGAAGAAATGGTGCGCTGATGGCGATCGAGCTAGGGGAAAATTATGGACTAATGGTGGTCGAGCAGATGGTCTTCTTTGGCGCAGTAGTGGAATGGTGGTTGGCTCGGTTGGGGGGGGGGGGGGTGGCAGAAAGGAAAGAGAGAGGTAAATGCTTTAAAGTTAGGGCCCATTTTTAAATTGACCAAAATACTCCAAAATTTATTACAAAAAATGTAATGAAAAGACTAAATTGATGACGGAACATAGTAGAAAGATTTAGAAGAGGAGAGAGAGAGAGAGAGAGAGAGACGGAAATTGAAAAAAAAAAGGACAAAGTGCGGGGATCAAATTGAAATTATCTTAAATAAATAATTTGGGGATAAACGACCTTACCATTTTAATCAAAAAGAGTGAAAGAAGAACCCATAGAGTAATATAAAAAATATAAAGTCACAAAAATAAAAAGAGAAATACTGGACTTAGGCCCCGTTTGACACTCTTTTTTTCCTCTTTTTTTTTCAGTTTTAAAAACTGAAAAAAAAGGAGCGTTTGGTAACCATTTTTTTTAATTTAAAAAATCAGTTTTTAAACTGCAGAGTAAAAAAAAAACTCCAAAAACTGGTTTTTTTTTTTCACTTTTGGTTTTTTTTTTCAACCACCACCCTCCCACCGCCGGCAGCCACCTCAGGCGACCACCGCCGGAGACTGCCGGCCGCCGGCAGCCACCTCCGGCTGCCAGCGACCACCGTCGGAGACTGCCGACAACCACCTCCGGCCGCCGGCAGCCACCGGCAGCCACCTCCGGCCGCCGGCAGCCACCGCCGGAGACTGTCGGCAGCCACCTCCGGCCGCCGGCGACCACCGCCGGAGACGGCCGGCAGCTACCTCCGGCCGCCGGCCACCACCGCCGGTGACTGCCGGCAGCCACCTCCGGCCGCCGGCGACCACCGCCGGAGACTGCCGGCAGCTACCTCCGGCCGCCGGCCACCACCGCCGGTGACTGCCGGCAGCCACCTCCGGCCGTCGGCCACCACCACCACCACCGTCGACCACCGCTACGCCCCACCACCGCCACCGCAAACCACCAAAAAAAAAAGTCAAAATAAAAAGGGTTACCAAACACCAAAAAAAAAAACCTCAAAAAAAAAGGGGTTATCAAACACCCACTTGTTTTCATAAAAAAAAAAAATTAAGTTACTCTTTAAAAAACTGCTCTTTAAAAATCAAAAAAAAAATTTTGTCAAACGAAGCCTTACTTTTCATCTTTTCACAGGAGTAAGCTAAAGTCTTAAACTAAACCAAACACCAGAAAATGCGCCCACCAGGACAAACCAGTCAACCACCAGCAACCCCAAGTCGCCACCACCACCACCCGCCACCCAATCTCTCTATCTAACTCACCAAACGTTTCCGACAACCACCACCCGCCACCTCTACAATGGAATCCTCCCCACTGTACCTCCTCCCACAGGACACCCTCCACCAGATCCTCAGCCGCCTCCCCCTCCGCCAGCTATCTGCCATCTGCAGGTCCCTCCTCTCCACCGTCTCCTCCCCCTCCTTCCTCCTCCTCCTTTCCTCCCTCCCCCCTCCGCCTCCCCTCCTCGCCCTCCGCCCCCACCACCCATCCTCCCCCACCCCCCTCCTCCACGCCTTCGACCCCTCCTCCACCCACCTCTGGCTCACCTTCCCCCTCTCCTTCCTCCCCTTCCCCTCCCTTCACCCCGTCGCCTCCTCCCTCGGCCTCCTCTACCTCTGGGCCCAGGCCCACTCGCCCCCGCACAAAACCCTCATCGCCTGCAACCCACTCACCCAGGCCCACCGCCCCCTCCCCCATCTCGGCTCCGCCTGGTCCCGCCACGGCTCCGTCCTCGTCGGCCCCCCCGACCGTGTCCTCGTCCTCACCGAACTTGCCGCCCTCTACTATTCCGGCTCCACCAACAACAACTGGCTCAAGTTCTCTTCCAATTTACCCTCCAAGCCACGTAGCCCCATTCTGGTCTCCGATTCGATACTCGCCTTATGTGACGTCGGATCGCCCTGGAGGAGCCAATGGAAGCTCTTCATATCCACAATCTCGAACCTACAGAGCTCTCAGCCGTGGACCCGGCTTGAAAAGCACGAGTGGGGCGAAGTTTTCGACATTCTAAAACGACCCCGTTTGGTTAAGGGGGTGGGGAAGAAAGTACTGATGATTGGGGGGCTAAAGTCGTCATTTTCGCTGAATGCGACGTGCTCGACGATCTTGATACTGAGGCTGGACTTGGAGAGCCTGGAATGGGACGAGGCGGGGCGTATGCCGGCGGAGATGTTCAGGTGTTTTCAGGAGTCGAGCAAGTTCAAGGTGTTTGGAGGGGGGAATAGGGTCTGCTTTTCGGCTAAGAGGATCGGGCGGCTGGCACTGTGGGATTGTGAGGCGGCAAAGGCAGAGTGGCGGTGGATTGATGGTGTGCCAGGGAACGGGGACGGGTTGCTCCGTGGGTTTGTGTTTGAAGCTCGGCTCACTGCTGTGCCATAGGCAATCGGTTGGTAATTCGGGATTTCAAGTTATGTGTTGATGTTATATGTGCATTGGTACAATAATTGCTTTTGAAAATTTTTGTTGTGTTACTATCAATTGAATTGTTCATGTGTCGAGTATACTATTGAGTATGTGTTGGGATTAATATACAATGAAGGTGCTTCTTCAGTGTTGGATGCTGCCCTCTTTGAAATTTTGAGGATGTTCTTAACTCAGAGTAATGATTTATGTTAGCAATCCCTTAATCAGTGTGTGAATGTCCCGTTGGTCTAAACTACCCCTTTTTATGTCTATTAAGAGTTTTAACATTAGTTGTATTAAATCAGGGAGACGGGAAGCTTCTTTCTACTGCATGTTATTGTAGTATGATTCAAGCTCTACGGGTGAGATGGCTGCCGAATTCAGCCTGTTAACAGGGTCATTCAGATTCTGTGCGGCATTTAAACTCGTGCTGACAAAACTGTTTTCTAAGTTGACTTCTATCCTGGGATTTTCAGTTTACTAAGTCGGTCATAGGTGTTCATAGGTATCAAGGAATTCATTTGATCTTTTTGGCATTTAGATAAACCTTGAGGAGGGAGTTGCATGGCCCGACTCTAAGATATATGCTAGAATAAGGAGTCTATTGACTATCCTTAATACTGTAAATGTAGGGGGCCAGTGTTATTCTTGGTGCTGCTTGATCCAACAGTTGGCTAGACTAGTCGGCACTTGCTAAAATAACACTCTATGTAGTTGCTGAAACCTGTATACTGTGCTAGGAGTTTTAGCTAGGCAAATGGTAGATATCTCACAACCTTTAGCTGATGGTAGATATCTCACAACCTTTATCTAGAGGAGGAAGTTAGATTGTTGAGAGGGGGAGAGTGGGAGCAAGGGGGAGCGAGGGAGGGGAGGGCCTATAAAATTCTATTGCAGTAGCATTTTCTAATGTAATTTAGCGTTAATGGCATGATTACTCTTGTGATTGGACTAGTATATTCCTGAAAGATACTAGGATAATAGCATGCATGAATCTTTGATAATTCCACTCTAGCAGCAGGCTGAGAGCTCTGTTCTTACAGTTTGAACTTATCTCTATCAACTAGTTTCATGTGTAGGAAAACCCTACATGTGAAGAATCTAAGACCAATTTCGTGCATACCTGGGGTAATTCTCTAAGATATCTCCTGTGGTGCTGAACTATGTTGTCTTGCTTTAGTTATAGCAGAAGCCTTATCCTGCTATCTGTAACTCACTGCTTCCTATCCAACATATGTGTTGGTATAAGAGCAAGTTAAAGTGGCTAGGTGTATAAATGTGCAAGGACCAAGAAGGTTTAGGCATTCCTCCTACTGATAGACTGTTGCAGCCAGGGAGTTTCTTAATTTTCCCAAGTTCCTTTCGTTCTTGTAGTTGTTTCTTTCTTGACGGAATTGCAGACCCTTGTTGGTTTGCTCAACAATCTTATCCCGCGATGTTAAGAACAAGACCTTTAGGAAAGCTTTTTTACCAATGATAGATCATGCTCATTGCTCACTCATTTGATCACACTTGACCTCTCTTTATATGTAACTATACTAGATTAGAAGCTCGTTTGGACCGTTTGGTTGAAGTTCTATGCTTTGAAAAGGGTGGATCATGCTTTATATATTTTATCTGCTGCCAATAGGTGCATGAGGATCACTAGTTCAAGCCCCTCAACCAGTTATTGCCTGACGAACTTGCTGGTGACTTGCTCTAGTCTTTGAAGGCCTTTTAGGTCTAGTACATCTTGACAAATTTTGGACCTTATTTGATGGACTGAGTTAGCTTTACAACTTGCAACTGCAATGTACTTGGCTCTGTGAGATTCTAGACATAAAGTTTAGTGGTTTATCTGGTCTCCAGTTTCTTAATTGTGTGGACTAGGTACTTAGGTTGCGCTACTAGTTATTTTCATAAGCAACACTGTAATACATCTGCTGGTGTTTTAGATTCTTAGCTTACTGCTACACAAATTACATGTATGAGATTTTTGTTTAGGTCCGTTAAGCAAATGATAAGTGGCTGGTACTGTGGAACACTAAGAGTGAAATCGTTGTCTTATTGGCATTCTGAATCAGTTTCGTTATTACTGAATGACCATTGTGTAGGAATTAACTGAGTTGAGACCTGCATCTAGTGAATGTTCTGTTTTTTTTATATATAGCAAAAGATTTAGAAAGTCCAGGGTACATAAGTAAAAATTAGTTCAGAATGCTGAAATACTTATGTTGAGATGGTGGTAATGGCGATCATAGCACGGTGAGGTCGCTCTTTGCGAGCCACAAAATGAGTTATGATGTGTCTCTCATCTTATCCAGTTCAATTTTATTGAAGAATTATTTGGCAAAGGGATGAATGGAGTTTCCCCCTAACCTATGCCTGTCGAAATATCAATTTCTCTAATCTTGAACTGAATTTCATTAGTAGCACCAAAGCTGCAACACTTCTTTGCCATTTATAGAGTTTTTTTTACTCTCTTTCACTCTACATATTGATAGGAACCCACACAGAGGCAGTAGTTATAGGCTGTCCTTTCCAGCATAGAGATAACCTGCAGCTCTGATGTTGCACCCAATATCCTTTACCAAAGACACCTGCCAATAACTTGGCCTGAGAAATATTATATGGACTCAGAGGTGATGGCTTAAAAAATTTAAACAAAGAAAATGCGCCTTCCCACGATACCTTCTCTCTCCTCTCTGAAGGGAATTTTTTCACACTATCTAAAATTTTGGGCCCCATAATCTTCCTCTCGATCAGTCTGAAACCTACACTTGAAAAGCTATATAGTATCGAATCAGAGAGTGCAGCATAATGCTGGAAAGCCTTGGAGAAGAACTCTCCAAAGGACGTAGACGCAATTTTAGCAAAATGAAGTAGCTCTTCTTCAACTAAAACGACCATTTTTGGGGATAATCTACTCACACCATTTAAAAAAATGCCTATGTGTGACAACTTTCTAGTAGGCGTGTGAAGCTGGTCAATTGCACAGTTAGCAATTAGTGTATGACCCACTTCTATACTGTCGAAATCTTGCTCTTTGCGCACTATCATCTGATCAAACTTAAATGGCAGGTTAACTGACTCTGCAAACTCACTGAGCCTTTTACCTGTGTTTTGGACCACTCCTGCATTTTCTGGATCCATGATGATCGCAGTCATCCTCATAGAAACGTTCTTCCTCAATGCGAGGTCTGCCATCAATGGCGGCCATTGGATTCCTTCCATAATGTCGAAATCAACAACATGAAGCTCATTCCCATCTTTGATAGCCTCAAAAATTGCTTGATTGGCAGTGAACTGTGCGAACTTTACATAGGGGGATAGCTCAAGAAGCATCTGAAAGGTAGGCATGGTGACGGTCTGGGAAGGAACAAGCTCATGTGACTGCTCAAAAGCGCTTCTACTTTTGTAACGAAGACCTTGGGTAAAGTAAACAAAAATCATGTCGTATGGATTTTTGTCATTCTTTTCGTGACACAGAATATGTGTTAGACTTGCAATTGCATTGCAAGCGAGAGGCCAATCTGAAGTTTCAACAGCTTTTGCTCCAGTCAACAGAAGACCAAACATGCTAGTCTCGCCCTCTAACTGAGCTCCCTCAGAATGCTTGCATTCCATGCAGTAGCCGATGTTTTGCATACTTGATTTTTTACCATGAATGCCTTGGAGACTAACTTCACTGCTGAGCTCAGTTTCGAGCTGAAGCAGTTCTCCCATGAATAGATCATCAAAGAAACTGTCTCCACTTAGGTTTGGTGAGCAGAGTCTTTCTGTTTCGAAATTAACTGCAGTTTCCATACTACATGCTATTAGTTCCGCAAGGTAGCTTGACTCAGAAAGTTGACAGGTATTATCGTACTCCATTAGACTCATGGAAGAAGGTAAAGAAGGTAGTTAATGGTTTTAGGGATAGTAGACATATAAGCAGGTAGTTCATGCTTAAATGCATGCAAGGGTGGACGAGTTTAGGACTGCCCTGTTAGGTGGAAACTTCATAGTAACAACTAGCAAAAGAAAACAAGAGAAGTTTCACATATTAGAAATATATAATATGCTTCGTCATCTAACACATATATAGGTTGTCCACGCACTGCACCCAGGTTTTCCTGGACTTTTGTCAAGTTTTTGCAGCTGCAGAAATATTATTTACTAATATCATGTTTATATATCTGCTGGTTAATTTATTCTGCCATCTGCTATGTCCCGACACGAAATGATCCTGTGACAAATGTGTTATACATGATACACAAAAGATTCCAAACCATGTGGTTGCATGTGAAGTCAAAAGATTCTAAAATTTGTATACAATAGCATAGTATTAGGCCTCTAAACATATTGTTAGGCCTCTAAACATTTGGACCTGGTACCTTTTGACTAGCAAACGTGAAACATGATTTTATTCTGCTTTCAACAATTAAGAATTTGCAATTTGCAGCAGCAGTTAAGGACAATGGTCGGTGGGAAGCTGTGGTTCGATAACTTGAGAAACTTTGCTTGCACATCAAATAGAGAACATGTTTTTGTTCTTTGCCTGTTTTAAATATTTGGATCTGAACTCTTGGCAACCTGTTTCCGATCCTGACTTCGGCAACTCTTTGAGAATGCCTAGAACCATGCTAAAGGAAGAAAGAGCTTCCTGGTCTAAGCAGGGAAAAAAACTTAGGTTCTTCTAGCAAGGCGTTTAGGTTCTTCATATGATTTTGATGTTTGTTGGATTCTGGATGATTATTTTTACAACCTGAATCTCAATCTTGTTGAAGCATTCGCTGTGCGCGACTAGAGTGAAGCTTCAACGGGTTTGCCTTGGGTACTTCAGATTGATCCGTTCGTCGTGGTAGAACTGCTGCGTTCATGAAACCTTTCTATTGTTAAGATACCATTTTGCTTGCACCCAAGGAAATAACATGGCAGATTTCTTGCACTTTGATATTCAGGCTTGGACCAAATTTCTCACATGTTTGCTTGTTTAAGGCTCATTTGTCTTGAAAGAACAGATCTGCTGCCATATCCTGCATGCATATAGTTAAACTTTGCATCACTAAGATAATTAAGGTGATGAGTGCGCTCCATGAAGATGAACCATTCAATGGTTTCATTATCGGGGAGTAACAAGTCTAGTCGGATTTCCAGTCTCAGAACTATCATTGGTGTAACAAAGTCTAATATATCTATTTGTATTATGATGATTTCATGAAACGTGTTATTTCTCAGGCACTAAGATGCTTTTGCAGCAACTCGAGTGGCCTTTTTGTATGCATCAGCTGCTATGAACGGCTGCATGCTCCCACATAAAAGATTCAAGCTTTTCAGCTTCCCTCTTTTTCTCACTCTTGTCCAATGGTCTGAAAGCATCCAGCATATTCATGGATTCCCGCTTCACTGGTCACATAACCAATTTGGAAGATGTAAAGCTGCTTTGGCGTTTAGCCCCTTTTAACTATTCATTGATTGCTATCATACTCTCATAGTTTGATCGGAAAGCCATTCCTTTAATCTGGATTATGATTTTTCATAGCTGTACATCCATATTATTATTTCAGAAACTATCTTTATTTTAACAATAAAAGACTGTCATCATAAATTTAACAATGATTCTTATCCTTTGATCTTGACATTTCGAGAAGTCATTCTTTTATTTGAGCTAACTAAAGAGGCATCTAATATGATATGAGAAAAAATGAAAAAAAAAATGAAAGGTGCAAGAAATAAATGGAAGTCATTTTTTATTGAGCAAATACAAAAAAAAAAAAAGGTCAATCTCTAACCATCCGTATGGTTCGGTCATCATGATGACGTAAGTGTGCTCACGGAAGCATGACCTAGATAAAAAGAAAATTCTAAAGAAGCCCCCAATTATTTGATGTTGGGAAGTGGAAACATTACAAAGATCACCCACCCGCATAATAGAACATTGATGGCATTCGATCTTGTATGTTTGGAAGCATCATCGTATCCATTATTGACTTGAAAGACGGGACGATTTTCGATGCTAGTAGAAAGATATATGTCTTATTTTTTCAATGTCTCAAGAAGGAATTATATTGAACTTCAACAGTTTGCTGTGTCATTTGTAACGTACATGTTTGTAGACACTAACGGAACTAGAAACATTAAGCAGGGTGGGCACTTAGAATAATTTTTATATTTCAGCGATAATGATATTTCTAAATTCATGCCATAATATGTTTGTTCATGCCTTTTCAGTGATAAAAGTAAAATCTCATGGAATTAAGCTCATTGTCTAAACTACTCGAATAGTAAAAAAAAATTAGTTATGTCTAGTTGGCTAAAGCTGAAACCAAGTAGAAAATTTAGGGTGTTAAAATCCCACTTGCTATTGTTGTTAAGCATGCAAATTATAAGTTCTAAATTCTCAAATTATGAATTTGAAATTCCCAAATTTCTAAGCCTTAGAATTAGAAATTATAAGTTATTAATCTCGTAATTCTAAATTGAAACAAAAAATTGTACTTATTACAGAGAAAGGGTTCAGAGTATCCAACTATTAAGAATCAAACATGGATCTTACCATGAAAAAAGTTGCCATGGCCTTCAAGGAGCTTTACGTGAAATCGCCACGGGCAACTGGCCAGCAAGCAGCACTGCAGCTTGATTCAGGATATCTCAAAAATAAAATAGAAAAACCTCCTTCCGTGGTAATACCAATCAAGGGAAACAATTTTTACCCTAAAGCCACCAAACGGTTGGCGCGACAGATTGAATTTTACACTAGACATGGACCGGGCAGAGGAGGGAGAGGAGAAAATAGGTAAAGGTAGGAGAATGCTGTATAACAGCCAAAGCCCAGAGGCAGCGTGCTCTGTCCCTTTGTAAAGTGTAAACTTTGTGGTTAAATATGTTAAATTTATGTAATTATTTATTTGGGGTTTAAACTTTGCTTCGTTTGTGTTTATTTGTATAAGTTTAGCATTTAAAGTGATTAAAAGGACATTTCTTTTAGTAATTCTTAAAATTTTTAGGTACCTTACATGTAACATAAACTTTAAAAAAAATTAAGTATTTTTAAAATTTTTTGACTGGCACTTTTATCATTATGGGTTAAATATGCCATATATAAGAGAGAAAGTTTTTGGAACACTCCACTATGTGAAATATTGAATTGAGGTTGTAAGAAAAATATTCGTTGAATGTATGGAGAATGCCAAAGTCGAGCATGGATGTTCAGTTCTTAAGACGATATTTGCCCTTTATCAATACATGACAAATCTGCTTTTCAGGATAAAATAAAGTGACCTCTAGTGAATTTTTGCAAATAGAAAATAGACGTAAAGGGTTTAGTCTACAAGAATGTGAGATTTCGTAACAAATGGAGGGAAGCTTGTGAGACTACTTATAGATAAATAAATGTCGCTAATGAATAGGTACAAATATCTAAGGTTAATCACCAACGGTCAATGTCACAATTCGATAAGGTGTTTCTTGATATGATTTTTCTAAAAAATTAATAAAGATGAACAATTAAAACCATTTAAAGCGTACAGTCTAACACGCTCCAAAAGAATAAGTCGGGTTCGAGGCCAAGTGACACATGGTGGCCCTTGATGGCACAAGGAAACCGTGTGTGGCACTCGACTTGCCGCTCGCAAGAAGAGTCCGCCAACCAATCCCAACAATTTAAAGCAAGCAGTGCATCAACATCGCATAAAACAGTGCACAAAGAGTAAATTTCAACACTAGGGCAAAACGGTCACAAATATCTTCATTACTTCAATAGCATCATTACAACTTACAAAAGGCTTTGTTTGCATCCACAGTGTGCAATCTAGCTAGACAGACAAGCTAAAATAAAGCAAGGGACTCTCGGGTATGGGTGTGCATGACTCCCATATAGTACCATTAGGAGGAAAAACCAAAGTGACAGTAGTAGACGTAACTATGTCGAGGAGTCATAGTGTCCCTTTTTAGAGAAATACAACTCGAAATGACTTGAAATTTTATAGGGAAACTTAAATATATACAACGGTGGTCTCCACCAAAATTGAACAAAAACGCACGCCTGGATCTTCAGATCTTCACTGTTGGCTTTTGGCGTGCGTGGGCACTGCAATTGGGCGCGCGGGCGCTGTGCTTGATGGGCGCATGGGCGCCTGTTGGAAGGGCGCAGGGGCGCTGAGCTGGATGGGCGCGGGGGCGCTGTGCTAGGCGGGTGCAAGGGGCAGCCCGTGACATTCTCCCCCACTAGAGCTGTTGACGCCCTCGTCAACTTCTGCATGTGGTAGGCTTCAATCTTGTCGGCGTAGGCTGATAAGTCTGCTGCTCGTTCCCAAGTGTTTTCTTCATCCATATGTCTCTGCCACTTGACTAGGTACTCCTGATGGCATTTGCGGGAAGCTATAATCACTCTATCATTCAAAATAGCTTCGGCAACTCGCTTTCCTGCTGCTTTGGGTTTGAGTCCTTGTCTCTTGATTTGGCCCCTGGAGGGGTCGGCTGTGTCTTCATAGAATGGCTTCAACATGCTGACGTGAAAGACGGGATGGAGCTGGCGGCTCCACCAATGAGGCGGATCAACTTTGTAAGCCATCTTGCCTATCTTCTTCACTATAGTCAGGGGTCCCTCATATTTCTGCAAAAGACGAGAGTCTCTTCCCCTTAGAAATTTGCGATCTTGTGGCAGTAGCTTAACCATAACTTTGTCGCCCACGTTAAACTCTTGAGATCTCTTGTTCTTGTCAACGTGTTTCTTCATTCTTCTGGCTGCTTTCTCAAGGTAGGAGTGAGCTAGATCTATATTCTGCCTCCATTCTTCGCTGAAGCTTATGGCCCTTGGGGATTTCCCGGCATTGGGGACGTTTACCGTGTGGGGTAGTAACGGTTGTTGTCCATTTACAATCTCAAAAGCACTCTTCCCTGTCGAAGAGCTTTTGCGTGAGTTGAAACACAGCTGGGCAACATCCAGTAGCTTGACCCAATTTTTCTGTGTTGCACTGACAAAATGGCGGAGGTACTCTTCTAACATGGAATTGAACCGCTCCGTCTGACCGTCTGATTCTGGATGATAACTTGAACTCATCGAAAGTTGGGATCTGAATAACTTAAAGAGTTCAGTCCAAAAGTTTCCAGTGAAGCGGGAGTCCCGATCACTGACAATGTCTTGAGGCATGCCCCAATACTTCACCACATACTTAAAGAAAAGTTGCGCTGTGTCTTCGGCTGAGCAATACTTGGGTGTTGCGATAAAGCTCGCATACTTGCTAAATCGATCAACGACAACAAGAATTGTGCCTAAGTCTTCAACCTTCGGCAGACCAGTGATGAAATCCAATAACACACTCTCCCACGATCTCTTGGGGACCGGCAGCGGCTGTAGTAACCCTGCTTTCTTCTTACGCTCCACCTTGTCCTGCTGACAAGTAAGGCATGTCTTCACATACTCTTGCACTTCATCCCCCATTTGGGGCCAGTAGTAACCTTGTTGAAGGAGAGCTAATGTTCTTTCTCCTCCGGCATGGCCTGCCTAAAGGGTGTCATGACATTCTCGAATCAATGTTCGTCTCAGATCATCGACTCGAGGAACGTATACCCGTCTTCCTTTGGTCATCAGCAAACCATCTTCTTGCCAAAACTGTCGAGTTTTACCGCTCTCGATCAGTTTCAGTAGTTGTTGGGCAACCGGATCCCTGGTAAGGGCCTTCTTGATCTTTTTTCCGATGTTGATGGCAACTCGGCTATCTGCTCTAACAATAGCATTCATGGCCATCAATGCTACCTGATCTAGTTCGGCTCTCCTGCTGAGGGCGTCTGCTACGCTGTTGGTTGAGCCTGCCCTGTACTCGAGCATGAAGTTGAATTCTGCCAAAAGTTCCTGCCACCTGGCCTGTTTCGAGGTGAGCTTAGATTGACTCAAGAAGTGGCTCACTGCAGTGTTGTCCGTCCGCACTATGAAGCTAGAACCAAGCAGGTAGTGCCTCCAAATTCTGAGACAATGTACTACCGCGAGCAACTCTTTCTCATGAGTGGTGTAGCGACGTTCTGCTTCGTTGAGCTTCCTACTCTCATATGCCACCGGGTGGCATTCTTGCATTAGAACCCCTCCTAGTGCAAAGTCAGAAGCATCTGTATGAACTTCAAAGGACTTCGACACATCAGGGAGAGCAAGTACCGGATCTTCAGACATAGCCTGCTTCATAGCCGAGAAGGCCGATTGACACTCCTTGGACCATTCCCAAACATTGCTCTTCTTCAAAAGTTCGGTTAGGGGATGGGCCATTCTCGAATAATCTCGGACAAACTTCCTATAATAGTTGGTCAATCCAAGGAAAGATCTCAGTTCTGAAACATTCGTTGGCGGCTGCCACTCCTGTATCACTTGAACTTTAGCTGAGTCCATCCTTATCTGACCCTGTTCTATCACATGGCCCAAGAATTTAATATTGGTCTGGGCAAAAGTGCATTTCGACAGCTTCACGTATAGCTCGTGCTCCCTCAGTCGGGCAAGCACCTTCTTCAAGTGCTTCAGATGCTCGTCCAAGCTGGAACTGTAGATCACAATATCATCGAGATACACCACTACAAAATCTTCAATGTAGTCCCGCAAAACCTGATTCATCAAGGTGCAAAATGTGGCCGGGGCGTTGGTCAAGCCGAACGGCATGACCAGGAACTCATACGCACCGTATCTGGTGACACAAGTTGTCTTCGCCTCGTCACCTTCGGCAATTCGGACCTGCCAATACCCAGACTCCAAGTCCAACTTGGTAAACACTCTCGCCCTACTAAGCTGATCAAAACAGTCGGCAACTAAAGGAATAGGATACTTGTTCCGAATAGTCACCTTGTTTAGCACCCTGTAGTCCACACACATCCGCAAGGAACCATCTTGTTTCTTCTGGAAGAGGACTGGTGCACCGTAAGGCGACTTCGCTGGAGTGATCAATCCCGCATCTAGCAACTCCGTCAATTGTTTTCTGAGTTCAGCAAGTTCTGGTTGTGACATCCGATACGGAGCTCGGGCGGGTGGCTTCGTGCCTGGCACGAGCTCTATCTCATGGTCAATTGCCCTTCTAGGTGGCAATTTCTTCGGCAATTCATCAGGCATCACATCTTCAAAGTCGTTTAATATCACTTTAACTTCTTTGGGTAATGGTCCCGATACTTCTTCAATTTCGTCCCACCGTAGCATGGCAAGGTAGGTTGTTTCGTCCCGTTTTAATCCCCTTTTCAACTGGAGGGCTGAGATAGAACGCTCTCCCGCCCTAGGAGATATAGTTGGGATGACACACGGTTTATTCCCAAGCATACTAGCGAGTTGGTACATGGCATCACTGTGGTCTTCGTGTCACGCAGAAACTCCAACCCAAGGATCAGTTTAAAGTCGTCCATGATGACTACTGAAAAGTTGGTCCTTCCTTCGTATGGGCCAATCTTGATCAAAACAGATCTCGCTATCCCCGCTACTGGCTGTGCGGCAGAGTTGATAGCCTTCACTCGTCCGCACCCTTTTTCTAGAGTTAGACCCAATCTTTCCACTTCGGTGCTAGAAATGTAATTATGGGTAGCTCCTGTGTCCACCATGGCCCTGATGGCCTTCCCGTTAACCTTGATGTCCACATACATCAAGCCTTTTCCTGGTACATCACCCTTTTTCTTTGGCGGCATGTCTTTAGGCTCTTCCCCAGTCAAACTCTTTTTGGGGTTCCCAACCTGTGTTGTCACCGCATTACACCACTGAGGAAAGGCCCCGACGGCATCTTCCTCTTCATAATCTTGTGTGTCTGTTTGCTCATCTGTTGGTGGATGCCTTGGTCGAGAGCCAGATTGTTCCCCACGTTGCACCTGCCCAATGTTGTCAAAGAAGGCATTCATCATCTGTCGCTGCGGACAGTTAGCGATCACGTGCGGTCCTTGGCATAAGAAGCAACCCCTGAAAGGAGGTTTCTTCACTTCTCCACTGGTGCTAGCGTCAGGCTTGGCTTTGAACCCAACTCCACTCTTCTGTTGGGTAGAAGAGTTTGACGCCCAACTGCTTTTACTGCCCCAACTTTGGTTTGGCACTGGACCCCCTGGCTTCTTGCCACCAATACCTCTGCTTGGATTTCCTCTCTGAGGGGGTCTCTGTGGCTCGGAGTTGTAATCTGAAAGGCTCTCGGCAGCGATGATGGCTTCATTAAGGTTGTTCACCCGACGTCTATTAAGCTCGGTGCGAGCCCATGGTTTTAACCCTTCCATGAAGAAGAAGAGTCTGTCGACTGCGGACATGTCATTGATGTCCAACATCAAGGCAGAAAATGCCTGGCAATACTCCCGGACCGATCCGGTGTGCTTGCATTCCAGCAACGCTTTTCTCGCGTTGAATGCGGTGTTTTCTGGGAAAAACTGACTTTTTAGCTCACGTTTGAGTATCTCCCATGTGTTTATGACGCAAGACCCATCTTCGATCTCTGCGTACTTCTTCCGCCACCATAACTTGGCATCTCCAACCAAGTACATGGCAGCCATCGACACCTTTGTCGCTTCCGAGTCTACTCTAATGGCTCAAAAGTATTGTTCTATATCGAAAAGGAAATTTTCTAATTCCTTGGCGTCACGGGCTCCCCCGTAACTCTTGGGCTCTGGCACTCGGGGCCTCGACGAGTGCTCCGCACCCCCAGCGGGTGTGTTAACCACTGCATGACTAAGAAGCTCCACTCGATCCTGGAGTTCTTGAAATTTAGACTCCCAGTCTATACCTTCACTGTGCCGTGCATGGTGTTCCACTCGATCTTGAAGCTCCTGAAACTTCCCCTCCCATTCCATGCTCTCAGCATATCGGGTATTATCAGTGGCTTCAAGATTCACTTCCAACGCGTCAAGGCGAAGGGAGAATTGCTTCAGGATGCCTGGAGCATCCTGGTCACTCTTGAACATGTCATGTATCTGTGCTTCCAAAGCATCGATTCTCTCTTTCGTGTTGGCCATAGTTTTTCTCAGCAAACTATCCTACAATATTTTCTTAGCTGAAGCCACGGTCCCTTGGGCAACCGCGGCTCTGATACCACCTGACACACGGTGGCCCTTGATGGCACAAGGAAACTGTGTGTGGCACTCGACTTGCCGCTCGCAAGAAGAGTCCACCAACCAATCCCAACAATTTAAAGCAAGCAGTGCATCAACATCGCATAAAACAGTGCACAAAGAGTAAATTTCAACACGAGGGCAAAACGGTCACAAATATCTTCATTACTTCAATAGCATCATTACAACTTACAAAAGGCTTTGTTTGCATCCACAGTGTGCAATCTAGCTAGACAGGCAAGCTAAAACAAAGCAAGGGACTCTCGGGTATGGGTGTGCATGACTCCCATATAGTACCATTAGGAGGAAAAACCAAAGTGACAGTAGTAGATGTAACTATGTGCGAGGAGTCATAGTGCCCCTTTTTAGAGAAATACAACTCGAAATGACTTGAAATTTTATAGGGAAACTTAAATATATACAACGGTGGTCTCCACCAAAATTGAGCAAAAACACACGCCTGGATCTTCAGATCTTCACTGTTGGCTTTTGGCGTGCGCGGGCACTGCAATTGGGCGTGCGGGCGCTGTGCTTGACGGGCGCATGGGCGCGAGACTTGAGGAACTTGTGAGGGCGCATGGGCGCCTGTTGGAAGGGCGCGGGGGCGCTGAGCTGGATGAGCGCGGGGGCGCTGTGCTAGGCGGGTGCAAGGGGCAGCCCGTGACATTCTCCCCCACTAGAGCTGTTGACGCCCCAACCAGATCGTTCCCATTCCCATATTGCCACATCTTTGAGTTAATGTATCATGTTGCCTTCCGCCTTGCCCCGGCTATCCCATTTAAATTTGACCCATGCCACTTAATCGAATTCAATACGGGTTAATCTGCTTAATTTCTATTTGTTTTTGTTTTAAACCGGTCAAGTTTTAAAATATGTATATTATGTTCTTTACTATGGCGGCGGCTGGAGGGTGCTGCTAGAGGTGGGCGACAGTAACTATCGGAGATTGCCAATAATGATTGGAGGTGGCGGCCAAATTGTTTGCTGCTGCTGGTGGTCGGTGGCTGCTGATGGTAGCCAACAGTGGTCGGTGATGGTTGCCGGTGGTTGCTACTTGCCATGGCTTGTGTACATGTGTTGGAAAGAAAGGAGAAGAAAACATGTATTTAGGTTATATTTTTTTAAAATCTACTTGAGTTAACTTGGGGATGAGAAAAATTCATATAAGACTAAATGATTAGATCCCCCACTTCTATCTGCCCAAAATCCATATAGGGCATCCTCAAATACCATGTAGGGTGTGGCAAGGCTCCAATTGCACCCTTAGATTGTCATCCGTAATAATTACAAACGACAAAGAATTTTAGGCTCTTGTGAAGCATGCTCCCCATATGAGCAGCGGTACGAGATGTGTGATCAATATTGGATATTATCATTATCATGTAGTTTTACTAGATAAAACTAAGGTGGGGTAATTTGTATTGGTTTGTAGTGGCTCCGCTACTATATGTGTGGTGAAAACATGCAACGTCGTTAAACAGTCGTAACCAATATTTCTCATACACGATACTCACGTAAGAATTATGCGCAACGAAGTCATCCAATAAGACAAGGTAACAGCAATAAAAAAAGCCACAGATCTTTAGTATTCCAAAGTACAATTGAGGAAAGTTCCAGCTAAGCACTGGCTCAAGTCAGGGAAAGGAGACTAGCATGTTGTACATGATCAAACCACTCTTGCTGCATTCCTTCACCTGATCAAGAAGCAAAGGAGGCCTATGTCGAAGCTAGACTAAGAACATATTATTTTCCTCGAGAAACAGGCACTAAATGCAACCATGTGTAACTATATGTTATCTCGCATTAAAAAAAATGCTTGCTCTGTACAGAACTCTCCAGTCTACTCTTCATCTGTTCAAAGATAGCATATGCAGAAATTATAAAATAATGTGCAGGCAAATCAAACACTATAACCATTAGAATACCGAGAGAACAACATGTTCAATCATAGAAATAATATCATGAGCTACAAAATAGACAATGCGTAACCATATCAGAACTCCATAATAATTGAAAAGAACCATGCAAAGTCCACAGTTTATACTATTCTCACCGCCGTAGGTAAAACTGCATAAAGTACTGGTGACGCCGGTGAAGGGCAATGACACTGGGTTGATCGATAAAAGGAGTAAAAAGGAGGGTAAAAATGAATAAAGCTAGAGAGATAGCTATCACATCCAAATCTTCAAAGCTCGACTAATTTTCATAATATTGCCTGGTAAAAAGGGTGAGATGAATATCATTGAACATTGTATGTGATTTAAGCCGAACTTGATATATTAAAAATAGAATGTATTTCAAAGTTAGATCATTCCAACCATACCAGATATACTAGAGCATAATTGAAACCCAAATATTGCACCAAAAGACCACCAACCGCTTGAATATTGGCTTGTTTAGCCAGTGTCAAAACCAACCTCTTGAAGAATCAAACCCTGGGCTAGGAAATTTCTGACGAACCAGTGAATTCTTTCAGAATTCCTTTACGCACTTACATTCTAAAGCAAAGGGGCAATCGGTTATGAAAAAATTGCCATAATTTTTTTAAAATTTTTCAAGGTTTCCAGAGTTCACGCCATTGGTAGAGATGTAATCTATCAACATGCAACTAAGACACCACTGACCAAGCTGACAGAAGCCTTAAGAAGCAGAAATAAAGAATGAGCCTTATTGTTAGTACTTGCCAAAAAATGCAATTAGCCGCTCCTGGTGAAGAAAGTTATGTACTAAATATTTTGTGGCTAAATCGAAAGGAAACAATATGTAGCGTATCGAGCTCGAGACGTTAATGCCATGGATGTTGCTGTGAGTTTCTCAGCTCAATTTACAGGGCTTAATGGAAGATTACGACAGTAAAGAAGGATTATGAACTAGAATTGAGAGAGAGAAGAGAGAACATAATTCCTTAAGAGAGAAGAAATGTTCTTGATCAATTCATACATGTCCCCCTTCCGTGTATCTTCCCTGATTTAAAGGGAAAGTTGTAACAAGAATTCAAACAGAAATGAACAAGCGATAAATTCAAATGTTGGGCCAAACGATGCCGTCTTACTCCAAACAGGTTAAGAGCTAAACGATGTCGTCTTCCCTCTCTGTTTATTTGTTCCAAACGATGCCGTCCCACTTATTGGTTGAGTGGTCTAAGCGGCGTCGTTCTTCTTGGCGCGAATATCATTCCCAAGCGGCGTCGTTCCCAGTGACACCATAGTCTTCTTCCTGATCTTGATCTTCAATGGAGCTCGAGCTGGAGCTGCTGTGATCTCCTCTTCACCATGTGGCTGTCTTGTCTCAGCTTCGCCTCTGGTACTCGCTTGAGCTTCAGCTGGGGTTGGGGCTGTTCACAATATAAGGACACGAATCATGTTCCAATAACGACTAGTTGGAGAAAACAAATCCGAAACTTTTCAATAGGCATCCTCCCTATTATGGTATATCCTTAATTGGAAGGGTGGGGTTGGAATTTGGCAAAATACGCTATTGAAGCCCTTGCTTAATCGTTGGCCTTCCATAATACTTTTCCAAAGCCACGAGCTATTACATTTACTGTAAGCCTTGAGAAAGTCTTGATGCTTGAAGTAACATTGCTTGAGAACATTTGCTATCAATCAAAGAGGCATAGTCCAGACCTTCCAAGCTTCTTTTGCCAATAATGCCTCGTTAAAGGACCGAAAGTCACGAAAACCCAGCCAAGGTGTTCAGATAGGCACAATGTAGGCCATGCAATTCAGTGAATGGACCTATTATCAGCATCACTCGATCACGAAAAGCGAACTAGGATTTGATCTAATTGATTGCACATATACATAGGGAATTTATTAGTTGACATATTATGAATAGGACAACATTGAATGGATTAAAGTCGCCCTACCTGCCTTGTTCAGTAGCAACCTAACCAATGTGTGCACCTATCTTGAACACGTTGAACAATACCTTTAAAAACCTCTGTCTTATTAATTGAAATATCTAATTGGACTTCCAAGTGTTTCGAAAAGATTAGCCACGGATGAAATTCAAGACCATTTCAATCTGAGTCCTAACCCCATCCAAGGCATTCAGGCTAATGGTAAGAGTCGACTTCCCCTAAATAATTTGTGTCCATGAAATGCTGTAGTAATCACCCAAAAGATTATATACCTCTCGGACTCAAATATCAACATTCTTTTCCCAACACCAAAATAGATAAACATCATCCGGATAGATCAAATCTGAAGCTGATGGGGACATTTTTTTTTTTCCAGCCTTAATGCATGTAATCAATCTTTTATGTTTTGTATTTACTAAGGCAACATATAATATTTCTAAGTACAAAACAAAAAAGAAGGTGATTAGGGATTTCCTTTATGAATACCACACTCAAGAGCAACCCAAGGAGTGAAAGCTTCATTAACTTGGACAAAGTGGGACACAGTAATCACACATTGCATGACAAGATGAACCCATAGACTCAAGACACCCATAGTGCACAATTGCTTCTCAATGAAGTCCTTCCTTAAACAATAAAAAGCTTTACTCATGTCTAGTTTAAGAGGAACCAAAACCACACCACCCATTTTTGCTTAGAAACACAATTAGTAAGTTCTTGTGCAAGAATTACATTACGAGAGAGACATCGCCTAACTACAAACGCATTTTCAAAGGGCGAGATACCTCTACCCATTAAAAGAGACATGCGATTACAAACCGTGTTACATAATTTGATAGGTCAAAGTCTCTGGGTAGCCCCTTTTCAAAACAAGAATGAGGGAAGAATTTCATACTTCTATCACCTAAATTCAACCAATTTGACTTAGACATTGAGCCCAAAGAACCTCTTTGCTTTCCAATGAAAAATCTATGTTTTTGGAGTGATAGAGAAAATCTATTAGTAGCAGAAATACTAGTAGGAAAACCAATTTTTAAGACCTATCGGTCGGTGAAGGGCTTTCCGCTTTGTTTTGATGAGCACTAGACTTCTGCTTAATCTTATAATATTCGATGATAATCTGTGCATAGAACGAAAATAGGCAAAAGCGAAACTATCGACAGATACACTTTGTCTATAAGTCTATTTATCTTATGGAACTAAAGTTGCGCATAGATGAAAGTCAAGTAAGCTTTGTAACTCTGAAAGAGACACCTGATATTGTAGAAACATCAATAAAATTCTAACTTGTTTGATAGGCCCTAGTAGATTGCCAAAACACTCTCGACTCCAAAGCCCTAAATCTGTCAATAATTGTTGGAGGCGTGCCATTAGCTGAGAAAGAGAGAGAGAGAGGAGGGGGTCGGGTCTAAAAGAAGAACAAGACTGCACAGATTTCATAATATGGAAGCAGATGAGATTAGAATTGCCTTAAAATGACCAGTCCTATAGAAATATAGTTAAGGAGGACGATCATCGCACAAAATAGGTACGCGATCAGATCTCTGAATGGCTAAATTGCAGGCAACAACTTCTGGCTATAGGATAATCAAGTGTGGATTAGCTATAACCCTATCCATTACTAAAAAAACAAACCCTAAGTCTAGAGAGCCCCCTAACCCAAGTACACAGAGACCCATCATATTGAATGTCAGACAAACCAAGGTCTTTTATATGATGGCAGATTTCTCAAAGGCCTTCAATACTTGGTTAAAATCAACGTATAGTCCCATAATGAACCTGAAATAGACAATAATTAATCCCATGCACCAGAATGAATCATCATCTATTGGTACCCATAATACTAGTACCATTTTCAAAGTGTTTATCAAGGTCAACATAGAATTTTTAACCATATGGAGTATAGACAACTTTAGCAACAATTTCTACCCAAGCCATAAACTGCCACTATAACCCAGTGGATCAACTCCATACATTCAACAAAACTAAATCAATAAAATATAGGAGCCAATTTAATCATGTCCACTTTTGTTTCCATAATGATAATGATATCAGGATGTAACTCTAGGATCAACCCAAAAATAATACGAAATGTGGATGTTGACCTAAACCACCACAGTTCCAACTCAGTACTTTCATAAAATACCAATGAGATGATTAGGCTCAACCACTAAAGCCAGAAAACAAAAAAAACAAAGATTTCAAGATTACCTCCATCCGAGCTCAATAACTCATAACCAACCTCCATAGGATTACACTTCTTACAATTCTCAATCAACATATAACATATTTCGAACTATAAGCATCCTCCAAAGGTTTACCAACCAAAGTTGCATCATGTAGTAGTCCAAAAGTACAGTGCACATAGTTTTTAAAAAGGTCACCAGGTAAAGATATACGTAGAGGCTAATCTATCGAAGCAAACTTATCTACTTTGATTTTATTTTTTATTTCTAGTTCGCCATTTATTGCCATTTGCTCAGAATCACGAGTTCTTTTATGTGAGCATGACAAACCCGAAGTCGAAAGAAAAAAGCTAGAACTGTAACTACATCAACCCTAATTTTTTTGAATAGAGAAGATCATCCATCCCAGGAGAAAGCACCTACATTAATTCCAAAGATTCGAACATCACAACATTTGTATCCTGGAGTAATTCCAATAACCCTTCTGAAGTTCCATCAATCATGTTCATACCTTGTGGAGAATTTCCCCCACCGAGGACTTTGATAGAGAATCTACTCGAAATTGAAGAATTGGATGGATGGCCCAGATTTTACCTTGAAATGACAAAATAGAGAGAGTAATAAAAAGGGAGTCATCCGTTGATAGCGCTAGCAAAAAAGGAAAAGTTGCAAGCGCGATCTAGCAAAGGATGGATGGCCCAGATCTTTTTTTTTTAAAAAGCTGTCAGTCCGACCTTTTTACCAGATTGCCCCTCCTCCTTCATCCGCTATACAGTGTAGCAGACGACTTTTTTGTCCTGACATGTGACAGTCAAAAAGTCGTCCGCGACACTGTGTAGCGGATAACTTTTTGATTGACACACAACGCTTAATTTCTGCACACGTCAAAGCTGTCCCTAATACTGTCTACCATACAGTATCGCGGACAGTATTGCACCTAACTCATGACTCTCAACTCTTTTAGCATTTTCATCTCCTTGAGATTCACTTGCTTCCATTTTCAGCTCCCTTCAAGTTTCGAATAACACTTGCTTCAAGCTTCTCTCAAGCAAGGTAAGTTTGTGAATGGTGAACACTTGATAAAGTATAATTTTTTTTAGCTGAATATATAGTTTTCTTTGGGATTTATCACTATATTCATCAAAGTAGTTTTAATTTGTGCTGTTCAAGAAATTAATTTGTTAACTTCAAACAAATTTATCATAGTTAAATTCGAATTTTTTGAAATTCGTTAACTTCAAAAACTTTATTATAGTTAAATTCAAGAAATTAATTTGGAGATTATGTTTGTTGTGATTTGGCATGATGAATTTGTCTATTTATCTTAGTAATTTTAATTTGTTATGTTCAATAAATTAATAATTGTTGAATTGAAGACACTTTTGAGATTATGTTTGGTATATTTGTCATCCTAAATTGGTCTATTCTTGAAGGTTGTTCAAGAAATGTCATTTGATAGTTAAGCGTAATCTATTTCTACATAGGTCTTGTTTCACAATGTCTGATTTTGTGTCGAGCTCCAACACCCCCGTAGATGCTAGTGATCCGTATCTAGGACGAACATTTCAAACATTGGAAGAAGCTGAAGAATGTTTTCGAGCGTATTCATTGAGGGTTGGTTTTGGCATTAGAATAAAGACTACAAGAACAAGCAACGTAACAAAAAAAATATGCTCTCGCTTATACGAGTGTCATAGGGGCAGAAACCCACTGCAAAATGAGACACACGTAGGCAATGATGACAGTGATGATGAAATAGGATATTCGCGTAGAAGACGGGACTGCTTTGTGCGCACGAATTGCCAGGTCAAGATGTTCGTAAGCTATAAAGCCAAACAAGATCATTGGCTTATTACTAGCCTGGAACTGGCACACAATCACCCGTTAGTAACCCCTTCTAAGGTGAGTCAGATGCATCAACACAAGAAGATGGGTAAGGTCGCAAGGAGCCTAATTCACACAATGAGCAATGCGCGGATAGGACCTACCGACATAGTTAATGTTCTTGCTGAACAGGCTGGGGGAATTCAAAATTTAAACTTTAACACGACAGACGTTCGTAACGCGGTCCGAACCCATAGACGAGCCGCGTATGACCTCAATGATGCTCAATCCACAATGAGCCTATTGAAACGGATGCAGATGGAGGACCCGCAGTTTACCTTCGATTATAAACTTGACGACGAGCATCGAGTTAGCACAATTTTTTGGGTCGACGGTCGTTCGAGGCTAGCTTATAAGCATTTTGGGGATGTCGTGACTTTCGACACCACATACCGTACCAACAAGTACTCGATGCCATTCGCTCCTTTCACGGGCGTCAATCATCATTATCACTCCATCCTGTTCGGGTTCGCCTTGTTAAGGGACGAGAGCGAGAGTTCTTTTGTATGGTTGTTTAGGGCGTGGCTGGAAGCAATGAACTTCAAAGCACCCAAAGTTATCATCACCGATCAAGATTTGGCAATGAAGAAGGCTATTGCTACCGTCTTCCCAGATACTCGACACAACTTGTGCACTTGGCACATAAGCAACAAATACCCTGAACGTCTGCATCACGTGTATGCAAAGTATCCAGACTTTAAACAGGATTTTGAAAAGTGCGTTATTAAGTCGTTAACGATTGAGGAATTTGAGAAGAGGTGGAAAAAGCTTGTTGAGGATTACTCATTGCAAGACAACGAATGGCTCCAACACTTGTACGATGGACATGAGTGAATCTATGAATGCCACATTCGATGGTTATGTGGGTACAGCTACCAATTTGAAGAGTTTCGTCACATCCACACAAAAAGCGGTTGCCTCGTTATTCGTGAAAGAAAGGGCTGCAGACTTTGCAACCACGTACAAACAAAGGAGAAGGTTGCTTGAGACCCCGCTGGAGCTGAACGGTGCCAAAGTCTATACGAAGGAGATCTTCATGCTATACCAAGTAGAGCTGCGAAAATTGGGACGATACAGTATAAACAAGGTGGCAGAAAAGTCTACGCGTGAGTACAAGGTTTATTCGCTCGTGAATGACCTCGTCCCTGAGAAGCTGCGCAGAATTTATACGGTGAGCCATGACACATTGACAGACTCGGTGACATGTGTTTGTAAGAAGTTTGAGTTCCATGGCATCCTGTGTAGACACATTCTGCGGTTTTTCACCCAGAAGAATATCAGGACAATCCCCGATAAATATGTCCTGCCACAGTGGACGAAAGGTGCAAACAGGTTGCACGGTACCATTGCCTTTCTGGAGCACCCGTATACTGACTTTGAAGAATCAGAGACGTTGCGGTATAATCATCTGGTGACAATGTTCACCCGTTTGTCCATAAAAGGTGCTGCTACAATGGCCGGATATAAACATCTCCTCGAGGTAGCTCAGCAGCAAGAGCCCATCGTCGACCAGTTGGAAGTAGCTTCAGTCAGCAATGCGGTTGACACTGAGCCTACAACGGGATCAGAAGATGACGAGCTGAGGGAGGAAGACGACAATGATATCCGGCCTTTGGATCCAATTATATCGCAAATGAAAGGCTGCAAGAGATCTACGTGGATGAAGAGCTCTATTGAACAAGCAACTCAACCTAAAAAGCTGAGAAGGTGTGCATTGTGCAACAAAATGACCGACCATGACAAGCGGAACCATTACAAGGCACTGGGGATAAGTCCAGAGGGTTTGCAAGACGAGGAAAAAGATGACGCCGAAGATGAGGAAGAAGAAGCTGTAGTGGACCTTTAGCCTAATGAATTTTTCTTGTAATAATCTTTCATAAGCCATCAAGTCAGTTTGACTTTTGTAATAATTTTTTTGTAATTTTTTTTCTTATAATCTTTTGAGAGCCTGTAATGTTTTTTCTAATAATCCTTATCAAATCTAAGTTTCTCTTTTTTGTTTGTTTGTTATGTTATGTCTGCTACATTGTGTAGCCGACGGCGCAGTTGAGTCTCTAAACTCCAATACTCAAATAAATATGTTTTTCTACATGTCAGCTACACTGTGTGGCGGACGGCACAGCAGTGACACTCAACTCCAACACTTAAAAAAAATTTGGTTATATGAATCTCCAAACTCCATACACGTCTGCTACGCTGTGTAGTGGACGGTGCAGCAGAATCTCTAAAATCCAATACTTAGAAAAAAAATTTGTTTTCTACACGTCCGCTACACTGTGTGGCGGACGACACAGCATCTAAACTTCAACACTTAAAAAAATTTTGGGTCTATGAATTTCCAAATTCCAACCATTTTTTGGGTCTATGAATCTCCAAACTCCAACACTTAGAAATTTTTTTGTTTGCTACACGTCCGCTACACTGTGTAGCAGATGGCACAACAGAATCTCATTTTTGTTGTCTACAAGTCCGCTACATTGTGTGGCGGACGGCCTCTGAACTTCACCACTTAGAAAACTTAGAAAAAAATTTGTTTTCTACACGTCCGCTATACTGTGTAGCGAACGGCGCAGCAAAGTCTAAACTCCGACACTCAGAATTTTTTTTTCTACACGTCCGCTACACTGTGTAGCGGACGGCCAGCAGAATCTCTAAACTCCAACACTTAGAAATATTTTTGCTTTCTACACGTCCGCTACAATGTGTGGCAGAAGGCACAGCAGTGAAACTTCAACACTTAAAATTTTTTTGGGTCTATGAATCTCCAAATTCCAATACTTAGAAATTTTTTTGTTTTCTACACGTTCGCTACACTATGTAGCGGACGGCGCAGCAGAACCTCTAAACTCCAACACTTAATTTTTTTTTTGCACGTCCGCTACACTGTGGCGGACGGTGCAGCAGTGACTCTAAACTTCGACACTTAGAAAATTTTTGGGTTTATGAATCTCCAAACTCCAACACTTAATTTTTTTTTATTTTTTCTACACATCCGCTACACTGTCTAGCGGACGGCACTGCAGAATATCTAAACTCCAACATTTAGAAAAAAAAAATTATTTTCTAAATGGCCGTTACACTGTGTAGCAGACGGCGCAACAGAATCTCTAAACTCCGACACTTAGAAAAAAAATTTGTTTTCTACACGTCTGCTACGTTGTGTGGTGCACGGCGCAGTGGTGACTCTAAACTTCAACACTTAGAAATTTTTTAGGTCTATGAATCTCCAAACTCCAATACTTAGAAATTTTTTTGTTTTCTACACGTCTGCTACACTGTGTAGCGGACGGCGCAGCAGAATCTCTAAACTCCAACACTTATAATTTTTTTTTGTTTTCTACACATCCGCTACACTGTGTGCCGGACGACGCAGCACTCAGAAAATTTCTGGGTCTATGAATCTCCAAACTCCAACACTATGAATTTTTTTTTTATTTTCTACGCGTCCGCTACACCGTGTATCGGATGGTGCAGCAGAATCTCTAAACTCCAGCACTTAGAATTTTTTTTTGTTTTCTACACGTCCGCTACATTGTGTAGCGGACGGTGCAGCAGAATCTCTAATGCTTTCTACACATCCACTATACTGTGTGGTGGAGCGCAACAGCGACACTTAAAAAAAATTTGGGTCTCTCTAATGGTTTTCTACAAGTCCGCTACACTGTGTAGCGGACGTATCAGTAAAAAATAATTTATAGGACTTACCCCCCATTTTGTTTCCCACCATTCAATCATTCTCAATGAGAGCAAAAAAACCACACAAACAATGCTATCTCAAAGCAAATCTAATCAAATCAACACAAATCAAATGTTAACTGATTTCAACACAAATCAGTCAAATCAATCATCTTTAACACAAATCAACTGATCTCAACACAAATCAAATCAAACCAATGAAATCAATGACAACTTTCATAAAAACAATCAAGATTTAAAAAAAACTGATTCGAATGTTACAATATCAACGGGGGTCCTCATCTTCAGCCGAATTCTCGCCTTTAGACGGATTTTTAATAAACTTAATCACTCTAGGCTGGCCTTTAATAATTTGCCAAGCTATCCTATATCTAAAGCCTTCTACGCATTCTTGGCTCCAGACTGCCACCTTGAGGCTCTCAGACCGACAAATGTAATTCATGTACATGCAGACGAAGATGCCACAGTCCAAAGTATTATGTTGCTTGGGCCTCTTCTTCTTCAATCGGTATTGGAGCTTTGGGCGTGCCGGTACACTTACATCACAGATAGAGTGGACCATGGCACAAAATAGATTCTGCGAGAAACATAAAACGGCATAAGACACGAGTTAACATTTACAATTGGCAAGTTACAATAAGCATTAAACAACAATTGTAAGATTACCATAGCATCCAACTGGGCTTTGTACATCGGCAACACAGGCATCATGACGGTATCGTCGTGGAGACTATTGATGATTGATACGATCTCACTTTTCAGGCACTGTGTAAGAATTAGGAATTCCTCTTCTTCGCCACCTGGGGCTGTAGTATGTTCCATTCTGTGTTGGTTCATAGCAAACCAAGTACTAGTGGCCTTTTCTTAAACATAGGATTAGAAACACGTTGGCAACTCTTCCGCTCACTGGACTATCCCTAGTAAGATACGCCCGTAGGTTAGAGGTCTCCACTGGCTTAACTTTTTCTTCCCCTTAGCTCAACCCACTCATGCCATTCAGATACTAGGAGGTTATGAAAAAAAAAACATCCAACAAAAAAACGTGCGGATACTCGTTCAGCCGCTCCCGACCCTTTGCTTCAGAATCTCCACGTAAGTCAAGATGACACCGTTGTCTAACCAATCCCCAGGAGCCAGTGAGGTCATTTTTTCCCACGAGCAATAGTAATCCATGTCATTCGCGTGATCCACACTATACGACGCTTTTTCTGGGGGGCCCCGCTAAAATAACGAGCTCAAATTTGTTCGCGTTTATGCGGCTTTAGGGGCTTCAATGGATGCCTTTTGTGATATTGCCCTCCTTCGAAGGGGTCGACCGAGGGATATTGCCCTCCAGGGGGTTTGACCGGCTGATATTGCCCTCTTGGGAGGTCAATCGGGGGATATTGCCATCTGGGGGCGTCAGATGGTCCCACCCATTGGATAATGGGCAGTGTCTCGGATAGACTGATGTTTTTGAAACCCCGGTCCTGCGTGACTTGACTCTGAGAGTATGGTATGGGTTCCGAGTCCCAAAACAAAGAAAACGAGGGCACATTGTACTCGTCCCAGGGCGATTGATCATGTCCCATGGTGCTTGGCGATCCCCAATCACCACCCATTCCCACTATAGAGGGACCATCAACTCTCTGGCTCACCCCCAAAGCCTGTCCCGAGGGATCATCGTATCCCTCGTGTACATAAGAAGGCTGCCACCCGGATAATCCATTCTCGGGCTGAAGCCTGAAGGCAGTCCCGATGCTTGGCGTAAAAAATTCCCGCAGCCAAACGCCAACGCATCAGTTTGCTGGTGAAGCTTCTCGCCCATTGTATCCACCAGATCCTTCCGCTCGCTCAACTTCTGGAAAAAGGCAAGCGAGGCATTAACCTATATCTAAAGAGATAATAAATAAGTAACTTCAAACACACTTAGAATCATCAAATTCAATTAAAAGCACTTGTTGGGCAACTTACCAGATCGTATGTCATACGCTCATCGATCTAACCCCTAGGGTGGTACTTCTCCCCACGTTCAAACTTACTAGGGCTATTCTCCTCTAGGTGATGCGGTACTACCACTCATTGTACTGTTCGATGCTGATCACGGGGTCAAGCTCTGACACAATAGCCGTCAGTGTGTTCTCCCAAGAACTCCAAACCTCTATTCAACTGCGCCCAATTCGTGTGCATTCGCTTTGCCAAACCGTCCGACACCCAGTGGGTTCCTATTAACCCTCATATCTGGGGCATTGGCTGGCAACCCCTGCAGGCAATTAAAATGGCGCATTGCTTGGTCTGGCAGTTGCCACTCTGCTACCTCAAAGTGGATCAGGGGTGTGCGCTGTAACCCGGAGAGCGTGAAGACGAATGACTCTCCCACCCGTATGGTGCCAAACGCATTTGGCCTGGAGATAGCGAGTCGAACTCCCCTCGATAGTAGGTAATGTTGTGATGGGGATCGTCTCTCCTCGAGTAGTGGCTCTCTTTTCGGTTGTACTCCCAAGCGCACAACCGAGGCCACACATAATCGGTTATGTCCCTACGTCTGGGTGCGCCAGGAGCAAAGTGTTCATAAGACCACACCTGAGGACAAAAACAAATTATATATAGTATCATCATAATTTATTGCCGATTCAACCAAAAAAACCCAATAACGTAATCAATATTTATATGATATACCTGCAATAGCGAGAGATATGCACATATAGCTTTGGAGTCGGGCCTCGTTATCTTGTGCAATGCTCGGTACAGGTACGCAAGAGTTGCTGCACCCTAGGCAAAATCCCCAACCTCCTGAAGGTTACCCAATAACTGTAAATATTTGACGCTGACCGTATTCTTCGACGTCGTTGAGAATAGAATTGCCCCCATCACCCACAAGAGGAAGGCCTGTGTGTACAGCATAAGCATCTCATTCGTATAGTTTTTTGGCAGAACCTTGTATGTATCTACCAACTACTTCAACTTGATACCACTAATGCTAAATTGATCCTTAGGTATCGAAGTAAAGAAATCCCTAGCAGTTCTCTTATTCGTTTATGACAGAGGAGCTATTATCGGCCACCCCATCACCGGTAACCCTAAGATGAACCCTACATCTTCTAGGGTAATTGTCATCTCTCCGAGCGGGAATCATTTCACTTCTCCACCTTTCAACAAGGGCACCTATTAAGTGCCGGTCAAGGTGTTGAAAGATATGTCCATGCGTGAAAATCCCAAACCCAATTTCACGCAATAATCTTTTCTGGTATTTGTTCAATTTCCACAATTTGAAATTATTAGATACCCTCTACTTTGTTGAGAAGTGCTCTTTCCTACGAATAAATAAATACAATTTAAGCAAAGCTATCGGTGTACAATGTTCGTGAAAATAAAAAAGTCGATAAAATAAGTATCTTACTTCACCATCCCATATGAGTACTGATATGGTTTGCTTTGTCATATAATGCGGAGAGATCTTCTGTAGCGCTATCAACGGATCAGTTCCATATATATATATATATATATATATATATGGAGTTGATTCATTATTCATGCAGGCAACTTTCGTTTAGTTGCCAGCACGATCCGGCCATTCATTTGGCCCGATGGACAGGTCAGATCTAACTTTTTTTTAAAACTTTTTTGCCATCCACTACATAATGTAGCGGACGGTGCATTTTACCATAATACCCCTTCACAGCTGACCGTCCGCCACATAATGTAGCGGACGAAAGGGATTGAATTTGCTCTGTCTTCTTGAGTGTATATGTGTTTGGATGGATTAGAGCAACGGGGACAAACAAAACCACAAAAGTATTGCCACCACAGCTATACCCCTTCACCACCGTCAACTTCACCATATCCGCCCTAAAAATTTGTTAAACAAACACAAACCCAATAACCTCTATGGAATTTCAGAGTCTTCAGCTGGCACATAGAGGTACAAAAACACAATTCCAAGAAACCCATGAATTAGAATTGCCTAATACAACCATTAAAGAACCTTAAAAAGAAGATCACCATCAGAACCCAACAAAAAAAGGCATATAGAAAAACTCCAATCTGCTCGGCCACAATCTGATCAACAGGCTTGATAGAGAGATCCCAGATAAGCTGTGTACTGCCACAAAAATACTGCAATGGCACCACAGCCATACCCCTTCACCACTGTCAACCTCTCTATGGCCACCGTCGCCCACTCCATGACCGTAGGCTACCACATATCTGTGTATTGTAATGGCGCCATCGTGTGTAATATTATTTTTAGACGTGTTTGAAGAGCATCAGATCCAATATCTGATCTGTGATCTTCTTCAATCACAGTCAATTAGGGACGATTGGAGCCCGTATATATATATATATATATATATATATATATATATATATATATATATTTCACAACTCCATAAGATCTAAGCATTAAAAACCTATTTTTTTTAAAACTGCTTCTAATCTAGAACAAAATTGAATAAAACCATTTAAGTTGCACGAATCTTTGCAAGCATACACAGAGAAATATAGGAAGGATTTTTTGTTTGTTGGAGCAGGACCAAGATAACTGTGGTCACTGGTTGGAGGTGGCGGAGAAGTTAATCTGGCGGAAGCTGAGCGACGAAGGGATTGAAAGTGATTGAAGCATCTGTGTGTATTTTGTTTTATATGTCGTTAATGTAGCGGACAGAAAATTTACCTTGGACAAGGGGCATAATTGTCAAAAATGTCGTCCGCTATATTATGTAGCTGACAGACTTTAGAAAAGCACAAAAATTAGATAAGGTTTGTCCATCCGCAATGGATGAACGGCGACATGGCGTTGGCAACTTAACCTGTGCAAGCAATGGATCAGCTCATATATATATATATATATATATATATATATATATATATATATATATATATATATATATATATATATATAAGGGAAAAGAGGAAAGGAAAGGGGACGCGAAAGAGAGAAAGAGAGATAGAGCATAGTATAGCAGTGAAAAAAGAAAGAGAGTGTGTGCCCAAAGGTTGGGGGTGTATAGGGGGTTTGTGTGCTCGTGAGGGGAGTGCATGAGGTAGGGTGTGTGTGTGTGTGTGTGCGCGTGCGCGCGTAAGAGTGTGTGCACTATCTGTGCATGTGCCCATGATATGGGTGCGAGTATATTTCAATATATGTCGTGGGTAATTGTGTGTGTGTGTGTGTGTGTGTGTGTGTGTGTGCAAACTGTGCGCTAAAATGTGTATGCACGAATACTCTGTGTCTATATGTGTGTGTGCGCGCGCGAGTGCCTGTGAGCGGTAGTGTGTGTCGTGGATCTGTCTGTGTGCACGGTTTGCGTGTGTGTGTATAGTCTATTTTCATATGTTCACTGAATGAATTTGTGTGTGTGGAAGTATGTTTTTGTGTAGGTATGGTGTGCGTTTAGTGTGTGTAATGTGAGTGCAAGTGTTTATGGATGTGTGTTCGTGGAGTGTGTGTGTGTGTGTGGCGGTGCGCGAGAGCACTTGTTAGGTATATGCTTCACTGTGTGTTTTTTTATGTAAACTCTGTGTGTAATTGGTGCATCACCAGGGGGAGTGTAGCAGAGGATGTGAGTTGGGTGCAGCCGATTTGTGTGTGTGTGCGCACGCGCACTCGCAAGTGTGGCTAGGGTGTATGTTGTGCACGGTAATGTGAGGTATGTGAGTGTGTGCACTTGTGTGGGTTATATGGGTGGATGATAAGGGGGCTGTAGATGCATTGCGTGTGTGCGTTAAAAGTGTGTATGAGGTGTATGAAGCATATTTTGTGTCTGTGTGTGAAAACCATGTGTGCATGTGTAGTGTACTAGGATTATGTATGTGTCCACGCACGCAAAGTGCTCTCTGTGTGTGTGTATAATGTAGTTTGTGTGTGTGTGCGCGTGCGTCTGTGTGTGTATTTGGGGGATGGGGGTGTTAAAGCGTGCTTATGTATGTATAAACAGTGTGATGTGTGTGCACAGTTTCAGGGTGTGTGTGTAGATAGTGTGGTACCATACTTGCAGGTGTACCTTGTGTATGTGTGTATGTATTTTGGAGAAGGAAGCTTGTGGGTTACGAGAATAAAAGGTGAATGATTAGCGTGAGCTCTAGAGTTTGACTGGATATTATTTAGGTGAGGTTTGCTTGGTGGGTTAGTGAAGCCATGTGAGTTGAGGAAGCTCGGGAACTGTTAGACAAATACCCGAGAAAGATATGGTGAGTTAGAATACGATATTAGACAGATGTAAGGCTTGAAGTTTAGATGCAATGTTCGAGTTTTTTGAGATGTCTAGCAGGCATGCTGTGTCTTGATCGATGATTCTTTGATGTTATAGATAAGTTGGGTTTATAGAGATATAAAGAATGGCTTGATGGTTCTTTTGGTCAAATGTAGCAGCGTGATCGTCTGCCGGATATTGATGTTGAGAAGATGTGTAGCATAATGTACGTGACCTTTGATCCTTCTAGTTTCCGTATATACAGCATATATGTGTTTATCTATCTTTGAGTAAACATTGTTTACTGGAAATGAACTATATGAGTGACGTTTATATGAAGAAAGAATTCTTTGTCAGAATGCTTCTAGCAACACTTAGTTCTCATTAAAATTGGACCAGTATTTAAATAATATTCATTAGACAGATTGTGCAAAGTGTATGGTTGTTAGATTGCAATTGTTCTTGGAATTGGAATTCAAGGATTTGGTTTACGATGAATGAAATGGACGATTTTTTGCTTACTTGATTGCTATGCCACATATCCAATAAGAAAAATTTTAGATTTCGGGCATTTGTTAACGGGGCTATGTATATTGATGTAATGCGCATTGATGTTTCACGTGGTCGCTCCTGCTTCCACTATGATCATTATCACGAGGTGGGATTCCAAACCCCCAAGTCAATGTGGTTATGTACGATGACCGCATTATATAGTTTAAGTTAGCGTTGGGTTGAAATTTTCTTGCGATGATTTTTCATGCTAAATGAATTTTGTGCCCTCAGAACTGTTTGCTTATGCTTTATTACGTTTTAAGAGAATTAAATTTCTCTTTACTGCTTTTAAGTATTATTTCTTGGAAAAGTTGCTATTTTGGAAACTAAGTTATTTTTTAACATGCTATTGTCCAGTTAATTGGGTCAATGATTACTTACTGAGCATGTGCAAGGTCAATCCTTTTCTTATGCTTTCAGGTATAAAGCTAATGTGATGGAAAAGAGTGTGGGGTTGGAATTTAGAGTGAAGCTTTTGGAGACTGCATTGGATGAGTTTGAGTTCCGTCCTAAGTGTTATTGTAATGAAATTAGAAATGAAGTCGTGTTTGAAATTCTAGATGTTTTAGGGGCCGTTTGACAGGGTTTTTTTTTGTTCTTTTTTTCAGTTTTAAAAATTGGAAAAAAATGGGGTGTTTGGTAACTCTTTTTTTTTTCAATTTAAAAACCCACTTTTTAAATTATAGAGTAAAAAAAAACGAAAAAGCTCTTTCTTTTTCACTTTAAATATTTTTTTGAGACCTCCATCACAACGCACTCACCGCCCGCCACAGCCCGGTAGCCACCGACACCCACCTCCGGCCGCCGGCAGCCACCACCGGGCAGCGGTGGGCGGTGGCCACCACCTGGCCGGAGGCCACCTCGGCCACCACCGCCGGCAGCCACCTCCGGCAGCCACCGCCCACCGCCGCCAGAAAGCAACCACCGAAAACCACCTCCGGCCGCCGGCAACCACCACGGGGAGGCCACCTCCGGCCACCACCATCGGCCGGCAACCACCTCCAGCCACCACCACCGTCGACCACCGCTACGCCCCACCACCGCAAACCACCACAAAAAAAAGTCAAAATAAAAAGGGTTACCAAATACAAAAAAAAAAAAACTAAAAAAAAAGGGTTATTAAACACCCACTTGTTTTTGTAAATAAAAAAAAATTAAGCTGCTCTTTAAAAACTGACCACTGAGAAAAACTACGTCAAACATACCCTTATGTTTGTATTGGTTTTCGCGAGTACGACATCACAGAACCCTTGATCAGAGTCTAATACGTAGACTTGCAGCCGGTTACACACCTAGTTAACTCATGGACCCAACTGCCGGGTTTGGGTCGTGACATGACACTTTTACAAGGACTGCTGCTCCCCATCCAAAATCCCCCTACCAGACTTGGCAGTATAACCTTTTTCAATTAATATAAGTTGCTAAAATGAATGGGAGTTTCTCACTTGTTTTTGTCCTTTAGACACTATGGCTTAGGCTTTACATTAAGAAGCTGTTCTCCTGGCTCCTTAAACTCGTCAATATTGATGTGAACCAATTCAAAGTCTCTTCATACGAACTCAAAAGAGATTTTATCAACAAAAATAACTTACACACACTTCCATCTTAGTCGAACAGCAAGGGACTGAAAAAACTCTAGGAGCGACATGAATCCAGATTAAAGCAGATTTAATGTATCATCTTCACTATTTATAAGTATGCATCTGTAATTTGATAATGCCACGTCTTAGTAGTCTTGATCATAGCAGTAGCAATGCTACCGATCGTAATTTGAATCTCATAATCCTTGACAATCTGAACCCAACGCACCTCAAATTATTGTGATTGAATTAATTATTGTTTACTCTACAGACAATAATAAATTTGACGTCCAATTAGATCTAATCGGGCGCATAGATAGCAAAATTAAAAAGATGTTATTCTTAACAGAGAAAAGAAATTCTTATTCAGTGTTGCAGTTGGAATACTTTTTATGTTAGGAACAAACGGAAAGAAGGTGGGGGTAGATGCTATATCCACTAGGAAAAATATGAAGCATTGCATTGACGATTAGCAAAAGCATCAACTTAAAGAGAGCATCATTTGATTGATACTGGCATTAGTAGAAATTACCCAGTAATGTAAGACAAAATGAGAAGAATAAGACATAATCTCTTTTGGACGGGACTAATGGAGCATGTTTTTGATTGTAAGCATTTATAATTACAGGCATCTTTCCCCCACCCAGCTGAGTAAATCATAATTCAAGAAAAATAATTAGTATAGATTTACTTTTTTATAATCAAGTTTAACCAAATAGTGTGTAACAATGTCCCTACTAATTACTTAAGACCTTCCCTATCTTTTATAAGCACTGCTAAAGTTTTTGGTTATTTTGTCACGTTAAAATAACTTTTGGTACTTTTTATTCAAACATCATCGATAGCTTAAAAAGAATTATGTTACAATGAGCGTAAGGATGATTTTAGAAGATGATTTATTCTTACATTTATTATCCGATAATCAATCTCATACATGCATATCTTTTCAGAAGTCATGGCAACAAGTTGGAGTTTAAAAATATCGGTATTAAAAGACACATGTTGGATACAAATTATGGTCACAAGTTAGGTTTTTGCTCTAGGTTTGTATTGGGGTTTTTTTTTTCTCTTATGGGGTTGGGGTGGGGGGTGGGGGTGGGGGGGGGGGGGGATGTATATTAGACTAGCCTGTAGTGTGTGGTTGTTACGTTTCGTTTTGTATTGGAAATGCTGGTAAAAAAGAGTGGATGCAGTGTTGATCGCCCTTTCCCCTATCTTTTGTGTTGTGGTTCTATAGGTAATTGAATGCACCTTTGTTTGGTGCGGTTTTCAGTGTCCTCCTCATTGTAATATTGTGTTGTATTTTATGTGTTTTTTTTTTTTCTGTATTTGGTGTTATATTTTAACTTTCAGGCCTTGACATGTTATGAAAAGTTAAGATGAAGGTTCCGTTTGACAATTTTTTTTTTTTAGTTTTCAAAAAAAAATATAAAGAGCAGTTTAATTTTTTTTTTAAAAATAAGTAGGTGTTTGATAACCCAGTTTTTTTTGTGGTGATTTGCGATGGCGGTGGTGGCCGACGGTGACTGGTGGCTGCCGGCGGTGGTCTCCTGCGGCTGGCGGTGGGAGGGTGGTGTGGTCTCAAAAAAAAAAAAACCAACACTAAAAAAAAAAATTAAAAACAGCCTTGATTTAAAAACTGAGTTTTTAAACTAAAGGGAAAAAAATGAAAAATGGTTACCAAACGCAATTTTTTTTCCAGTTTCCAAAACTGAAAAATTAATGTGTCAAACAGGGCTGAAGTGTAAGATATACTCTACTTTAGTCTAATTGTAATTTGTATCGGGTCTTTTGGTTAGTTGTTAATCTGTAGTGTTAATGGTAGTAATTAATGTTAATTTATGTCTGTAAAATAGATGATCTATCTGGACGACTTGTAAAACTTTTCATATATGAAATATTTCTCCTCTTAGGATAAAAAATAATACGAGAAACCAACATAACAAATGAGCAAAACAAAAAGGCACCAACTTATTTTGAGTATTGACCCCAATTTTGTCTTGCTTCAAGCCGTATAAAGATCTAAGGCTATAAATAGGGTCCTTCGTATTGAAGATACATTCCTCTCAAACTTCTATTTCTGTTGTCCTTTTGGTCTGAAATGGATCACTCAAACTTCCAGTTACAATCATAAAATAATTCATCTTGCAGAGGACATCATAGTTTAAGCATGCTTCGCAAAAGATTTGGACCCTTTTTAGCTGAAGTGTTAACTTCACTTGTGCAGAGAGCAGAACTTCACTTGTGCAGAGAGCTTAATTGGTCATGATTTCTTTTGTTCTTCCTCTAGAAAGAAAAAGAGGAAGGCTAGGAAGTGAATATATGGCAGAATTTACTATTGCAGTAGCTCTTTAAACATGTGTATCCAAGTTTATTTTAAGAACATAAAAAGGTGAAAATGGTGTGCTCCTTTTTCTTCTTCTTCTTCTTCTTCTTGGGCCGAAAGAATATGACGAGCTCGGCAAAAGACTTCGTTATTCCTGCTTTTACTTCATTTGTGTATTTCTTCCTACCAAACAAAGAAGATGAATATTGTTGGGTTTTATTCTTTTAAAACTTAATTCAGTCATGAAATCAGAATTCTCGTTACGTAATGTCTTGAATTCGGTTATTCCACTTGTATATTTTGTCTCAATTTATAACGCTGCGGGTTGCACTCGCTTATCATTATACTTGACGGTGGTGCACCTAAATTTATCTCTCATCAGTTTGTCTCTTCACGCGCGATCAGGACTTGCATGTGCACGCTCGCGCGAGAGTGTTACAACCATGATGGCATGCATTCTCCCTTTTTCTGGCTGTCCTTTCTCCGTCCTCCCACTAATAATTTGGGATACAACATTGTTGAGAATTATAAAGTATGTTATATTGATTACGATTGCCGTCTTACTTTGGAACATCAATCTTATTGGATGACAAGTTCATTAATCCTCACCAGTCATGTTCCCATACAACATAGGTGAATTCACAAACATTTCTTCTGTATGGTAACTCCGAAGTTGCTAAACACGGTAACGATGAGCCGAAGTGTGATTCTGTTGTACTCATCTCCTTTAATCCTTATCTTATCTCAGTTCATTGGCAAAAGTTGCTTACAATGCCAGACTTATGGTATACGTGAGAGAGATTCTTTGCCATTGTGTAAGGTATTCCCTCTACTCCTCTAGATACTGGTTGAGATGAAGCTTCCTCATTTGTTTCTCTTCCTGTGAACCCCATGTATTAGAAGAGATTTCTTTTGATGTCACTGTTATGGTTATGACTGGAAATGTGATTTTCCTACGGAACAGTTCATGCGATTGTTGGATTAGTTTTGCTTCCTTTGCTTAACAAGAGGGATATGAAAAAAAATTGGCCGCTATCTCGGTTGGAGAAATTTTCCTCGTACCCCCTATATAGCGACAATTAGTCGTCTCTAAATATTTCTAGCGATAATTAATTGTCGCTGAAAGTATTAGAAGAAAAGTCACTAGAAACATTTAACGACTATTAGTTGTCACTATACACCAGGTTAGAGAAAGATTCCTACAACCTGGGTAGGAGCTAAAGTTTGTTTGAAGGATATATACAAAGTGAAAAGACAATAATAGTGCACCCCTTTTCTTGGGAGACAAGAATGTTGTCAAGATAGAGCTCTTGTGAGTTGTTAGTCTCACGATGAGACCAGTAACTCACGTATGTATCCATATAAATCTTAAACCCTTGTTGAAAATCTGTGTGTTGGCGCCTCCATTGACGGTTGAATTCGGTTTTGGGTCGTGTAGTTTTTCGATTGTCTGTTTTAATGTTATTACTTTGTGTCTATATGTTATTGTTTCTGCTTTGGTATTATTTGTGAAACCTTAAACTTGGCATATTACTTTGAGTTGAGTTATAGTGTAAGATTTGCTCTACTTTAACTTGATTGTAATGTATACGAGTTTATTAGGTATTTTGTTAGTTTTGACCTTTATGGTCATGTATACAGAGTCACGGACATGTCGTGACCTAGTAGGTAAATTGATTGGAGACAACTTGCAAGCCTCTGTAACTTTTACTTATCAGTGTCACTCTCTTATTACATTGACTTGCGTACATGGATGGAAGGGTGGAATTGAAGCGGAATTGAAGCTTGTCGAGCTGAATTTCATATTGTGAATCAATGGTCCGCGCTAAACTGCAAACCATAAACTCTATGGATTTTAAAGCTACAATATGAACCCAAATATAAAAATAAAAATTGGGTAAGTTACAAAACCAGTCCTCTGTTTACTACGGTATTTTATGCGATCGGTTGGCTATCTATCAAATGCTTTAATACCGTTCATCATTTATCTTATTGCGATATTTTTAGTCTTTTTTGTCAATTTTGACCGTTAAGTGGTCATATAACACACTATCTCTCATTTGACCCAAATGGACCCGGATTTGAGCCGATCTTGATCCGGTGTTGACCCAAATCTTCCCCGCAACAACCACCGTGAACATAACCCACAACCAGAATTCACCAACTACCATATTAACCACCCACCTCCGTCATCCGCTCATCATTGCCACTAACAGCTGGGACCTACCACCGTGAACCCCAAGCCAAGATAGAGAGGTCAGGGCGGTTGAAGGTGGTAGCTCTGATGGCGATTGTCACCGCCATCATGTCGAGCCCGGCATCCTCTGTCATACTGGACCAGATTCGAAACTGGAGGAGGTCGGCAAAGCGAGTGACAATGATGGGGGAAAGGGTGGGGAGGTTCGACAATTCGAGCAACGACGATGAGGTGAGGAGAGGGGAATCAACGGAGAATGGGGAGGGGGTGGACCAGCTGGAGTCTATACCCCAACAGTGGGGGGCTCACTCGTGGGTTGAGATGAGGAGCGGGAAGGGAGGAGGAGTGGCTGGAATTGGGCCGGTGATCGGCGCGAGATGGTGGACGGGGGGTTTGTGAAGAGGGTTTGCGGACCCAAATAGTTGACTCGTGAGCTTGGTATCCAGTTACTCATTCCTTTTGAAAATTTGTTAATTTTTTACGTTTTGTCACTGATTTCGAACGCTTAACAGTTAGAATTAATGAAATGGACCAACAAGTCCACGAAATTATATATACTGAACAACATTGAAATATTTGATAAATTAAACACGGGACCTCAGTAGTTATAGAACTATTTTTGTAATTTACCCAAAAATCTTGCAATGTAAAGATTCCATACTAAACACACAAAGTTAAAAAATAGGACGACTTTACTAAGTTAAAAAATATGGCGACTTTATAAGCTAAATTTATATTTTTATGTCACTAATAACAATTTAGAAGTGGTATTCAGAGGCGGAGCACAAGTATGACCAAGGGGGACCATGACGCCCCCCCAAAGTTTGAGATTTTTTTAAAATCTTTTAAATAATGGGTAATTAAATTATGTTTAAAATATTTACTAACCACCATATTATAAATGAATGTATTAGAGTTTCATTTTATTATCTTTTTTACTTTTTGTGCCATCAGCCGTCTTAATCATTATCTTTTTTTTATTTTCTTATCCATCTTCATTCTTCTAAATTCTTCCAGATTATAAATGAAACACTAATAGATCAAGGTCAGTTCTTTTTTCTATTTTTAGTTTAAATTCTTATAATATGTTAACTTATACGTGACTATTGTCATCTACAATTGGTAAATATCGTACTAGCAATACATATATACAATAAGAGTTAAGTTTCTTTCATATAAGATTAGTAGTTTATTGTTGACTAACTTTATCAAGTTAAATAAATATGTATGAATAATAAAATTATATGATTATTAGTCAAATTGAGTAAATTATTTTGCACTTAACGCATTTAATCGTGACGCGAATTTTTTATATTAGCTGTCAATTTTTTTTTTATTTTTTGGTCTTCCGGTTGAATTTTTTTGGATCCGCTTTTGATAGTATTAATGTTTTTTGTAGTAACAAAAGAATGTAAATCTAATAAAAAAAAACTGTAAATTTAGCTCTATCCTAAAAATAAAATTAGACGTCTCATACTGATACATCTATCTAGAAGCTGAAAAAGAATTTTGTAAGGGGAGTAACAACAAGGACCTGGTGCTATCGGACAAACATGGGGAAGCAGTATATTCTTTGTCTGGGATTCTTTAGAACCATTTCACACTTCAACCATTGTAAAGACTATTCATAGGCTCTAACAGGTCAGCTATTGACCGTGATTTTTGCTTTATTCTAACCCTAAGGATAAGTTATAATTATAGCTGCTGCAATGTGACATTCAACTATTTTATTCATGTGACACCCACCAAGTCTAGTCTCGTTTGATTAATTGAAGCATGACACCATCCGATGTCTTAGGAGATTCCCTAAGCCCTAACTTTGCTCCCTCAAATACTGCCTTATTTCCTTTGTCAACCATCTTCTTTCTTTGTCAAACTCCTCTATCACGATGGATGGAAACTATTAGAAAAGGGCCGTCTCAAGAGAAGTTCCTATTTAGGAACATATATTAGAGAATCAAATTCGCGGATTTATATATCTTAAACAGAATATTCTGATAAACATACAATATAAATAATCTTTGTGAATTTCTTTTTGTGAATTTTTTGGTTCCTCAGATGTGGGAATATATCCTCTTACCGTATTCAAGGGACCCAGAACAGGTCGTTTGGTATGACGTTAAGAATCTTCTAGTTAATACCTACTTTTTTCCTTTCCAAATTTAAACATTTAGAAGTAGGACATCGAGTATCAGAAAACTTCTTAAATATGTTGTTTAAATAATTCTTTGCTATCCTTTGCGGATATTACTATTAATGTTTATTGAAATTTTTATTCATCCATGACAGAAATGGCAACATCAAGATTCAAATTCGACCACTTAACCTAAAGTAGTCAAACTCATGAGTGCTAAATAGGGTTGGAGTACTAATTGCAGTTTTCCTTTTGTTTTCTATTTTCTGAACACCAACATCTAATTCAAGCTCCATTTGGCACCTTTGCCTTCGCCTTCGCCTTTACCCTTTTGTTAACCAAATACAGTCAAAAGCTTGATTCCACGAAAAGTATTAACCTGACCGGCCCCCTCAAAAGGGGTATTTGTAAAGGGGAAGGACAAGAAGACCATGCTTCCAATTCACTAAAAGATGTGATATTTGAACGTCATTATTTTTTTTAATATTTGAGTTTCACGGGTTGTGTTAAAGTACTGATATAGTGACAATCGATATTTTAAAAATAATTATGAACGTAGAGTTCAAGGGGCTCAAAATGAAGCTCAAAACATCAATTTTCTTTTTCAAACTCTCGCCAATGCTCGACGCATCACGTGGAGTTGGGCGAGTTAGTACTTATTTTTAGCGTCTTGTACTTCGTGAAGCCACCAAAAAATGTCTTGAACGTGTATATAATCTGTATAAAAGCACCTCCACAAAATTGCCAAATGACTACAAAAAACAAACGTTTACACATGCGTCTTATGGCCTCAAGAGCAATGCTCAACTTTAAAAAATTCATATGGGACAAACACTAGAATAGTGCAGTGAAAATTGTACCAAATATTTGAAAGAAAATCAAATATTCTACTTCCTTGCCGTAGATATGTGCTTCAATTCTGCTTCACCATCAACGAAATTAGAAACTAATCAAAACGTAATTATCTATTTATATAGGTACAAAATACAAAGTGCGTTATTTCAAAAATTTAAGAACATCATCATCGACACCCACTAACTAAATTGTGCACGCTATACAATGCTGAGACCATCCGCGGAACATCAATAAAACTTATTTCTAAGGAGCGTATAAATCACTTCCTCAGCGGAACGCGTTTCACGTGACTACCGAAATGCCCTTCACGTGATTTCATTCGGTCTGTGAAACCCACATTTTCCGTTGTTTTTAAGAAACTCGACCATGACATGCCACTCCCCGTGATTTCCAACACTTGCCAGACCCATTCCCGTCCATTTACCCACGCAATTTAATATCACACCAAAATTGAAAACCCTATCCACTCCCACTTTTCACAACCCCCCCCCCCCTCTCACACCCCAACCCACCCACCCACCCAACCACGCCTCCCCCCTACCTACTTGGGCCTACTTGGTTACTCCCGGAGAGTCAGGAGCAAGTCTCCCTTCTGACATTGTTGCTCAAATCTCTCTCTCTCTCTAAATTTGCAGACTGAAACGCCAAAACTGAAAGCCTGCCATTCTGTTGCAGCAGTCATGGCGGACCAAATTGCCCTTGCTTCTCCACCGAAACTACTACTCCCTCCCCCACCAATTTCTTAGATTCTAAATTAAAAACAGTCAAAGATACTCTCTCTCCACTCGCCGGCCTTTTCTCCGATCGGCTCCGATCACTTTCTCCGCTTGTACGGCTACGTTCACGGAAAGAGAGACACAGTAGAAGGTGAACTGTGCGTGTGCGCGCGTGTATGTAGGGTTTGGGCATGGATTTGGCGGAAGGAGTAGGGGAGAGCTCGTCACCGCCGCGGAGCTTCGGGAGCTTCAGTGGCTACGACGTGAAGAGTGATGTGTACAATCGGCTGGTGGAGAGCGGGAATGAGGAGGCCGTTTGTAATCCCGAGTTTCGTGAGCAGCTGGATGCTCATTTCAACCGCTTGCCCGCCAGGTACTGCCTCTGCGTGGACTTTTGTGTGTCACACGTGTGTGGGGGTGTGTGTGAGATACAACAATCTGCGGTTGGTACATGATTTTTTGTACGTGTGTGTGTGTGTGTGATACACCAATTATGTGCCTCTCTGTGTGATACATGAATTTTGTCTACGCGTGCTACACATAAACTGTGTGTGTATGATGAAACTTGTGATACACCAATCGTGTGGGTGAGTGCGCAACACATGATTTTCGTGTACATGTGGCACATAAATTTGTGCGCTGTTTGTTTGTGTTTTTGTGATGCAACAATTGTGTGTGCTTGTGGTGATACATGTATGCTGTGTGTGTGCATGATACATTGATAGTGTGTGATTGTGTGCCCGAGTGCGAGGGATACAACAATTGTGTTTTTTTCTTTTTTTTGTGTGTGTGTGTGTGAGTGATAAGGTATGTAGGTTTTTGTGTGTGTGTGTTATAAGGTATGTGGGGTGTGTGTGTGTGTTTGTTATAAGGTATGTTGTGTGCATGTGCGATACATGACTTTTGTGTGTGTCTGTGTGTGGAATTCATAAGTTTTGTGAGTGTGTTACATGAAGCATGTGTATATGTGCACACGGGGATAAAAGAATTTGGGGGGACTATATTCTCTTTAGTGTCCAGTTCTATTTATTGGACATTATCAGTTTCATGAATTGTGCGTGTGCGCGGGGGGGGGGGGGGGGGAGATTGCCGCACTGGGGCCGCGTGTATGTGAAATACAGGAAGTGTTTACATATACGAAATTCATAAACTGTGTGTCTATGTCATCGTGTGGTTTGAGTGTCGTACATGATTTTGGGGCTTTTAATTTCTACTTTTAGTTATGTACTTTAGGTATCGCTGCATGTCTGTATTCTAGTCTAACTTCTTGGTGGAGATGGTTTGAATGTATAGTAGCTTAACTTTGCCAATTTGGATGAGGGCATCTGAAGTTGCTTTAGATGATACAGAATGACTACTTTTACTTGGAATTATGATGCCGTCTGCACATGCATTATGTGTATAACTCTATGAGTTTATCTTCATATGTATTTGTGCTTATTTGTGAATCAGTTAGAAGCTAATGTGAATACAACGTTATTTCGATTTGGCATGGATCGGAGTTAATTAATTTTCGGACTTCTCTTTTTGCCTTTAAGTGACGGTGTTATGATTTTTGATATGGGTAAGGTTGGGTATTAAGGGATTTTGAAGGTCCACCATGAATTATCTCTATTTTTCCTTGTCAAGTTTTGCTTTATAATGTTTATGTGTGCTTTTATGTTCCAGTTATGGGTTGGATATTAATATCGATAAAGTGGAAGATGTATTGCTGCATCAAAAGCTTCTTGCTCTAGCAAAGGACCCTGATAACCGGCCTGTTTTCCATGTTCGTTTTCTAGAGGTACTGCTTGCTTTTCAGTTTCGTTTCAGGAGGAAACTCTGCTATTTTGGCTGTGTTATTAAGTTACGGCAAGTATTACGATGACAAAATTAAAAGTGCTTTTGTTTTTCCTTTTTTCTTCTTGTTTGGGAAATATATGTTCTTATTGTGCAATCTAGTAGACAACATCGTCAGGAGAAACATGTTTTTAAGATAAAAACGTTCAAGGGATTTATCAAAACGGATAGTGTGCTTGCTCTACGTTGTGTAGAATCTTGGGATTCATTGGTTTCTTTGACTTAACTTGAAGGAAAATGCTCGCATCTACCTGCTATGATCCTTTTTCTTTTCTTCTTTAGGCTAGGGAAAATGTCGCGTGTTGGATAGAATGAGGCAATTGGCTCGAGAAAAGGGGAAAAAGGAAGAAACTTTCATTTTTTCTATGGGCCATCAGGAAAGGATGTGTCATTGAGCTGCTTGAATGGGCTTCCTACAGAAAAGAAAAGCTCATAATCGGTTCAAAAGCCCTATTAACTGGTTGAAAGATTGTATACATAACGTTTCCACTTGTTTTCCCTGAAGCACGTAGAGTCTGACCCATGTGAGACAAGTCTATGCTCTCAGGCATCATATGACCCACTCTGCTGTGGCTCATGCTTTGAGAACAAACAAATGACTGAATGTAAATGTCCTCAACCAGGGTCTGTCAACCAAGATATCATACTTCCAGCCGCACCTATAAGGAGGTGAGGATGTGAATTTGGACGACTTACCTTAGTTCCCACTGCCATTAACAGCTCAAGGTACTATTGGCGCTGTAATCTCTTGTTAGGCCTTAAATTTTTAGGCGGGTAACTGTCTAACAAGTGAAGTAACTGAACTTTCTAAAATCCTTAGGGTCAGAGCCAATCCCTATTTCTCTCTTTCTTTAGCTTTCAGTAGAATACGCCAAGTCGCGATGCTTTGTTTTTATGAAATCTCTTACATTTTTCCTATCTTCTCTGCATTCTGTCCATTAAAAGGAGGGGGAGGGAATGGGGGCATAAGTGGCACATCACAGAAAATAACATGTTAGTGGGAAAACATATGAATCCATCATCTATATTAACATTCAGTTGATGCTAGTTCAGACATAATGACCAAAACGATGCTACCTTGGATACAAAGGAAAGAGTACTTATGCTGACAACATAGTAGAATGGGTTGGATTAAGAACGGCAAATTTTCCTGCCAGTGTGGCTATTAAGCTCTAGTAGAAGGGGTAGGGATGACTTAAAAACACTACAAGGATACAATGGCTCCTTGGGTCTTGGTATTCCAGGAAGGGAGTTCACAGGGGAGAACCTTAAGTACAACAAGTTGGAACTGGTTTGCCTGCTGTAGTTAGGTAAATGGGTAAAGTTGAAAGCAAGATGTAGATATGAATCGATGGCATGGTTACGCAAGAAACGTGGAATTTAAAATTGACTTTGTTGTTGACGTTGTTGTGGATTAGTAAATTAAAAATAAAAATTTTCCTCTAGTGCTTAGAAATGTTCAAGAGTTGTATTTTAGATATGTGCCATAAGGGAAAGATGGAGTCCAACAAGAATTTGGTGAAGTAGTGAGAAAAGGCCTGTTTGCCTACCGTAATTTAAATGAGGATGTGGCAACCCTGTTGTTTATCCAAAAGAAAGAAAAATAGAGGATAAAAGCCTACCAGTTAGTTGAAATAGGGGTTTTTTGAGTCTGACTTATTAATTAGTTAGAACTTGCTTAGTTATATGGTTTGGAGTATGAAGGAGTCTAGTGTTCATGGAGCTACTATGATGTCAAGGAAGATTAAAAGCTAAGGCAGAAACTTTGCTTCTAATCGCGAGTGACCGGATTTTAGCCTGTCTTGAACTCCCTTACTAGTGATGCCATGAACTTTTTCCTTCCACTTCCCTATCCGAGCACTTCCTTCCAGCATGCCATGTAAAGGCCTACATTGACTATATTCCAGACGTTCTCAAGGCCGTGCTGCTCGGTTTTTTACTCAAATTGTGCCACATCCTTCTTCTTGTGAATATTTTCAAATCTTATTTTATCTCCTTCCATGCGTGGCTGCTCATCCACCTAAGCATATGGATGTCAGTGGCTTCTTTCAAACCTATATAGCACCAGTGGCCTTACACTAATACACATTGTATAAGCTTGCGAGGACACTGAGGTTGCAAAGTGTTAAAAGGCACTCTTTGGCGTTATCCAACTGGTTCTCATTCTATGCAAGGCATCTTCTCAAGTTCGTCCTCTGCATGTAATATTGACCCAAACTGTCACTTTTAGGTGGCCTTGCCTGTCAATTTCTACCCACCCTTATATATTGGCCTACGCGTACTAATTTGCACTTCACATATACTTCGAAGTGGATTAATCACCCCAACTCCATTATAACTCATTCAAAACAGTGCAGGTTGATCTGATTCCTCCACTTCCTAAATAAAGTTCTCCAAATAATACCTCTATCTTTCCTTACCTATCCATTAATATATATGTCCAACACTACCAACTAGGTTGTGTGGCTAGACAGTAGACACTCTCGAGAATGGCTTCACAATCTCTATGCCAAGCAATTTCTTAGCTTGTGGTTGTATTTGGAAAATGCCACAGGCGTATGAACTTAGTTAATAATTTATATTTGTGTCTTTCGTGTAGTCTTTGTGTCAGGGGCATGTTAGTGTGGGTCCTGTGCTCATTTGAGATGAAGTAGACTAACCTTTTTTACGGAGTGGTGCTCGGGAGTTTCTTATATGCTTCCTTTATTGAGATTGATGCAATAGTTCTTCACAGAAAACCGTTGCAGCTATTTCTTCCATCCCACATATGTCCTTGCTTAGGCAGTGTTGTTGGGTTGGGAAAAGTGCATGCGGTTGTTAGATAGTGACGATTTTAAGGTTGTTAATTAAAAAACAAAAATCGTTATTGTAAGCAATTGGTTTTCATGCATATCTTCTTGCTAACCGGTTCTTTGAAGCTTTGCAGCCATTTTAAGGTCACTTTAATTCCACCTGCACTAGCGTTGGTTTTATTACCATTTCCCCGTTTTTTAAGTTATATCCTGGGTAAGCCCCTTGCGGGGGGAGGGGTGGTCATACGTGCAGTTTTATTACTTTTGAAGCAAAGCCTTACCTCTGTCTTGATGTAAATGTCTTTATACAAATACTAATAGTAGCGTGCTTCTTATCATTAAGTCTGCATGATAACTGTCCTTTGTGGGATGTCGCATAGCCAATGTATTCTTTGCTCGTCTAATATATTGGCAGTATTCCCTTGCTCTTGCCAAATGTTCCCTTGTAAAGGTATAAGACAATGCCACTTTTCGTATTTGCATCCTCTTGATTTGTATTCTGCAAATTCATGAATACTTTTTGTTTTTATTACTTTTTCCACCATTTTGTTAGCGATCAACGTCTTATTTTTGCTCCCTTTTTCTGTCCTCCGATTTGTATTACTCCGTAGAATTTCTGGGCTAGAGCAGATGTTTATGATGACCAACAAGTTCTAAGTGTTCCTTCCACATCAAAGCCATGTTACGAAGTAGATAATGAAGGAGTTTTTCCATCAGATGAAAGGTATCTAGATGGATGTCTGAATTCTATATCCTTCTCGATCTTCCTTGTTTCCGTGGACTGCTTTGATGATATTGTGGACGGACTTCCCCGTTGTCATTAACAGTGGTTCCAGCTTTTCTTTGTTATGGATCCTTTGCTGATTGCCTTCCTTTTTTCTTCTTCGTTCTCGTTACTGTAATTAACAGGAATCGTAAGATCGACTTTGAACCTTGCTTTAAGCTTGAGGACCTAAATTTGGACGTTAAAAAAAGAGCCAATGACATGGAGAGGAGTAATTTTGCAGAAGACTTCCATGGAAGGTAGTTTATCATCGCACTTCTGTTTTATCCATCTTTTTTGTTTGATGGATGATATCTCTGAATACTGGAGGCGCACTACAAATAGCTCTTGTAACTATAATGGAATTGATTGATCAGTGAGGTAGGAAGTACCAATAATGGTTCATAAACAAGTTTTCAATTCTAATGTTGGATTAAGTGTTGACGTCAATGCACACTCACAATCCTTGCAGTCACTAATCTTCAACCACCCTACTTTGCCTCTTGCTATGAAAAGGTGGTAAAGTTAGTCGAGTAGTTTGAAATATGGAAAATGGAATGGAAAATGTTTGAGTTGAGAGATTTCAGATAATATTTATGTATAGCAGTTAATTGTTTGTAACGTTGTATCGTGAATATTCTGCAGGGGGGAGGCTGCTTAGATAGGATATATATCCGTCGTGGTGTTGAACATCGCTGTTATTAGCTATATGAGTAGGCCAGATTAAGTGCAGGTTTTTCACTCAAGAAACATATTGTAGTTTCTCAACGTTATGTTGTTAACACCACCATCTCAGACGGTGTAATGTATCATGCACGTACTGTAAAAGACCACTTTAATTGTTGATATCTATGTCATGTGCGTGGCGAGAAGCAAAACTCTACCACCGGGATTCAATCTGATACCTGGGAGTACACTAAGCTACTAGGGAAAGATAGCTATACTAAGTCTTTTGGATATCGCATGGATGCTCTCTTGTATCTTTAGTTGTCTGCCTATAGCACTAATGCGCCTACTTGGGGGATAGCAGCATCATCTGTTTGTTCAGAGAAGGTGGCCACCCCAAATTGCAAGAGTTGATTGGGCCACCATATACGAAGAAACAAATGAGTGGTTGTCACCCCAAAATTTGAAACTTGCAAGAGTTGTTCGCACTTCTTTTCTAATGTTTAATGCCATTAGAGTGTAGAGTTTGTATTAACGGTAAAATAAGGAGTTAAAGATCAGTTGGTCTTTGTTGTACTGCATGTATGCTTGGAATGCGCCCCATCTTGCGCCTGTATTGAAATTTTCACTTATTCAAAAGAAAGAAATCATTGCCCTTTCTCAAGCAGCAGGCATTCAAATTTAGGCCCATTGGCAAATTCACAATCTACTTCCTGCTTCTTAGGTGCAGAAGTTTTTTCACTCTTTACGTACTGAACAGCAGAAACAATCCCCGTACTGAGCTGATCATTGCGCAGATGCTCGCCATAATCAAAAGATGGGTTAAGATTTAAACTTTTCTAGCCGACCTAAGAGCAAAGGACTCAAGGAACTAGGTTGTGCAGTACTCCAATCATCTCATATCAGGGGTGCTGTAAGCTTGATAAACACCATCCATGCTGTAGCACCTACATGTTCATTCTTTTTGTTATGATATGTGATTTTAGTTGTCTTATTTATCCCCTTTAAAGTCTTCATTCATGTATATGCTTTTTTTATTCAAGGACATGCGAGTTTATGCATTTTAGTTGCCACATAATTGCTTTGCGGTTTCTGTTGGCATTATTATTTTCCAGTTCATCATTGTTGCATCTGTTGCTTACTTCAGATTTGCAGATTAGGCTATAGATCAAATATGCATTTGTGTTTTGTACGGGGGATAAATTGACTGCTGAGAGAATAATGCAGGCAAGAAATGTCACATATGCCAATTCATGAAGTTATATTTTCTACAATTGACAAGCCCAAGCTCCTTAGTCAGGTATTACTCAATGATAGTTCACCTCCTCCTTCTCAAAGCCATAGTTGAAAACTTAATTATGGTGTTGAAAATTCCAAGAAGCAGCTGCTTTTCTGAGCCTTTGATGTTTGGTCAAATTACTTAAAAGTTTTGTCACGATCTTACTTATTTTCGTTTGTGTTTCATAGTTAATATACCAATTAATTGCGTAGAATTCAGATCAAAGGCAGTGACCTTGGTGTTTAATCCCTTTGGTATGCCAATGACCAGTATAGAATGTTGAAATAAATCTCGAAGTTGAGATCTTCATAGGGGATAACGGAGGAGATATGCGGCTTTCCCATATATCTACTATTTTCCCATATGAATCAGCCCCATATTGGATTTGGTGATGTTGTCCTAATGTATGGCCCAAGTGTAATGGCGTTTTAAGATCTCTCTCTCACGAGAAATGATATGACGTATTTTGTTACCAGACAGTCTATAGTTCCCCTTACACGCTCTTAGATGAGACCTTGTGCAAGTTAGCAGCATGGCTGTGATTTCTTATTTGTTGATTAGTATATCCAATAGTATACATTGAGTCAATACCAGCATTCTCTTGCCTCATGGATGTTGACATTGTCATCCATTTAATAGACCAAGTTATATTATTTTCGAACTTCTAACTCTCTCTCTCTCTCTCTCTCCAGCTTTCTGCCTTGCTTTCTGACATAGGACTCAACATACGTGAAGCACATGTGTTCTCAACCACTGATGGCTTTTCTTTGGATGTGTTTGTAGTGGATGGATGGCCTGTTGAGGTACTTGTTGATCTTTTTGAAGATCTTTATGCTAACAATAGATCCAGTTTTTAGTTTTTGGAATTTCTTATCCAAATTCTCTTGGAAAATTGCTTCCTATTTTCGGTTCCTCTTCATTAATTTAATGACTTTTGCAACGCCTACTACATCTGCTTGTTTGATATTTTCTTTGCTTTGTATGTTTGGGATATAGCATTCCATTTTTTATAGTACCATATGAAGTCCATACTTTGACACCTGAGGTTTTGAAACGAGTAATGTTACATATTGATATGTTTTGCCATGCTTTTCACTTCTGCCCCTTCTGACCAGCCTGAAGGCGATTCATTCCCCTTTTCATATCTAACGGAATATTCTTCACTATTTCAATGAAAATGTAACAACCATGATCTTGTTGTGTTTTCCACTGTTGAAGAGATGCCTTGAGCAATAGGAGAAGCACTTTGGTAAACAGATTTTGTCTTGACCAACTCAATTAAGGTATTAGTGTTTGGTTCATGACTACAACAACTGAATTTTTTCACTTTGCTTGAATAAGAGTCGTACCCATATGCAACTCTTCTGCTTATCAGTATCTGCTGTCATATTCAGTTCCCTTGTTGATTTTTTTTAAAAATAGATGTGAAGTTGTTCCAGTATTTGATACATATTTTCTTCATGTTTGAACTCCAATTGCTATACTCTACTAGGTTAAAGATTTCCTACATGTTCAGCAAGAAGATACACAATAACTTCAAGATTTAAATTTATAGTTCTCCTGTTTGCCAATATAGACAGATTGTTCTTATCCTAGGACAGCTTGGATTGTAGTAGGGAGCATTGTGATTATATCTTTTGTATGACAGGGATCTGTGCTGAGTCCAAATGTTGCTGACTTTCCAATGTTATGGTCAGGAAACGGTGGATTTGCATAAAGCTGTGGAAAAAGCAATTGCTAGAAGTGAGGTACTCTATTTCTTACCTATTCCTTGTGATAGTGTAGATTAGTTATCGCCCTTATGGCCTGCGATATAATCCTGTTATGGTTGGACGATCCCATAGAATACTGCTTGTTTTTGAAAGGTTCATGTCAGAGGCAATAGAGAGTATTTCTGTGAAACTCATAGTACCTGTACTTTAGTTTATACAGTTTTTCTAACATACTAAAAATTTATAAGTAATTTTCTCAAAAGTCTCGTGGCTGACCGTTTGAATGTTTAGTACTCCCTCTGTCCCCAAAAGTGCCTTTGGATTTAGAAAGTTTAAAGGAAAACATTATCTTTCCAATCCCACCCTTGTCAAAGAAAGCAGATGACATATGGACCCAAATGACTCTCTCTCTCTCTCTCCCCCCCCTCTCTCTATCTCTCTATATTTATATCTCTCTCTCTCAATGGAAATCTATGATTGTTACAGCACTCCATATTTGTCATAGAAGCTCGCAGACTACCTCATAGATTTCATCACCAACCTTGTAGTTCCCTTCCCCACCCCAACCTTCACCACCTTCTCACTATCTGCCACAACACCTACCTTCTCCATGGCATAATAGCCCGTTCCCTCACCATCAATCCTGCAACGAATGAGTAACACTTAGTGATTTCAGTGAGGAATTTTAATTAGACGTATTATTGCTGATTTAAACCGCTACTGGTGCCAGAGCACAGTGAAATGATCATTTAGTTTACTTTCCAGTAAAATGGCAGCGGTGGTAGGTCTTGATGGTGCGTGGTGGTGGTGGTGAAAGCAGGTGGTAGGTTGGGCTACGGCCATCACCACCATGGACTGAATCACCACCACTGCCACCAACGTCCCCTCTCAAGCATGGCAGCTCCCTTGGCTCACCGTGACACCGTTGTCTCCCGGCCCGCCAAGGTGGTGGTATGATGTTGTCACAAATTGAACAGTGGTTCATTTTCAGATTTGCTATTTGGCACAGTGTGGAGCACAGCCTCGGAGAAAATCCCCGAAAAAATGGGGTGTCTACGCACAGCTCATGTGAAATTAACACGAATTTGGGTGGTCACTCAAGCTACACTAGTACCTCTTTGCATGTTGGTATATTATTAGGGATGTTTTGTTTAATTATGCGTTCAAAGATTGGGTAGTTTGGCAATGTTTGGTATTGAAGGAGAGGTCAGAAGATGGTGAGTGGAGAGGGAGAGAGAGAGTGGAAATGGGAGAGAGAACAAAGAATGGATGGGAAAGAATGAGTGGAAAAGGGAGCTGAGTGCACAAGATAGAGAGGAGAGAGAAAATAAAATGCGGTGGGAGAAAGTGAGTGTAAGAGGAGATAAAAGAATTGACACTGTGAAATACAAAAGAAATTATTATAATGGTTCGATGATTAATTATTTCTGTATTCCAAATGGAAACATGATCCTTTATAGTGGTATGGAGGGACTATGACTTCCAAATTTACACATGTTCTATGTTAATAAGAGGGAATACCTCCTGCTGATAGTTAGACAGACGAAATCTTATGTGAGGTCCAAGTGTGTGTATTGAAGCTAGAAATATATCATTGCTACTTGCAAAGCGGCTAAAGATGACTCCTAGTGGATTCAAACATACTCCATGTTCTAGGAAAATTTTGTTTCCAATTTATATGGCAAAGAAGATCTGGTTAGAAATTAAGAAAATTAAAGAAGAAGAAAAGATGCTGTTCTTCATAGCTTGGAAAACTTTTTGATTACTTTGCTTAAGAAATCTTTTTCTGTTTAGTACTCTTCATCTGGTAATAAGAAGAATATGTGAACGTCCCATGTCAAGCTGTTATCTTCATAGAAGAGTAGGTGCAAGGTATCATTTTGCTAAGAGGGGAGTACAACGAGGAACAAAATCACAAAGCCTTTGCATTTTTATCAGATATTGAGCATCATAGGTCTTGATTTGTGTTAAAAACAAGAGTTAAGACATCGATATGGAATGAAAGAGGAGATAGAGAAGCTGTTGTGAATCCTGGATTTCTCAGCAAGGAAAAGACAATTCTTTATTTCTGTTAAAATTTGCTACATTCCATTTTGAAAGTCTAAGTTGACCTTTTCTTACACTTGAGTATTTTACACAAGCCACGAAATATTACTCCCACTGTCCTAAAAATATTGATTATATATGACTTGCGCGCATGTTAATGACTTTTGTCAAATATTGCATGTTTCCGTTTCTACCCGCAGATTTTTGCAATAATGCTTTTGCTGGGCCACCCTGTTCTTCTCTTTCTTCATCCTTTACCCCCCCCCCCCCCCCTCTTCCACATCCCACATCTTTGTCTCAATCTCCATCTGTGCAAACCCAAGGCTCTCACCTGATTTCTGTTTTTTATTTTTCCTTAAAAACCCACCTATGCTGAAAGTGAGCACTGATGTGAGGCACGAAAGGCCATTTCTTTAACTCACATCACAAAGTTGTAAGCAAAGCGTTGTACACCAATTCACCACTATCCTCCCTCACCCCCAACATTTTTGGTTTCAATAAACTGTTGAACCCAATTCAGTTACTTCATATCTTTCTTGAGTAATACGCCTGAACGCACGCCTAGCCTGACTAGGTGAATACCTGGAGACTAGGAAGCACTGACACCTCATATAGGTTGAGGTATGGTGTCTGACACCTACCAACACCTTCGGACACGTGTCTGACACCTCTCTTCACTGTTCGAATAAATTTATTCATTTTTTAATTACCGGACACCGTGTCGGACACCTCTCAAAGAAGTGTCGGATACCTCTTCATGAAGTGTCCAAGCGTATGGGGCCAAAGTGCAGTATTTCAAACTTATTTCAGGGACATATCTGGGGTTTTTTAGAAATTAACTTTTAGGCCAGACAATCGGGCAGAAGAATTGCATTACCTTCTTTTCGCCGCTGCACCTGATCCTCAACCTGAAAAAGAGTCTACCAAGGACAAATCTGGTTTTTTTTTTTATTTTATAAATGAACTTTAAGGGCAAACCCTAATCAGATCGACCCAGCAAAGGTACCTTCCTCTTTCTCTTTCCTCTATCTAAAGCATCCAAGTTTGCTAGTCCAGAGTGAGAAATGTCAACATCTCCGACCTTATTTACAAACACATCCGGCTATATAAAACCTCTCCTTCATGCCTTTGGTGCCATGTCTTTTTCCTTCTCTCTCGTTACTCTCGAGCCTCTAATCTTGATACTGTCGAGACATTGAATTCTTTCTTGTTAGCGACCTTCTTTCTTGTTACTATTATGACTATTCATGTTACTAGCTTTCTCTCTCATCCGTTTTGAACGAAATTCAGTTGCCCCAATTGATGTCTATTTTTATTATACACACGCACATATAAACTCTGCGGTGTCCAAAATCTGATTTTTTGGAAATTGCGGTGTCCGGTCGGTGTCGGACACGGTGTCCATGTCCGTGCTACCTAGCCTGGGGACTACCCACCTTGTCTAGGCGAATGCCTAGCGAACTCCCTTCGCACCTATGTACGGGCTTGTTCCTGCAATCAGCTAACGTTCCCCAACTCAAACCACCACTTGCAACTATCCCTGACATCGTAATCAAACACCACCCCAATTTCACCACCCATTTTAAACTTTGATTTGTAATCTTGAGGAAGTTAAATCTTCAAATTTTACGATGTAACAAAAAAATAAAACTCACTCAAAAGCATGTAAACCTTTCAAAACCAGAAATAAAATCAATTTTTGTTGCGATTATGTTATAGTTCTAACCGAGGCGACAAAACTATTTGTTGTTAAGGAAGCAACAGGACAGTGTTGGTAAAAAGGGCGATGTTCATTGTTCTCAAAGAAGAAGGCGCTGCAGTGTCGACAGTGGTGGTGGTCAAAGAACAAACTCAGAAGTGGGTATAATGAAGAAATCCGGTGGATGGAGGGAGGAGAGAGAAACGAGCGGATACTGTAGGTTAGAGGAGAAAAGTGAATTGGTGGAGAGAGTAAATGGGAGAGAAAGGAAATATGAAAGAAATAGACAAAGGCATGATTGGAAAACATCAAGAAAACCTTTCCTAATATAGATAGTGATGAAGTTTCTTGGACAACCCACAATGGAAAGCTGAGCAACAATATTGGAAGGAGGCAGTACATTTTTAGAGATAAATGAAAGGCTTCAATCGACTCCCCCAAGTCTATTTCATTAGTAGCGGTAAATAGACCTCTAACAGTGTTCAATTAGGTCTTTTCAGAAATTTGAGTTCCTTTGAGGTTTTTGCTACTCTTAGGATCAAATTTAATAAGTGAACAGTGAATAAGTTCATAAAAACTTATAAAAGGATAATTTGCCAAGTCAAACACGGATAGAAAGGATGAGCTAGTATATGTACTTAATAGTATGCTATAGTATCATAGTGAAAGTAACTCAAATTGTAACTGAGTAAAAATATGAAGACAAGATACCATAAGTGTACAAGTTTGGGTTGGGAATAAGAGCGGCAAAGTGCTATTGAAATCCCTATATCGATAGGAAATTGCATATTTAGTACTTGCAATAGCCCCTATTGTGCAACATGTCGCCTTGCCCCTGGTATCTTTAACCTTTGTCTATACGCGATAAGAACATGCGTCTGCTTAAAGCCCCATCAGAAGACCTATAATAGCAAGAGCGTTTGGCATTTTATCTTGTTTAGCTCTAATGGCTTCTGTCAAAGCAATGTGCAGTTACAGTTACAGGTGGTACAACCACCTCAAAGCATGCATTGGTTTGGTAATAGGGGTAGCCTTCATCTTAAGTCACATAACTTTTGTTTTCCGCAATTGGACCTATTATTGCATTTCCTTTTTCAATTTAATGAAGTTTTTTCTTGGTCTTGTAACTCATTCAATAACCTTTCTTTGGCAACAGAGTTTGTCCTTTGCATGAGTTGGTGCATTTGTATAATGTTTGTGTAATTTCCGGTAAAAGTATACCACTAATTTACCCGAAGGAAATGTTTCTGCAATAAATTATGTATGGAGGTCTGAGAAAACGTAATACAGAATCTATGTGTCCTACAACAGCAATTAGCCAGTCTTAGGAAGTCAAGGAGATGAGTGTATGGATTTGGTTTCCTTCGTCTGTGGCGTATAAGATTTTAAGTTGTTGATAGCAAGCGTGTTCCTCTATGTATGATAGGCCTGCAGTTTTTACTGTGTCAAATACGGGCCTTTCTGTAACATTAGTTTCTTTCTACATCAATTTGGGCTGCGCCCCTTTTGGCAGCCCGAAGGAGTGTGTGGCAACTGCACTACCACATGCAATTAGATATATTCTGCACGTTCTACAACAGCAACAAGTGAGTCTTAGAGCCAAGAAGATAAGTGTATGGTTTTGGTTTCCTCCATCTGCATCATGTAAGATCTTCCTCAGTTATTGGTAGCAAGCATGTTCTTCTACGTACTTAGGCTTGTAGTTTTTACTGCGTCAAATACTTACCTTGCTAGTAGGATTAGTTTCTTTCTTCACTAATTTGGGCTGCACGTATTCATGTTCATGTTTGAAGCTCAAATGTCCGCGTATTTATTGTCTGCTTGAGGCACCCATAAAAGACTTTTCACCTATTTGTTGTTGATTAGCTTTGTAATGCATGCTTTCTGATATGCACTATAATTGATGTTGACCAATAAGTGTTTCATGTAGCGGTCATGGTCTGGTTCTTCACATTCTCAATCAGCTGTACAGCAAGCATTAGCAGCAGAAGTAAAATCTGGAGATTGGGAAATAGATAGAAGATTGTTGAAAATTGGGGAGAGAATTGCGTCTGGTTCCTGTGGAGATTTGTGAGTGATCATAGTACTACAGAAAATCTAGTGTATAGTTTGTTATTTATTTATTTATTTTTGATAAGTAACATGTATAGTTTGTTCCTTTTTACATCTTTCCACTCTCACCTTTATTTTGGTGTTCATGAGAAGGTATCGTGGAGTATATCTTGGTCAGGATGTTGCTATCAAGGTTCTTAGATCTGAGCATTTAAATGACACATTGGAGGATGAGTTCGCCCAAGAGGTGGCTATTCTTAGGTAAGTGGCTTTGCAACTCTTACTTGGAACATTGAAGGTTTATTTTTACTAATGATCAAGTTACATAACCTTTAAAAAAAACCACGAGCAACATTGAAATCACATAATTTAAACTTTTTATCTTCTATAATCCGTCTCTGGATGAAAGGTATTAAGCAGCTTTGCTGATGAATAAAGAATATTGGATTACTTTCCTTCTCTCTGGTTTCTCCTTCTCCCTTTTCTTAGGTTTCTCTTCGTTATTTCCCTAATCGTAGGGTACTTCCCCTTCTTTACGTGCCTAGTCTCTTGCTTTCACATTCTCTTCTACCCATGCTGCTCTCTTCTCTCTCTTTATCCTACAGGTCCTCATCAATATGCTTTTATAAAATTACATCCAGCAAAAATCACATTAGTAGCAAAGGCTATAAATTATGTAAGGAGCAGTTTTAATCACCTTATTTGTATCAGTTGGCAATCACCTCTAAAGGAAATGGTCGCAACACTTTGTATGATGATTTATTTTTCTTACAATTACAAGTATTTGACCTAATTAAAGTGGATATACCAAGTAATCGGATTGGCTTTTTTAGAGGTTGACATTGAGAAGTAATACCTTGAGTTTTTTGTGATGCATCTTATCAGCCGCAGTTTCTTGTTCAGTTAGTTTAGTGTGTTGGGACTAATTACAATTTGTTCTTGCATTGGGTTTTTCATCAATTTTTTCATTCTCTCCAAATTGATAAATAAATTTTACTTTGTTGTTCGATATTTGGAAATTGTCATTCATCATTCCTAGTAGATGTTAGTTTCATTATTTAATCTTATATGTACACATCTTAATTTGAATGCAGGGAAGTGCAACATAGAAATGTTGTTCGTTTTATCGGTGCATGTACAAAGTCCCCTCATCTGTGCATAGTAACAGGTAATTACTTGAAAAAAATACTAAATTTGTTCACTTATGTGCAATATTTTTATTTAACAAAAATAGTAATGGAATATTTGGCTAACATTCTCAAGAGATCACGTTTTGTTAGCTTTAGTGCTCATAGAGAATATTAAGAACATAAATTGTTCGTCTTAGCATATTTCGATTCATGCATATGTTTCAATATTTATCAAGTCTCTCCTTGCTACATAGCCCGCTCAATCCATCATATTAGAATCTTCTTGAGTAGCCTAAGATATATTGGATGTAACGACTTGGTCCATGGCCCGGCCTTCAAAATGTCAGCCAAATAGGTACTTATGATCCATGGGCTAGCCAATCAAAATTCATCCCACATCCGATGTGGGATTTCACATTCTTTCTACCTCATTCCTTAGCGTCCTTGTTGAGGCCCAATCCAACCTTAGTCCCCTACAGCCCAGAATCTCTCTGTAGCCATAGTTGGAAAATATTAGCTGCCAATCGGATTGGCCCGATCCGAGCGTGCCTTCGGGTCCCAACCTATCATAGCCGACTCTCGATAATACTCGAGCTTGGCTATCTAGACCAGTTGCCGGAGATTTGGATACGAAGGCAGACTTGAATCAAGTTGATCTAGTTGGTCTGATGGTAATATCCCACAATGGGTGGAGAGGAAGATTCTGAGGTATGTTTGAATAAGGTTGAGGTTAGGCCTTCGAGGACCCTAAGGCATTAGGAAGGGAGAATTTCTAGTCGGATGTGGGAGACTTTGTGAATGGCCTCATAAGACCCTATCAAGGAACTTATAAGTACCCGCTTGGCTAGCCCTTTTGAGTGAGGTATTGCCATGTGGTGAGGCCATGGACCGGTGCTTGACACTGGATCTGATGAAGTTAAGTGTATTGTAAAGTGGCGGAACACCTAAGACCACAATTGCAGCAATAAAATTTCATAATGAGATAACTTGTGTCATAGGGCTTAGCTAGGGCAGGATTCGGATAGTAATAGGACACATGGCAGCTTTCGGTTTTATGGGAGATAGCTCACTTTTGTGATGGTAGATCTCGATGAAGCTAAGTAATATTTTAAGCTCCTCAACTTTTGACTTGGTTGTTGTGACGATGACACTAAGGTTAGGGAGTCGAAATTAGGGTGGATTCAAATAGTAATGAATATAGCATAGTTTGTTGTGTCAGAGAATGTGATCCCAACATGACCATATTGAATATGGCCTAGTAGTGATTGACCAAGGCAGCGTTGATCCCGTCCTTGAGTAACTTGGTTAATTTTTCATCTTATAGGAAGTGAAGTACTTTTTGTCGTGTCACCGGTGATATTTATTGTACTTGTATATATTCTTTCAATCTACGACTATGGGACTGCTGGATGTTTGTATGACAAAGATACCTTCTTTGGGCCTGCTTGCTAGTGTAAGTGGAAGTGGATATGGAATTGTGCAAGGAAACATGCTATGCTCTTTATTAGTTTGCTTTTGAATAGCTATTGGCTTGGATCGTGACCCATTCTAGGCAGAAAATAAATGAATGAACACTGATTGAATTTATCATTTGTTATAATCTCTGAGAAGCCTTTACTAGATTAGGTGCGTTATATTTGTTTAATGATGGTCCTTGCTTTAGATAAGTCTCCAATCCCGAAAAGCACGAGCATAACATTTGAGGGAATTGTGGGACTCTGTAAAAACGTAACATAAGCCATACACAATGCCGTCAACCCTTAAATTCAGCTATTAACTTGGTTGCAGCAGTTGCAATTTGTTGACTTCACCAAATTCATTCTGGAAAGCGCTTTCTAAAGTTTTTTTCATTCCAGACAACATAATTGATGGGGGGCGAAAAATACTTAATGTTTTTACAGGCTAGACCACCTCCATGCTAGTAAAAGATTACCACATCGACCGGATCTGAGTTAACAGCAATATCGAATATGGCTGCTTAATATTTGTAAAGGCTAGTATGAAATCAAAATGTCAAAGAAGGAAGATTATCAAATGAACATAAACTACCCCATCTTGCTATAAACTTCATCTTGCCCAACTTACACGTGGAAGAAATGTCTTGACCTTATCACTAAGAGCAGGTGTGAATCATTGACTTGAGTTTACCTTTATAAGTGGAAGATGCATCTTGTATTGAATTGGGCTGCTGTGAGCTTCGAAACTCAGCTGTAAGTCCCCAAAGATAAGCTTAAATCATAGTCTAATGCCATGAGAGCAGATATGATGAGAATGTAAGATGTTAACGTATATTGCATATTGAGTTGCCCGATATGAGGGTTGTTCCTCCATGCTGTTGCATAACAGTATTAATGCATGTTGATATCACAGTCCTAGCATCTTTTTGAAGGGTTCAAGTGTCTTCATTCCATTGAGTTCTGAGACATAGCTGGTGAAATTAATATGCTTGAAGTGTTTCTTTAATTATACTACGAGATAACATATGGATGCTGGTGCTTCTTGCAGAGTACATGCCTGGTGGAAGCTTGTATGATTATCTGCATAAGAATCACAATATTTTGAAGCTTCCCCGGTTGGTGATGTTTGCTGTAGATGTCTGCAAAGGGATGGAATACTTGCATCAAAGCAACATAATCCATAGGGATCTGAAGACCGCAAATTTGCTTATGGATAGTCACAATGTAACTACTTCTGATTTAGTTTTCCAAATCTTCATGCTCTTGTATGAGTGTATGACATGCGTCAAGGTTAGCAAGACATAAGATTCAGGGTAAAGTACACTTAGCACCTAAAGTTTGGGGTTGCAAGATGTTATTTCATTTTTTGTGGATATGAAAGTGAGGTCGCAGCATATGTAGTTCTTCCCGAGATCAAAATTTTGTGGATACTGAGAAGTTGCCCTCTGGGTCACCTTTGCTTACTCTCATTTTCGAATTGTAGGGTTGTCTCTGTATGAAAAGGATAACATGTGCAGTTAGCTAGAGTTAGTTAATGGCTGCAGGTGAAATTAACCTACTATTTCTTGTTAGATGGACCAACTCTTTGACCAGAACCACTGTTTCTAAAAAACTGCGTTGAGTTTACCTAAATTTTAGTGCTGACATTAATGGTATTGCTGCAATTGGTGCTAGAATAGACTGATATCGGAAGGCCAACCTTTGCCATAAGAATTCCAATTGTATCTGATCTAGTGGCATCTTCTGTTGGGGCTGTTATATTAGGTGTTTATTGATTTTCCTGCCATTTTAAGAACTCTCTGACATTGCATTTACCTTTTTCTTTTTTAATTTTGTTAGTGATCCTGTACTTTTTTCTCAAGGTTGTCAAGGTAGCAGATTTTGGTGTTGCTCGGTTCCAAAATCAGGAAGGTGTAATGACTGCAGAAACTGGGACATACAGATGGATGGCTCCTGAGGTTTGGTTTTCTTTTCCATGTCCAGTTCTGTTGCCTCTGGATCTTGATCTTGTAGATCTTGATCTTGTAGCATATCATGCATGAGGTCCAGGTTTTTGGTGTATAGTATTAATTCTTGTCGTTTTCTGTGTGAACTGTGACCACCGAAGTTTCGTGATAGATATCTATGTTCGTGTATTTCAATGTGATGTTAGGGATCATTTATTTTCGTGGACAATGATATGGTTAATGTAGGAGTATATACTTGCCATTCCTGTTATTTTTGTGCCTTCCTCTCCACGGCGGTAAAGTAAAGTGGCCCTGCTGATCTGTTTCTAGTTTACACATACTTCCCACTTTTCACTTAGTTGAAATTTTGTGTTATGGAGAGATACCTCAGAGATCGTGAAATAATAGTAGCACTGCTGCACTAAGTGGACACATCTATTTCCTCATAGGAAAATCTTTTAAGTGGACACATCGACCTGATTTTATTTTCTGAGCAAACCTGATTTCATGTGATTTTGTTAAGATCCATGACCCTGATTTTGATTGTATTGTGACGTATCTATCTCGCATATGGTTTCTTTCTAACATGATACTTTTTCTTGTTTCTGATTCCCAAGGTTATAAATCATCAGCTGTATGATCAGAAAGCAGATGTGTTCAGTTTCGCGATTGTTCTATGGGAGCTTGTAACGGCCAAGGTATTTTTGTGTAGTTCCATGTCATGCTACTTTGTGTATTACGAGTTCTTAGAAAAGTGAAAATTATTCTCTTAAAGAGGATCTTTACTGGCCTTGTTATTGAGGTTGCAGGTTCCATATGATACCATGACACCATTACAAGCTGCTCTGGGAGTGAGACAGGTCAGGGCATCCATATGTTCGGTTTATATTCTCAAATAGTGGATTATGGATCTTTTTAGTGGCCATTATATCTTCTTATCAACATCGAAGGGATTAATTAATGTGCATACTTCTAAATGTTATTGTTATTACACTTAATGCTTATCCCTTTCTGGCAAAATGCATTTTTGTGGACAAGTTTTAGTGCGCTTCATGCGCCCCAGGTGTTTGCTTTTCGTGAAAGTAGCTAATCCATGTAGTAATTTTGTTCGCGGGCAGACAATAGAGCTTCTGATGAAGCATGGCACCTAAATAAGCAAATTGTCAGCATTGCGCACGCCCTGACATCCACCATTCACTCCAGGAAGAATTGGGTTATGAAGTGACCATTTATTATACTAAGTTCTCTTAAAAAATGTTTAGAAGCGTTGGGACACTTCTCGAGACTTTCCGACACATGTTGGCTGATATGTATAAAACTGGGTTTAGTTTGGTTTTGTGCTTGAAGAATAGCTTTACTTTGTCTCCCTATTCCCCAGCCTTTCTTTCGAGTGCATCTGGCCATGGTTGAAATACTGATATCTATGACACTTCTGAACTCTTCCAGTTTTTTATTTGTGAATCTTTTGATAACTCATTTGGTTGTAATGTGTTTCACGTATATAGCACGCATAACTCATTTGGTTGTAATGTGTTTCACGTATAGCACGCATATGTAGAAGTAAATATTTGGTGTTCTCCGTGTCCAGTTTCACGATTAGTCTCTGTCTCGATATCGGCCTCTGTGTCTGATGCTATAAGTCGGGGGATTAGTAGCTTGTGGTCCCTTGAACTATTGAAGTGGTGCGCATGATCTTAGCTAAATTCGAATATACCCAAGTGCTACTGGTAGAAAGCAGAGGGGATGAAAGTGAAGAGTGTTGGTTAATTGATGGTGTGCTGGGTACCATCGTTGTGACTTCATTATCATCAAGCATGCTATTTGCACCAAGCAACTTCTTTTCTTTTTGAATTAGTAGCTGTGGCGCTATTGTTAATCCTCTGTTACTTATAAACCCATTGCCAGAGTTCTTATATATTCGGAGGGATAAGCTGTAATGTTTCGTTTGTTATGAATTTTCAAATCACACTAGCTGTATATCAGAACCTCGTGCTTTTCTTTTGGCACTGAGCGTAACATTTCTTTTGGTTGGAAATACTTCTCTTGGTTGCAAAACTTTTTCCACCCATCACATGAATTTGACATGTCTGCACAAAGTTCTTTGAAATACATGATAATGTTAACTTGTAGATTTTATTGTTTTTCAATTTTCGGTACCAAGCATTTTCCTATGAGCCCTGTCATGTGCTAAATACTGATTTGGCCCGTTTAAGATGCAATTTATGATAACGATTTACTCTCAAAAAATACTTATGCCGTTATAAATGTGGTCTGGTTCCTTGCTCAATACCCTTGCTAAAATTGCAGTGGTTTTCTTTTTCACTATTTGACATCTGTAAGGGTATTATTAACTTTCATCATGTCCACAATGGCAGGGTCTTCGACCAGATCTTCCCAACAATACACACCCCAAGTTGTTAGACTTGATGCAGCGATGCTGGGAAGTCATTCCTGGTGATCGACCTTCCTTTTCTGAAATTAGAATCGAACTTGAAGAACTTCTTAGTGAAGTTCAGGTAGGACGATATCATTTCCTTTTCAAGTACGCACTTATCAATTTTGTATGCTGCATTGAGATATGTATATGTAGCAGGAATTTTCAGAAGCATCAAATGGCAGCTGAACATATACAAGCCATTACACAGCAAACAACTTCCTTCGACAAGATGGAGCATCTTTTGCTATTCTTCATCTTCATATAGTTATAGAGAATGGGTTAGGTGTTTTGAGGGAAAGAGAGAGATTTAGGCGCTCCTATACGTCTGTAGGAAAGAGTAGTGGTAGTAGGTCATCTGCTGTAAATTTCACTTGCGTCCGTAGAAATTTTCCCAGAGAGTCGGAAGAAATACCTCGTTGAGCATTCTTGTAGAATATGTTTTGCGTGATGAGGGTGATGCTTCGGTTTTTGTTCGTGGGTTAAAGAGGACAGGGAGCTGGGAATGCTCTTTGCCTCTCATTTTGGTATGTGCTATATACATTTCCAACCCCTCTGAAGCATCAGATCAATTAATCAAGAGGATATGTTATTATAGTTTGTATCTCATTTCATGTTTGGTGGTTTTTTGTCAATTTACATATCGTCGACACCTCTTTATATACTGTCTTGTGATTTTAGTAGAAATGCAGAAACAAAAATGTATTACTTTCTAAGGTTAATCTGCATTTTCTTCTCTTCAAGAATCTCTGTTCATTAATGGTATTTAATACGACGAAATCGTTGAAAATTTTGACATATGGGGTCTTCCACCCTTATCTCCTCTGTTAGGGTTTCTAAACACCGATGTCCTCGTGAGTTTGGTGCTGCTGGTTTCTCTAATAGAAGATACAGAACTGAAGACCAAAATTCAGCAGGTACCAAATCTTCTCTCTCCAAACCTATCTTTTTTCTCTAACCCCAGGTGTTCGTTTACTGTCCTCTGTCGCTGCCGGTGGTTCCCTCCCCCCCCCCCCCAATCCCCCGCGGAAGTGGTGGCGTGGTAGAGTAGTTTCGCCCGGTTTAGTGTGTGCAATTTCTTGGTTGTGTTTTTAATCATTGGGGCATTCTGTGCTCGGGATCTATGCAGTGGTTCTCTGTAGTGTATCCTGGAGAGAGACTACTGATTTTAGCTGTCATGATGCTTTAGAAATCACAGATTTGTGGTAAGAATTGAATCAAGAGAGGAAGAAGGCAACAGAAGACGAGGGAAAAGTACAGCTGTGTATTAGAGAGAGAGAGAGAGAGGAATTCAAAGTTTTGGTTCACGAATTACATGCCTACCATCTACTTTACACATTTTTATTGGACACTGCTAGGCTTCGTTTGACAAATTTTTTTTTTTGGTTTTCAGTTTTTAAAGAGCAGTTTTTTAAAGAGCAGCACAAGTGGGTGTTTGATAATTTTATTGTCGCCTGACTGGTTGCCATGGAGTGCAGTTTAAAAACTACCAAACACTGAAAGGCTCAAACTAAAACTCTTCAAATTAAAATTTAAAACATCTTCCAAAGGATGACGTTTGAACTTAAAGGCAGGAGCTCAAATGATGCCGTTAGGTTTTGACGCGAAATTCAGCTGGTCTTCTCTTCAATTCCTGTTGCTGCAACTGGCTTCTTAATGCGAATTATAATAGTTCTGGTTTGACCACGAATCTGCTCAGCTTGGCCCCCTGCTTGATTTGGTGAATCTCCTCTGTTCTCTGCTAAACCTCCAGCTTCATTAGCAGGGGACATGACGTTCCCTCCCCTTCATCCAATCCTTGTCCCCAAGGATGCCAATTAGGAAACCTTGCTTTCATAATGCCCCAGTCTTCCCATGTTTTTTCTCCGTGATTTGCACTAGACCACTTTACCAATACCTGGACAACTACAGCGTTACCTCGTTTGATCATTTGATTGTCAAGAATTGCTACTGGTTACATGAGAAATTGACTTTCATTACCAATAGGAGGTAAGGTAATAGAAGGTGTAATTTGGTGTCCCACTTTTTTCTTGAGGAGGGACACATGAAAGACAGGATGTACGGAGCTTGATTCTTGTAACTTCAACTTATAAGCCACCTTGCCTATCCGTTGCATTACTAGATATGGTCCAAAATACCTTGGTGAGAGTTTCAAATTTTTCCTCAAGGCCAGTGAGGTTTGTAGGGCTGTAACCTCAAATATACCCAGTCTCCAACTTCGAATTCCCTTTCAGTGCGCCTAAGGTTTGCATACTATTGCATTCGAGCCTGTGCCACCATCAAATTGTCCTTGAGTATACTTCACACCCTACTTCTGCCTTGTAAGTAGTCATCAAGCCCTACCAAATTTGTTGTCTAAGGAGCTGCAATGCTCATGGTCCTGGGCTTATATCCATAAACTGCCTTAAAGGGAGTCATTTTGATGGCTGAGTGAAAGATGGTGTTATACCAATATTCAGCCAAGGCTAGCCATTTGGCCCAATTATGTGGTCTGTCTCCACACATGCATCTGAGATAATTTTCAAGGCATTGGTTGACCCTTTTGTCTTACCATTGTTTCTGGGTGATAAGCAGTGCTGTGCGTCAGTTTGGTCCCCAATAACTTGAATAGCTTGGTCCAAAAATTAGACAGAAAAACCTTGTCTCTATCGGTAACTGTGGACTCAAGCATCCCATGTAATTTAAAAAATGACCTCAAAGAATTGTTGAGCAACTTCTTCTCCTATGAAAGGGTGAGTAAAAGCCACAAAGTGTGCATACTTGCTCAACCTATCAACCACTACCAATATTTAATCCTTTCCACCAGACTTAGGGAGGCCTTACACAAAGTCCATTGATATATGAGTCCACAAATGTGTGGGAATAGGCGGGGGTTGCAGCAACCCTGATTATGGCAAATACTCCTGTTTGTTTTGTTGGCATACCCCACATTCACTCACCATTTAGAAGACTCGTTGTTTCATTTTTGGCCAGTAGAAGAACATGGCTGCCCTTCTATAAGTGTTATGCATGCCTAAATGTCCTTCAATACCAGTAGCATGTAGTTTTTTCACAATCTGATCCCTTAGCTGGCCTATGCTCCCAACAAAAACCTTCCCTTTGTACCTCAAGATACCTCGTTGACATGAATAAAAGGAAGTGGTCATAGGCATCACCAAAAGTTCTGGGATGGCTTGCTGAGCTATGTCATCACCTTCTAAGCTGTCGTGTAACTCTTGCTGCCATAAAGGAGTGATTGTACTAATTGCATTACATTCACTGGACTGTGTTTGGGGTAGCCTAGACAAGGCAACATCAACTGTATTATCCACTCCCTTCTTATAATGCACTTCAAAATCAAAACCCAACCATTTTGATAACAGATTTTGTTGTAACAAAGAAGTTACTCTTTGACCTAAAAGAAATTTTAAACTGTTGTGATCAGTTCTTACAATGAAATGAGCATGGCACAAGTAAGAGCTCCATTTGGTCACTGCATGTACCAAGGTCAAGAGTTCTTTTTCATAAGTAGACAGCCCCAAATTCTTTTTCCCCAAAGATTTGCTTATATAAGCCAAGGGTCTGTTCCTTTGCATCAATACTGCCTTATTCCCAAGTCACAAGCATCTGTTTCCACTTCAAACATAATTGAAAAGTCTGGTAATGCTAGGACAGGGGTGGTAGCCATGACCTGCTTGAGTGTGGAAAAAGCTTGGTCTGCTATATCAGTCCAAGTGAAGGCATCTTTCTTTAACAAGTTTGTGAGAGGTTTACTGATTAGGCCATATTGCTACCCAAACTTTCTATATTACCCAGTTAATCCTAAGAAGCCCCTTAGGTCCTTGAGAGTCTTAGGTGTTGGCCACTCTAGCTTAGCAGCTACCTTAGTTGGATCTGTGGCTACTCCTTGACCATTGATCAGGTGCCCCAGGTACTCTACTTGCTTCTGAGCAAATACACATTTGCTATGCTTGGCTAATAAGGTATTATCCCTGAGTAGTTGTAAAACAGTCCTCAAATGTTCCAAGTGAGTCTCCAAAATCTCACTATAAACTAATATATCATCAAAAAACACTAACACAAATCTTCTAAGATACTTTTGGAAGATGGTGTTCATTATCATTTGAAATGTGACAGGTGCATTGGTCAGCCCAAAAGGCATGACCCTAAATTCATAATGCCATGTTTGTGTTCTGAAAGTAGTTTTGTGCAAGTCTTCTTCAACTACTCTTATCTGATAATATCCACTTCTTAGGTCAAGTTTGATGAAAATGTGAGATCCACTTAACTCATCTAGCAAATCATCAATCACAGGAATGGGATATCTGTCCTTTACTGTAAGCTTGTTAAGCTATCTATAGTCCATACATAATCTCCAACTTCCATCTTTTTTCATGACTAAGAGAACATGTGAAGCAAAAGGAGAGCTACTATGTTGAATAATACATGATTGTAAGAGCTCAACATGATCTTTTCTATCTCATTCTTTTATTTGTAGGACACCATGTATGGCCTTAAATTCACTGGTTTAGCCCCATCCACCAATGTGATATGATGATCCTGACTTCTCTGAGGTAAGAGTCCTTTAGGCTCTTCAAATATATCTTGGTATTCAGTCAACAGGCCTAGAATCTTATTTGGTATTCAGTCCTTTAGGCTCTTCACGCCCAAGCCATGAACAAGTTTATTTGGTAATTCACTCCCAACAAGTTGATAGAATAAACTTGTCCAAACAAAGATCCTGCATTGTTCTTAATCAACATGTTCATGGCTTGGGCTGTGATCATTTTGATAGTAGTGCCTTTAAATTCTTCACCCTGTAATATAACCAGCTTGTTCTCATGCTTGAAAGAGATATGGTTTCTATCAAAGTTGAAGTTCACACTTCCAAGTTGTCTCAACCATTGCATGCCCAACACACAGTCACATCCACCAAGGGGCAGTATTCTCATATTGGCTTCAAATGTTTGAGACCCTATTTTCCACTTAAACCCCTTGCAAATAGTATCAGTCTTATGCCTAGTGCCATTAGCCACTACAACTGTGAGAGGTGTGGTAGTCTTAATTACACAGCCCAACTTCTCAGCTGACTGGGGATCAAGGAAGTTGTTTGTTGATCCTGTGTCAATAAGTATGCTAAACACCTTATGTCTAACCTGACCAGGAATTCTGATAGTGTTGTGGGTGTGGTTACCAGCTAGTGCATGTACATTAATCTCAGGTTCACTATTAGGTTCTAGAGTAGGCAAGTGTGGTGTTTCGTCAAGTGCATCAACAGTTGTGTCATCTGTGGGAACAATTTCTTCATCATCTTCTGCTATAATCGTTCCTATAGATCTCATGGGGGGGGGGGACATTTTTATGTACAGATTCAAAGTTTGCTCCACATATAAAGCAACGACCTTAGGTAATCCTCCTCTGATATTCTTCAGTTGAGAGTTGGTTAGTTTTAGTAGGGGTCTAGAGGGTGTTGGTAGCAGGCCTTTTTGAGAAGTGGCAAGGTAAAGGTTAGAGGTAGGCTTGAATGGAAGAGCTTGTAATGGTGTAGGCTTGAGTGTATGAGGTTGCAAAGATGGTTTAGAAGAATTGGCCATTGGGTTAGGTCTAATGGATACAGAACTTGGCTTAGAGAGGATATGGCTTTGACTATGAAAATGACTGATGCTTGTCTCGGTTTGTGGTGTTTGAACAGGTTCTCTATGGCTATTTCCTTTCTTCTTGCTATATGGATTGCTTTAGGGAGTGTTCCCACCTCAAACTGCTCAACTCGACTCCTGATTTCAGGTTTGAGTCCACCAATGAAACTTACACAGAAGTAGTTTTATCCAAATAATCAAATTCTTGCACAACATGAGCCCTCATTGACTCAAAGTTGTTGAAGTACTCATCCACTGATCCAATTGGCACCAGTCTATTGAAATCTCCCATCACACTTATTCCATTTGTCAAGGAAAATCTCGCATACAAATCCACAACAAATCTTTCCCAGCTTATCTTCCCCAGTGGTTTGATATAGGCTGAGTACCAGCACTTAGCCTGAACATCAAGTGTACAGAGGCATAAGAGACTTTATAGTCCATGGATTGGGCAAAACAAAAAAAATTGCTCGCATTTCCTAACCCACACCATCAAACCTAGGAAACGCTATTTTAGGGAATTTTTGTGAGGTATTTCCAGCTGGAGGTGGAGTTGTATTTGTATTTTGATTGAGATTGTACTCGATCTTGTGATTTTTGTGGCTGGACTCCCCTTATTCAGTGTTATGGTGTATATGAGTTTCATTTCTAGCATTAATCTGTGCCATAAAACTCACTAATTCGAATTTGAGCTCAGAGAAACCTCGTTGTAGGGCAGATTAACCTCGTTGAAGATCTCTAATGGTTGCTTCCATAGAGCTCATCCGTATGTCATTTGCAATAAATCTAGCTTCCATGGCTTCCTGTATCTCCTGCAGCTTAGCTTCAGCCATCTGTTTGTTCTTCACTGATCGCGGCATTACTACGGGTGTATACAAATTTGAAGGTTGAAATTCACAAGAATTTTGCAACAAAGGACTAGCTCAGGCCTCAATTAAGAGGCTCTGATACTAGTTGTAGTGTATCCTGGAGATACGCTACTGATTTCAACTGTCATGATGCTTTAGAAATCACATATTTGTGGTATGAATTGAATCAAGAGAGGAAGAAGACGATAGAAGAGGAGGGAAAATTAGAGTTGTGTATTAGAGAGAGAGAGAGAGAAGAATTCAAATTTTTGGTTCTCGAATTACATGCCTTCCTTCTCTTACTTTCCACATTTTATGGATCTCTACTAACCAAAATTCTAAAATAGGAATTCAAAACTATTGGAGCTGGCGCCATGTGACTACAAAAAGGGTCACTAAAATTATTCAAATTGAAATTAAAAACGTCTTCCAAACGATTCGTCTGAACTTAAAAACAGGAGCTCAAACGATGCCGTTAGGTCATGGCGCGAAATTCAGCTGGTCTTCTCTTCAATTCATGTTGCTGCAACTGGCTTCTTAATGCAAATTTAATAGTTTTGGCTTGACCATGAATCTGCTCAGCTTGGCCCCCTGCTTGATTTGGTGAATCTCCTCTGTTCTGTGCTAAACCTCCAGTTTCATTATCAGGGGACATGACATTCTCCTTTGCAGTTTGAAATCCACCGATCTTCTTTTGATTTGGTTTTGGTTTTCGTTAGGTTGAAGATTGTTAGGTAATCGGTGGTTCTTGATTGTGGGTTGCCGTCTCCATTGTGAGTCTGTGGGTGTGGTGGTGCCGATTGTGTGGCATTGGCTGAGTGAGTTTGTGAAAGGGGTTTTTTCCTTTCTGGGGTTGTCTTCCCCCTTCCCCCTAAAGGTTTGGTGGGAGTGTTTTAGGGGTGGAGTGTGTTGACGCGTCTCATCAGTGGAGTATTGTGGAGGCGGCGGCAGCGACGGAAGTGTTTTGGCATTGGTGGTGTCTAAGGGTTATAGTAGTGGCTGAGATGCGTGTCTATAGAACAAAAGGGCACTACGGCCACTTTCGGGTGGTTTGGTGCACGCCACAAACACAAGGGCACTACAATTTCTATCTGGTGGTTGGGTGTAACATCCTGACATTTCCAGAACGTTTTGCACTCGCTCGATCAACTCACTAAAATAATAATACCTCAACTTAACCAGATAATACAAGTCTGACAAAGCAACTAATCCATCAATTAAATCATACTCCTAATAAGCTGTCACAAATAGAACATCAAAACTAAGTCCAAAATTTTTAAATATAATATTAACCCACGCAGAGGTTCTAGTGACTAATACTAAACTTAAATTCACTCGCCTGCTTGTCTCTAGTCTAGTTTCAAGTAATCTAACGCTGATTTCTACATGCAGAAAGAAGTCAAAGGGGAGTGAGCTTTTGAGACTCAGTAAGGTCGCTCAAAAAATTAGTAGAGGGATTCGAACAATTTACAAATTTAATACGAATTGCAATATGGAGGATTCAACTTAATGCCATAAACCAGTTTCAAGTAACCTAACGTTGATTTCTACCTGCAGAAAGAAAGTCAAAGGGGAGTGAGCTTTTAAGAGCTCAGTAAGGTCGCTCAAAAATTTAGTAGAGGGATACGAACAATTTACAAATTTAATACGAATTGCAATATGGAAGAGATTCAGCTTAATGCCATAAACCAGATACAAATAAGAACATTTTTCAGATACGATGCAAACAATCACAGATGCAATTGAACATGAGCAATTGCAAAGCCACACAGGCAGTGCAGAGTAATCACTTAACAAAGCCACAAAGGCGATGCTCATTAACACTTTACACCGGCTTGTTAGTCAATGTACTAGCCCACACCAATATACTCCAACATACACCAACTCTGCCAAAACACACCAATGCAGTATCTCATGTCAATGTATAGAATTCAATAATCAATAACACAATGAATAAATCAATACTCAACGAGTAAGAAATACTGAGCATCAAATGGAATGTCCAATAATCGTGTAAGGCTCAAAACAATGTATTTAAAAGGCAAACGATGCGTACTCATAACAATTATAACAGATGCCAAAGAAAATTTGATAACAATTCAGAAAAACACTACGAAGACAATGTGATGAGTTGGATTTCGGATAGAAATCACTTACCTCGATCCAGGTGTGCAGAAGTTAAAATGCTCTCGATCAAATTTTCAGAATTAACCTAGTTTGACGAATCACATTTTAGAACACTATCCACACTAATATATTATAAACATAATATAACTATCCATGGCATATCCATTTCTCTACCCGGAACGACGAGATTTGGAGCGAGTCCTACACACGACTAACCTAACCCGAAACTCGTCACACTTCTCGAGACTTAGAACACCCTAAAAATGTTCTTAATGTTCATTAAGCATTATTTATAACTTAATACAACATATGGAATAAAAATAAAATTTTTGAATATTTTTGAATTAAAAATAATTTCTTTAAATACCTTAAAAACCAATTAATTTTCATAATTGTTTCTAGCTGAAAATGGAGACTCATAATTTTTATAAAAGTCTTAGTATATGTATCAAATTATAGAAATGAAAATCAGAATTTAAAAGGCACTGAAATTATTTCTTTATTTTTTATTTTGCTAAATTCAATGCGATATGGAAAATGGTAATAATCAACTCCAAAAATTACCAAATTTTTGCATAGTCTTTATTATACTGTAAAAACATTACTATAATTTTTGCAAAACATTTTCATGGGTTTAAAGGCTTTAAAAGATTTTTATAAGTCTAAACTTGCAGAAATTATAAAAAATACATACGATATCAAAACAAATATATGAAAATTAAACAAAAATTCTAGTATTATCTTGCAACTATTCCTGTAAAGTTTTAACATTTTTTGACTAGTTTACAATACCCAACATGCACGTGATACAACTGTGCATAAATCATTTTTCGGTTAACCCACTCTTCCTTTCATTTTCATTTTTTTCAACACCCACTTCATTCCTTTCATTTCAATTTCAGTTCTACTTCTTCCTTTCATTTTCCAACACTCACCTCATTCATCAACCTCACTACACACACACACACACACACACACACACACACACTCTCTCTCTCTCTCTCTCTCTCAGATACACACAAAATACACATGCACCCACTAAATTATATCACCTTCCACACGCACTGCCTCACGGTAATGGGTCTCCATCTTCTCTCCTTTTTTCTTTGTTTAACACACTCACACACACCCAGGTTCATACCATTGTACCACTTATATACACACACCTCCACTTACTACTTGCACACACATCACAAAAACACACACTCATATTTCTCCACACACCAAAACACCCCTCCTCTCTCATTTTTCCACTACACACACTTGCTTACACACCAAAACCTACATATCCTCCTTACACTTCACACCCACCGCCTTACGGCAGTGGGTTCTCTCCCTCTCCCTTTTTTCTATCACACTTTCACCACAAGAAAATATGTATTTTGCGACGGAAGGTATTCCATCGCTAAAAAGGCCTTTAAGCGACGGAATATCCCATCTTTAAAAATTCGTTGTTTAATACTATTACCGACGGAAGCCACCGTTGGTAAAACTATTTGCAGACGGACTTTTAACGGCGGACTTTTAGCGACGGAGTTATCGTCGCCAAATTTTTTTTAGAAAATTAGTATTTTCTGAAGGTTTTTTAAATTATTTAAACGACGGAATAAAACCGTCGCTAAAAAGTCTGTCGGTAAAAGTCAGACCTTCACCGAAGGATTTTTAGCGATGGTATTATTCCGTCGCTAAAGATCCTCGATATAAACCCACATCGGGTTTGTTTCTCTCTCTCCGTTTCTCTCTCCGAAATTCTTCTCTCACCCACCCACCGACGTTCTCACCTCTGGCGACCCCTCTCTACGGCGACCCACCTCCGGCGACACCCCCGTCCCCCACCCGACGCCGCGCCACCAAGCCTTCCACTACCACCGTGCCACAAAGCCCTCCACTTGCACCGCGCGACGAAGCCCACCACTGCCAACGCACCACCAACGCCGCCGTCGTCGTACCCACCTCGAGATCTATATGTCAATTGCCCTAAATTAATCTTGTTGTTTATTTTTCAAAGTTGATTATCAAGCATTTGGCCATATTCGAATTTGTCTTCTCTGCCATGTATAATCTGATGTTGTTGTTAATTTGGACGTTTGGCCATTATTTTGTCTTCTGAATTTGTTGATTATGAAGCATTTGACCTAATTGAATCCTAAATTGAAGTAATTGAACCCTAATTAAACCCTAAATTGAATGCCCTAATCGAATCGAACCCTAAATTAAACTAATTGAACCCTAACTTGAATGCCCTAATCCAACCGAACCCTAAATTGAACCCCTAATTGAACCCTAAATTGAATGCCCTAAATCGACCGAACCTTAAATTGAACTTATTGAACCCCCTAATTGAACCCTAAATTGAATGTCCCAATTCAACCGTCCCCTAAATTGAACTAATTGAACCATAATTGAACCCTAAATTGAATGCCCTAATCCGAGGTCGAACCCTAAATTGAACCCCTAATTGAACCTAAATTGAATGCCCTAATCCAATCAAACCCTAAATTGAACTAATTGAATCCTAAATTGAATGCCCCAATTCAACCGAACCCTATATTGAACTAATAGAACCCCCTAATTGAACCCTAAATTGAAGTAATTGAATCCTAATTAAACCCTAAATTGAATGCCTTAATCGAATTGAACCCTAAATTAAACTAATTGAACCCCTAATTGAATCTTAAATTGAATGTCCTAATCCAACTGAACCCTAAATTGAACTTATTGAACCCCCTAATTGAATGCCCCAATTCAACCGACCATTAAATTGAACTATAATTAAACCCTAAATTGATGTAATCGAACCCTAATTAAATTACTTGAACCCCTAATTAAACCGAACCCTAAATTGAACTATTTGAACCCCTAATTGAACCCTAAATTGAATGCCCTAATCCAATCGATAGATGATTTTAGGTTATTAGCTGTGCATTTGAAGTAAATGAGATTATTAATTGATGATTTTAGGTTGTTAATTGATGATTTTAGATTGTTAATTGTGCATTGAGTATTTGAGATATTGAGATTGTTGACGGAGGATGTGACCCAATTGGATTGAATGTGTGATTTTTATTGCATTGAGCATTTGAGAATTGAGAATTGAGATTGTTGACGGAGGATGGGACCCAATTGGATTGAATGTGTGATTTTTATTAATTTTTATTGCATTGGGCATTTGAGAATTGAGATTGTTGACGGAGGATGGGACCCAATTGGATTGAGATCCCCATTAGGTAGCACAGACACGGACACCGCGTCCGATCGAGCACTGACACCGAAACAACATATTTTAGCTTTATACTTGTGGACACCTCTTCAATGGGTGTCCGGCACCTCTTCAATGGGTGTCCGGCACCTTGTCCGACTGTCCAGCAATTAAAAAATAAATCAATGTCTTCGAACACCCTATATGAGGTGTCAGACACGTGTCCAGAGATGTTCGACACTTGTCCGGATGTGTCGATGAGGTGTTGAGGTGTCGGTAGGTCACGGACACCCCGTCCGATCGACACCGACACCGAAAAATGTTACATTTTTGCTTTATATGTGTGGACACCTCTTGTAGGGGTGACAGACATGTTGTCCGGCATTTAAAAAATAAATCAATGACTTTGGACGTGTCCGAAGGTGTCGATACGTGTTGATAGGTGTCGGACACGTGTCCGGAGGTGTCCGACACGTTTCCGGAGGTGTTTGACACGTTTCTGGATGTGTCGATGAGGTGTCGAGGTGTCGGTAGGTCACGGACATCGCGTCCGATCGACACCGACACCGAAATGTCACAATTTGGCTTTATACTTGTGGACACCTCTTCAAAAGGTGTCCGGCACCTCTTCAGGGGGTGATGGACACGGCGTCCGGCATTTAAAAAATAAATCAATGTCTTCAGACGTGTCCAGAGATGTCGGACACCATACCCGACGATGGCTCCATGACGCAAGGGACCAGGCGAAGAAGATACTGCCCGAGGGTGCCCCAATGACGGAGATGACGAGATATCCCCCACATTGGATATCTCCGACTGTATGGACGGCGATGATAGATCGGTGGGCTGCGGATCCAGGTTGGGACGCCAAGAGTAAGTGCGGGGCTGAGAACAGACTGAACAGAGATCCGACGCACATGGGGGGGGGGGGGGTCGGTGCCACAGGACATCGTCCGACACAAGAATGCGGTCGAGCACCCGGGTCTGGAGGACAATGAGGTCGTAGCTCTGACGTATAATCAGACGTACGTGCGGAAGAAGGACAAGGACGAGGCGCACCGAGCGGGCGACTATATTTCAGATATTGCCCAGCGGATCGATGTGAGTCAATTTGTTTAAGTTGTTAATTTTTTTGTCTTTCTATCCTCAATGTCTGTTGCGTTAATTAATGCCCTAACATATCTTTATATCACTATTTTTTGTAGGCCTCGTATGAACAGCTTAGGGGGTCCGAGGAGCAGTCCGGACAGCCATCAGCGTCCACTAGTACGGGTGCGAGTACTGGGGCGTTGAAGCGATGGCTGGATACGCCGGAGGTCGTCAATCGGCCGAAAGGCCGCATACGCGGCCTGCCTAGTCGGACGGCTCGTGCCGTGATAGGAGCGTCCTCACCCCCCACTGCCCCTCCACAGACACCGGCTCCTCGGCATCCGTTGGACGACGAGGAGATCGCGCGCATTGCTACGGTGGTGTTGAGGATGATCAGGGAGCAGGATCAGCAGGGTACCGCAGCTGGACATGCCGAGCCGGCCCCGAATCAGCAGGATCCAGATCCGGGACTCGCAACCCCTGATGAGCCCCTTCTCGTGCCCGGTCCCAGCTTCCCCCCCCCCCCGCCCCCGCTCCCGGCTTGTACTTGTACTCTTCTCCCTCCCCTAACCAGCTGTATCCGGTTCCCAACTTGTACATAATGAGTCTTTTTTATGATTAATTTTATATATTTCTTTGTGTATTGATTATTGCGCGTTGTTGTTGAGGATTTGTTTTTTTATTACAGGTTTGGGCATTAAAAAAATAAAAAATATATTTTAAAAAAATTTTGACTTTTGGCGACGGATTATATCCGTCGCTAAAAGTTTTTTTTATTACTATCCGTTTTTAGCGACGGATTATTCCGTCGCTAAATAAGACATTTAGCGACGAAATATTCCGTCGCTAAAATATTTATTCAGTCGCTAATTTAACAAAAAAAAATTAAATTAAAATATTTAAAATATAATTAGAGACGGATATTCCGTCGCTAATTAATAACTAAATCCGTCGCAAAAACTTAAATATTACACGACGGATTTGAAAATTTCGTCGCCAAACTATTAGTAACGGGCTTTTATACGAGGGACTTTTAGCGACGGTAAATCCGTCGCTAAAACATTTAGCGACGGATTTTAGGCTTTTAGCGACGGATTTCCCCGTCGCTAAAAGCCTTTTTTCTTGTAGTGTTACCCATTTACACAACACTCATATACACTCACCTTGCGACTGTTGTGAAACACCCTCTCACACACACACACACACACACTTATGTTTCCCCAGAAACACATGCACATAGCTTCTTCTTGACAGCTTGATGAGAGTAACAAGCAGCTTTGGACACGATATGGAGTAGCAGGCACCACCTTAATGTATCAGTCCTCTAGCTAAACTTCATGGCATCCTTAAGGGGTTTCATATTATCATGGAATAAAACTCTAAAGCAAGCAAGCGCTGTTGACCGTAACTTATTCCTTTTCACCCTTTGAGCGCATGTATGCACACACACACACACACTGCACAATCATGCACTCAACTGTCTCTTGGCAGCATCACCCTGGTCACGACACATATATACAAGGCCCGCACACCCTCTTTAAATACTAACCCACCTCCGTTTAATTACTCTCTCTCCCTTGATCTATTTTCCAACACATGAATTCATACCATAAACCAACATTAACCCACAACAGATTTCCCCTAATCCGTAAACCATAAATAAACAGTAGAGAAAAGATTTAAAAAAAAACATACTGGAAAGCTTGCCGAAAAACTCTTCAATCTCTTCCGTTTTCATTCTCTCTCTCGGTAACTCTCTATCTCTCTCAAAATGGATCGACAGCTTGAATAGGAGATTTTGCCGGCTGCCCAGAGAATGCAGCGGTATATAAAAGAAACCCTAATTGGAAAATCGCAAAGCATCCCTCTATATTTTCAATAGTCGCTCAATTTTCTTACCCGAGCGTTTATTATTGCAAATGGTCCTATGATTTGGGAAAAATTACTAACGGTTTGTTATGCTACCTCGTTTAACAAAATGCCGCTATTAAGTACTCCGCTATTAAGGAAAATTTAATTGTCGCTAAACAGATGTTGGTACTAAAAAAATTTGTCGCTGTAAAAGTATAATAATACACATCCATACTAAGTAAAAGTATCATCGCTAAAAAATGTATATCGATATTAAGAAATAAACTGCCGCTAAAATTTTTAAAATAAAAATATTGATGCTAAAAAATTTTGTCGCCAAAATTTTTAAATCAAACGTTAAAATATCGGGGTATTACATTGGGTGCATACGTGTGTGACGCGCAGGTCAACGATGAGGTTTCTCAGGTTATGTTGGAAGTTATTGCGTTGCACAGCTTGGGTTTGGTCAATCTTATTCTGGAATATGTTGTTATTCAAATCTGTAATTTGATTTGGGAAAAAAGAATTAATTTCTATTAGAGAGATCCTAATTTAAAAAGATTAAAACCTTAATTTGGAGAGAGAATTAGGTTTTAAAACACTAATTTGGTATTAGGTTTAAAACCCTAATTTTGTAGATTAGGTTTTTAATTTTTATACAGTGTATATGTAAATATGTGGTATAAGGGTAGTATTGACATTTAGAAAATACGCATGGATGACATCAGCAAAAAAATACACTTTTTGGACGGAACCCTGACGAATGGACACGGCTGATACATTTGAAACATGTTTGGTCACGGAATGTTACATTTTGAAACTTTGTGTCCTTGACTGTAATTACCCCTAACCTCAGGAACATAGGTGTAATTAGCCCTATTCATTTTCACCCTTTGAGCGCATGTATGCACACACACACACACACTGCACAATCATGCACTCAGCTGCCTCTTGGCAGCATCACCCTGGTCACGACACATATATACAAGGCCCGCACACCCTCTGTTAAACACTAACCCACCTCCGTTTAATTACTCTCTCTCCCTTGATCTATTTTCCAACACATGAATTCATACCATAAACCAACATTAACCCACAACAGATTTCCCCTAATCCGTAAACCATAAATAAACAGTAGAGAAAAGATTTAAAAAAAAACATACTGGAAAGCTTGCCGAAAAACTCTTCAATCTCTTCCCTTTTCATTCTCTCTCTCGGTAACTCTATCTCTCTCAAAGTGGATCGACGACTTGAATAGGAGCTTTTGCCGGCTGCCCAGAGAATACAGCGGTATATAAAAGAAACCCTAATTGGAAAATTGCAAAGCATCCCTCTATATTTTCAATAGTCGCTCAATTTTCTTACCCGAGCGTTTATTATTGCAAATGGTCCAAAAATAAATATTTATGATTTGGGAAAAATTACTAACGGTTTGTTATGCTACCTCATTTAACAAAACGCCGCTATTAAGTACTCCGCTATTAAGGAAAATTTAATTGTCGCTAAACAGATGTTGGTACTAAAAAAATTTGTCGCTATAAAAGTATAATAATACACATCCATACTAAGTAAAAGTATCATCGCTAAAAAATGTATATCGATATTAAGAAATAAACCGCCGCTAAAATTTTTAAAATAAAAATATTGATGCTAAAAAATTTTGTTGCCAAAATTTTTAAATCAAACGTTAAAATATCGGGGTATTACATTGGGTGCATACGTGTGTGACGCGCAGGTCAACGATGAGGTTTCTCAGGTTATGTTGGAAGTTATTGCGTTGCACAGCTTGGGTTTGGTCAATCTTATTCTGGAATATGTTGTTATCACGCAAACATTAACTCTTGTGATCTCAATTTTTTCAGTTGGTGCCTTTTGTCATTGTTGCTTGTGACTTATTTCGTAATTTGTTGTATTGTGATTCACTTTTGCTTTGGGGACCTAATTTTTGTTTTTGTTTATTGTTAGTGTTTTGATTTGTGGTGAGGTTGCGCTAATCCTTCAGTAGGGGTTATTCAACGTTGAAGCCGTTTATTCTTTTGCCGTTCTCTTATTTACGGGGAGACTTTGTGCTGCTCCTTGTTTGAGGATATGCTTTGGAAAGTTCGGTATCATATTTTTTCTCTTTTAGTGTACTCTATCTTGTACTACATATTTATCAATAGCATGATAAGTAGAGAGTGTCCAAAACTAAAAATAAAAGTGATATGGGTAAAACAATATCACTAATGGGATAGTGACACGTGTCACCATTGGAAAACACCTAAACTGCCCCTTAATTCTCGCAGAAGTGGGAAGTGGCATTTACTTACTCTCACACTCTCCCATTATGCAATAACAGCTCATTAATTTTGGTAACTTCCTCATTAAATCTGGTAACTCCCCATTAAAGAGAGGTAACCAACCTATTAATGGAAGCCCATATAAGGAAATTCCGGAGAAGGAAGGGTTAAGCTCTACATTCTGAAAATACTCTCAAAATTCCTCAAACACTTTCTGACCTAGCATCGGAGATCTTTCACCGAAAACCCTTTCGGTGAGTCACCGGTGCTATGCAGGTATGTTTATGAGCCAATCAAGATTGTCCTAGATTTCATTCACAATAAAAAGAATAAAACCACATGAAAATGAGGGAAGAGATGTCATAGAAAAGAAAAAGAGGGAAAGATAATGATGCCAAAGAAGTAGGTTTGCAGCCGACGTGGAGTACCATAAGAAATACAGTCCGAATCAGATGCCAAGTATGTTAATGTGGAACACTGCAAGGATGGAGTAAGGGCAGAGACCAAGGGCTTTCCAGACAGAGCCTGAGGAGTGGCAGTGGTGTGAGAACGCTGACACGGGGTGAATACACAATGACAGTCATAGTCCGAAAAATCTAGAGTAAGAAAGTGAATGCGAGAATGGGTTCAAAAAATGTCCAATCCTCAAATTAATTCTCAAGACCCTTATTTATAAAGGTTGAGATGATGATATCAATAAGCGACACGTAGTGCTCCCCGGGAGTGATTCGTCACTAAGGGGTCCACATGCGGGTGCTCCACGGACTGTGGTATCGCATATTGACCGGGCTTGTCTCGACTAGCGTCGCTCTATCTATGTAGAAAGACTGGGCCACATAGTGCCAGTGTGGCTAGAGAGCCCTTTTGATCTAGCCACTAGTCCAAGGCCCTTGCGGAGTCCCATAGGGCGTCGAGAGACGCCGATGACCTAGCAGCGATGGGGAAAGACTCGACGCCAACCTATCAGGCAAGAAAAGCTGATGTCCTCCTGATACCTACTCCCATATCGGAGTGACGCGAGGTTCATAGCCTCTACAAGTGCTTATGAAAGCCCCTAGTGTCAGAGCACGTAGGCAATTCACTCAGACAACTTGACGGAGATAGTGTCCTGGAGGAGTCGCCTATCCTGCAGATGAGTCCTTGTGCCGGAGCACGCCAAGGTAGTGTCCTAGAGGATTCACCTACCTAACAGGACGAGGTAGCTCCTTTGGGATGCTACCTCGGCCTGTTAGGTAGGCGAATCCTCTAGGACACTACCTTGGCGTGCTCCGAGTGCTCTGGCACAAGGACTCATCCACAGGATAGGCGACTCCTCCGGGATACTATCTCCGTCAAGTTGTCTGAGTGAATTGCCTACGTGCTCCGACACTGGGGGCTATCATCGGCACATGTAGATAAGTGTCTCGGAGGAGTCGCTTATCCTTGCTGATAAGTCCTTGTGCGGGAGCACTCAGAGCACACCAAGGTAGTGTCTCGGAGGAGATGCCTACCCGATCAACTGAGGTAGCATCTTGGAGGAGTTGTGTACCTGACGGAAGGGGAATCTTCATGCCAGAGCACTTAAAGCTCCCTTAAGGAGATAATATCCTGGAGGAGTCATCTATTTGGCAAAATGAGAGTCTTCATGCCAAAACACTTCGAGCTCCCTGATAGAGATTGTGTCCCAGAGGAGTAGGCTATCCCAGTGGGTGAGTTCTTGTGCCAAAGCACTCGGAGTGTGCCAAGTTATTATCCCAGAGGAGTTGCCTACCTAACGGGCCGAGGTATCATCCGGGAGGAGCTGTCTACCTGGTGGAAGGGGAGTCTTCATGCTGAAGCACCTAAAGCTCCCTGGCAGAGATAGTGTCTCATAAGAGTTGCTTATCCTCGCGGGTGAGTCCTTCTGTTAGAGCACTCGGAGCGTGTCAAGGTAGTGTCCCTGAGGAGTCGCTTACTCAACGAGCTGAGGTAGCATCCTGAAAGAGCCGTCTACCTATCGGAAGGGGAGTCTTCATGTCAGAGCACTTAGAGCTCCCTAGCGGAGATAGTGTCCCAGGAAGAGTTGCCTATCCCTGCAGGATGTTGCACACTCTGGGGAGTGGGTCCAAGCATGTTCCACGACCAATGCAAGGTGTGCATAGTATGGTGAAAGAATGGACCAACACAGGGGCGTGGTAGTGCGACGGAGTACGCAGGGGGAGGGGTGACTTTATAAGCGGCACGGTGCATGAGGGTGATAGATTATGTGCGGTGCCAGGGGCATGTGATATGAAAATGGCACACGGAACAATGACAGGTGTCATAGAGTTGGCGCTCGAGTGCTACCGATAGTGGTCGTAGAGACAACGTGCGGGCGACATGTGTCATAAAATTGGCGCTCGAGTGCTACCGATAGTGGTCATGGAGACAACGTACGGGCGTGAGCACGGGCAACAGGGGTCGCGAAGTGGCACCCGGGCACGGGCAACGGGTGTCACGGAGTTGGCTGAAGGAAAAAGAAGGAAGTGAGTAGCTGTGGGAAGCTAAGGCCGACCCTCAAAGGGGGAAGGTAGCCAACCTCCCAAGGGGAAGGCGCCCCGACCCTTAAAGGGGAAGGCACGCTGACCCCCAGCTAAGCAAAAAGGGTTGCGAAGGTTGAGGTATGCCGACTGCCAAGGAGGAAGATGTGCGACTGGCTGAGCAAAAAGGGCTGTGAAGATTGAGGCACATCGAAGTCGTCTCGCTAGCCAAAAAAAGAGTTGCACCAATATAACTTAGCGAAGAAGACATGTAAAAAAGAGGTGCGTGATTGGATCAGTCAGAAGTGTTGAAAAATTGACCGTTGACAATAGCAACATGTCGCTTAAAACGAGACTCATAGTGGGTCTATGGATGCGACCAAGATAGGTAAGGAATAAATATATCGCCTTTAACTTTGCTATCTCCTTTTCTCCCCATTACCAAACATAATGAGAATTTGTCAATCCAGGTTACATTTCCCTTGGGTGCTTATCATCCTTCCATTTGAGCTCTACAGTTCAGGTCTTAACCAAGTGTATGCACTTTTCAATTTTGATTTATAGGGTTTTACAATGCGTCTGGTCATTTATAGTATGTAAATTTAAATAATTAACAGTCCACAATAATAATCCATAATAATATGGCCAAAATTTTATTTTAGTTTCAAAGTAGGATTAGGCTACATCTTTAAATACTGACTAGAATTGATCCCGTGCATTGCATACAGAAACAACTGCTGTTCAAAATCATCTTTATACGTCGAATTGTAGTAATAATTATAATGTTACTTCGACCTTTTTCTGAGACCTCTATCACTTTTAGGAACAATAATAATAAAACTCATGTGTTGAGATGTCTACTAATGAACTCACCAAGAAGAGTATGAGAAACTACGCACTATAAAAGAAAAAAAAAAGCTAAAGTGAGTCTTTCCTCTCCCCCCAAAATTCCCCCTCTGCCGAACCTCTCTGTGTCTCTGAAATTCAGTGCTTTGTCATCCTACCCCCAATTTCCTCCGACGGGTGGTGATAGTTGTCTTTATTCTTTGTGTGGTTTGTGTGAGTTTAGGGTTTCAATTTGGAATTTGTAGTTAAGGCGGCAGGTCGCCTTTGTCGTAGGTGGAGGAGCTGCAGCAGGTGGGTCTCTGTGATAATTGTCAAAGTCACATGATGGTGAGGTTCGCTGGGTATGCCTATCCAGGCTTGGTTGGTTGCTAGGCTATTGGGTATGGGTAGTCGTGGGTCAGAGAGGATGAGTGTGGCTGGTCCCTCCGTTAGGGTGTCTGTGTGATGGTTGTAGGTCAGAGAATGCTGCAATGGGAGCATGGTGGTTGTGGCTCAGCGAAAAAGAGGTGAGTCTGGGTCAAAGGATTTTTTCTTTTAGGGTTTTGTTTCCCCATTGCCCCTAGTTGCTTCCCCCACCGGATTAATTTAATGCTACACCTCATACTTAAGGGTCAATTACACCTAGCATTCCTGTGTTTTAAAATTGGCACCCAATACCAAAAATTCAAAAAATCTTGACTTTCATTACCAAATGACGGTCAAAATGCATATTGACAAGATGTCTATTACTTTTTAAGGGGCAAAATGGTTTTTTTGCCCCTTAAAGCTTACGTGTCATCCCAATCAGCTACACATGGCCCAATCTTCTCTCCACATCATTTCCCTCCAATAGCCCCATCTTCTTTCTCCACATATTGCTCCAACGGCTACATGGGTTTATATACTCATATTCATGAAGTCACACACACCCACACACAAGACCCACATCGTAGCTGCCATTTAAGTGAAGAAGAAATCATTTGAAGGTCCAATGAACTAAAGATGAATGTAAAGGTAGATTATTGTTAGAGATCATAGTTAAATTGATTTAGGTTTTTCTATAAGTAGGGTTTTTTTTTGTGATTTGGGGATTTGAGGGATGTGGGGTTAGACTGTGTTGACTTTATCTAAATTAGGTTTCGTGCTTTGAATTTGGAGTTTCAGGTTGTGGAGAAGAGTTCCAGTAGCAATTAAATCAATGGAATAGAAAAATGCCATGGCTACTATTGGGACTTTCTTGCATAAAATATGCTAGAATAATGGACAATCCAGGAAGGAGCTTTGTTGGATGTGCCAATTATAAGGTAATTTTATGTCTTTCCTCTTTCAAATAATGTGTAAATTTTGAAATTAATATGTTGTTGTGTTTGTAGGAAGTATCTTGTGAATATTTTGTATGGATTGATCCAGAAGTCTGTGAAAGAGGGAAGGTGTTTTGAAAGAAGATCTTAAATAAGATGTTTGGAAAGAAGATCTTAAATCAAAATGCTGAAATTCGTGGCATGATTGCTGAGAAAAATATAGTGATTGAAGATTTGAAGAAAAAGAATGAAAGTTTAGAATTGATAATTGAAGACTTGATTGAGAAGAATGAGACATATGCCAAAACAGTTGAAGATTAGGGCGGCAAAAAACAAGTACAGGAGGCCAAAGACAGTGGCAAAATCACCAATAAGTTGGTGTTTTGTTTTACTCGGATTGGGCATTATTGTGTGGTTTTGTGTTGCATATTGAGGGCACCAATGTGTTAATGGAGATTCTCTGTTGGCATCGACACAAATGTAATCTTTTCTCCTCTGTCATTGCAATGAACGAAAGGTTTCTCTAAATTTGTTATCTGACCAACTGCTAGTTACATGAAAATGCTTACACGTTACAATTATCTGTATAATAACAACAATATGGCTGCACAAAATTACTACAATAACTGTAACTTTCTCAATTTTAGTCCCCTGGTGCAACATTACAATTATCTACACTATAACAACTATCATGGTTAGAAATGACTGCAACAGGTCAATTGCACAAAATATGGTCCAAATTGCCATTTGTATTAATATCATAACTTTTAGCATTACAACCAAATGGCAGCACATATATGGTCCATGTTTGGCCTATTACAAGCTGCACAAAAAATGGCCTATTATAACATGAATACCTAAATACCATCTAGTTCCCAAGGCATGCAAATGGGCCTATTACAAAAGATTGCCATATATCATCTACTGTTCACTGCACAAAAACTGTCAAACCATTACAAAAGATATCCTAATACAACCAATTGCTCCTTCCAACTTCTTACTACTTCTTTTTCCTGTTTCCAGTAGAAGTGATGCTAGCTAGTGACACTGTTTTCAAACCATTCCATGTCAACCTCGATTCTTCTATCCTAACCCCACTAATTTGCACTAATCTTAGGATAGATGGTTGAACTCTTGGCTGTAGCCCTTGTATTGAGAAAGTATGTGTTTAGGATAGGTTCAACATCATCTTCATCCTAACATGATTGAAACCAAAGATAAATCTATCACCATACATCACTTCTAAGGTAAACCAAAAAATAAATTGGCTAGTCATTACTAGGCTAGTTGCTTGCGTGCAATCATCTGCGGCAGGAGTCACATTGTGATCAACTTACTTCCTTTTATTCTGCACAAAAACCCTTTCACACAATATTAATAATAGTCCAAACCAAATGAATTAAGTTCAAGCAAGGCAAGGTTACTTACACTCCTTCTAGCAGGTAATTCTAGCATGGGTGGGGGGGAGATAAAAATAAGAGTTCTCTACATACTTGGTCCAGGTACACTTCTAGAATTATCCTGTTCACACACAAAACTATATAATATTAAACAAGTATATAGTAAATAATAACAGAAATAACAACAGTTAAGGAATACTTACATCCTTGCAGCTCTTCCTGGATATGCTAGTTAATTGCAAGGTGGAACATCTTTCATTATTGTCTGACTTGTAGCACCCTATTCTCCATTATGGCCAATTTGTGGTTCAGGGCCATCTTGAGGTTGAGGAACATTTTGTCCCTCCTCATTTCCCAGGGGTGTGTGTAAGTCCTTCTGTTATGCTTATTACCTTGGCACCCATTACACATGATCCCTGTAAAGCCTCTCCTCAGTTTTTGAAACTGGGTGGCACTAGCTCTTGTTTTATCTACTTGTCTCTTGCTAACAATGGATGGTTTACTAAGCTGGTTTTCAGATATAGGTGGAAATATTGGGGGCAATCCTATCTTAGGCCACAAAATCACTACTATTCATAGGGAAAACCATGTGCTCATATCCATTCATGAAGGTACTCTTCTTGTAACAGTCACCAACATACTCATTTGGCATGACACCCTTGTAGTACATTTCTGCCACAACATGGACACATGAGATGCCTATCAAATCCCATGACCTACGCAACAAGTGTGAGAATCCAAGTCCACTGTAAACTGATCCCTTCTTGTCGTACTCCATTCCCTCTATTACTCATTTATCTCTTTTGACTCAAAAAGCTTTGACTTGGTATATTCCTCTTCCAGCCCAAGTTGCAGTAGCCTAACCAGCTGCCTTCTTGATATTATCTAACTTCTTAGCAATCCTAGGTGTAAAAGATCAATTAGCAAGTTTCTTCTTTGTTGTCTCTCTTTGCACCATCATTCTCTTCATCAGGTAGTCCTTAATCAGCTCAAGATACTGTATGACTGGTTTGACTCTTGCATCCAATATATTAACATTAAAGCTCTAAAATAGGTTATTACACAATAGACCACACTTAAGGAAAGTCCTAAAGTTTGATCTGGACAAATGTGAAGCTGGTCTATCTGCCAACCACTTCCATGTTTCCACATTGTTGTTTTAAGCCTCTTCATTTCCTCATCAAACTGTTCCACATAACTTGCATAAGCTACATTCCATAAATGTTCCTTATATGTCAACCCCTCGAATCCTGCCTTCTTAAAGTTATCATACAAATGTTTTGCATAATGTCTATGCTCAGCTTCTGACACAATGGCATCTAATGCATTTAGTAGACCTTTTTGCTTATCAGAAATGAAGATCCATCCATTAGGGCTGATTTTCAAGTCATCTACAAGTAACTCAATAAACCATCTTTAAGAACTTGTGCACTTATTCTCAACAATTGCAATTGCATAAGCAACTGGAAACATTCCATTGTTAACATCAATGCCAACAGCAGTAAGAATCTACCCCTTGGTTGCAACTTTCAAGTGACATCCATCTAACCCTATTAAGGTTTTGCACTGTTTTAGGAATCCTTTCTTAAGACCACCAAGGCAGATATATATTCTTTGAAAGACAGGTTGGTCACCACTATTATCCACCTGTATATTAACAATAGTACCAGGGTTGGCCCCTTTTAATTCCTCATCATAATCCCACAGTTGTGCAAATTACTCCTTGATACTGCCTTTAATTACCTTTTTTCTAGACCTGTATCCTTTTCAATTAGAGAAATTGACCAATAAATCCTCTTCAACTTGACTCGTGAATGCCTGCAATGGCCATGTGGGATTACTTCTCCACTTGTTCTTGTACTGTTCAAATAGAAAGTTTGAAGTTGCATATCTAACATTATGGCTTCTACCACAAGTGTGATCTAGGCCACCTCTTTTTATTTGAAACGTCTCTTCATCGTGTTTCACAGAAGCCAAAATCTCCCATGGACATGTCTCTTTTTTAGGCTCATACACAGTTAACACCCTCTTTTTCTTAAATTTCTTAAACTTTACAAACTCGTTCCCATGCTTTAGAGCATGTGCCCTGACAGCATTATGGAATTTAAGTCTATCCCTAAAGCACATCCCAACATCAAATTTATAATCTACCATACTCTCAGCATCCCTGAAGTTCAACCATGTTTTGTTAAAGACTAAAAAATTAGGGTTCCATCTACATCCCTCATCATCTAACCCATGAAAACTCCTAGCAGCAGTGTCATCATCTTCACAATCTGGATCATTATCTTCATCTGTTTCATCTAAGGTCTCAACCACATCTTCATCTATATTTTGCTAAAATAGCCCATCATTGTCAACCTCAACCTCGGTCTCATCCATTCTACAGTCAACATCCTCATAATCACCATCATATTCTTCTTCACAGCTAGACTCATCATGGTCATGTTCTTCTTCTACTTTAGCATTACTAGTATAGAAATGTTCCTCTTCTAGTCTAGTATTGCTAGTATCCTCACATTTTTCTTCTACTCTAGCATTGCTAGTATAGAAATGTTCTTCTTCTACTCTAGCATCGAGAGTATCCTCATGTTCTTAAAACAATTATTGATTATTGAACAAAAAGCGGGATGCTTGCGAGCGAATCATTCCTATTAGATTATTTGATAAGTACGACCAATCAATTCTTCTACTCTAACATTGCTGGTATCCTCAGTTCTTCTTTTACTCTCGCATTGTTAGAAAGCTCATGTTCTCCTTGTGCACTAGCATGATTGTTGTACAGATGTTCTTCTTAAATACTACCATTATCAGACTCATTATAATCTGTGTAATCATCTAGATCAATTACTTCCACATTCTTAACATTTTCACTTTCACTACCCTGCCCACCAACAAACTACCATGTGGCTTCTGGCAATGCTTGAAAAGTTTATGCATGAAGGACAGAAACTTCTATCACCATCCTAGGGGGAAGGAAGTGGCATATAGTAAATATATTAAGGTCATTGGCTGTAAATACTAGTCCATCATCTAGGGTACACCCAGGGGTCAAGTACACAAACCCTAAACATTCACTATATCTCACCTTCCTAAGCATCCTATGTAGTAGCAGTATGTTCATCCTGTCTAAATCTACATTGTCAAAAGAAGTCAACCTGCCACCCAAAGATATCTTATTTCCAACATTATGCATTTGTCCACCACTCTTCATTTTCAGAGTGAAGTATGGCATGGAAGGATCTACAGTTTAAATAATAGAGTTATTATCGATACAATGCAGACCATATTTATCAATACACTTTACATTATAATAAAAACAATATAAAATTCAAGTCCACTGACATAGTGTCCAATTTTTTGAAAAAATATGGCCAGTCCACTATGCACTGTCAACCCAACCCAACAATACGATCATAAAATAATTAAGAATCCAAAAAGTGAATATTTTAGAAGCAAGCAGTGTCCCTTACGCCATACCCCAAACATAAACAGTAAACCCTTATATTCCCGTAGGCACAAAACCCTAAACGTCAATAGTAAACCCTAATATGCACATAAATCCTAACTCCATCCAAAGTATAGGCAAACACTAAACGTAATCCAAAAAAATTAAAAATGCTAACCCTAATTTTACGAATAAGAACTGTTAGGATCAAGCGCTTACCACTGCACCAAAAGCAATTGCTGTTAGTAAGGGTGCAACTTTATTTCCTTATAATCCTGACACAGCAGCCAGCGCACACGGTCGAGTACACAAAGGAGTAGATGGATGCGGCCAACCTCCGATCTGCCAACAAGAACCGATTAAACATGTTATTTGTGATTAAGATAAAGTGGGATACTTACTGTAATCGGGCATATAAATGTCGTCCGCAAATAGATAATCCCGCATGTCGAACGGTTCCATCACTATGTGAATCGCCGATTGGTATGCCCTAAGGAGAATAATTAGGAAATTTTGAGAATTAGGGATTTTTAATTTGTGGATGGAAGGATATATGGAGAGAGAAGATGGGGCTATTGGAAAGAAATGACTTGAAGAGAAGATTGGGAACATGTGTAGCTAACTGGGATGATAGGTAAGCTTTAAGGGGTGAACAGACCATTTGCCCCTAAAAAATTATTAGACTTTTGGCTAACAGGAATTTTTACCACATTTGGTGATGAAAGTCAAGATTTTTGAATTTTTGGTGTTGTGTGCCAATTTCAAAACATTGGGGTGCTGGTTGCAATTGATCCCTAAGTATGAGGTGTAGCGTAAAATTAATCTGCCCTTCCCCTTTGTTCTAGAAAGGTGAGATTGGCTCACTCGATCTATGTGGTGGCAATGGTGCTTCGGTGCAGCTTGTGGTGGAGGTGAAAAGTGGCTCTATGGGCTGTGGTGGCAGTGGATGTCTGGTGTAAACTTGTGTAGTAGAGAGAAATTCGGCTGGTGGTGGTGGTTGGCCGATTGTTGTTGTAGTTTAGTGGTTCTTGGCGACGGGCTGATGGACTGACAGTGGACGTGGCTCCGCCGAGGCAAGCAGTGTTCACACCACAAGAAAATATGTATTTTGCGACGGATTTTTAGCGACGAAATTCCGTCACTAAAAAGGTCTTTAAGAGACGGAAGATCCCGTCGTTAAAAGTCTGTCGTTAATACTATTACCGACGGAAGCCACCGTCGGTAAAAGTATTTGCAAACGAACTTTTAACTACAGAATTACCGTCGCTAAATATTTTTTAGAAAATTAGTATTTTTTAGGGTTTTTTTAATTATTTAAGTGACGGAATAAAACCGTCGCTAAAAATTCGGTCGGTAAAAGTCTTTATAATAAGACCTTCACCGATGGATTTTTAGCGACGGTGTTATTCTGTAGCTAAAGATCTTCGATATAAAACCAGATCTGGTTTCTTTCTCTCTCCCCGTTTCTCTCTCTGAAATTCTTCTTTCACTCACGCGCCGCTGTTCTCACCTCTGGCGACCCCTCTCTACGGCGACCCACCTCTGGCGACACCCCCCGTCCCCCACCCAATGCCGCACCACCAAGCCTTTCACTGTCAGCGTGCCACAAAGCCCTCCATTGTCGCCGCGCCATGAAGCCCACCACTGCCGTCGCACCACCAACGCCGCCGCCGTCGTACCCACCTCGAGATCTGTATGTCAATTGCCCTAAATTAATCTTGTTGTTTATTTTTCAAAGTTGATTATCAATCATTTGGCCATAATCACACTTCTGCTTGTATAAGCTCTTCTGAATTTCAATGTAGGTACATAAAACATTCGAATTTTTCTTCTCTGCCATGTATAATCTGAATTTGTTGAATAATTTGAATTTGTTGAATAATCTGAACCTCCTAATTGAACTCTAAATTGAATGCCCCAATTCAACCGAACCAGAACTTGAATTAATTGAACCATTATTGAAGTAATTGACCCATAAATAAATCCTAAATTGAATGCCCTAATCGAATCGAACCCTAAATTAAACTAATTGAACCCTTAATTGAATGCCCTGATCCAACCGAACCCTAAATTAAAATAATTAAATCCCCTAATTGAACCCTAAATTGAATGCCCCAAATCAACCGAATCATAAATTGAATCAATAGAACTTCCTAATTGAACCCTAAATTGAAGTTATTAAACCCCAATTAAATCCTAAATTGAATGCCCTAATCGAATCGAACCCTAAATTAAACTAATTGAACCCTAAATCGAATGCCCTAATCCAAGCAAACCCTAAATTGAACTAATTGAACCCTAAATTGAATGCCCAAAATCAACCGAACCCCCCAAATTGAACTAATAGAACCCCTTAATTGAACCATAAATTGAAGTAATTGAACCATAATTAAATCATAAATTGAATGCCCTAATCGAATTGAACCCAAATTAAACTAATTGAACCCTAAATTGAATGCCCTGATCCAACCGAACCCTAAATTGAAATAATTGAACCTTAAATTGAATGCCCCAAATCAACTGAACCCTAAATTGTATCAATAGAACCCCCTAATTGAACCCTAAATTGAAGTAATTGAACCCTAATTAAACCCTAAATTGAATCCCCCACATTGGATTTCTCCGATTGTACGGGGGAGATGATAGATCGGTGGGCTGCGGATCCAGGCTGGGATGCCAAGAGTAAGAGCGAGGTTGAGAGCAAACAGAACAGATATTCGACGCACATGGGGGGGTCGGTGCCACACGACATCGTCCGACACATGAATGCGGTTAGGCACTCAAATCTGGAGGAGGATGAGGTCATTGCTCTGACGTATAGTCATATGCACGTGCAGAAGAAGGACAAGGACGAGGGGCACCGGGCGGGCGACTATATTTCAGATATTGCCTGGCGGATCGATGTGAGGCAATTTGTTTAAGTTATTAATTTTTTTTCTTTCTATCCTCAATGTCTGTTGCGTTAATTAATGCCTTAACATATCTTTAAATCATTATTTTTGCAGGCCTCGTATGAACAGCTTAGGGGGTCCGAGCAGCAGTCCGGACAGCCATCAACGTCCACTAGTATGGGTGCGAGTACTGGGGTGTTAAAGCGATGGCTGGATACACCAGAGGTCATCAATCGGTCGAAAGGCCGCATACGAGGCCTGTACATAATGAGTATTTTTATAATAAATATTTTTTATGATTGATTATATATATTTCTTTATGTATTGATTATTGTGTGTTGTTGTTGAGAAATGAAAATTTCATTACAGGTCTAGGTAATAGAAAAATAAAAAAAATTGACTCTTGGCAACGGATTAATTCTTTCGCTAAAAGTGTTCATACTATCAACTTTTTAGCGACAAAATATGATATCGCTAAAAATCTTATTTAGCAACGGAATATTTTGTCGCTAAAATATTTATTCCGTCGTTAATTTCATAAAATAGAAAATAAATTAAAATACTTAAAATATAATTAGCGACGAATATTCCGTCGCTAATTAATAAATAAATCGGTCGAAAAAAGTGAAATATTACACGACGGATTTGAAAATTTCGTTTTAGTAACGGGCTTTTATATGAGAGACTTTTAGCGACGGTAAATCCGTCGCTAAAATCTTTAGCGACGAAGTTTGGGCTTTTAGCGACTGATTTTTCCGTCGCTAAAAGCCTTTTTTCTTGTAGTGTCACCAAGTAACGTAGTGTGAGTTGGCGTTATGGTCTGGAAGGTGAGGCAATGCAGCGATGGCCAAAAACTTTGGAGACTCCGGGCGTCGACATGGGTGCACGAAGATTGAGGAGTTGATGCAACATGCAAAGTTAGGACAAGTGGCTGGTCTTCGGGATGGTAGGTAGCAGTTAAGGTGTGGTGTTGTTTGTAGTTTATTGGTTGTTTTTATTTTATTTTTTCTTGTTCTTATTTAGTAGTTATCCATTTTGTTGGTTGATATTTATCTTGTTTTTTGGTGGTTTTTATTTTGTTCTTAGCTTATATATATATATATATATATATATATATATATATATATATATATATATATATATATATATATATGTGTGTGTGTGTGGGGGGGGGGGGGGGGGAGCGACTCTACAGCTTGCTGTAAACAACTTATCTGCAGCAATTCAAAACGACGCCATTTTTTTGCTTAAAAAAGAACCACTCACAATCTCAGACTTTCGGTACTGTCCCTCTCTCTCCCTCTCGTTTCTCCACTTCTCAGTCCCTCCTCCCTCACATCTCCATTTCCCCACACACACCATCTCAGTATTGATCCTTCTCTCCATCTCGTTTCTCCATTTCTCTACTGTATCCCTCCTCCCTTGCCTCTTTATTTCCTAACAGGCAAAAGCATTCACTGTTGACTCTTGGCGACATCACCAGCAAACGAACACATCTGATAGGTACCGCTATTTTTCTCCTTAAAAACCAATGAAATTGCCCGAGGTATATTAGTGCATGAAATTTATGCTTTGTGATACAAAACAAAGAAAAAGGAAAAGCATGCAATGGATACATTTGATTGTCCAACGCATCAATTTATTCTTTAACCAATTAGGGCGGGTGAAAACTGAAATAGTGGGCAATTAACATGTATATTCACATTAAAGAGTGATTTTAAGAATACAATAGCTAAAATTAAGTCATAATAATTTAATGACTTGCTGTAAACAACTTATCTGCAGCAAGTCAAAATGACGTCATTTTTTTGCTTAAAAAAGAACCACTCACAATCTCAGACTTTCGGTGTGGTCCCTCTCTCTCCCTCTCGTTTCTCCACTTCTCAGTCCCTCCTCCCTCACATATCCATTTCCCCACACACGCCCTCTCAGTATTGATCCTTCTCTCCATCTCGTTTCTCCATTTCTCTACTGTATCCCTCCTCCCTTGCCTCTTCATTTCCTAACAGGCAAAAGCATTCACTGTTGACTCTCGGCGACATCACCAGCAAACGAACACATTTGATAGGTACCGCTATTTTTCTCCTAAAAAACCAATGAAATTGCCCGAGGTATATTAGTGCATGAAATTTATGCTTTGTGACACAAAACAAAGAAAAAGGAAAAGCATGCAATGGATACATTTGATTGTCCAACGCATCAATTTATTCTTTAACAAATTAGGGCGGGTGAAAACTGAAATGGTGGGCAATTAACATGTATATTCACATTAAAGAGTGATTTTAAGAATACAATAGCCAAAATTAAGTCATAATTATTTAATGTATTGACTAGGTTAAGTTCTTAAATGTTTAGAATTAATTTTTAAATTATACAACCCTTATTATTCTAAGCCTCATAAGTTGTTTAATCTTAGTTGTAATATTAATTTTTTCTTCTAAATCGAAAGTATTATTTTCATTTTTAAAATATATGAGTTTTTATATTCATATTATAGGGTGGTTTCAAAAATACAATGGCTAGTATTAAATCCTAATAAATCAGTATAATGATTAGGTTGAGTTTTAGAATGGTTAGGATCAGTTCTCGAATTACATAGGGCTTATAGAAAAATTATCAGTAATGCAACAAAATTATTTAGATATAAAAATAAGTAATTCTATCAAAATTTAAATAAATTATTAGATTAAGTTTTTATTCTAAATCTCATAAGTTATTTTTTGGGTATATGGACTTTAATTTTTATATTAGAAAACAATTTTAAGGACATAATTGTCAAAATAAAATCTCAATAGGTTAGTATATTGATTAGGTAGAGGTTTAGAATGATTAGAATTAATTTTTAAATTAATTTTTCTTTTAAAGATTACCCATTTTCTTTGTTCTACCTAACTTAACCGCTACTCTTTGTAGCGGTTAAAAAAATTTCCTAAACTGTCCCTCGCGCACCCCAATACAGGCAAATCTCGTTTAACTGCCGGTAAGTGCGCGGTTACACGGGCAGACACCTCTTTCCCCATTTCGGTCATTCTCTCCATTTCAATCCTATTTCACTCATTCCCTCTCTCTGTCCATTTATGTAACCCATTTCCATTGAACAAACATCCATGCAGAGTACAATTTGTCAATTCAAAACAAAATCTAATAATCTCAAATCTCATCCATCGCCAAACCCAATTGCATATCCATTACACCTAAAATCAACCGAACACATGCGTTAAAACTGAAAAATGATATCAAATACAAAGGAAACCAATTTGTTATTGGAAAAATTACAACAGATCTGAAAAAAGAAGGGTAGATGCGGCGGTCGGAGATTGTGGGCAGCGGCGGCAGATGTGGTGGCGTCATGACGGCAGCATGGGGTATGGGCAGATGCGACGCCGGCAATATGGGAGAAGAGAGGATGCAGTGGCGATAGTGAGGGGCATGGGCAGTGGGAAGATGAGGCGACGATGGTGGGCGATGGGCAGATGCGGTGACGATGGTGGGCGATGGGCAGATCTGACGACGGTGACATGGCGAAGTGCAGCAACGGCAGCGTTATCTTCCTAAAGTGACGACGGCGATGCACGATGGTGGTGTCGACAGTTTAGTCGTTTACAGCGTCGGCATCGTATCGTTCTTTATGGGTTAATCACCCAAAATCACCACCGTCCTACAAAATCACAATCACCATCAACCACAAATACCGTACACAACAACCAACTCCACGACCGCCGACAACCAGAGCCACCATCGACAGCCTACATCCACCACGACCTCCACCATCGTGCCGACGACCAACATAACTCCATTGTTACTCCCCAAATATCCAGAGTAGATCTAGGAGAGGAAGAGAGCGAAAAGATATTCCCTGCAGATCTGGAAGTGAGAGAGAAAAACAGAAAAAAAACGCCTTGCTTTGAAAAAGAAAAAAAAAAAAAAAAGGTGTGAGGGGCAGTTTGGGGAAGGATAATAACTTCTACTCTCTGTAGCAGTTACACGAATTTATATTAAGAAAAATATAGCCTGAACTGTCCACATTTACATGTGGACAGTTCGATGGATGGTGAAAAAATAATTATTTCTCTATTGATAGATAGAGATCTACTCTCATATATACATATATATATATATATGAAAAAAGCGACTCTACAGTTTGCTGTAACCAACTTATCTGCAGCAAGCTAAAACGACGTCGTTTTTGGCTTAAAAAAGAACCGCTCACCATCTCAGACTTTCGGTATTGTCCTTCTCTACCCCTCTCGTTTCTTCACTTCTCAGTCCCTCCTCCCTCACATCTCCATTTCCCACACACACCATCTCAGTATTAATACTTCTCTCCCTCTCGTTTCTCCATTTCTCAATTGTATCCTTCCTCTCTTGCCTCTCCATTTCAAAACAGGCAGAAGCATTCACTGTTGACTCTCATTCAGGATCACAAGTGGATAGTTAGATGGGTGGTGGAGAAATAGCTATTTCTTCACCGGTAAATAGCGATCGGCTCCATATAGCTATATGTGTGTGTGTGTGTGTGTGTGTGTGTGTGTGTCCTAGTTATTATAGTTTGGTTTATTTATAGCTTCTGTTGTCGGCTTTCCTTTTATCATTATTCCTATCGGATGGAGATTTCATCCGTGAGCGGTTACTTGCCTTTCTGGCATGGTGTAATTCTTATACTATTCCTTTTAATAGTAGGGTTCTTAACCTTTCAAAAAAAATAAAAAATATATATGAGAGATAATTACATATGTTACATATCATATATAGATGTATATATATAAACGACTTATAATGAAACGAAAGGATGGTGATTAAGTTTGTTAAATTGTAAAAAAAATATTGGCCTTGTCTAAAATACAGGAAAATTTTACGATTTGAATCATAGATATAACTTAAAATTGATATATATATATATATATATATATATATATATATATATATATATATATGGAGCTGATCCATTACTCGCGCTAGCAAATGGAGTTAAGTTGCCAACGCGATCTATAGACGATCCAGATCTTTTTTTTATGTTTTTTTTAAATCGTCCACTACATTGCCTTTCAATATTCATATGTTATATTTTGCAAAATATCGTCCGCTACATAATCTAATGGATGATATTTTGGAAACACACTGTGATGCCCCGAACCTAGGTTTACCCGATTATTATTATTTAACGACAATTGTGGTACGTAAGATGAAACTTTTAGTGAAGACCTTGCGAGCGGTGTTAATTAGATGTTTAGTCACGGTCATTATGAGTTGAGTTATATTATTCCGAAAAAAAAAGTGGCGGCAATTCCATAAGTGATTAGCATTAATTATTGTGAGCAATATTATATGTAGTATTTAGTGTTATATATGTAAGTAAATTAAGATAAAAGAGTCAAAAACAAAATGAAAAAAAATGGGGGAAAAGAAGGGAAAAGAAAATCGGGATTGACTGTAAAAAAAAAAGGAATAAGATCAGAGAGGGGAAATAGGCAGAGAGGAGGAAGAGGGCAGCCAGCCCTAGAGCGGCAGCGCCTCTGCCATTTCACAACATTCTCATCGCCGGCTACACTCGGTCACCGGCGAGCAACTCCGGCCGTGACCCTATGCTGTCAATTCCAACTCCATCGCCCAACGCCTCTGCGAGCAGCCAAGGGCACCGACGACAGCGACGGTGATTCCAATGGGGCCACCGAGGATGGGGCCGGAGCAGCCTCAGCCACCACCAGGGTCCTCGATCCAACGGCCACCATCGCCAATCCACTGCCGCCGTGCAATCGCGGCCTCCGGTTGTGAACCCCTAGTTCAGCCCTTCACCACTGCCACACTGTGCTGTCAACCTCCATTGCCGGCGCCTCCAACCAAATGACCGCCGACAGAGTGAGATAAGAGAGCGAGAGACTGGGTGGGGTGACCGGTAGGTGAATCGACAGTGGCGATGCCGATGCCGAGACAATTAGGATTTGGTGGTTGATATGCCGGCGGTGACGTATGCCGGTAGTTGACGGTGACGATGTTGGTGATATGTCAGTTTGTGGAGATCCCAGAGGTTGGTGTGTGGCTGGTGACAGTGGGGCAGCAGTGATGGTCTTCTGGTATTGGGTACACCGGTGACCGTGGTGTTTAGGAGATCGCATCAGGATGGAGAGGGAGATTAGGGTGGCCGATCTTTGCTTCGGTGGTCCTGCTATGAGACCGGCGGTGATTACAGTGAAGCCATGGGTTTGTGGTGATGATGGTTGACAGCAGCGACACGGCGGTAGAGAAAGTTTGTTGCTTCTGTTATGTTACCTCCGGTGAGTTGGGTGGTGGAACGGCGACCGAGAGTGTGGCCGATTAGTGGTAATTGGTGACTGGAGGTGCATCTAAGGTGAAGCTTGGCAGTTGCGGCGGTGGTAGCACTTAATACTATTGATTTAATGAGTTAAAACTAAATAATTTTGGTAGCACTCTGTATAAATTATGAAATGGGTTCTTGTGGGTGCTTTTGTTCTCGGTGAATGAAATGGAATGAACGAGATGGTTATTTAGGTGTACGGTGTGTGTGTGTGTGTGGCAGGTGTACAGGTGTGGTTATTGTCGGACGAGAGTGTGTGAATGGGGTGAAATTTGTCTGGGTGCGTATTATGAATGTGATATGGAGTTAATTTGGGTGTGGAATCGTAGCGACGATGGTGGTGGGCGTGCGTGCATGTTTGTATGTGCGTGAATGTGTACTATGTACAAGGTGTATATACAAAGTGTGTTGGTAGGTAACAGGGTACAATAGTTTTGTGTGCATAGTGTGGAGTGTAATGTGAAGTTGACTTTGTGTGTAAAATAGTAACAATCATGGTGGCCAAAAGGTTGTGGGTTGTTGGGAAGTGGCATCTATAATGGTAGATTGGTTGTGGAAGCTAGCAGCGGGTATGTTGGATTTTGGTGGTATTGACTATGAAACGGGGATCGACTGTACGAGTTCAATATTGTTGTAGTTAATGGTTGTGGTTTAACAGTGGTGCTCGAGGTGACTGGAGTGGGGGCAACCGTGGTGGAGTGTATATGGCGACAGTCGATAGAATTTAGGACCTTGTTGATTGATGAGGAAACTTATTGGTTGCAATGGTTAATGGGTGTGGCAATGATACTGGGATGGAATGGCCGTGGGTGAAATGTGTATGACTGTGTAATTATGGTATCTGGGTGGGTTGTGTGCGCGCACCGGTAGGTGTACGTGTTTCATGTGTTTAGGCCAGTGTGTATATTGTGTAGGCGTGGTTGTGGTTGGATGATGGGTGTACGGGAGTGCATGTGGGACACTGTTGTGTGAGGTGCACGTGCATATTGCTGTTTAGGCCACACGATATTGTGTAAGGCCCGTGTATGTATGTGTAACAGTGCGATGGGCATACGTGTATTGTGTGGTGGGGAATGATCAGGTGGTATTGGTACGGTTACGTGTCTATGTTGTTTGTGCATTCTGTAGCGTTGAGTAGTAGGTGCTTGGAGGATTTTGAAATTGACGGGCTACTTGGGTGAAAATCAGTTGATGGAGTGAAGTTGTGCGGCTAAATGGTATGATGAGTATGTGTGTGTTGTGTACAGTATGTATGCATGGTTTAGGTGTACCCTATGCAGGTCTGTGCATTTTGGACAGGGAAGCGTATAAGTTATGAGCATACATAAAAAAGGGAATGGTTAGCGTGAGTTCTAGAGATTTACTGAGTACTATGCAAAGCAAGGTTATTTGGTGGGTTATTAAAACGGGTGAATTAATGGAGGTTCGGCAACGGTAATTAAATGCCAAGAATGACATGGTGAACTGGGCACGATATTGGACGGGCATGTAAAGGTCGGGCAGTTGACAGCGGCATTGAATTTGCTTGAAGACATGTTCAACGGGAATGTTCTGTCGTGATCGACGATGCCTGGGTTATAGCAAAGCTGGAGACATGGAGATAAAAAGAATGGCCTTGACCGTTCTTTTGACTAAATGTAGCAGCGAGACTATCGCTCCAGAGACCTTGATGTGGGAAATGCGTAGCGTCAGGTAAGTGACCCTTTGATTCAATTAGTGTTTTTATATACAACGTATATGTTTATCTACTGTTAAAAATGTAGTGTTTTTCAACATTGATCGTTTTAAGTACGTTTAACTGCTCTGACTTAAATTACTAAAAAGGTTTTAGTGTTTTATTCTCGTCAAAGAAAAACCGGACCAGCATGTAAATGATGTTTTGCCTAGAAACTGAAATGGAACTCGGATTTGAAATGTATTGTATTGACATTATTGTGAATATTGAACATGTTGATGATTATTGAAAGGATGTGAGGATGGTTGAGAATCAATTGATGAGTGATTTTGTTCACGATGAACCCAAAGGGGATTTTTGGTTTACTCGATTGCTGTGCCCTATATCCACAGGGAAAAGTTAGATTTCGGGCCCTGGTCAACGGGGCTTGTACGTTGATGCACAGTACTGTGGCTGGTGGTGCGCCCTTGCGTCCACATGATAATTTTATCCCGGATGGAGGAGGGATTTCGGGCCTAGTCAGTGGGGCCTGTACGCTGACCGCAGCATATCGTTTGAGCAACTGGTTGTCATGAGTTTTGCGCTAATGATTTTATGCTTCAGTTTTTGGTTTAATGTACTCTATTTTGTTTTACCTGATGATTATCAAATCTATGATTTTTAGATATCTTAATGATGCTATAATATTAGTGAGTTATTTTCTGACATGTTATGGTCTAGCTAGTTGAATTATTGGTTACTTACTGAGCACGTTGAAGCTCATCCCTTACTTATCATTTCAGGTTTGAAAGTAAGGTGATGGTGAGGAGCATAAGAAGGATAATTTGGCGCGGAGCTCCGGAGACTGCATTGAATAAGTCACTAAGCATTTAGATTGTTGGTTTAGCCTTAGTTGTTGACATATCGGAGTTATGAAGAGTTTTAGCATAAGTGTTGTATTCAAATGGAAATATAAAAATGTAATTTAAGTTTGGAGAGGTTTTAAATTTCCGCTGCAGATTATATGTTGTTTTAGCGAGTAAGGCCTGGCAGAGCCCTCGGTTGGAGTCTATTAGGTCTGCGGCCGGTCACGTGCCTAGCTCACGGGCCTATCCATGGGTTCGGGTCGTGACAGAAATGGTATCAGAGCATTACGGTTTTGGGATATTAGAGTTTAAGTAATGATTCCGCTGTTTAGGTTATTGCATCCTACGTGATGAATTCCGTAGTGTGGTGCAATGCTCGAAGCTGCCATGATTGTGATTGATGTTTTGACTTGTGCTTTGAAGCTTATATGATCCTATAGACTCGTTTCTAGGCTAATGAGAGTGAAGTAGGATGGGAAAGGAAAAGGCTTTGACTAAATAATTTTAGGAATTTGTTGATACGTGTTCTTATTACAAATTTGGGAAAAGGTTAAGTGATTGGTTATTAAGCTAAAACAGTACAGTCTGGTGGTAGTTAGGGCTTAAGCTGAGATGCTTTAGACTCCTAAGCCTAAGCTAGTATGTGATCGAGATTAGACTTTGAAAAGGTAGATTAGGTTTTGACCATTTTTTTTATCTGATGTTTCAGCACAAGATTGAGATTTGAGCCAGTTACACAGTAGTTGACCGATACTACTTGCCTTTCGAATTGAAAGATTTTTAACAGTACCCGAAGAAGATGATGGGAGAATAGGATTATGATCTTCTCGTGAATAGTTCTAACAGCTAATGGCTATAGGTTGTGTTGTGATTGAGAGATATAAGTGATATGGTAAATTAAAGATTTAAAGTTTGATGGATGCGTGATATATGTGTGTAACTATATTTTGGGTGCTTTTAAGGTAATATTTTTCTCTGTGTCGGATTTTTGGCAACAGTTTGAACTGGTTGTTTAAGGTATTAGAATGCGCAACGAAAGCATTGTAGTCAGAGTTTTCAGTCTGGGGGTGTGATGTGTAAGTGCACATCGACATTGTTTAAACATATTGACTAAGCCCGGGTAGTATGCTTCATAGGTTGCCTGATTTTGGTGTCAGACTAATAACAATAGATAGGAGAAACATTCACCACTAGGTGATCTCATGATTTCGGTTAGTGAACACATTGTACTCGTTGATTTACATAAGTGAGATATATTTCGCCTTCCATCTGACGACCTCTCTTTTGCCTTAGCCGTAGGATGTCTAGACAAGAAGCCCCTATCGAACCTTCTATGGTCAAGGGAAACTCCTCATTATCCCAGAAGACATCATTGACCGAGGAACCTCAAGGGTCTAACCTAAGGACATTGACGAATCCACATTCTAGGGCCATATGGGCACGTACATCTGGCAAAGAAGGGAGTAGGCATGCTAGAATTAGAGCAGTAGCGAGAAATAGACTTCAGGAAGATGACGCCTTTCTGTGAAAGGAACTGCACAAAACTTGGAAAGGCAAATGGAAGAACTTTCAAGGGAACTCAGCACCTTGGGAAAGTAGAAAAGTTAGATCGTTACCATGCCGCAGATGTAATCACTTTCATCCTGGTCGACTCTGTAGGTGGAAAACGAGGGATTGTTTCTCATGTGGACAAGAGGGTCATTTCGTTAGGGATTACCCTATAATTGGATCATAGAGTCAACGAAATGAGGATGCAACAGGACCCTGGGTAAGGACAAAGGTTCTTGCAAAAACCCAGCAGGACTCGCAAGCATCCGATTCAGTGGTTACGGGTGCGTTTTCCATTCCTTCAAAACTTGCAAAGGTGTTTTTTGATTTAGTATTGCATGCATGTATCTTGGTTTCAATGAACGTAAATGGTTGAGTATGTATTTTAGTTGGCCATGGTTTAAGTCGAGCATAAGTTAAGAGCATATTCTGTTGGTGAAGTTTCTTTAGGTTGATCTTGGTGATTATGACATATGTTTTAAAGGTTATAGATACCATTAGGAGGACTTAATTCATTGGGTGAAGCCGGACATGGATGATTCGAGATATGTGTTTCTAGTTGCCGAAGCTGGATCAAAGTGTAAAGACTTAGGGACTTTTGGAAGGTTATGTGATCTCTTGAAGTTTTATAAATGTCACGGTGTGAATTATGACCTAGCAAGTTTGAGCATAGCATTAAGGTTAGGACACTAATTATGATATTAAATATTTGTCGGTGATAAATTGGTGCAGAGTTTAGACACTGCCCTGCTATTGGGTTAGTTGCTATATGTCTGAGTTAAGTAGCAAGATCTATAATCTGGAGGTTGTAAGTATAATAAAATTCGAGGTCGAATTTCTTTTACTAGGAAGAAAATGTAATATCCTGGTCTCAAATTAGTCTTATGGGGATTTTGATCAATATACTTGATGCTCTAGAAATTTGATCACTTGGTGAGCCTTCACAGTTTAGAGACAATTTAGTTCTAAAATGGAGAAATGTGGATATAGCATTTATAACTGGCGAAGGTTCTAATTTAACATTATTAATCTTAGACTTATTTTTGGTTGCTAAATTAGAGTGAGTTTAAAGTTAAGTGTTATGATGGGAGATGAGATCAGACACGATTACGTGCATCGATCTAGTAACCCAAAGTTTCGAGGTACGGGTTATCAGTGGATTAAAGTGTGTTAAATGCATATCACACATCTTGTGCTTTAAGGTCTTTGGTTGCATGTACTTAACAAGTCACTTGAAATTATATTCGAGTTTGATTGTGAACCCTTTAGATAGAGTTAGTCATGTAACCACTTGAGGTGTGTTATGTTCATTGGTAGTTGAGATCAAATATGATTAAGATCAGCTGTGCAAGGAACACCACATTTCGAGGACGAAATTTTTTTAAGGGGAAGATAATGTGATGCCCCGAACCTAGGTTTACCCGATTATTATTATTTAACGACAATTGTGGTATGTAAGATGAAATTAGACTTTTAGTGAAGACCTTGCGAGCGGTGTTAATTAGATGTTTAGTCACGGTCATTATGAGTTGAGTTATATTATTCCGAAAAAAAAAAGTGGCGGCAATTCCATAAGTGATTAGCATTAATTATTGTGAGCAATATTATATGTAGTATTTAGTGTTATATATGTAAGTAAATTAAGATAAAAGAGTCAAAAACAAAATGAAAAAAAATGGGGGAAAAGAAGAGAAAAGAAAATCGGGATTGAGAGTAAAAAAAAAAGGAATAAGATCAGAGAGGGGAAATAGGCAGAGAGGAGGAAGAGGGCAGCCAGCCCTAGAGCGGCAGCGCCTCTGCCATTTCACGACATCCTCATCGCCGGCCGCACTCGATCATCGGCGAGCAACTCCGGCCGTGACCCTATGCCGTCAATTCCAACTCCATCGCCCAACGCCTCTGCGAGCAGCCAAGGGCACCGGCGACAGCGACGGCGATTCCAATGGGGCCACCGAGGATGGGGCCGGAGCAGCCTCAGCCACCACCGGGGCCCTCGATCCAACGGCCACAGTCGCCAATCCACTGCCGCAGTGCAATCGCGGCCTCTGGTTGTGAACACCTAGTTCAGCCCTTCACCGCTGCCACGCTGTGCTATCAACCTCCATTGCCGGCGCCTCCAACCAAATGACCGCCGACAGAGTGAGATAAGAGAGCGAGAGACTGGGTGAGGTGACCGGTAGGTGAATCAGCAGTGGCGATGCCGATGCTGAGACAATTAGGATTTGGTGGTTGATATGCCGGCGGTGACGTATGCCGGTAGTTGACGGTGACGATTTGGTGATATGTCAGTTTGTGGAGATCCCAGAGGTTGGTGTGTGGCTGGTGACAGTGGGGCAGCAGTGATGGTCTTCTGGTATTGGGTACACCGGTGACCGTGGTGTTTAGGAGATCGCATCAGGATGGAGAGGGAGATTAGGGTGGCCGATCTTTGCTTCGGTGGTCCTGCTATGAGACCGGCGGTGATTACAGTGAAGCCATGGGTTTGTGGTGATGATGGTTGACAGCAGCGACACGGCGGTAGAGAAAGTTTGTTGCTTCTGTTATGTTACCTCCGGTGAGTTGGGTGGTGGAACGGCTACCGAGAGTGTGGCCGATTAGTGGTAATTGGTGACTGGAGGTGCATCTAAGGTGAAGCTTGGCAGTTGCGGCGGTGGTAGCACTTAATACTATTGATTTAATGAGTTAAAACTAAATAATTTTGGTAGCACTCTGTATAAATTATGAAATGGGTTCTTGTGGGTGCTTTTGTTCTCGGTGAATGAAATGGAATGAACGAGATGGTTATTTAGGTGTACGGTGTGTGTGTGTGTGTGGCAGGTGTACAGGTGTGGTTATTGTCGGACGAGCGTGTGTGAATGGGGTGAAATTTGTCTGGGTGCGTATTATGAATGTGATATGGAGTTAATTTGGGTGTGGAATCGTAGCGACGATGGTGGTGGGCGTGCGTGCATGTTTGTATGTGCGTGAATGTGTACTATGTACAAGGTGTATATACAAAGTGTGTTGGTAGGTAACAGGGTACAATAGTTTTGTGTGCATAGTGTGGAGTGTAGTGTGGTGTAAACTGTAAAGAACGACAACAAAAAATTCAAAAGGCACGTATGATGTTTGCTACGATTTCTTATAGAGTATTAATTAATAATCGTTAATTATTTTTAATAACTTTTAATTAGTGTCGCAGAAAAAAATGCTGTTAAGAATTACTGTAAAAAATATTGACAGAAATGTCACTACATGTATTTCACGACTATTTAATAGACGTTACGTGAAGAACTATTTTCCTATGATTAGATAGCAGGGAAACCATAGTATTAATTGTCTGAGGATATGCTTTGAAAAGTTTAGAAGATTTTTTGTTGAAAGCCAAAAATAAAGAATAAACGATACGGAGAAATGGGGGAAGAGAAGTCTAATAAAAGAAGAAGAGTCCATCCTTTCTGTGGTTCACGTATTAAGATTGTACATGCTCTTCATTTTTTATAAATAGGGCTTTACGACGCCGGCGATTTACAGTACATCAAGTAAAGTAATTACCGGTTCATATTAATACAGCCAGATTTTTATTTACTTTCGAAATAGGATTAGACTACATCTTTAAATATTGATTATAAAAAATTCGGTTTCTAGATATGTGGATCTTACGTTGTACTTCAAAATCATATATGAGCAAAATTTTTGAATCAACGTAAACAAAAAGGAAAACAACTCAGATTTTCAATGTGATTTTCTCTTTGTTATTTTACTAAGAAATTTTCAATGCGATGGAGCACGAAAAATAAATGGCGTGTCTAGGTGCAACGAACCTTCTTCCACAACTTAGGCTAATAGAAAAAACACGAATTTGTTCAAATACGACGAACTATTATCATATATTGCTGAACTGTAAAATTATTTTGATGTGAGAAGACACACCAACCTAACCAAACCAACATGCAGAAATTTAGGATAAGTTAGTGCAAATGGTGTAAATTAAAGAAAGATAACGAGATAGTCACAAGGTAAGGCACATATAACTAGAATCGTAGAATGATAAATACAAGTTTTTATACTGTAATAACTAATGATCGTTAAATGTCTTTAATAACTTTTATAAAAAATTATTAAAAATTATCGCTAAAAATATTGATAATATTTAGCCACCATTTATCGTTAATCATAGTGTTTCCGTCTATATGCATATTGGCCACTCGAAAGATGGAAGGTAGACTGATACAGGTAAACCATGTGATGTGACGTTGACTAAAATTCTCACACTTATAGAAACCATTTTCTGCATCCTTATTTCCTTTCCTTCTCTGCTCTTTTCGTCTTCACTCATTTTGTCTTTCCTTGAATGAAGCTTCCTGGCGTGAACGTGGCTGTGGATATGCATGGCAGTTTTGCATCAAGTAAGGAAGAAGAAAATGCTTTTTGCATAAAGGAGGAAGAAGAAGGAAGGAAGAAGCGAAAAATGATTTTTCTCAGACGTTACTTGGAAATTTAACGCGATAGCTTGTGATGATTCACAGAGCTAGGTGGATGGGTTATTTCGAATATTACACTCTCCTTCACTATTTAAGTTTTTTTTTTGAAAACAAGATATAGCTTTAAATTGCTTTAATGACACACACATATATTCATGATAAACTATGTAAATGATCAAAAAAAATGAAAAAATAGAGACGGCTCCACCTGAAAAACTTGAGAGAACTGGGAAAGGCACTCAGTTAGACTCTGTTTTGTCACTAAAAAGCTTTGTCGTCACCTTTTGTAAAGCGCGGATATCAATCCTCAAAATTTATGTACTCTAGTGTGCACAACAGGAATTGTTTGATAGTGTACAATATGTGGTTCCCCTCGTGGGATTTCGGCCCTGCTGATTCTCTTGTGGTATTTTGGTTCCTTGTAAATCTAGGGTATTTTATTTACGTTTAATTTGATGTGGTTGTCATTCAATCAGTCTGTTAGTTACTTGTTTATCTACTTTTTTATGATTTAGTATATATTCCTATCTCTCTCTCTCTCTCTCTCTCTCTCTCTCTCCCTATATATATATATATATATATATATATATATATATATACATGTGTGTGTGTGTGTGTGTGGTGGAATTCTACTATTAAAATCCCCCTTTCCTTCTCTTTATTTTGGTCGTAGCTAAATCTGATGTTGACTACGCCTTTACTTATTTAGCTGACTATAAAAACACACACGTCCTTTTCTACTCTGTTTTGTTTATTGGGGTAAAAGGCAACTTCTGTAGCCCTTTTCTTGACACCCACCTGATCTTGACAGCCATCTAAATATTACAGTGTAAGGAAATCGGAAATCTAAATATTAAAAAATAGGTCTTAATTACTTCAATAGTTGTCTTAAAAACTTACTCCCCAATTACTGTGACATGTTTTTCTACATGCCCTCAAATGTGGTGATATCATTTTTACCAAATACTCAGTTACTAAATGGTACATATATAGTTTGAGGGCATATGTTTGAAATATACAAGAAATTAGTCACAAAGTAGAATTACATTGAGAAATTCATAACATTTCTTGCTTGGCACAGTGTGATGATTTTTCCTGAAAGTTGCACTTTTCTTTTTTTTTGGGACACAATGGACATGTTCGAAAGGCTACATTGTCACTCGAGCATTTCAAAATATTGAAGTTTGAAGATGTACGTGTTAGCACATTTGCACATTCGTGTATAAATCTAATGTTGAAAAAAAGAACTTGTGAAAACAACTTGATTATATAACTCCTGATTCACCAGTTTTGCCCGTAGTGATTGTGAGTTAGGTAGGTCTTCTATTATTTCCACAACAATGATTGCTTGGTAGTGTGAGAGTAGAACCAAGCCCTATTTTATTAGCACTCTCTAGTAAAAGTTCGAGCCCATCAGGAACTTGTTGGAGATAGGTTTCACCACTTTTCCAATATCTTGCACCATGACTCACTAAGGTGTGATTAAGGTATACTATTATCCCATGTTGTGAATCAATCACTAACTATGGGATAAGGTTGCGAAAAGACTATGTTAGATCAAACAATGACTAATCCTGATAAACTGACATATCATTTGGATCAAAACTTGAAGAGAATTTGCTTTAACTGTGGCCATTTTTGTACATGCACACGTGTTGAGAATAAAAAGAAAAAAAAAAGGAAGGAAAAAAGAGAACATAGAAAAGGAAACATGTCACATAAGAAAATTTAACATACTGTGTTTTATTGCACAACATTCATAGGCATTTGCCAAGGGGTCCAAACATTGCAAAAGGTTTCAAATATACTACAAGCAAGTACGTACGGAAAGTGCATGCACTACAACTTTCTGATCTGAAAAAAAAAAAAACATGAACAGTGAAAGCATATCCTCTCTTTCATTGTCGTTTCTTGTTCTTCTTCGTTCTCCGGCTGCTTTAACTGTCTCGTCTCTTCGATCAGAAGGCTGCATGATCCACCTTTCTCCTTATTGTGATACTCCTGCAAGAATGATTATATCTTTTCTTCAGTGATCAGGTAGAAATATCTTCTGTTGTATCATATTTTTTAGGTTTTGCAGTTAACAAAATTATGACAAAATGCAGGGTACAAAGAGTTTCATCTATTACGTAGGAAGATAGTGTAGAGTATCTTTTTCGTGGATTGATTTACCTCAACACATTTAAAGCATTCTTAGTAGTGGTAAGGTGGGGGAGGGGACTTATATATGTAGGGGTTCTTGGGTGAAGGTGGTGGAGGCTTATGGACCGGAGGAAGCGGTGGAGGCTTGTGGACCGGAGGAAGCGGTGGAGGCTTGTGGACCGGAGGAAGTGGTGGAGGTTTATGGACCGGAGGAAGCGGTGGAGGCTTATGGGGTTTATGGACTGGAGGAAGCGGTGGAGGCTTATGGACTGGAGGAAGCGGTGGAGGTTTGTGGACTGGAGGAAGCGGTGGAGGCTTATGGACTGGAGGAAGCGGTGGAGGTTTGTGGACTGGAGGAAGCGGTGGAGGCTTATGGGGTTTATGGACTGGAGGAAGTGGTGGAGGCTTATGGACTGGAGGTGGTGGAGGAGGAGGAGACTTGTACTTGTAAGGTTTCTCATGGGGTGGTGGGGGTGGAGGAGACTTGTAAGGAGGAAGCGGTGGAGGCTTATGGGGTTTATGGACTGGAGGAAGTGGTGGAGGCTTATGGACTGGAGGTGGTGGAGGAGGAGGAGACTTGTACTTGTAAGGTTTCTCATGGGGTGGTGGGGGTGGAGGAGACTTGTAAACTGGTGGAGGAGGTGGCGGGGACTTGTACTTGTAAGGTTTCTCATGGGGTGGTGGGGGTGGAGGAGACTTGTAAACTGGTGGAGGAGGTGGCGGGGACTTGTACTTGTAAGGTTTCTCATGGGGTGGTGGGGGTGGAGGAGACTTGTAAACTGGTGGAGGAGGTGGCGGGGACTTGTACTTGTACACATGTGGTGGTGGTGGTGGTGATTTATATTTGTAAGGAGGCGGTGGTGGCGGCCACTTCTTTGGAAGTGGAGGAGGGGATGAATGTTCATAGTTTGCGGTGATTATTGATGGCAAGCTGAGCGACACAAGTACCACTAAAAGAGTGGTAATAAGAGAAGCCATGATAGGCCTCAACCCTTTCCTTCCCATCTTTACTAGCAAAAGGCTTTGCTTATGTTCTCAAGCAACACTCTGCTCTATTTATACAGCATGCAATTTTACCTTTTGAACTAACTGCGGTAAACTGTGACCACGGATAGCAACTTTGTAATAGGCCACACACATACACGTGACTATCGAAGGTGTCATTTCAAGAAGATACTTTGTGTATTTAAAACCCAGCGAGGTATATAAATAAGTCAAGGGGGAAAAGAAAAAGAAAATTTGGAATGAGAAATTTGACTCCCAATTATTTGAGGTTACTTTTGACCATTTGGGAAATGATATGGGCACTGTTACTTGTATATCCGGAATTGAATAGAATTTTATTTTTGCTGTTTAGCTTACGTTTAATCCACTCTTTTTGGTTTTTGAATTTAAATGATTACAAATAATTTTGACAAGCCCCACAAAATTACTACTGGCCCTCAATCCACCCTTTTTTGGTTTTGAATTTAAATAATTACAAATAATTTTGACATGCCCCATCAAATTATTTTTTTATGAGAAGTTGAAATATATACTATGGAAGAAAGAAGATACATAAAGTAAAGTGGATGACAACCCATCCACCAGGTTAGGCGTAATTTGCAAAAAGCAGAAGACAAATTACAATTACAGCCAGTACCCCACTAAATTGTTAGGATGCCTTTGCTAGCTAGCTAGCCAAGCTAGCTTTATAGTCAGTGATAGAGTCAAGTAAAAATTAGGGTCGACGATTGCTCACTGGGTTTGGACGACAGGCCCACGGTAGTACTTTCCCTCTCTGAACCACCCACCTCCGCCCCCTGTTAGAAAATGGTCTTTTAGTTTAAAGTGAAGAAATTTTACCAGATGAACTAGTTTACGTCCGTAACTTATGAAAATAATTCTACTAGCTAAGGACAAGTGCTTTGACTGGGATTTTGGGATGTGATGTATATGGTTTCCGAAGGATGAACTGTATTTCGACAGCTCCGATAAGATTTCATTAAGCGAAAATTTATTTTTAGATTTATTCCATCCATTTCATGACCGGAACAGAAGGTATACACGTACCGCACGACTCTTTGTTTCTGTATTTCTGGAATATGAGTGCGTGACTTGTTATAATTGATCGATCATATTCATAAAGCGTTGTCTCTGTTCATAGTATATATCTTCTATAATTCTGATAAGAACCCATTCATTGGAATAGAAAATGTAATAGCAATTAGGTTATTGACGGTATGAATTTCTTGACTCTTCTGGTTCATAATTTAATTCGTGTTTCTCTAGCTTTTGTGATTCACTGATCGAAGTGAATAACATTTTGAAGCTCAACTGGGTACTCGCAACCCATTGCGACCGCCAAAGACTTCCATCCAGATCAAGGAATGAAGAGGTTCGCAATTTCATGTGTGTTTCCATGTCCTGAAATCCACCGTCAGCCGACATTTTCCTGTGTTGTCGTTCAATTTCCTTCTCTAGTTCACAAAAAGGACCGTACGTAGAGGATACCTACTGCATGGAGTATTTATATGTAGTCAACTTTTGGGAATCACCGACAAGTCTCTTTTAGAATATTGGTGACTAAGAAGGTCGAGAGAGGCCTATTAACTAAATTTTGATCATACTCAAAATTAAGGCCTGTGTTGATGAGTGTTTTTCTTTTATGGCTTTTTTTTGTTGTTGTTGTTGTTGAAAGAACTGTTCTTTTTTTCATAGATTAATCCAGAGAATTCAAAATAGTAGAACAGAAGTCTGTTTCTTTGCTCACACGAGTAGCGAAATTTATTTTTTTTTATAAAAATAGAAGGTTAAGTATTCAGACAACCCTATATCGATGACGACGTTTGGCTGGGCCATAGTAATTGGTTATTTACAACAAAGAGACAACAAGTGGAGCACGAAAATCAGATAGGTTGATCCGATGCAATGATATATGGCGCTTTTACTTTTGCTTTCTTTGATGCCGCCCCTAGTCATTGGCCAAGATGAAAAACTTGGAACTGCTTAAGGCCAAAACCTGTGTTCTCAAAGCTCTATCTCTTCTTACTGACAAGAGCTTTCTTACATCCAAATGACCTGTAAAGTAATCTCAGGAAGAAAAAAAATAGGTTTTGGCCTTGTCAAAGAGGTGCCAAACTCATTCTTTTGTGCCCAAGTACACTTGTCAAATGAGAACTAAAGGCTTTCTTTTTCATGGTTTAGTTTAAGACATATATTTATGAGAAGAAATCTAGGCACCCTTTTCTCTTGAAAAGGGCCTGAACTGTTCTTTTCATGGTTCATTCCTACTGATCGAGGAGAGAAAGCGTGTTGTATTTCCCTTACGATCTTTGCTGGGTAGGTGAAGAAGAAGGAAAACGAAGAGAGAGAATGAAAATGTTAATTATAGGCACCAAATTAAAATTAGACAACAAATCATATTTATCATGTAAGTTTCAAACAATCTCGTTGACGGACAAGTTATTCGGGAGAGGTTGGAGTGCATTATTATGCGGGAGTCTCAAGTTACTGTTGTCGAAGTTGATAATCAAATAACAGGACTCATTGTGATTCAAGTAGACATTCAAGGTACCATGTACAAATGATATTATGCTTGTTAAAATAACTTTTAGTAGATCCTCCATGGTAGATCGATAGTGTTATTGTCAAGTTTTATGTTTTGGATTCATCAAGTTGAATTATAACATGATGTTATTCTCTCGTATGGATTAGATAAAATAGTAACAGCTTCAAAACCCTTAAATACTTTTCAAGAGAATTCTTGAACGCAGTCCAAATTTTTAAGGCAAGACATGTTCCGTTCGAAGAATTTTTTGGTTCTTGTAACTGATTCTCTTTATGAGATAATAAAATGTTTATACTGTTTAACCCCAAAATAAAATATTAAGTTGTGTATGGTAGAAGCTTGAGTAACTTGAACATATCATTTACATATGAACCTTAAAAGACACAGTTTTGGAGACCCCAGCACAAGTACTCTCTTATAGGGGGGACTAGTGTGCTTCTTTTTTTTTTTTTTTCCCCTCCCTCTTTTTTGCATTTTATTCTTTCTCCTAGCATTTTATAGGAATATTCTTTTGTGCGTGTGAAGGTAAAGACCCTAGTGAACAGGTAAATAAAACCACCACAAGAAATTAATTAATGGATTTGAAGAATAGACAAAATTCTATTTGAAGTGTCTTTTCAAGCAGTGAAGGATGATAATCATATCTAACTTTGTGATTATTCTTATGTGAGTAGGTGAAAACCTGCCCCATTTTCTACAGGCAGACTTTTCAAACATCCAATAATGCATGTCCAGCTTCTATATATTATGCATATAATCTTCAACAACGGTCTATCATTTTACAAGTCTTCATATGCACGTTCAAATAACCCCACAAATTGATTGGGATTCTAGACTCGACTGCATATATTGCGGACCCACGTGTCAAATCCCGACCTCGTCTGTACACAATTAAAAATATATATCTTATCGTATATATAAGTTGTTACGAATGTAGAATATGTCTACATATAAAAAAAAATATTTACTTTTTAATGCGTAACGACCATTATCTCCGTTAATAAATTTAACCAACTTTACATGTGTGGTTTGAATGGTTTACTTTTGACAGTTAGGTAGACAATTCTATTAGCCCGTACCAGTTTGTAGATCGAAAAGGAAAATGATTAACTTTTTAGCCCATACCATTGGTGTAATCTTAACCCTACTTGATCGCCAAAAAAACCGCTGTAAACTCTATATTTGTACCCCTAAGTTTAATAAGCATTACATGTGTCGTTTGAATGATCTACTGTCGGCAACTTGATAGACAATTATGTTTGCTCATTGGTTGAATGAAGAAGAAAGATAACACTCTAACTACTTTGTCCTATGTTGTACGTTTACTGAATAAGAAACTCGCACCGTTCGTTTATTATTTTTATTTTTAGTTTTTACAATAATTATTACATATATATATATATATATATATATATATATATATATATATATATATATCATCACACATGCATTCATCATTTTCTATTTTTGTTTTGAAAAAATCTAACCCAAATAATACGAAAATGTGAAAACCCTTTCTTTGGCCTCGCGCCTCTCATCCATTGGTGGAGTAAAGTAGATAAAAAAAAAAAAAGCAGTCAAAGTGATAACATTACATGACCATATATCTTAATGAGATACGAAAATGAAGAAAATAAAAATATAAAATAAAGTAAGAAGTTAACAATGGTAAACGAACAAGCTCAAAAAGAATTGATATTCCTGCAGATGCCATGCCCTTAGATTCACTTTTTTGGAGAGAAACTCTCATGGTGTCATCCAGCCTGTGTTTATCCACTTATCACCCAACAAGCTATTAATCAACTATTTCGCATCAAATTTGAAGTCAATCAGAGGCCGAGAGATATCTCATAAATAAAAATTTCTTAAACGGACCACTAGAGCTTAACATAATGGTTTTTGTAATGGTTATATATGTTTTGCATATGTCTATTTATAGTTGTTGGAAGGATAGATAAAGAACGAGCCGAATGCATAGTAAATTGCCACCATGCTCAAAGCTTGAAACCTTCAAAAAGGTTGAATTCTTCACTCAATGGAAGGGGCAAAGGCCGCGTCTCAAATGAAAGTAAATTGCCACCATGCTCAAAACTTGAAACTTTCAAAAGTTTGAATTTTTTCACGCAAGGTCTCAAATGAAAGAATGCCTTATCTTTCTTGAGCTAACCGTATGAATGATCTGAGCTCTCGTGGAAAACTTTAGCGGCATTTTGAGTCTAAGAGACGAAAATGGAGAATGCTCGATGCTATGAGCATAATTAAGGCCACATGTGCAGAGTGGGCAGTAGCCCGCCCGGCATAGGTTTAGGGGAGATGGAAACTGGTACTGCTGATAGTCGAAAATGGCGTTGTTTCTGGCGCGAAAGGGGAGGAAGCAGTACTTCATGTTCTGCGACAATATACACGACAAGTTTGGGCTTTCGGCTCCTATCAACTTTACAGAGAGGTTTCATTATAACGGCAATAGTGTATGGCGGTATGCACAGAACATTTTTGAGCGAGTCGATCAAACAAACCTTGACGTTTTTGTGGCTTGTTCGCTCTGTAGCGTTGAAATTTTCTTGGTTAGATGAAATGAAAACAAGGTGGCACATAGGTTAGCTAGATATGTTTATTACTTGTTGAATTATTTAGTTTGGAAGAAGGAGACACGCCTTTGGTAATGTATGTCGTCATAAAGGATGCAATTCATAATTTTGATCATCACTATCACATTTAAAAATACATAAAAAGAAAGAAAAATTGCCACAACTTCGCACTCATGCTAAATTGCTCTTCTTCTTAGTCTAGCTAAGAAAATCAAGACAGTGCTACCTAATACAGTTTGACGAATGAAGAGTACAAACCCTAATTGTTGATCATTTCGTATTCACGTCATTTTGAAAGAGAACTGGTGTTAACCCCATCCCCTTGATTAAGAACTTTAAAATCTAGTTAAAAACCTCATTAGTGACGCAAAAAATATCATGAAACCTTAATGAAACATCTTGACCTCGCAATAAGTGATCAAGAACTGTTGCTTCAATTGTAATCTGCATTTCAATTCTTCCATGCTTGTACTATTGGCTTATCAGACATAGCACCAAGCACTCACACGATATCAAAAAACACGGAAAACCTCACCAAGCTATGGATTTTGAACCCAACCGGATGTACTAGGCTCGAGACATATCAAAGCATGTTATTTTGCTAGACCCAAAAAGGCTTTAATGACAAGCCTCAGAGGGTACTTCTCAAAAGTTACGGCAAGTAGAAATGAGAAATTTTAGCTGCAACACTTAAACACGCGTGCTAAGATAAAGTAATCATTGTTATGTGATAAAGGAAGGATAGAAGATATATATTTCAACAAGAATGACAAATTTATTCAACTTTTATTATTAGATAGATAAATGGCCTCTGAACATGCAAGAGGTCGAAATGAAAACATCTAATAGCACGGCTTTGGTGCATGTAACATATGCAAACGAAAACTACAAATAAATGTCAAAAACAAAACGTTGACTATAGCAGTGGCCACATCCTTCATTTGGCTTTACGTTATTCTTCTTCTTCCTTCACTGAGATATTCTCCTTTCCTGCAAGAATAGAACGCCGCCCATTAGTTTACCTGAACTTAACTAATGCATGGATTATTATGGTCCAGACTGGAGAAAGATAACATTTATCCATTCTTAAATAACACATCTTTGGTACGAAGAACACGTTATTTGATGCTCCAACTCTGCCCATAAGTAGAAATGTTGCCGGTCAATGTACTTTACGACACTTTTTTTGCAGCTCTGGCAAGAATCTAATTCTGGACAGAGTTATACCGGAGGTTTCCGATTTATTTGTATGTTTGTTTACATTTTACCGCCTCAAATGACATTATTTCTAGCTATGATTACCTTAGTAGTGGTGAGGAGGAGGAGGAGAAGTGTAGATATAATGTGGGGGTGGAGGTGACTTGTATACCGGCGGTGGTGGAGATGTATACTTGTAAGGTTTCTTGGGTGGTGGTGGTGGTGGTGACTTGTAGACCGGAGGTGGTGGGGGAGGGGACTTGTATATATATGGCTTCTTCGGAGGTGGTGGTGGAGACTTATATTTGTAAACCGGTGGTGGTGGAGATTTGTACTTGTATACTGGTGGTGGAGGAGGAGGAGATTTGTACTTGTACACAGGTGGAGGAGGAGATTTGTACTTGTACACTGGGGGTGGTGGAGGAGGAGATTTGTACTTGTACACTGGTGGTGGTGGAGATTTGTACTTGTACACTGGGGGTGGTGGAGATTTGTACTTGTACACTGGTGGTGGTGGAGATTTGTACTTGTACACTGGTGGTGGTGGAGGAGGAGATTTGTACTTGTACACCGGTGGTGGTGGAGATTTGTACTTGTACACTGGTGGTGGTGGAGGAGGAGATTTGTACTTGTACACTGGTGGTGGTGGAGGAGGAGATTTGTACTTGTACACCGGTGGCGGTGGAGATTTGTACTTGTACACTGGTGGTGGTGGAGGAGGAGATTTGTACTTGTAAGGAGGTGGCGGCGGCGGAGACTTCTTAGGAGGTGGTGGAGATGAGTATTCGTAGTTTGCAATGGTTTGTGAAGGCAAGCTTAGAGACACCAGCACCACTAGAAGAGTGGTAACAAGAGAGGCCATTGTAGACCCCATCCCTTTACTTCCCATTCTTGTTACCAAAATGAGATTTATTGGTAATGAACTTAAGCTGCCCAATCTCCCCTTTATATAGGTAAGGCCTCCACCTTTTAACTCTCCAAAAAGAGGTAAAAAGGTACGGCAAAAAAAAAGAGGTAAAAAAGTACGGCAAAATCTTATTGGAATACTCTTCAACCTTGTAAACATGTGCTTGAATGGGTTGTTTGGATCTATTTGACTTGGGTCGTTATTGTTTAATTTTTTGCACTTGTTTGATAGAGGCTGCAAGCTAAGAGAGGGAATAAAGTAAGATTTTGCTTACTGTTTCTTGGTCTTTTTATGCAATATTTCAAACAGAAGGACCTATTTTTCTTGTTCCACGTATAATATGAAACCTTTGCATTGTATGACAGCTTTGAAATTTTGTGTGAATGCCTAACTCTCCATGATTTTCTGGGGCAGGTACCAGGCGGCCTGATTTTCACTTGGAACAGTAGAATCAACTTTTTGTCCCTCAAGTTACTTTCTGCTATCATAAATTGTTTTCATCGATTTTTCAAACAAACAATTTGAGTATGGATGACCTTTCGCTGCAAACAGTATTGTCGCAAGATGTTACAACTCACTGATTTAACGATCAACAGTCCTCGCTAGATAAAGATTGGTCGCATTTATGCAGATAAGTAGAGTTACGAACTTTAACAGTAGAGTTTTAGTGTCACTAAACTGTGTCTCGAAGCAAATGCAATGACCATTAATTCTAACTCGGTAGAATCTTTGCAGCGGCAACAGGCCCTCGTGGGATTTTAACTTATATGTTCTTCCAAAAGTTACGTGGTCCTGTATCCCTGATCTAAGCCATAAACCTCGTAGTCCCAATAGTCATTCTTCGGGAAAAAGGAGAAGCTCGAGAATAATGAGTCCGATTCGAGTTATCGTGCAAATAAATTGAGGTATAGCTGGCTCCACTTACACAAAACCTGTTTCCAATGCTATCTAATGACAACTAAAAGTCATTATAAGTTATTTCTATTACGTTGGTTGCAGCCAGACGCGAGAGATTTACGTCCATACTTTCCATAGAAGCTTCCATACAAGAGGGAATACAAAAAAACAATACGTATTAAAAAAAAAAAAGACAGACTACACATATGATTTGAAATAATAAGCGGATTTTTTTTCTATTCCGCCCAAAGACGGAAACCCAATCCAAAAGGACCCAGTCATTATGATATTTGATCCGTGATGACTAAGATTTATAATAATGTAAATCGGACCCATCTCATCTAAAGTCATTTTTGACCTTATGACACTAATGGAAATTAAAAGGGATATATAGAAATGCATAACCATAAAAAATGCATTGACTTTTGGTATAAAATATTAACTGCGTTACTAAAACTCTTCCATTTTGTAGAATATTTTCTTGCATATATATATATATATATATATATATATATTCACTCGAACGCAAAACTAGAATTTTTGCATACTTGAGCAATGTATTTGCAGCTCCAATGAAAATACCCGTACTACATCTCGAGAACATAAAAAATTCAACTCTTAATTGTTTTCTTCTACCCTCTAGCGACTGAAAAAAATAAAAAAGAAACTCAGAGGAGTCAGAGATTATGTAAAATACAGATATTTACACATGATTTATAGCTGACGAAAATGAAATTTGCACAAATCATGTTAATGCCAAAATAATGACATTTTCGTACTACATTTACATATGGGTAATGTCACGTATCATTGAGGATCAAATCATCAACACTTTAGCTCTTGAATAATTTACACCTCTCCCACCATGACTACGTTCAGTCTTCATCCACCAATCTTGTGTCTATTGCATGCAATAAAGCTGTGATCAAGTTGAAAGCCACGTGAAGCTCTCATCTCATCTCATCTCATCTCAACTCACCTCACCAGGAGGACCACCCTTGAAACTTCGTCAGCGCCTGCATATATAGTCCATGCATATGCATGCAGCCCTAAAAAGTGGTGTCTCTATGTGATTAGCAGCCACCGGCGGCTAGCAATCTACGAATTTAAGGGTTGTACTGTGTGTGTACGTGATTTGTCAAACTAATAATGATACACGCACGTACTTTTTCTTAGCGCATAGGTTCCTACAAGACCGTCATATGTATCAAGATTCCCGATTCCGCTCCGATGTCGGGATCGGAACGCACCGAAAACTTGCATGTAGAGCACATGCCGGGTGAGGACGTAAGTTTGTCACCAACATTATTGACTGACAGGAAACTCGAATCCAGATAATAAGTTGTAATCTTTCTTCAAGGCCAGAGTGACAGTCAAATGTTTTTTCTATCACATTTTATCTGTCCTTGTGATTTACATTCAAAGACGGGCAACCCGGTAGGTAAGGACTTGTAAAGGAAACAAGTTATTAAAGGAGAAAAGGGAAAAGCAAATATGTAAGATCCCAAAAATTTAAGAAAATGGGTGGTCAGTCAACATTTTTGTTCTTTTACCAAGTGCTGCCTAAGAGAGAAGCTAGAAGCAAAAATAAAGCAGCATTGGAGAGTTGTTTGTAGCTTTTTCTCGAGGTTTGTATCACAGTTTTCAGCCGACAAACAAGGAAATTTATGGACCAAGTCATTTCAAAAATTAAGATCTGCATTGCTGTGCATGTCTACTGAGACTCTTTGTTCATTGTGAACGATTGATTGGCTGTAAAATGTAGATAGATGCTTTATCATGTTACTCTATAATGTTTTTTATCAAAGCTTGGAAGAAGGTTCTCGCAGTGTACTTATCAAGTTGGAAGAAATAGCCACAAAAAAAAACCTCAAGTTGCATGTAATCTTAGTTGCTGAAGTAGGCGATCAACTTTACATGGAGGTTTGGTTCAATTCTTATACTTTTTGGTTTCTACCTTTTGAACATGCTTATGGATAGACGTCAGTTTCTAACATGGTATCAGAATTAAGTCTTGCTTGTGTCACGTCGTTGCCTCTTCTTTGAGATTTGCAGTCCGCTTTTACTCCGATCAAGGTTTAAGAGCACCTAATATTCGATTTCACGCTTTGCGTGAGGCCAGTATTAAAGTCTCGTGTCGACTATGTACGGATTTTTTACCAACATCTAATGATCGCTAGATACAAGAAATATTTTAGGCTAAATAAAGGCAGTGTAGTCTTTCCTTGAAACGTTCTTATGAAATTAAAAGGAAAAAGAGATTAGTTTCGGCAACCTGACCTCATGAATTCCGTATAGGGTTAGCCTAATTAGCATTGGCTGCTGTAAGCACGGTCCCGTTCTACATGGTACTTTTTCATGTCCACTTAGTGCCCTCGTTTCTTTCAAAAAAGGGAAAAAGACAGTTAAATTTATTACCAATAGAAAATCTAATTTCTCAAAAACTGTTTCTTTGTTTTTTTTAAGGATCTTTTTTTTGGGACGGAAAAGTTACAGTAAACAGATCACTATAGAAGCTTTTGTCGGTACCGTAACGCTTGCTTGGTTCACTGGAACGGATTGAAATGGTCACATAACCCATTCGAATACAAGAGTGATCGAGAGACACTGCTGACTCAAGCAGAACTAGAACTGCTAAGAATTCTCCTCATCAGTGACATCAGTACGTGAAGTGTAGCTTTTGAATAGTTGGTATATATTTACAGCTGTTATGGACTAATTCTCGTAATTGTGTACATTGTTGACTACATCCACCCACCCACTCCCCCCCCCCCCCCCCCCCCTCGCCACCCCCCACCCCCCCGCCGCCCGGAACCCCACCCTCTCTCTCAATGGTCATAGAGAGACCGCGTTGTCCAGTAAGGACGTATATATATATTGATTAAAAGGGGTGTTGTAATCATAACTCCACTAGTTTTCTAGGTCAAGTAGATAGAAAGAGTAATAGATAATGATTCCTTGACTATTGTTCATGTGTCTCAAGAGTCTACGTACTGGTATTCTTTTGTTAACCACTTGATCAAATCATTGAAGCATCACTGCACCCATTTTTTCCTCGGCAAAACATTACCTGTCATCTACTGGGTGGTAAGCCATTTCCAACCCACGTTTCGTACCGCTAAACACGGTCCATAAATGTGAGGAAAATAGACAAACAGCACACACCACCCTCACAAAGAAGCTGCGTGGTGTGGATACGAAATTGAGTAATTTTTATACAGTAGATCATGCATTATATTCTGTGTCAAAAAGTACGAAATTGTTCAGCCCGATGATGCGAATCATGCAAACGCCGTGGATAACTCGCTTCTAAGCATCAACAAGTGCAATTTATGTCCAAATATACGAGGCCATTTGGTGCAGCGTCAAAGATGCCATGCAAAGATCCAGATACGACAGGGGAACATAATATTAAACATACGCGTGACAAGCATATTGATTCAGTCATTGATCTACCCTTTTTTCTGAGACTTAAAAAATGCCAATCATCAAGGCCAGTTTATTTATAAATGTGATCGAATCCGTAAAAGCTTAAAAATGGGGAGTAGGTGGCATCTTTTATGAGAGGATTGTCGTGCAACCTAAGTCAATGAGACTGTATCAGCGAGAAATTTTGTAAAAGCTTCAAGTGGCTGGCCATGTTGCCCAACGACCCATTAGGGTTACCAGGGTTAGCGTAGAAAGATGACGAAGGATCCAGCTTTTTATCCGTTTGTATGTTTGGGATAGCAACAGAATATTGAAGACAAATGGTCCTCCACAAAAACTTTCATAATCTGTTTCTATAATTTCTCTTGTATCTGGTACAATCCAATGTCTACACACATACCCACTCAGCCAAAAGAATGTACTGCTTATAGGAAAAGAATGCATGGGTTATAATAGTTGTAACAATACATGTTACAACAAATGAAGAATGTTTAACAAATTTGGATCATGTAACGCGCGTGCACACACACACGGACATAGAAATTGAATTCATAGTGAATAAACTCTAACTCTTATCCGGACCGTAAGAATCTTCATCCAACTCTTTGTATGGTGATAGTTAGTAATCGCTAAATGTTTCTAGTAGTTTTTCTTTTAACACTTTCAGCGATAATTACAGTACTTTTTTAACGTCACTAAATAAAACTCATTAGAAACATTTACAGACGATTGATTGTCACTATATAGAGATAGAAAAAAAATTACTTCAATTGGAGTAACAGCCAAATTTTGATTGTCACTATACAGAGATAGAAAAAAAAATTACTTCAATTGGGAGAACAGCCAATTTTTTTTCATTTATAGCAGCCAGCCCATATTACCGTTTGTTGGCAATCAATAATTGCACCCTATTTTTTAACCCTAACAATCTACCTTCGTCGCTAAAAGTTTTCAAGTGACAAACTACAATGCACTTCGGTGGACAGGTTTGGCTTTTAACAACCGAAGTAAATCATAATTTCCCATAAGCAGAATGTAGGGTTCATTTGACAAAAAAAAAATTTGGCTTTCAATTTTTAAAGAACAGCTTAAATTTTTTTTTTATAAAAAATGAGTGTTTGATAACCCTTTTTTTTTATTTTTTTTTTTGTGTTTGGTAACCCTTTTTATTTTGACTTTTTTTTTTGTGGTTTGCGGTGGCGGTGGTGGGGCGTAGCGGTGGTCAACGGTGGTGGTGGTGGTGGCCGACGGCCGAAGGTGGCTGCCGGCAGTCACCGACGGTGGTGGCCGGCGGCCTGAGGTGGTTGCCGATAGTCTCCGGTGGTGGCTGCCGGTGGTCGCCAGCGGCCGGAGGTGGTTGCCGGCAGTCTCCGGCGGTGGTCGCCGGCGACCGGTGGTCGCCGACGGCCAGCAGTCTCCGACGGTGGTCAGTCTCCGACGGTGGTCGCCTGAGGTGGCTGCCGGTGGTGGGAGGGTGGTGGTGGTAGTCTAAAAAAAAAAACCAGTTTTTGGAGATTTTTTTTTACTCTTCAGTTTAAAAATTAGTTTTTTAAATTGAAAAAAAATGGTTACTTTTTTTTTCAATTTTTAAAACTGAAAAAAAAAAAAAGGCAAAAAAAGAGTGTCAAAACTACCCGTAGTATTTTGCCCCGGAATGCACCCATCATCTAAAAGTTCTGTCACCGTCTAGGTATAGTTGATAACATGCTCCGAGGTTCCAATCTTGTGATTGAGTACTGGCAGTCTGATATACGCCTTAATCGATCAAATAAAGCAAAAATCAAGTGGGGCGACTGACGCTCAGCTTAGCGTAACTTCAAGGTTCATAGCACATCACCCCTCACATACCAAACCAGATGAGATAAAAAGAGAATCATACAACAAATAATCAACCCGCTGAACAGAAAAACATGCATCTCCAGCAGTCCAGCCAACAAAAGCTATCTGTTGGATTGCATTATGAAAATTCTGAAGTCTACTTCCTCCAACGGACACTGTGCATATAACTAACTATTAGTAGGCGCCCGGGTTAAGCAATAGACTGCATGTTCCAGGTTCGCTACATCAAACATAAGCGCAAGAAGGAGGATATTCAACCCACGAGTCCACACTTTAAGCCTGTTTATCGCCTACCACGAGATCCAGAGCCAGACCTTGGACCTGGGTACTTTGAAAACTGCAGCCGTAAGTACGCAGAATCAGGATCATGCTCATCCATCTTATAACCTGTTTCAGTCCAACAAACTTGGGATTATAGTCCGTGTAAATAGATCACATGCCGTTCTACTGGAAAGCTATTGAAACACCCCACCCACCCACCCACCCCCCTCCCTCCTCCTCCCCTCTCTCTTTCCTTTCTAAAAAGCAACACAACGTGCTTAAAAAAAATATAGACTTGCATGCCACAAGCGGAGGAAGTCCTATGAAGTGTTGCGGAGCAAATATCTCGTGAGAAGATAACCTAAAAACATCCTAGCCTCTTGCATACAGGAGACAAAAGCATGAACAGATACATGAGTATTAGAAGGGATTATTACCTTGCAAGGCACTCAAAGCAGTTGCTGCACATGCTGGATTAATGAAATCAACGAAACAAAGGATGAGAGGATCCCCACCACGCTGCAAAATAGATAAAAACGACCTTGCTTTCATACATAGAGAAGCCAGTGAAAATATGACGAAAAAAATTTTAGCCACGCGTGACACGATGCGTTACTTTGAATATACTTACATGTTTTGATTCCTTGCTCACAAGTCGTACTTCTTTATAGCCTACAAATGGGCGGAAAATATCTAAACATGAAGTAAAGGAACGTGAACAAGTTGACAAACAATATACCCTGCATACTAGAAAAATTAAAATCACAGCAAAATATATCAGCAGTTTTAAATATTGCTATAATCCCTTCCCAGAATAAGGGTATTTGAGGATACGGGATACTTCTCTCCTTGTGCTGTTGGGTGGAAGTCCCTCAATGTATAGAGTTTTGGAAGCATCTGGAGGGAGAGGCACTGTTTCACGGCCAGGCCTGACCATGTCATCCACTGGGAGCCGACGACCAAATTCCATGTCTCGACCATTTGGAGCTAGATCTGAACCAACACCCCCAGGATGAGCCATTGAAACAGGATCAGCCAGCGAGTAAGGAGGCATTCCAGCCCTTCCTAAGCTAGCCCTGCTGTAACTATCGGTGGTAGGAAACGACGGATGTTGCTATAGAAGCAAAATAAAGAGATCAGCACACGACCAGCATAATGATTTAACAGTCATACAAGAGGTTTTTATATAGAAGTAAAAGCTCAATGTTTAGAAAGGTCGTCTAGAATGGAACCGAATTCTGAAGATAGCGGTCATATGCTGATCCAATGGTCTGTGTATCCTTCACACCACGAGGCCCACTACGATCATCATCTCCTCCCATATAATTGTGCATCTCATGACCAGAAGGCAGTCCAGAAGGGGGGAGATCTGCAATTATGGAAAGAGATAATTTCCTTTATACAACACAAGCTTCAAAACAGTACTAATTCCACAAAATAAGGCGATATTGACTCATTCTAGTCCATGAGTTTGCTTGTCAAATTTAAAAGAGAAAATAGCGCTTACTGCTCAAACATCTGAAAGGCTGTAAAACATGACATTTGAAGGCATAACATAAATGCAGGTTCAAGCATCATGCAAACCAACTAAGCCTATGTCTTGTACATGGCTCATATCTGGTGCCTAGCCCGCAAAAAAAAGAAGGTTCCATAAGGTAGCATAAACTAGTTGCACCTTATCACAAAAATAAGAAACCATGTGTATACATGAATCGTATAAATTGGATTAATACCGTAGACCAGTGAAGTGGGAACCTCTCATCCAGTTCATTTCCTTGCTTCCATTAAGTAGAAACTCTTGTTTAGGGGACAGCTAGTGCAAGTGATCTCAAACATGAGAACATCAAGGACAGCTCAAGATAGGAAAATGCCAAGCAAGAAAGCACTATAAAAGGCCAGTCCTCCTAGAATACTCAAAGGGCATTTTTTCAGGGCAACCTATGTAATAATGATCTAGTTTTAAGTTTCAGCTTTATTTTTAAGTTTATAGGTGATCATTCGTTACTTCGATTGGCCATAGAAATGCATGGCATTCTTTACTCCTGTTCTTCAGATGGTTAAAGCAATCACATATCGTTTAATCAAAGTAAAGCTACAGAATCAAAGTTACTATATCCCTAGAGTTACACTGTTCCAATTTATACCATTCTAAGTTCTTAATGTAGCCTAAACCCAAACGATGAAGATAATACTAAAACTATTGAACCTATATGTGTAAAGCTGATGGGGAGTCGGTGAATCATCTTCTTCTGCATTGCCAAGTAGCTAAGGCTATTTGGGACATGGTGTTCTGCCTTCTGAACATCTTGTGAATCATGCCGCCTGAAGTGGCTGATATGCTTCGTAGCTGGTCATTGTATAGAAGGAAGCGGAAGGCTGTAAAACTTAGGGTTTAATTCCCGTTTGCTTATTTTGGTACATTTGGGGAGAGAAATATGCGAGCGTTTGAGGGAGTTGAACAGCCTTTGTCTTCTCTTAAGGCTTCTTTTTGTCTACTCTCTTTTGCTGGGAGGAGGACGGCCCTTCTAGGTCTGATGATGCCTTTTTAGAGTTTATGGACAGCTTCTTGCTGTTTATAGATAGGTGATTAGTGCGTGCAAAGCTTCTTCGTAAGGGTTCCGCCACCCTTTATGGTGGTTTTTGTCCAATAAATTTACTTATCAGAAAGAAAAAAGAAATCAAAGATTAACCAAACTCCAGAATTCCTTCCACAACAACACATAAACTACTACATTGGTACACGAAAGACAACTACAAAGAAGATGAGAATCTATTCCGAAAAAGTATCATAAAACGCGCCTCAGAAAGCACGACTAAATTCACAATATCCATATTGCAAGTCATAAATCAAGAGCTTATTTCATATTCATTTTTATATTTGAACAAGCCACATATAATGCGGGGGCCACTATCATAGCATGTGAAGTATGAACATCTTATAATGAATTTAGGTTGCCAAGATCCCAAGAATGATCCATTTATTACACATGCTATAATCTCAATGTTCGTGACTTGATTGACAAGTAGGTCATGACAGGATCTTAGTAGCACAAAGCGGGGGGGGGGGGGGGGGGGGGGGGGGGACTTAAGCACCAAGAAGAATCTGAGGTTGGGAGCGGCTTGAATAAATAAATGCTTAAAGAGTATTCTCATTTGTTTAATATAGTTTACATAGCCAGCAACAACAGACAAAGAGACTTGAAGGAGGAGAGAAATAAGGAATTGAGTTGAAAAGGGCTTGGTTTTCAGGTATTCTCTCACTTGTTCCATGCATCTCTATCCAGCTAACGGGATTGAGTTCCCATATTAGCTTGGGACGAGATCCTATGGAGCTCTTAACTTGGGATCGCAAAAGCGAGTTTCCGAGAGAGAGACGTTACCTTATAAGGAGTTTCCTGCAACTAAGGTCAGGATTAATTAAACCCATAAGTTATCGTATTTTAAGGTACAACATGCGTTTGACTTGTATATATTATTCATTTGACATTCGAATCGACCCAACTAAGCTTTCACTTGAAACTAGTAGTGTTGCTACCCATTCATATTCTTCAATATACATCAATGGGGCATCTTGAATATGCTCAAATCTTCTTACACCCTCATTTCCTTGTGCACATTCAATTTACATTTTCATTGTTTCATAGTTGCCCAACATCCACAGCTATGGCCCACGCAGAGCATAACAGAATGTTTATCATTTCCTTACAGGACAGTTATGAGTTTGTGGTTTTAACGAAAAAGTGTGTGCACGGTAAGTTTTAAAACCTAGGAAGGCTGAACCAGCTGCACTCAACAGGCATTAAATGAGATTGTGCTTTTAAATCTCTTTCAAAGAGCAGAAAATCTCTTATAAAGTTAGTAAATTAGATTTACTAATATATCACAAAAATCATTTGCACAAATAAATAAACAGCCACCTTAATACATCTGTAAGGAACTGTGGATACAGATAGAATAAGGGAAAATCTTCAGACTAGAAAAATAATCATTTATCTGAAATAAACAGACTTACAACAAATGAACTGATAAGAAAATGTAGTTATGTCTAAGAAAATGTAGTTATGCAATAATAAGATCCAGTTATAAGGCTCTGTCAAGAGACACAAGAAAGAGCAAACCTGCAACTCCATAGTCCATCCACAAATGAATCGGAACTTCAAGAAAAAATCAAGAGGCACCCTGCCTATAATCCCTTCATTACATACTATATTCTTCCAGTGCGTAGTAGCTTCCATTTCAGATGGTATTCTTGTTAAAGAAAAACTTGTGAATCTTCACAAGTCAATCTAAGTGACGTCATTTTAAAAAGAGGACCACAACTTTAGAAATGATCATAATATCCTCAAGAAAATTACTAGATTTCTGTCCCCACTCATACGAATTCCGCAGACAGGAATTTATGGTCAACTCTGTCATATCCTATCATAAGCAAATTTCACTGGTCGTATAAACCAATCATACATCTACCTACTCACATCAACATATTTCATACACACCCTTTCTTGTCTAGAACAGTACCTACAATATGCTTTGTCTTTATCTTTATCTATGAGACCATATGTTGCCCCGTCGAGAAGAAAGCTTCCATTTTGGATATTTAAGAAATGAAACCATAGTATTCCGCGGATGTTTTCGTCATCATTTCTATCTCCATGTTCCATTACCCCCACCAAGAGCTTCACAATATGCTTTGTCCTTATCTACGAGACCATATGTTGCCTCGTCGAGAAGAAAGCTTCCATTTTGGATATTTAAGAAATGAAACCATAGTATTCCGCGGATGTTTTTGTCATCATTTCTATCTCCATGTTCCATTACCCCCACCAAGAGCTTCACAAAGCTTATTACCCAACACTTAGGTGCAACTTTGAGTACCTCCCTTATTCCTATAAAATGGACAAAATATGTTATTTACCCAGTTATTAGGCATATTTTCACTAATAAGAAAATGTTTCACCAACTAGCCAGCAAATCAAAAGTCACATATATTGCCCATGCATCTCCTGACACCTAATAGCCCTATGTTATAAGGTTCCCGTCGCCTAAAATATTTTAGATCTACGAAAAACATCTTACTACTAAAATGAAAAGGGCATTGTAATTCTCGTGATGTCTCTTTAGTTTCTCCAATTCTACATCTTATCAATATAATTTCCCCATCTCTATCGAAACTCATTTTCTTAACACAAATGGTATTTGTACCCGCTCACACACGCGTGGGCGCGAACACAGGATCACCAGAAAGGAACAAGAGTACAGGAGTTTTAACATGTCAAGACGACCACTATACTATTTCTAGAATTCAGGACAGTATTAAATTTGTAAGGCATTTGCTATGATCTAATTTAGCTTATATGCAGAGTGCTACAACCACTTTAGAGTTGCCAGGTTGAAAAGGGCACTGCATGGCATCATTTAAGTGCCTATATGACTAGCACATGACAAAACAAAAGCAAGGCAAGGTCGGACCAAAGCTAGAGTGGTGTGTTCAACGAGCCCAAATAGCCTTGACTTGTTAATCTTGTAGACTTTTTAACCCTCTACCTCCCCTTACTGCCTTCTTTGCTCCCTTAAGGCCATTTTAACTTCCTAAAATCCTCCTCATTCCTTCAATTTCTACCTCTTTCAACCACCTTGTTTGTTTTCAAAAAGGTCCACTTCCTCGTGATTCCCTCCATTCCTACACTTGTATAACCCTTAGCAGGCCGTAATGTATTACCTACTTTTGGACATCCTTTTTCAAATGATTCTCCAAGGACCTCTCACCAGTTCCCCAAAAATGACCAATATCTTATTCCACATCATAATAGAGCCATCATTTAGCTCCATCGTATTCTTTGAGCACAACATCCTCAACGAGTTAAATTTCCTTTACACCACCTAGTATGTTGATGTCTCACACTTCCTATGATGTCTCACAACCTTTGCATGAAGCTCGGCCTCTTCGAACTCTAAGCAATTTGGCATGATAGCGCCTCAATTTTTTTTGTTTGTTTTTTGTTCAAAACCAGGGAGGAATCAATGGATGGATCTATGGAACATCAAGGGGGGTAAACCCCCTTTGTACACAAAAGTATGCATAAAAAGCTAGCTACACAACATTGACAGCTGTTCCAAAGATTCCGGGCAGGCATCACCGGGATCAACGGTGTTTTCCAATCGCACCCAAACAAAGAAAACAAAATTAAGGCCTTAATCCTGGCTAAAGGCAGCTCCAGCTCTCTTGTTTCTCTAATTCCAAATGCACCAGAACAGGAAGGGAATCAACTCAAAATTTTGCTAAGCAGCCCCCATTGAAAAGCAATAGAGGCTTTTGCAAAAGCAACAAAATATTGTTGGAAATAAAGCGCCTCCTTGTCAAAGATTGCAATGTCTTCCTCACCCTATGTTTCTCTCCTCATCATCCAAAGCCTACATACACCCAGACTCGATTCCAGAACCAAGTTCAGAGAATCCTCAAACTCTATTGAGGATCCAAATCAGGCCTCCCTTTCCTCTGTGGTCAGAGTCAAAGTTACCAGATCTGATAAATCTAGGATTGGTCCCCCTCTCTTTCTCCAGGAAAAGCGACCACCACAGCATCTAGGGTCTAAGAAAGAAAAGAGATAAAGAGCATTGATCTCTGTTTACTTTGAGTTTTGATCTGGAGGTTGCTCAAGGTTAGGGCCATTGGCGGCTAGAACGGTCGGTTTGGTGGTTTGTCACACAGGTGGCGAGTTTGGTTGGTGCCTCATGGTGATGACATTGGTGGGAATTTAATGATGGTAGTGGGTACGGTGGTGAATGTTGTTAACAGTGGTGGACTTGGTAATTAGTGCTCTAAACTTCACAGCATAATGATGATTGAAATGACACTAATGAATCTTAAGTGCGATTTCCTAGTCTAAGCAGTGCTAAAAACCACCATCGAATGGTAATTTTTGGTAAAACCATAACTATCAATTCGTCATATACACCACATCAGAGATCCAATGTCAAATTGACTCCACATAATGCTAATTAGCTCTATTGGAGTGGCATGATCAGGGAAGTGGTTTTGGCTGGGAAGAGCATCAGAGGGAGAAGAGAAAGAGAAGTCGAATGGAAATTTAACCAAGAAGGGCACTATGGTCCATCAAATGTTAAAGATCACGATTTCTTTGACAAAAGGAAGCACTATTGCCATTATATCTCGGAGCGCAAAAAAGTACAAATAAATTTCTCCACAGAAGCATAACTAAACTAAAGAAACCATCTGATGAGAGTACAGAAAAGCGATAGCAGGATAAACACTAGAGAAACAATACTCTGTGTGTGTGAATCTTCGCGTAGCGTAACACTTTCGTTTGCAAGAAATTCAGTTTGGTTTACATTAGAATCCTCACATGTATGGTTCTGTGTTCCAGAGTGAACTTTCACCGAAATTTCTAATCAGCACTCACGAGGCTCCATAGAACCAGTGCAAATGTATTAACTGTGGATAGCTGATTGAATATAAGGTTGGTAATCAAACCGATTGAATATCAAACATCTATCACAAACTGCATTTAATCATGATATCGACATTGAGTAACCTTACCTCATAACTTTTTCATTACCAAGTTAAAAGGTGGGTGCCCTAAGGGCACATGCTAAGCACAAGACAAAAGATGGTAAAATAGTGTCATAAAGAAATAATGTCCCATTATAATAACAAGGGTCACAATGAATTGTTTAGAAAGCAATTATGTTCACAACAATTTTTTGCCTGCTTTCCAGAACTGGTGTAATTGATCCCTCTCATGTACAATCACATAGACTCACATATATGATATATGTCACACTTAGACACAGCTCATTGAAATGATTTTATGGGATTCAAATCAGCTCTCAGATCAAAGAAGAGATGTTTTTGCCTGTAATTGGAATGCAGCACCACAAGTAACAACCAAAAAAAAATGCTGTTCTTTCTTATCTTAGTTTCTTTTTCTTTTGCATATATATACATAGTTTAGCGTCACTCGCCCAAACTATTCAAGCAATGCGTGCGACCACAGAAGCACTGTATGATCTCGTTTTACAGGGTCAATATCGCTACACCTAAAGTTTCCAGCCAACAGAAAATTCATCACTTTACATACCAACAACCAAACATCATTAGAGTTGAAATCTTCATTTGACAAATAACAACACGTCATACTAAATAAACACAAAAGACAATACACGTGTTAAGCCATCGAGTAATTTACCGTATTCCGCGCGCGGCCGCTTGAGCATGCCGGCGGAAGGATGCACGGGCGGCTGTCTGTTCCAGTACCCGTCCCCCATTTCCACTGCAACAAAAGCCAACCAATCAAATCACATGCACAGTCAATGTGCGTGACACTGCGTGTGTCGGAGAGAGAAGAGAGGGAGCAAAATTGGTAGAGATTTTGGTAAATTACCTGAGCAAGAAGTTTGTGCAGTAAAACCCTAGGCTCGCTCGCTTTGCGCTACGCAACTGTGTTTTGATTTTCAGCTGGTTTAGACAGATCTGTGAAGATCCGGTATGTATCCTTTTTGCACCGCGGATGGCCCAATTTGTCCAAATGAGACCTGCATGACCTGAACCCAACTTGTTTAGGGACATCTAGGCCCAGTAGAAGTTGTAGGTTGGAGGCCTAGAGTCTGGCCCAATTGACAGCCCCCCATAATGGTAAAGGATTGTTAAACCTAGCCCAAAAAAAATTACTCCTTTCAATGCACCAGGCTGGCCGATGTGGAAGGTGCACCCTTAAGATCGTCCAAAAAGGAAATTCAGTATCGTTTGACGCTAAAGCTGTTCCAAAAATACCCCTTTCCGTCCAAAAAAAAGAAAACAAGATGAATTTTTTGCGGATGCGGGGAAAAGCATATATGAGGTTAATAGAATTATTATTTGTAGCACTACATTGAAGTGTTGTACATTGTGCATAACCACTATATTTCCTATGTTCTCAAATACAGTAATATTTTCTTTATGAAAAAAAAAAGATTTTTTGAACAAGAAGTTCATGCTCTTTGACGGTAAAGGGCAAGGCATAATTTCCAACTTTTGTCCTACGACCGAAAGACTAAATGTCACGTACGTTGAAAGTAGCAAGGTTAGTTTTGAAAAAAGGGATCATTAATGTGCACCACTTTTTAAGAAGACAACAATTATCCCGGGACGAAAGAAAAAACACATTCCAAATGTTTGTTTTTTGAATGTTCAAAATACTACAGTATCTAATATTCATTGACGGCAGTTTTGTAAGTTTGAGAACTAGCACGACTTATAACATCTCAATGCAGTGACTTTGCTATTTGTGTTATGTAGTTTATGCTTTCTACCATCGGAGATGAACGATAAAAACAGTGAAGTGTTTGAATTTTGTCAACTCAATAGAAGCATCAAATGGTTCAGACGTTGCAGTGATCTCAAAAGCCTATTTGTCTAGTGGGAAGCCTGCTAGAAAAGGAAATTAACTCTCTTTTATACAGCCGTACTGGGAGGTGGAAGGATGTATCACCCGTGTACACACTTGTACATTATCTCACTTTGTTGTACATAAAGGTGGCGTTTGAAATAGTTTATTTTTAGTTTCTTGTTCAAAAAAAAAATTTAAAAAAAATCATTGCTTGGCAGCCAATTTCCTTTTTTTCTCCTTCAATTTTATAAACTACTTTTCAATATGGAGGTGTTTTTGGAGTTTTCAAGTTTTATTTTTCTTTCGAGATCCATCTTTCAACTTTTTTAGGAAATATTTTAGGTAACTTCTTCCTTTCATCTTAATCACCAACATCTATCACCACTGAACACCAAATCCACTAACACCCCAAGCACCGAAGCCAAATAATCACAATTTCACCTAGGGCTGTAACTTTGGAGAGTTAGACGGGCCCAAGGGATGAATCGTGCCCAATCTACTCTCAAAACACTTGCTCATGTCGAGCTCAGCCCATCTATAGGCTGATAATATATGTTCACGCCCAGTCCATGAAAATTTTGGTGGGCATGGGCTATACAAGGGCTGCCCATAGTTGTCCATGGTTATAAATTAGTTTTGATTTACTTAATTTTTAAGTATATCAATTTCATCCAAGTGTACTAATTAGTCCTAAGTTTTTGTTTACTTAATTTTTATGCATATTAGCATTTGAAACTGTGTTTTTATCCTAAAAGTCTATTAATTAATATAATGAAGAAAAAAAAAGTGGTGAGTCTCAAAACAGATTTAAATATTAGCATTTGAAACTGTGTTTAGGACAAAATAAAAGAAAAGGGAAAAAAAAAAAACAAGAGTCTCGAAACAATCTTAAGAAGTTCAATCCTATAATAAGAGACAAGGCAAAAACAGGCAAAAAAGAAGAAGAAGAAGAAGAAGAAGAAGAAGAAGAAGTCCTCAAGGATCTCTAAACCCATATGCTTAGAGAATATTAAGAGTAAAGAAAGAATACACATATCTTGTGTACATAAATTTGTATGCTTTTTTTTTTATACGTAAAACGGTGGGATAGTAAGACTCTGACCCAAGGGACAAGAAGTATTGCACCTGAGGAACGACAAGGCTAATCACATACATCTGAGCCCCCATTCCCGTGTTGACCAATGGGTCTAGATTATTTATTTTGATGATTCCAAAGTTCACTAATCAATGATTAACCTAATTGTTATTAAGTATGATTTCAAGACAAATTATAACGTAGACTTATTTTTGAACGAAGACTAGATTCATTTCTATTATTTGTAAAATCTTAAGCTAAACTTTCTTAAAGATCTAACAAAAAATCAAAAAAAGAGCTAAAATCGAGAAGTATTGTGTCTTTCATTCGATTCAATCCTTTAGATTTCATTTTTGGTTTGAAAAAAAAAAGTTTTCATTCGAAGGATATTCTTTATATTCGATTGATTTCATTAGAAACATCTATCTTTTGTCTAAAGAAGTTATTGGTTTTCATTAGAAACATCTAGCTTTTGTCTAAAGAAGTTATTGGTTTTCTTTCGACGTTATTCGTTTTCATTCGAAGATATTGGTTTTCAATCGAAGTTATTGGTTTTCGTTCGAAGAATATAGATTTCATTCAAAAGAGATAGTTTTCATTTGATTGAATTTTTCAGTGATTCAAAGTTTCTTCCACTCTTCAATTTCATCTGAATGCATCTAGTATCCATTCGACCGAATTATTCAAAGGTAACTTTCATCCTTCTTGAATGAAATTCCTCCGGACGATTTTAAAAATTCATTTGAATTATTCCTTTTTAAAATATTCTTTGTCTTATCCTTTTAAATGCTCTTCAACGGTCATATTCTCTTTATAAATGAGACCCTTAAAGAGTTTATAACTAACTTTTTCAATCTCTAAAAATCTCTCTAATCTAAGAGCTCTCTCAACATATTTTGAGTAAGTTCTTTGTTTGAGATAAGCAAGTTTCTTGGTTAAGTCTTTTAAGATTTAGATATTCCCACTTAAGAAATCTTAACTCATTTGTTTTTATTGTAATATTTACTCTTTAAAGAGTGTGAATTGTACTTCAGTTGTAATCTTCATTTCACTTGTAATTGTTGGAAACTTTGAAGAGGTTTCAAAATTGTACTGAGGTTTGAACTAGTACCCGAAACTAATTGTTTAGTGGAAAGCTCGAGTAGGTCTCCCTAGTGTGGAGTGATCGATGACTAGACATAGGTAGGTGGGGCCGAACCAATATAAATCTTTGTGTTGATCTTTAACAGAAATTATCTTGTGAGTTAAAATTTTTAAATTCTTACTTAGATCTGTAAACACCTATTCACACCCCAACCCCACCCCGGCCCCACTCCCTCTAGGTGTATTTAAGGACCCTATCCTGCATCTATGTCGGTGTCGAAGTGCACAAGAAACTCACTTGTGGAGCACATGCGGAGTCGAGGACGTATGTTTGCCTCCAACAAGAAGCGACGAGTAGGGAACTTGAACCCAAGTGGTATGCCTGGATTGAAACCTTGGGATCTGCTGAACCAACTCCTTGTTGGTTCATATACATAATCTGAAAAATGTTATATAAAAGTTGGACGGGCTGGGCAGGCATATAAAAATCTTTGCCCATGCCCACCCTAAATCTTTTACGGGCCCAAAATTTTGTGTGCATGTCCACCATGGTCTTTGTAAAAGTTAGACCATGCCCAAGGTTGACACGAGTTGCCTAACCCAAGTTGCACTCGCAATTTCACCACTTCATTTCATCTTCACCACTAACATTGATCACCACCACTCCTCTTCCCAAATCCGCCACCATTGTCATAACCACCAAACCCGCCAACACCTCCCCAACCATCATATTCCTAGCCACTGCTACCAACCATAATATCCACAGACGTAATTTCGCTCTGAACACGCATTCCATCGTTCCTCTACTATACTATATGACTAGTACAGTACAGATCCTCTTTCGTCACTTGTCCAACCAAACATTCAAAGGCCTGTGCGTGTGTGTGTGAGTGAGTGTAAGTGTACGTGTGTGTGTGTGTGTATGTGAGAGAGAGAGAGAGAGATTGAGAGGGTTTCTTCCATTTTTACTATCACAACCACCGTCACCACTGCTACACCGCCAAATAATCCACCATATCTTCTATTGCCATCATCCATTACCACCACCAATGGCCCACTTTCACCATCATGTCGACAACGAACCTGATTTAAGCACATCGTTGCACTACGACTGTAGCCACCCACAATTATGCCAACACCATCAATTCCTCTGCCCACTGCCGTTGCCACCACCAGCAACAAATCTATGGGATTTGATGGTAGGGGACATGACATTGTGGAGTGTTGATTTTGATCCAGTGGTTGATCGGTTCATGGTGGTAGCAGGGGGAGGGAAAATTGATTGTGGTGTTGTTGTGAATTTGGTGATGGTGGTAATATTCAAGGACGGAAAGTTATAAAATAAACGCTCAAACAAACATTCATTTTTTGTGAAAAATTAAAATTGAATGAGGGTTTAGCTTTCATTTTTTTTTCAAAAGCTGAAAATTGAAAACCTTTTAAATCTAAAAACCACAGGGGTTTTAAACCCACCCAAAGTTAAGCTTACCAAAGGACCCCTTCTATATGCATGTGATGAAGTGATCAAGGATAAAGATTGCATAGAAAAACTTGGTGTCAAACTTGAAGTATCTTTAGCTTCTCTCTTTTTCCCTCTCTGACAAGTTACAACCCAAGGGAGCAACTAAAACTTGAAAGCCACTAAAAGGAGAGAAAAGCAACCACCTATGGTAGGATGATGCAATAGCGCATGTTAAGGATAGATTAGCTTTCTTGGCCTTAATCAGCCATGTGTGTAGTTTTTGTTTTCCCCACCATACTAGTTATGGAGGTGTTCGCACCGAATAGAACACGACACTTCAAGACGACTTATAGCTCAAGACCCCTTCCCGAATGGTTTGGAGCCCTGGCTTGGTCAATAGCAAATCATATGTTAGCAAACAGAACCCATCACTTTAAGTGTTTCTGAGAGTGTATACAAAGACAAACCTTCATGAATAACTTCAGCAGTGGCCACATAATCCACTGGTAGTCATTAGCGGATGTCAATGCAAGAACATGCGGTAGCTGCTTTAGCGAGCACTGTTGAATTGCGTCAAGCTGCAAGGCTTAGTATAGTGAGACCACAAGGTAAATACTAAAGAAACCTGTACATGACAGAGTTTTCTCCTGAAGAGTTAGGAAACTTTGCCACGTGCATAATAGAATCACTACATAAGGAGACGCAAAGAAACGAGTGGGTAGGTAGAGTATTGTTATCGTGAATTCAAGATTAAATGATGCACAATCTGAAGATAAGTAACATGAACAAACAAAATGAACGAACGCATAAACTAATCCTAACAAAATAAATAAACAATAGGAGTGAAGGATTGCCTGGAGATACCTTTTTCGTTTTTCGGTCTTCCCAACCTTGTAAGATTGTTTTGATTTGCATATATGTGATTAATAACCAACTCATGAAACTAACACCATGAGCAGGAACAGAACCATCGCAGTCATCAACAATAGGATCAAAAATACCATAAGCCTCTTCATCCTCTCTTGGGAATGGGAGACATAACGCATCACCACCAGCATTAACATTAATAAGAACCTTTTCGTTAAGCTTCCTCTCATTGAAAAAATTGTGAAGACCCCTCACGATGATCTGTTGGTCATCACACTCCCGTTAGGGAATTTTGATATCAAGAAGATTTTAGTCGATAACGGGAGTTCAGCCTAATTACTCTTTTTTGTTGCCTTTTAATAGATAAATGTCCCGTTTGCTTGACTCCTCATGGATTCACCCCTCTACGACTTCTCCAACAATCTGGTGACAATTAAGGAAATTATTGTGTTACAGCTCGGTGTGGGCACACCTTCAGCTCAAGCCAAATTGATGTTAGACTTTGTGGTTATGCGTGTCCCATTGACCTATGATGCCATATTTGGATGGACATCATTAAACCAGTTGAAGGGGGTAGTGTCTGCATACCACTTGAAGATAAAGTTCCCCACAGAGCATGGAGTAGGAGAAGTGAAGGATGACCAGACTATAGCCCAACAGTGCTATGTAGAATCATGCCGAGCTAAGAACAAAGAAGCCCTCACCATCAAAGACCTCAGAGACGAAATGAAGATAAAGGGAGGCAAATCGGCTATAGATTTCTTAGCCATTGAGATCTATCCTGGAGAGATAGGTAAAGATTAAAGTGGACAAGCTACTAGACACCGAGTTCATCAGAGAGATCCACTACCCAGATTGGATTGTCAATGTTGTCATAGTTTCGAAATCAGGTAATAGATGGTGAATATGCATCGACTTCATAGACCTCAATAAAGCCTTCCCAAAAGATAGCTATCCACTTCCAAGGATTGATAACTTATTAATGCCACCTTACGGCACGAGCTGTTGAGCTTCATGGACGCGTACTTAGGATACAATCAGATGATGCATTCATCACTGAGCACAGACTCTACTGTTATAAGGTCATGCCTTTTGAACTTAAGAATACGGGAGCTACATATTAGGGTTTGGTGAGCATGATCTAATAGAAAAAAACATGGAAGTTTATGTAGACGATATGTTAGTAAAAAGTGTCAGAGTAGAATTCCATGTTAAGGACCTCAAGGAAACCTTTGACAAGATGAAATTAAACTCATTCAAGTGCACATTTGGAGTCACATGAGGAAAGTTCTTAGGGCTCATGGTTTCTTAACGCGGCATTGAAGTCAATCCAAAGAAGATAAAGATAAAGGTCATCCAAGCCATGTCACTTCCTAGAACTATCAAACAAGTTCAAGAACTAATAAGAAGAGTTACGACTCTAGAGATGCCTACCCTTCTTCAAAGCCATTTGGAAAGCAATAGACTTCGCTTGAACGGAAGAATTTCAAAATTCCTTTGAAGAATTAAAACAATACTTGGCATCTCCTCCTCTTCTCACCAAGCCCTCTACAGGAGAAGACCTCTTCCTTTACCTATCAATAAGTTAGGTGGCAGTCAGTGCAGTTTTGGTCAGAGAAGAGAATGGTACACAAAGACCAATCTACTATGTGAGAAAGACCTTGCAAGATGTGGAAGCATGATACCTAAAGATCGACAAGGCGGCCCTAGCCCTTATCATATCAGTAAGATGCCTTCGATCGTACTTCCAATCTCACACAATAATAGTCTTAATAGACAAACTCATAAGGAAGATCATGCAAAACCACGAAGCTTCTAGGAAATTGGCCATCTAGTCGGTAGAGCTGGGAGAGATTGATGTCCAGTATAAACCTCGCACTGTGATCAAGGCCCAAGCCTTGCCAGACTTTATAGTTGAATGTACATTGCCAGCAGACTCCCCGCAGTTGATCATTTCTGAGGCCCCAGATCCTTGGGTTCTATATGTGGATGGCTCTTCAACACTTGGCAGCAGCGACACAGGGCTCATCTTCATCAATCCAAAGAAATTTATCATCGAGTATGCTTTCGCCTCAGTTTTTCAAGCGTCGATCAATGAAGCAGAGTATGAAGCTCTTCTTGCAGGGATAAGGCTAGCTAGTACTTTAAAGGTACATTCATTATCGGTGTACAATGACTCTCAGTTGGTGGTCAACCATGTATTGGGAGAATATAAGGCCAGAGATGAGAGAAAGTCCAGTAGCTTCATCCAGTTAAGGCTTTGGTAGCAAGATTTAAGAACTTAACTATATGCCATGTTTCTAGAGATCAAAATGCTCAGGTAGACTCGTTGTCAAGGTTAGCCTCTACAGATGTTTCTAAGTTCCCCCACAATTTACATTAAGCTCCTCAAGAAGCATAGAATCAACCCCAAGGCTGACATTGAAGTGATAGATCAGGAGCCATTTTGGATTGACCCCATCATTCAATATCTCTCCAGGGGAAAATTACCTGGCGAAAAAAGAAACGAAATACGCAACCTTCAGGCCAAAGCCTCCCGATATGCCTTAGTAGAGGGAGTCTTATACAAGAAATCTTTTGCCGGCAGGCGGCGGTGGGGCCACAATGGTGTCCGGTAATGGCAAGCGGCCATGGTGGTCGGCAACTGCTAGTGGCACCGTAGTGGCCGGCAATGCGGTTGCTGCCGATTTTTATTAAATGGGTTTTTAAAAGCCCATCCCAAATAACTTATTATTATTATATAAGCTTAGCCCATTCTAATCAATTTTTATACTTAGGTGGATTGGGTTGGGAAAAAATTCAAAAATTTTGGAGTTGGGTTAGTTAAAACCATAAAGTCCAATCCAAAGTCGCAGCCCTACAAGTTATAGGTCTAGTTTCTGTAAGTTACCTTTATTTTAATGATAAATGAAGTTATTAAAATGACTCAACAAATAACGGGTAGGATAATACCGATAACTTGACGAGCGTTGCAAAGGAAAACGATGCCACAATGAGCATAGATTATGGGTGTTGCTACATTTACCCAAGTCTTACTTTTGCTAATGTGCAGGGTCCAAATTATGGGGATATATCAAGTTGCACCAAACAACCAAGTCTACAAGCACGGTAACATAAAAATCCAGGATCTTACAAACATGGAGCTCTTAAATTATGTTAATTTAGAAATTACTTCAACAGTTAAAATTAATCACTATCATATGAATCCCACAACGTGCATCACGTTAACAAGCTTAGTCGCTAAAAGTGCGTAGAAGTATAGCACAAGCAATCAAACTATTTGGCAACATAAAGTAGTTCAAGTCCTAGTCTCGCAAATAGAAAAAAAGTAATATGTTCCTTTAGCTGCGAAGGACACTAATGATATAACATTCACTTCGCCCATGACAAAAGATCTAACCACAAGCACACTTTACATGATTGAGATCTTGTACTTAGACACCAAGTTTACCTTTACCAAGACCATCATTGTGTCATAACAACTGCAAATCAAGAGGGGAGGATGACCAAAACCAAGGTGGCAACGAGTGGTATTTGGCTAGCCTAGCCTGTTGCTCGCTCTCTCTCTCTCTCTGTTTATATATGTGTAAAGTGCACGAAGATAGCATTAAGCAGCAAAAGGCAGGTCTTGATCATGTTGAGAACAACACAAACATAGGGTCCATGCTGCATGGACAGATGAGGAACATGCATCTTCTCTTTACCCTCGCGCTGCAGTCTTGGTAAACTGACGTGGCTCACATGGCCTTATGATCAGTAGCTTCTTGGACCCTTCTTTTTGATGATGGCCATATATATATAGCTAAAAGAACCTACATATATGCCATCCAGATTGTATGCTTTAAAGTAGATGTACGTGAAAATGTGTAAAAGTAAAGAAAAGAAACAAAGTGAGAGAACTGCCAAAGTGTGCATGGGAAGATCCTCTTTCGGAGATTGTCTATCCAAGCTGGTCATATTTGGTGAGTGGATAGGCAAGTGAAAATGCTGATAGATGACAGGCTTCAATTGGCATATGTTTAATAGATTGGAATTCAATAAAATTGACTAAAAATTTTTAAGATTACGGACAGTTGTCAGAATAAGTAACATATTTAAAAAAAATGATACATCTCCTTCAAAACGTTAACCTTTATAATAATTGCAGAACAAAATCTTGGGGCAAATTTTCTACTTAGGTAGTTAACAAAATTTTCTTTAATTTTTGGGTGAGGTCATTACTCACCCTTCCATGATTTGTATGTCATTAAAAGTGAATATAGTTTATTTGTATAGGTAAGAACGGTGTTTAAATACAATCACTGTTCTATCTATAATTAAGAATGCACCCATGCAAGGTGCATAGGTTAACACATAGCAAATACATCACATCAGAAAGTGAAAATGAGGCTTATAGTCATGGACCCAACAGAAAAAGAGACTGCAAAACTAGAAAAATTGAAAAAAATCATAAAAAACTTCAAAACAAAAGACAAAATCTAAAAACGAAATCAAAATCCACAAACTTTTCATATTAAGGCATGGAAATCACATTCTTCAAAACCTCACTCCAATCCCCTTTGTATGTATAATTTATAATGTAGTAATGTAGAGTGTATTACGAGTTTTTGTTTTGCAATAAATTCCCAAAATATTGGTTCAAAGATTCAGTGAAGTGAATTGTTAAGAGTTGACAAATTGGATTCCTCATATTGCAACGTATTTATATTTTATTTTTAAAAAAGGGGGCCAACAACCGACTTCGAGTTTGTTTGAAATCACTTCCACTTTTAATTTTCTGTTTTTCAAATAAACAAAAAATCAAAACAAGTTTACTTATTTATTTATTTTTACAAAAACTAATGGATGTTTGATTACCCAATTTTTCTTTAGTGGTGGTTGAGATGGCCGGCTGGTTGAGGTGGCCGGCTGGTGGTGGTGGCCTGCGAGCGGAGGTGGTCGGCGGCAATGGCCGGTGCTGGTGGCGGGTGGAGGGGGGAGATGGTCTCAAAACAAAAACTAAAACTGGAAACCTAAAACTCCAAAATGGGAGTCTTAAAAAAAAAAACTCTGTTTTAGAACTGGTTCTCAAAACTAAAGAAGAAAAAAAAAACGAAAAATTGTGTGTCAAACGCGTTTTTTCTCTTCTCCAATTTATGGAACTGGAGGAAAAACTGAAAACTTAAATGTTACCAAACGTTACCTTCATCAGCTGACCATCAATATGCCCTTCATGTTACAACTATGGGGCCGCTTGACATTTTTTTGATCTTTTTTTTTCAGTTTTCAAAATTGGAAAAAATAGGAATGTTTGGTAACACTTTTTTTTCAATTTAAAAAGTGGCTTTTTAAATTGTAGAGTAAAAATAAAAAGAGGAAAAAGCTCTTTTTGTTTTCACTTAAATTTTTTTTTTGAGACCTCCACCACAACTCACCCACCGCCGGCAGCAACCGACAGCCACCTCCGGTCACCGGCAACCACCTCCGGTTGCCGGCAACCACCACCGGGCGGCCATCGCCGGCAGCCACCTCTGGCAGCCACCGTCGCCCGACAGCCACCTCCGGCCGCCAGCAACCACCACCGGGCGGCACCCACCTCCGGCCACCACCGTCGGCAGCCACCACCACCACCGGCAGCCATTGCCAGCGACTGCCGCGACAACCGCCAGTTGCCTGTCGGCCACCACCACCCTCGACCACCGCTACGCCCCACCACCGCAAACCACCACAAAAAAAAAGTCAAAATAAAAAGGGTTACCAAACACAAAAAAAAAAAGGGTTATCAAATATCCACTTATTTTTGTAAAAAAAAAAATAAAATTAAGTTACTCTTTAAAAACTGAAAAAAAAAAAAAAAGTTTTGTCAAACAGACCCTGAATTCTTTTGGTAAACTTTAAGGACTTCACCAACAATATAAACTTTGATGTTAAACTTGACGGATCGGGTAAAGAAGAAGGCAGAGAGAGAAAACATCAATATATGACCGTAAATATAAAAAAAATCACAATCCTAGTTCAACTAAAACGTGGTTTTAGAAAGTAATGCAAATAGAGCTGCCAGATAAAAGAATATGCACAGGAATAAATGTGGAAAGTAGACTGAAGAAATCCCCATCTTGATCTTGAATGAGAAAAAGCTCATAATGTCATCCCCGGACCGACCAAACTGGGTTGGTAGTGTCAAATCAAGAGGCCCCTCCCCACTTAAAAATTTGGCTTCTTGGTAGCCTTCTCACTCAATCCTCCCTTTTCTGCCTATTTTTCATTGCCCTTTTGTCTGGTTTTCTCTTGCATCAGGCATCACTTTTTCCCTCACAAACATAAACTCCCATGGTGGCTTTCAAGTTGGAGGCTTTTCCCTTATAATTAGTACTGCTAGGATCATAATTATGGTATCACTAATCACTAACTCTCATGTCTAAAGCAAAGTATGGTCCACCTGTTTCTCTCCCTGTCTAATTTCATGATGGATTCAAGTGAATGTACTGTTAGCTACAAATCTGTGACTCTCAAAAGTTTGATTTAACTTGTTTTATAGTTTTCTTTATGTTTTGTCAATGAGGTGGAGTTCTTTGTTTATGCCAGAAAATGAAAGATTAGACTAGAAAGCATGGTACATTTTTTTCCTTTCTAAAGTGTTATTCATTGAATGTAAATCAGAAACAAGAAAAAATAGTTAATTTAGTGATTAGAGGTAATTTGTCAAAAAAGAAATCTTACCAATTGAAAAGAAGCCCTCAAAAGAAAAAGAAATAACAATGAACCATTTGTCCATGTACACTTTTACGACAATATATCATTTTAGTTCTCAAGAATCTTACGATATTAATAAATTTTTAGTACACGTGTATGGATACAGACAAAGGATATGTGTTTTAAAGATTTAGAAATTTTAATAGAGAAGAGCTCTAACTCAAAGAACTCTCTCTCCCTCTCGACAAACAGCGCGTAAAGGATTAGGATTTGTAATAGAGCACCCAAATAGAGAGAGAATGTAAGCCAGCGGGTAAATAAATACCCTTGGCGGCGTAAAACACCAAATACCCTTGGCGGCGGGGGGGGGGGGGGCGTCCTCACGACCACCTCTTTCTTTCTCAACTTCACCTCCGTTTTATTTTTCAAGTTTCCTGTTCTTGCTGTGTTGTTTGTGTGTATTGTGGGGAGTGCTACAACGGTGATCTGAGGCAAATTAAAGATGAAGGCAATGCGGTAGGCGGTGGCGATGCATAGATCTCACTGGATCTAGTTAGATCTATGTAGATCTTGATATCGATATATCTATGTAGATCTTGATATCGATATACTTGATCTAGTAGATCTACTAGTTCTGGACGGTTGAAGGTCGATTTTGTACCAACACTTGAATGGAGGGGCTTCGGAAGGTTAGAGATATCAACATTCGCGATGGCCGAAAATTCACCCACGTCGGCCGAAATCGGGTGTGGGGCTGTTTGTAATGGTTTTTTCTCTTTTTGACTCAGGTTTGATTTTATTGGGTATAGGTGAACCTTGTTGTCCTTGGAAAGAGGGGGGCTCGGGTAGAGGGTTTTCTCTGTGTGTGTGTGTGTGTGTGTGTGTGGGGGGGGGGGGTTGGGGCCTTTAGGGAAAAGGGGTAGGGTACGGGTTTGCTAGGTTTCAGCTTTAGGGTTTCATTAGGGTTTTGGGGGTTGTATTTTATATTAGCCCGTAGTGTGTGGTTGGTTTGGTATTGGAAATGCTAGTGAAAAAGAGCAGTCCATGCGGTGTTGATGGCCCCTTCGCCTCTCGTCTTTATGTTGTGGTTCTATAGATGATCGAATACATCTTTGTTTGGCGCGGTTCCGGTTGTCCTCCTCAATGTAATATTGTGTTGTATTTTTATGTGTTTTGCTATATTTTTGTGTTAAAATTGTAACATGTAGGCCTTGACATGTTACGAATAGTTATGAAGTTAGTTAGACTGAAGTATACGATATGTTCTGCTTCAGTCTAATTGTAATTTATAACGAGTCTATAGGTTAGTTGTTAATCTGTTACGTTATCGATAAGAATTGATGCTACCTTTTATGTCTGTAAAATAGATGATCTAGTTGGGACGACTTGTATAATTTTTTATATATAAAATATTTCTCCTTTTGACAAAAAAAGACTTAGAAAATTTTCCCTGCTAAACTCGCGTTTAAGGAAAAAAAAAAGGACATTTACCAGATACACCGGTGACGACCCGATTTATGGCTTTACTACATGAGCCATGACTCCCACAAAAGAAAAGTGTACATAGTTTTTCTCAAGTTAGACTCAATCACATTGTAATGAATAGCAAACTTTAGTGAGGATGCACTCTCAACCTTGCGCATGCTTGCCCAGTCTCAATCAAACATAACCTAAATTCTTTCTTTACAACCAATTTCATTAATGCTTTTGAAAAAATATTGAAAATCATAAATTGGGTCATTTATATTAACGGCAGAAGAGTTTTCCTTTTTTCAGCAACAACATTTATCTTCAGAACACATAGCCTGCCAGAAAAGAAATAAAGGTGCATATATATATATATATATATATATATATATATATATATAATAAAAAGTCAAAGTCAAAATCTAACTAGAAATATAGAAAAGTCTTAACCAGTGGGGTAATCAAGCATTGAAAAATTTTGGTCATCTTCTACCGTCCAACTTGTTGATTTGTTACCTTGGGTCCTACTGCAACACCATCAATCAATTATGGTTGCTCACCTGCCGAATCCTCAAGGGCTCCTCCTTCAATAAAAAAACCTCAATTTCGAGGAGTGCTTTTGTGTGTCGAGTTCGAGGAACACTTGCTCGGAAGCAAGGGAAGATGACATGAATGCATTGGCGCAGAATAACGATGTAGCTTTAACCTAGGTTTCTGATAATCTAGGATTCGAAACTCTATCCCAGATATTTCCTTACTTCCGAATTTCTCTGTATTTCACAAATTACTGACTCAAATATATATATACACACGAAAGTCGAAACTAATGTAACATTCTCTTTCCTACTTGACATATCTCTTTCTTTTTATGTCATTTGACATTCAATCAATTACATAAGTTTTACTTTCTTTTTCTCTTGTCAACATGTTTCATTTAAAAACAAATCTCTCTCTCTCTCTCTCTCCCTTCCTCTCTCAATTTTAAATTTATATCTTAAAATTTTCCTATACTTACACAAGTCTATTATGTTTTCATAATCTAAAAAAATTAATCTCCCTCTTACTTTATTATAAGTCATATAGCAAAACTTTTTATACCATTTTAGGTGAGTCTTATTAATAAAAACATCAACACACGACTTATTAATATTGTTACTAAAAATGGTAGAAAACTCATAAAAAGGTGAAAATAGCATTTTTTGTTATTATTAATCGACATATAAGTACGAGCTTTTAATTAGCCGTTATTGGTCACGTGTGCAAAGCCCGAGACTAATACTAGTTGGATCTGAATTCTCTGCTATTAAACAAGAAAGCGTCACGTAAAATGTTTAAAATTTTTTATAAAGCAACAATAGTGACAAAAATGTTTCTAGCGACACTTCATGGCCAAATCATCCGCGCCGTAAATTTTAACAGTTACATTTGGAAGCTATGATGTATAAATTGCTTTAGATATTTTGAAATGTTAAGACCTAGCATTTTTATAACTTGACCTCAAAATTGATTATTGGACCAAAAATGGGATTTTAGTAACGTTCTTTCATAATTTTATGCAATAAACTCCTTTTCAGTGGAATTTAACAAGCATAGTGCTTTATGCATGCTTTATGTTCAAGCATTTCTTTTGACTAAATAACTACAGAATTCCAGAGAGAAACTAAGGGCCTGTACGCTTATAAGATTTTTTTTTCCTGTATTCTTTATTCTATTTTGGTTTTCAGAATTTAGTATTCAGTTCTAAAATCGTATTGTGTACTTTTACTTTTTTTCGTATTTACTTTTTCAATTTTTTCTGTACGTTTATCATTTTTATTTTCGTTTTCACTAACTTTTTTTTGAACTAATTCATTAATGGACCCCACTATTTTCATTTATAGGAAGACCCAGTAAAATGGGTGGTCTAGTTTGGTGAGTGTTTGTTGAAACATGGCGGTAGATATGAGGGAGAAGATATGGTATTCTGATAAGGAGAATACAGTTCAAGGAAAAAGGTGAAAACACCATTTGAGTATTTTCAGTTTTTTTGATACTATTTAAATTTTTTATCCAAAACAGAACCGAAAAAACGTAAACATACACGAAAAAAATCATCTTTTGGCACACCACTAAGCATCTTGGGTCTCTCTCTCTCTCTCTTGCAGTTTCTAAAAAATTAAAATTTATATGCCTTTTAGAAAATTGAAAAACATGTAAAGTCTTGTTTGAATATCATCCTCAAAATTATACCAAGGATAGTTTTTTTTTTTAAATAATGCATTCTAAATTATGAAAAGTCCTATGTTTTGATTGAGCACCATTTTTTCACATCTTTAAATTTAAATTGCTGCAGTGAATTTCAATAAAATGCCTTTAAAGAGTTGGTGAATAGCATAAGAATTTGATATTCTTAAAACACAATATAAAATGCAATAAAAAAACCCCCCTAAAAAACGTGAAAGAATGAAAACATAATTACAAAAATATGCTTGTAGGCTTTAGTTGTCAAAGCGCTTGTTCCTTGTGCCGCTAAATGATTTGTCTTGTTTGAGTCACGTCGATGGAGACGCGGTTATGCATTAGCCTATTTACCTATCTTCTATTTTATGCCCAAAAAAGAAAAGAAAAGAGAAAGAAAAAACAAACTCCTCTCTATGATAAATTGTCATGGCCAGTTCTATGTTTGGGATAATTGTAATGTCTGCTTTTAAAACTATACGCTACTTTAATAAAAATCAGTTAAACTTTGAAATTACGTCAGCCGTTTTCATTTATGAATAATTTGATGAAAAAGGTGCATGAAGATGTTTTTGTTTTGCATTTATGTTTTCACCCCTTTGTCATGGATTTGTTGCCTCCAATCTAAATCTTTGTCTCCATCCTTTATCTTTCTTTGTTGTTCTACCCTTATAAACATTAATAAGGGTAAACATGAACACGTGAGAAACCATTACTACGCGAGATTCTGCTTGTACTTAGTTTTCACACTATTCTCTATTTCAGCTGCTCCCTTATTCTTTTTATTTTATTATTTTTATGAGTTTAGAAAAATCATTTATATTTTCGTATAGGATTTAACATTTTTGTCTGCTCTTTGATGTTAGATTAGATATTGGAAATAACCATGACACAACTACATCACCAAAGGGGAAAAATAAAAATAATTTTAAATTTCCAGGATTTTAGAACTCATTCATTCCATATTCATTTAGTTTTAAATAAAAGACAATTCACATCGAGAGTATTTGAGATTAATTTTTAGAATGGTCAAAACTTAATTAAATTCAGATTAAATCTGGTTTTAAAGTGTTTAGCTAAAAAAGTAAACTAGTTAAATCTATTATGACATGCTCAAAGCTGATTAAGTCCAGAATCTTAGTTTTCTTAGATTCTGATTTAATCAACTTTGGAGAGTCAAGTTTGACCCAAAAAATTATCAAAATATCCTCACATGTATAGAGACACTACATTTCCCTTTTAAATCTTAAGACATTGTTTGGTCATTTTGCTTATTATCCAAATATCTCTCAACAACTTTTAAATTTATTATGCTTAGAATATATTGAAGCTGATTATAATAACTAATTATGATTTGATCAAAATTTCGAGAATCAATCTTAAAAGGCCTCAAAGTTTGACAAGGTAGGTAAAGATGCAAAAGAAATATGAAACCTTTTAAATTACCATCTAAATGCGCCTCCACATACATTTGTTGGTAAGACTACGTATGGAAAGCGAAACTCTAGCTTCAACAATAAATAAGATGTTAAAGGATTTCAACATCACAAAAAAATAAAAAAGATATCAATAATATGACGTTATCCTGTTAGACGGAGCAAAATCCTACAGTTTTTAGAACTGAAAGAAGATCTTTTTTAATTTCAGACCAGACCGAAGACTATTAAACGAAGGGCTAATAGTACATGACTAAGAAAAGTGTCGCTAATGCATGTGTGAAATTGAGAAAATCTTTTTAATGTATTAATGGTAGAAATAACGAGACATCACTAACATATGAGATGAGACGGTAATCACCTGCTTCTCATTAAAATTCACATGTCTATTACTATTACGCTATGAAATATCTATCGGGGCGGTAGATGAAAAAGTGCTCCTCCTATTTAGACGGACGGACACGTCATTAAAGTCTCTAACCCGATTTGACTAGAATGCCCTCGTCCCGACCACTTCCCGGTCCAAACGCGCGTATATAGCACACGACACAACAACACTTCTAGAAAAATCAAATGTACAACAAACTTTAAAGCAACGAATTAAAAGCCCTAAACAATAAAATTAAATCAGTTTTTAGGAGGCCCTTGGAAATGTCTTCTCAGGCGATTTCCGGCTCTTTTCTTTTCTTTTCTTTTTTTTCCCCGTCTTTGACCCGTGCACTTATAGTTCCCCATTCTCTATTTTTCTCTCTCCTCCGTCTTTTTCGGTGACCTGACAACCGGCGCGGCGGTCCCCTGCCGGCACTCGGCCATAGACTTCGGCCCAAAGGTCACTGCAGTCCAGTCCACGGCGGCGGCGGCGCTTAGCTGAGAGCTGGTGGGAACTAAAATATATGCAAACGTAAAATCTGTATCCCGATTTTTGCGGGTGCTTTTGTAGATCTGAGAGGGCGGTGCTAGATTCTAGGGTTTTGTAAAGGGAGGAGCTTTTGGCTGTGGCTTTGTTGTTACGGCTGCGTCGTGTTGGTGGTGGTGAAAGGTTGATGGTAGTGTGTGTGACGGGCGGTGTTGCGGTGGTTGATGATGACCGGAGCCCCTCGGAGCGGGTGGTGGCGGCGGCGGCGGTGCGGTGAGTCAGTTGTTTTCACATGGAATGGCAGATCTTGTTAGCTACGGTAATGCAGACCGTGACATTGAGCAGGTACAAAAGTTGAACTGAGATCTTTTTGTTGGATAGTTGTTGCTTTGTTTTTAATTCCATTTTCAGGTTTGGTTTTATGTGAGATTTTCTTGGTTAACTTTGGGGTTTAATTTGGTGAAATGCTGGGCTTTCTTGTGTATGTTTGAGATAACATGGACCCCAGGATGTGTCACTTTAAAGGGGTTAGCAAAGAATCCTCTCTCTTGGCATAATATGTAGGGGCTTAGTTTGGGTATGCTTTTGAACTGGGAGAAACACCATTTTTGCGGGTGGTTTTCTTTTAAAGGTTTATAAGGTCTTGTTGTATCTATGGAGTTTTCGAGTTGATGTGCTTAATGTTTGTCTGAAGTGGAGATTCAGAATTATTACGTGAAGAAAGGATACAATATTTGGGCACAACCGTATAGCCCATGGTGTTATTCATTTTTTCATGAAGAAGAGAGGGTTTAATGAGCTGTCCACAAGTAGCTGACTCTCTGTTGAGCGAGTATTGAGTAAAAAGAAGAATGCTTATGAATTTGCAACTCGTCACCTATTATCTTGACTTACTGTTTTTGGCCAGCGTGATCTGTATCTCATGATATGCTACACGTATTCACAGTTGTTGCAGTTTTAATAGTACATTATTAATCTAACTAGGAGTTTCTATTTTGGTTAGTTATTTGGTTGCTGTATGGCAAGACTGATTTTTTCAGTGGCAATTGCCAAGTGCTCATAATTGGTTTCTTTCACTTTTGCAGGCACTAATTGCTCTGAAGAAAGGTGCTCAACTTCTTAAATATGGTCGTAAGGGAAAGCCAAAGTTTTGTCCGTTTAGACTTTCTAATGTAAGTTGGGCTCGATTTCTTGGGTTCTTCTTTTGAAAATCCAAACCTAGATATGCTTTGTTATGATGTAGCTTTTTCTTCTGTATCAGGCTAATTTAGGAATCTCTATTTAGCATTGCCCTCACTTTATCCAAACAATGAAATAAGCAGCAGTCAGCTCCCAATTTAATTTTTCTAATTCAAATTTGGTAGATATGGCTCTTTTATTATAATATATTCACAATGGAACTGTTATAAATCGTTTCTTTCTTCCTCTATCCCTACCATGCTCCCTTTTTAATATTTCTCTTTTTCTGTATATTGTATCTGTTTAACCCCCATGGTTTTCTGATCAACTATTATGTTCCATTTGAACGTAGAAAGTTATCTTTCTACCAACCATGTGTAATGATACTACTGTTATCAGTAAATGCTACTCGGACCAAACAGCCAATAAAGGCTGCGGAAAACAAAAAAGGCATGCATGCTCAACTAATGAAGGGGAGCCAGAAGTTCTCGAAAATAGCTAACATATGCATCATTGGACTTGGAAAATTCATCCTCAGACCAGCAGAAATGAGTAGACAAGAAAAGGGCCTCAACTTAGTTCAAGACATCTCCCCTGTCAACCATTTGCACAAAGATGCTTAACATGTCCAAAACATGGTCTTATAATGGGTGTTACATATAACAAAGTGTATAACTTGGCGGGTTAACTTCATATACTTGTGTAAGATATACCAGACATCTAATGATCCATTGTTTGGTCTTGTTTCAACCTACAGAGTAGATGGAATGGTCAAGAAGTTGCTTCAGATTTCGGAGGTCTCTCCTTATGGCCATACCTGGGAATTAGATTGATAATTTGATTAATTTCTTTCACCTGTGAGCCAGGAGATTGCATGTCATTGGGATTTTGGGTTTTAAACAGGCGCACAGACCCTAATTAGGGGAAAAAGAAATCATTTCTAAACTTGTGTATACACAACTTATGGTCTTAATTATTCTACAAACAAGTTCAATGTTGCCAAACTTCGGGTGTTTCCCGTAATGGTTGATTCGTAGGATATAAAGCGCAAAGCTCTCAGAGTCTAGGCGGAAGGTGTCTTGAACATACAAAAACCACAAAAGCGTTTTGTTGTCATCATAGCATTATCACGAGTCTTGTGACTAAGATTCAGCATCCCAAATAGTAGCAATCCAACAGAGTGCATAAAACTTTGCCCTTTTTAGCATTAAATAAAATGCTTTAGTCATAAATATGATGACAAACTCCAGGATGACCAAATTTAGCAAAATCGGTTTGACACAAACTCTTACAGTTACGTATATGCCCAGCCAATGTAATAATAAGAGTATTGGGCTAGTGCGAACATAGCTGAGGCGAAGGAGAGGAAAATGGCAAAGTTGGGGAAAAAAGGAGGATGGAAGTGAATTAGAGGAAGAAAAATGTTAAGGGGGAAGGAGAAGAACAATTGGAAAAAAGGGTGGCTGAGAAGAAAAATTTGGAAGGAGGGGGGATGTTTACCTTTTTGGAGGGGCAGAGCAAGAAAATGAAAAGCATGGTGACAGAGTTCAGTTGCTTGTCTCCTTTCTCTTAATCTTGTTCTTCTTCTTCATTTCTTCTTTGGCTCTTCTTCAGCTGCACAATCAGATGAGAATTTACTAGATTTAGGGCCTCAACCTATAGAATCCCCCTTTCTGTTTGTCTTTCTTTAGGTCGGGTTATGTGCACAATCACTGATGGTTCCTGATAATACGGTCATATTTCTTCTATTTTTACATTATTCGAGAAAATGACTCAACTCTTGAGCTGTGTGAGTTTCACTTAATGGAGCTCAGATTTCTTTTCTTCCTGACTCCGCGCGTGCTTCAGCCAACTTGGTGAGCTAGCATAAGCAACTGGCTATTTGGCAGGAGGAGGTGGTCTTCCTCCTATTTTTAGGACACCTATAAGGTTCATGATGTCCTTTTTGTCCCTCAATCTACTGATGCGAAGGTTTGAAGTTGTAATATGAAACGATTCTATTCTTTTGAATATCGTTAAGATTGTGAACAACAGACAATTGCCTCTTGGCGTGGTATCACTTGAGCTCTGAGTCTGATCAGTATCTTTTGTAGTGTGAGGTGGTTGACACGTTCAGTTTGACTTTTGAGTTACCGGTTAATATGTAATATGAAACAAAATCTTCATTTTCCCGCTATAAGTTGATGCTGTATCCTTGAAGCTGCTTGTCCTGACCTGAAAGGACCATGATATGGTTTCTGGCTATTCCTAGTTTTAGTAACTAAAATTTCCATTTTCTGCCATAACTATCATTATTTTTGCGTTATATATGGACTTTATCTGTTATTTCTTGAAATGTACACTGCTGCACTTGCTTGATTTCTTCTGTATCCAAGCGAATAATGTCAGAACTCAAATTTACAGGATGAGTCATCTCTAATCTGGATTTCTAGTAGCGAAAGAATTTTGAAGTTAGCTTCAGTTTCAAGAATTATTCCTGGACAAAGAACTGTGAGATTTCTAGATTTATTTCGTTTGAGTTTTATTATATTGAGGAATGATAGCGCATCACACTCATGTTAACCATCTTTTATGATGTTCCACCAGGCTGTCTTCCAAAGGTATTTGCGCCCCGAAAAGGACTACTTGTCCTTTTCTCTTATTTACAACAACGGAAAACGATCGCTTGATTTGGTTGGTGATGAATTCTAACCTTTTGTCAACCATTACATGATAAGACCTTCCCCACCTCCCTGTTCTAGTTCCTACTTGTATTCTAAATGCATGTTCTTTTCTCAGATCTGCAAAGATAAGGTCGAGGCAGAGGTGTGGATTGCAGGCCTCAAAGCATTAATATCATCTGGGCAAGGTGGTCGCTCAAAAATTGATGGATGGTGTGATGGAGGCCTCTACCTTGAGGTAATCTACCTCGAAACTTGTTAATTTTTCTCATCTTGGTTTTTGGGGTACTTCATCTACTTGGTCAATTATTTCATCATCTAAAATTGTTGCAATGAGAAATTTTGATGGAGCTACAAACCTCTGGCATAATGACCTTCATATGAAATTAAAAATTATCGAGTTTTACCCAATGGCTCTTTGGGACTTCTGGATGGATACAATTTCCCTAGAGAAGTATTGTAGTTATGTTCTCCAAAGTTTCCATCTTGCCATCATATTTGCGTGATGTGATTCACATTGAATATCAGAAAAGACTTTGTAAAAGTGGTATGGTTCAACATTTTCTGTTTTAGTCATTGTAGTTATATATAGAGGGCTTATCTCATTGTTTTTTCTGCTATCCTGCGGCTGTATAGATGTCTAATTCGTTACTTCTTGGTCAATGATTGCAGGATAATACAGACTTGACATCTAATAGAGCAAGTGACAGTTCTGTTAGCATTAACCGAGATATTAGCTCCCCAGAGGTTTCTCTCAGTTCGAACTCAAATACTTCTCCAAATAGTTATCGTCCTGAGAATTCTATCCATCCCGAAAGGTCACATGTAGTTTTAGACCAGACAAATATGCAAGTAAAAGGGTCTGGTTCCGATGCTTTCCGGGTCAGTGTTTCCAGTGCCCCCAGCACTTCTAGTCATGGTTCTGCACCGGATGACTGTGATGCTTTAGGGGATGTATATATATGGGGAGAGGTTATATGCGATAATCTTGTGAAGGTGGGGCCTGATAGAAGTGTTAATACTTTGAGCACCAGAACTGACGTGCTTCTTCCTAGGCCCTTAGAATCGAATGTAGTTTTGGATGTACACAATATAGCCTGCGGGGTCAGGCATGCTGCCCTGGTAACTAGGCAAGGTGAAGTTTTTACATGGGGTGAGGAATCTGGAGGACGGCTTGGCCATGGTGTTGGGAAAGATGTTACTCAACCTTGTCTACTTGAATCTTTAGCATTTTGCAGTGTTGATTTTGTTGCATGTGGAGAGTTTCATACTTGTGCTGTAACAATGACCGGCGAACTTTATACATGGGGGGATGGTACGCACAATGCTGGGCTTCTTGGTCATGGTACTGATGTCAGTCACTGGATTCCCAAGAGAGTTTCAGGTCCTCTTGACGGACTTCAAATTGCAATGGTAACTTGCGGTCCATGGCACACTGCAATAGTGACGTCAACAGGACAGCTTTTTACATTTGGCGATGGAACTTTTGGTGTTTTGGGTCATGGAAACAGGGAAAATGTACCATATCCAAGGGAGGTGGAATCTCTGTCAGGCCTACGGACAATTGCTGTTGCTTGTGGAGTGTGGCACACTGCTGCAGTAGTGGAGGTTATCGTAACTCAGTCTAGTGCAAGTGTTTCATCTGGAAAATTGTTTACATGGGGTGATGGAGATAAAAGTCGTCTTGGGCATGGAGATAAAGAGCCCCGTCTGAAGCCTACTTGTGTGCCAGCACTTATTGATTACAATTTTCACAAAATTGCTTGTGGGCATAGTTTAACAGTTGGCTTGACCACATCAGGACATGTTTTCACAATGGGAAGCACTGTGTATGGTCAACTTGGGAATCCTCAGTCGGACGGAAAGATTCCTTGCTTGGTAGAAGATAAACTCGTCGGGGAGTCGGTTGAAGAAATTGCATGTGGTGCATATCACGTAGCCGTATTAACATCCAGGAACGAGGTCTATACATGGGGAAAGGGAGCCAATGGGAGGTTGGGCCATGGAGATATTGAAGACCGGAAAACACCAACTTTAGTTGAAGCATTGAAGGATAGACACGTTAAATATCTTTCATGTGGTTCTAACTACACAGCAGCTATATGTCTTCACAAATGGGTTTCTGGTGCTGAGCAATCTCAGTGCTCAGCTTGTAGACAGGCTTTTGGCTTTACGCGCAAAAGGCACAACTGCTATAATTGTGGCCTTGTACACTGCCACTCCTGCAGTTCCAGAAAAGCATTAAGAGCAGCACTGGCTCCTAATCCAAGCAAACCATACCGTGTATGTGATTCCTGTTTCACCAAATTGAATAAGATGGCAGAAGCTGGTAGTAATAACCGGAGAAATTCTATACCCCGCCTTTCAGGTGAAAACAAAGACAGGTTAGACAAGGCTGAGTTACGATTAGCTAAGTCAGGGATGCCATCCAATCTTGATTTGATTAAGCAGTTGGACAACAAAGCGGCCAAACAAGCAAAGAAAGCAGACACTTTCTCATTAGGCCGTTCTTCTCAAGCTCCTTCTTTGTTGCAGCTGAAAGATGTTGTATTGTCTACTGCTGCTGATCTGCGTCGAACAGTTCCAAAGCCAGTGCTTACACAGTCAGGTGTTAGTTCCAGATCTGTGTCACCCTTTTCAAGAAAACCCAGCCCCCCGCGTTCAGCAACGCCTGTTCCTACAACATCAGGACTTTCTTTCTCCAAAAGCGTTGCTGATAGTTTGAAGAAAACGAATGATCTTTTGAATCAAGAAGTGCTTAAGTTGCGTCAACAGGTAGTTCTAGAATTTCTGTTGAGAATATCATTGGTTATCTGCTTTGAGTAAATGAAGGAATTTAATGAAGAAAATTTACATTCATGGATGGATTTAGGTGGAAAGCCTGAGACATCAGTGTGAAGTTCAAGAGTCAGAGCTTCAGAAATTAACAAAGAAAACTCATGAAGCCTTGGCACTGGCTGCAGAGGAATCTGCTAAATCTAGAGCTGCTAAAGAAGTGATAAAGTCGCTTACAGCGCAGGTAGTTCCTGGTCTATGTATGTGTGTGTACGCACCTATATGCGCAGCCTTAAAAAATTTGCCGTACTTTTCCTTAAGTATGCCCACCTTGTTATTCTTTCGCCCTTACTTAAAAACTTCCATCCACCTGATTGCCCGCAGAATTATTTACCCAGTTCGTTCATGAAAAAACAATATTGATTGCCCGCTGCAACCACTACCCCCTTCTTCCAGGGAGATCCAACACTTGTGGCTGCCCCAATTTCATATCCTCTATTCCCACTGTCGCACCATAGCAAAGCCATTTCAAGTTTTGGCCGTACTTTTAGTCTCCTAATATTGTGGATCTGCTAATTAACTGTACGTCTTGGAGAAGAAAATGTGCTAACTGCGGATCTCAAGTCTACTTTGAATTGAAAAATATCCTGCTTTTTAAAATAATAAACAAATCTGATTATTTTGCGAAGATTGGAGAAGAAAGTGGTTTACAACTAGCAGGCTAGAAACAGTTCTGTTGGGCGTTTATTCCCTAGCCCTAGGTTCCGAAATTAATCCATCCTAGAAATATAAAATGACAAGTTCGCCAATTCTAGGTTTCTTCAATTTTGAGTGTTTTAATATAGTTAAACTGAAGCCAAGAGGAGAATACATAGCAGAGGAGAAGACCTGTCCTTTGGGTTTCTGCTTATGAATTGCATTCACAAAAGCCAGTGATTGGTTCGGCCATGGTGTTTGTTGCTGGGAAAAAGAAGTTTGGGGGTAAACGAGAAAGTGCATTAATGGACTTGTGGAAGGGTGCCAAATTTGCGAAAAAGGGTGCAGAAATAGCCGCAGCATATCTCTGCGCGCGCGCGTGTGTATTTGTGTGCGTGAGCGCGTGTGTTCTGTACCTTGGTTTTCTTAAATTTGGTTTGATTCAAACTGGTAGTTAATCTGGTTTACATGCCTTTTCTTAGAAGCTGCATAATGTGGAACATACACAGGACGGGGATGGTTTTCTTGGTTTCCTGGACCGTCATAACACTTTGCATAATTTATTTTTGATATGTCCCCATCGTTAGTGAATGGTCCATTCTCGTCTACAGGATTTGGAATATAGCTAGTAGGGAAATAACTGGGAGTTACTGAGCTCTTATCCGGCTAACACATTCATATGTTGCCTGTGGGTTTAAACCATGAGACTATGTTACGCGATTTTCTGTAAATGTCTTCCACCTCCAAGTTTATGCTGTTATGTCCTTGTTTATTTCTGCCTGGGAATCACTTTTTTTGCATGAAACACTTGTTGCAACTGCTTTTAATCATTACTTCATTCCTACACCAGATCAAAGATATGGCTGAGAGGTTGCCACCCGGGGTTTATGATACGGATGCAATCAGACAAGCTTACATACCAAATGGCTTGGAGCCAAACGGCTTTCACTTTCCTGATGCAAATGGAGAGCGCCATTCAGAATCTGATTTAAACTCTCGCACCAGGATGGAGACTGCCTCTGTAAACGGAAGCCACACCTCCACCGAGTTGCTTAGGGATCCAGCTGTGAGGAATGATATTAACGGCCACAATCAAAGCCAGGGGAGGGATGATACCCAAAATGTCGTACTTCCTAATGTTGGTGGAGGGATTCGTTACGGCAGTAGCAGCATGTTGGAGGCTGGTCAAAACAAGGACTCTGGGCCTCCCCAGGATGGTGAGAGTGGGATGAAAACCGGGGACTCGGCACTACCTGCTAATGCTAATCAAGTGGAAGCCGAGTGGATTGAGCAGTACGAGCCTGGAGTGTATATAACACTTGTAGCCCTCAGGGATGGAACTAGAGATCTCAAACGAGTGCGCTTCAGGTACTTAAATGAGTACTTGTATTTCTTTTATTACCGCATCTATGCCAGTTGATTACCAGTAATCACGTCTGTTTATGATTAGAGATAAAAAAAAGGCTTGCTTGTTATCTCATCAAACACCAAACAGGCAAACATCGAAGTAATAGGTTGGATCTCATGCTCCAGTTTGCTCTTTATTGAGATGTGTAACTTCCGATGGGTTTCTTATATGTGGTTCAGTGATCTGAGTTTGTATTTGCACATGCAGTCGGAGAAGGTTTGGAGAGCACCAAGCAGAGACTTGGTGGTCAGAGAACCGCGAAAAGGTTTACGAGAGGTACAATGTGCGTGGGTCGGATAAGTCATCGGTCTCTGGGCAGACAGCACGAAGATCGGGTGAAGCCTTCTCGCCATCTAGCCAACATTGGTGACAAAGAATTGGAGGGAGTTATCCATCAAAGCTTTTTGCACGTGTCACAACCCCCTTTGCTCTTTTGTTTATTATATTTTGTTTGCATATACCCCTTTTACAGTGTATTCTTCTGAGTCAATTTAATTTTGGGGGTATCTGCCCTTTATGCCTATTGTAGCTGTATATAACAAGAAATTAATCATTATAATCTCGGCAAGATATGTTCCTTCTTCCTTGGCCTGGCTTGGCTTATTTTCTCATTGCAGATGTATCATGACAAGCCAAAAGAGTATCAAGCAGTTTGTGGAATTTTGTCAGGAACCAGACAGGCCTACCCTTGACCTTAAGCTTGATATATTTTCATTCGTCTGGACAAATTAAGCCCTTAACTGATGGTGGATTTAAGCTTTGGCTATGACCCATCCGGACGAGTCTCCTGGTGTTACTTTTTCCTATTCTAAATGAAGTTTTGGAAAGTGAGGGTACAATCCTCCAAGTGAATAACGTAGGCTTTGACCCAAGAAAAGAAAACACATCTTCATGGACCTTGTGATCTTTAAAGTTCTCCATCAACCCTTTTTACATTATTATGGCTTCAGGTCGCTCGACATCTCAGATAAACTTTATTTTTCCAAGCACATAATTACCATGAGGAAAAAAGAAAGGAGAAAACTAATGCATTGTGAAAAAATAAAGCATTAAGGCTGCATTTGGCTCGCGCGGTATTTTTAGACTGATAGGAGGCCGGACAAGTGAAGATAGCATATCCAGTTGAAAATGTTGAATAAGTTATATCCTATCCCGCATTTGGAGCAAACCCAGATTACAGGTTAGATATGATTATCTTGCCGCCTCCACTACCGCCAACAATCACATCTAATCATCCTAAACCCACAACCACGCCAACCACATCAACATCCCCGTGCACCACCGACACCATCAACACACCACCACATCGGCAAGCCCACCACTACCGGTGCAACTGCCATCCAAGCGCACACCCACCACCAATAGCCACCAACCTCCAATTCCCACATATCACACCCACCATAATTGCCACCAACCTCCGTCACACATACTGACTAACACCACCACAGCACCACAAATCGCCTCCACCCTTAGCTCAAAGGAGAGGAGAGACGACTAACAAAGAAGGTTGGCGGCGGTGGCGATGGATTCTGTGGAGGTGGGTGCTACAGTGCTCCACTTCTCCTTTTGGCCCTTCGTTTTTGCATCCCAAGTGCTTGGATAAAAATAAACCCCCCTGGTATAGGATTATCCCCACGCTAGTGGAAGATAAAAGCAGTCCATTGGATATGTAATCCGCCTTTTAACAGCGTGGCCAAACATGAAATATGATTATTTTTATCATATCCGGAGCTCTTACCTAACGCGGCAAACACAGTCTAAAGATTAGAGCTTGGAAAGATCAGTCAGGGTTGAAAACGGGCAGGCACGGTTCACAAATAACAAGCTTCACTCCAATTAGGTTGAGTTTCTTGTATTGATTTGAACAAAAGGGAATAAGAAAATGTAATAGTTAATTTGGGATTACTTCTATTTCAAGACAGAATTATGGGCAAATGCATAAAGTACCTCTCTAGTTTACGCAAAAGGCTTATACATTTTACGTTCGGGAAGTGCAAACTGGATCTAATTAACCCCTAGATTCATTAAAATCAAGAACGTTGAGATGCTCCTTAAGTTTAACAAAGAAACCATATATTATCCACATGTCTTCTGCTCTTTGCCAGTAATTACTGACCATACCTCATCTGACTAGAGTTTTTTTTTTCTTAATTAGTACATTTTTAAAACTTAATTACCAATTTATTTATTTTTGAAATTTATTTACCCGCATACCATACTTTTAAAAATCGTTGTTTGAAATCACGATTTTAAAGTAAAAATCGTTGTTTCAAACAACGATTTCTTCTTTATTTCTGCTGTAAAGTAGAAATACTGTTTGATTTTATGATAGAAATCGTTGTTTAACTTCAATATAAACATCACTGTTTTAAATATGTATTAATTAGGATAAAAACTCTATCTTACTGTTCAGATATAATCCATATGCCTCTTGTTCATCTGTCAAAAGTTATGTGATGTACCGAACAATGATTCTTAGAAGTGATACGACGTTACATGTTTGTGTCTTCGTACACATTATTGCAATTGCAGGAAACAGATAGCCAAGACCTAGGAGTTTGTGCTCGGGAATACGGAGGATGGGAGTGCCACACAAGCAAAGATCCATTAAAGAGCAGGTAAGGCTTTCAACATTGAAGCATTTACCGGGCAAATAGGAGAGGAACGTGTAGTGTTGGACATGAATAACCGTGACAGATCGGGAAGAAACCAACATGCAGCTGATCAACAAGCTTCTTGCATTATAGCCCGCAAAGGAAAATTGGTGCTGGGGGCCGAATGCAACTTCATTCATTAATGCATCAAATCAGCTCACAGACATAACCTTTGACCAGACCCACCTTAAGATTTTTGTTAAAAAGAGTAAACCATCACTCTATCAGCACTTCTTATGGCTTGTAGGGTCACATTTAAACTTGAATCCTTATGGTGTCTATATCTTAGTTGTAAAAAATTCTTAATATGATAACGTTTTTTTCTCAAAAAATCGCTTTTGCGATCCTAAGTTAACAACTCCATGAGATCTCGTCCTAAATTAAGATGAGAACTCGATCCCGCTAGTTTAATAGAGATGCATGGAACAAGTGATAGAATACATGAAAATCAAGTTCTTTTCAACTTAGCTCCTTATTTCTCTATTTCTTCAAATTCTTAAAACCTCCTTATCCGTTGTTACTGTATATATAAATTATACTAAACAAATGATAATACTCTTTACGCATTTATTTATTCAACCCGCTCTCCACCTCATATTCTTCTTGGTACTTACGCTTTCTCGTTCCGCTTTGTGCAACTAAGGTATGTATTCCATATGTACAGATAAGTAAAGCAATTCAAATCATGCCACCCTGAACACTCGGAATTCGACGAAAACATGACTGTAATGTTCGAAATAATTTCAAAGCTTTAGTTTTGACTCTAAGTCAACCGAAACAGTCCATGAATACTGACTCCTGTGCAAGCTTCTTGAGGTCAAACGCACAAAGCACTTGAAAGACATTAATAAGGTCAAATAGCCATATGATTTCCAATTTCAACGTCAAAAGCACACATTTAAGAGGATATATATATATATATATATATATATATATATATATATATATATATATATATATATATATATATATATATATATACCCATTGATCTGATGACAATCCGCAAACCTCAGAAAACTTGCTGGGTTTTCCAAATCTGCTCATATTTGAGATTCCCTAACTAAGAATCCGCCTCATTAATGCAGCCAACATGTTAAAACCCATAAATATGTTGAAACTAACTATTTTGATCGTCTTCGGCCTGCGAGGAAATACAAGGACTAGAAAACTAGTTGGCAACTTCTTCGGCATAAATACCTAAAAAGAATTACTCACCAACTCCATGTACAATAACTCCTTCCTTTTTCATCTTTTCATATGAATGAGAAGAAAGAAGATCGATAAGGTAACTTGTATATATTGAATTGTGTATATAAACGTATCTTCATGGCAATGGCTGCGAGAACTTCAAGCCAATGTCGTTGTGCCTCTTTGAAGGACCAGAAGGTGGTATTGGCATCGCTTTTGGGAAGAACCCGTAGAAGCTTTTGGGAAGAGTGTGAGGCTTGGAGTTTACCTTGAGAAATTGTGCATATCTGGAGCCATTGCCTTGACCAATCAAAATGATCAACCAGAAGACCCACCACAGAAGAACCAGTGGTCTTCTAACCATCTCTTGAAGCTGCTGGACAAAATTTGAAGGGAACAAGTTGCCAAGAAAGGAAGGGAATTGGGTGCGTGTATTTGTTTGTTTCTCAGGGGTGAAGGGTTGAAAAAGAAGAGGTGATGCACATGATGTACTAGAAAATGTTAAACTGAAATTTGGTTTGCATGTATATATGCGAAGATTGGGTGTTTTGGGGGTGACTTGTGTCTGAAGGATATGTGGTATATGGAGAGCAAATTAAACAATGAGAAGAGGTGGAAACATGGGGCATTAAATGAAGGGTCTATGTGTTTTAGACTTTAGCCTTGAGTGTCACTTGCATTACTATTGATTGAGATGTCACATATAGTTTATGTAGGGCTTCATATAGAAATTGTAAAGGGGGGTGTTTTTACTTTTTCCTTCCTTCTGGAGGTAAGTGCATTTTGGCCCCTCAAGAATTTGGGTTGTGGGAACTGCCTCCCTTTGGCTAGTGTTTTAATGTTCACCCCTCCTATTTTAGAACTTTATAACCACCAAGCCCTTGATTCAGTGGTCAATGTGCCCGTTCTTCTCGGTTGATGGGTATTTGAGTTACTCTCATAGATGCCGGAATGGGTTGATGAGTTCGACCCCCTGGAGGGGGTTATATACCTATCTATTTTTTTGATATTACATTTTGAATCAATAAGTCTTTCTGGACTTCCAGTTTTAGAAGTCTTCACAAACAAGCACTTAACGGTATTGCCATTCTTCAATTCTAGGTCTAATTAAGGGCCTCTACAAAAATTTTGGTTGTTCAATCTAGATTATTATCTCTTCCGTGCTCCCTTTCTTTCCTTATCCTGGCAAAGAAGGAAGGAACTTCGAAGTAATTGTTCTGTAGCGTCACTTGTTAATACTCGAGAGTGCAAACCCTAACCAAAAGGTTTGCAATTGTGACGAATCGCAAGAACTTGAATACCTGAGGGCCAGAATTTGCTTTTCTTGGGAAAGGGGGAGGAGTGACAAACTCAAAAAGAAGTGATGATTGATCATAGAACATAAAAGGGTAAAGTATTTAAAAAAATAAATAAATTCAAGGACAGTAGAGGAGGAAAATGAGGAGCTCGGTTGTTTGATTGGGCAGTTAAGTGGGTCCACTGGAAATAAATGGGAGACTGGGAGAAACTAAGAACAGGTTTGTGTTAGGTCTTGCAACAGGGAATATTGTCCCCTAGTGAGTGGTTCCCTTATTTATTACACGGGCATGGTTTCTCTCTCTCAGTTAATGTGGATTGTAGTCCCATACAATCCGCTGAAACAGTGAGCAAAACAAAGCCCTTCGTCCTTGTGTCCCTCATTTTGTTCTGTGCCACAACCACAATGCTTCCTGCACTCACTTTCTCACAAAATGTCCATATTTCTTCCATTTGGAGTCGTTCTTCTAAATTAGAGAGAGGTTAAGACTTGAGATCGAGCAAAGTAATGAAGCAGCAGGCCGGGTATGATCAACAATGCTTAGAGTACAAACGCGTGGAGCTACAGTGCTACATGACTCGGTCGTACTTACCTGTGCTACGTCCGACTTAGAGAGGACCATAAGAACAAGACCTCGATCCACAAGGTTATAGGAAATCGATCTTACACACCACTTAAGAAACTTCGACGGGATTATAAGATTTTGGGTTCAAACAGCTGCTCGATCACAATAAATAACAATCTGTTACCCTTTTTAGGCCACCTATTTGGATTTGAGTACTAATGACATAAATATAATAAATTTCGATTGCACGGTGGAGGGTGGAGGTTCAGTAGCGTGTCATCAGACCCAAGCTGAAGGGCGGTTGAGCAACTCAAGCAAACCGCCATGAAATTATTTCTTTTCTTTCTTTTTGTGTCGTGTTTTTTTGGTATGTACTACCCTATTATGTTATTTACGTGTCAACATATATATAGTTGATACTGAAAGTGGAGTATTTGTAGTTGAAGGTATGTAGTTCTGCATAGGCAATGCGCTAATTTTTCGTCATCCTTCCATGTGATTGCACATGAGGTATAACCCCCTCGAGTGCACAACTTGGGCTGCCTTTGTGTTGTGCCTCAAATTCGGGTAAAGGGTGAAACATGCACGAAGTTACTGGTAACCGAAGTTGGGTTTCATTATCCGAGGGTGATTTCTACCTTTTGCTCGATGGCGCCTTGACGCGATGGCACAGTCCGGTCTTTTGACTTTGCCCATAGTTTTAGTTTTTCTACCAACACTGAAGTAGCAAGCTCATGATTTTGTCTGTGTTGATATCCTCGTTATCAAAACTGGATGTGACATCAGTCCGGGGAAGGCCATCCACGATTACTTGTTCAACCAGTTGGATCGGTTTCTTATGAATGAATATATAAAAACATGCAATTCAAAATTAATTGACTTTTTAAGGCTAGCCAAAGTGTGAGAGTTCAATTGTTTATTCTAACTTTTTCATTTGGCGATCATATCTAAAACATTCTATCACTCGCGACTATACTTTTTTTGAGGGGTCAAACACGTTAACAGGTTATATTAAGTGGTGGTAGACTTCTTATTTGAATTGTCTATTGAACGTACAATCGCTTCTTATATCATATGAAAGTATCAAACTAATTGCTAATTAACTATGTGCAGTTACATATTTGTCTCATTGGGAAGTTTTTCTCAACAGTTAGTAGTCCAACACAATATAGTTGTAGGTCCGTAATTATCAACCGGGATTATGCACAGTCCAATCGGGCTCTTCGAAGTGCGATCCTGCAATACACATATATCATGGGAGAAAGCCACAAAGCAGTTAGCGTCAGTAGCTAAACATGAGACATAAATAAGATTAACTGCCAAGTTTGGTACATAGAGCACGTGGCGATGAGTGATGCCGTCTGCCAAGGAGACACTGCCTGCTTTGATGGCATTAGTTTGAAAAGACCGTCTGATAAGCCTACCGGAGAAGGTGGGATATCCCAAATACTTGAAAAGAAATTCAAGTTCCCCATCATATGGTGCGAGGCATTGCTATCAATCAACTAAGTATGAGTAGTAGGCAGAGATTTACCTACGAGTGAGTCTGTACCCGATGGGGAGGATTCTAGAAAAGTGATGAGGCATTGCATCTGCTTGGGTGTCAGGCCCAGAAGAGCGGAAGTGGCGGCGACTCGTGTCTGGCCGAGAGAAGGGCTACTGTTATGTGTCGTGGCGGCAGAGGTCTGGAGTGGGCCAGATGAGGAGCCGACTGCGTTCTGTGACATGGCAGGCGATCCACGACCCCGTCCCCATCCCTTACCAGGCGAAGCAATACCAAGGCGGCGATAACATTTCTTATGTGTGTGACCCACCCGTGACAAAACGTGCACTAGGGCCATCCTGTAGGTGTGCGGTCTGGGTCCCCTGCAATGGCTAAAATAAGGCCAGAAGACCGTGCAGTAGGCGGCCCATTTTGGGAATAAAAACTAACCGCCGGGGTAATGTCACGGCTACCAGTGATGCCCCGGTGAGACTCTTCCTGCATGACCATGGCATAGACTCTGTCTATGTTGGGAAACGATCTGTCTATGTTGGGAAACGGGTCCATGTTTATAATGTGAGTACACATAAAGTAGCGTACTTATCATCGATGCCCATGAGAAATTGGTAGGTCTGTAAGTCTTGATACCAATTCATTTTTTCAGTACCTTTGGGACACCCACACGACTCCAAAGGCGACGAAGTCAACAATTCATCCCACATCTCAAGCAATTTCGAGTAATAGGTCATGACAGAGGCACCTCCCTGTATAGTAATAAACGCATCAGACCACGATTATAGATCCTAGATCTATTGGGTATTAAGTATCAGGTTTTCAAGGAATCCCAGATTAATTTGACCTCATTAAGTCGTGACACAGTGGCACGGATAGGCAGGGGCGGATCCAGGAAGTCCAATCAGGGGACCAAAATGTCATTAAAAAAATTAACGACTAACATAAAGAATTTGCGTCACGATTAAATACGTTAAATGTAAAATAGATCGCTCAATTTGACTAATAATATAATTTAACTATTTATAGTGATTCATTTAACTTGTAAAGTTAGTGAACAACAAACTATTAATCTTGCATAAAAGAAACTTTATTCTTATTGTATATATGTATTATTAGTGCGATATCAATTGTATGATGACAATAGTTACATATAAGTTAACATACTATAAGAATTTAAATTAAAAAAGAACTAATCATGATATATTAGTGTTTACTTTAAAATCTGGAGATTTAGAATTTGGAAGAATGGAGATGGATAAGGAAACAAGAAAGATAAAGACTACGACGGCTGGTGGCACAATAAATAAAACATTACAAAATGAAATCTAATATATTTAATAATTAAAATGGTGGCATTTTAGTAAATATTTTAAACATAACTATATATTATTTAAAACAACTAAAAAAATTTTCTCAAACTTTGGTGGGGGTGGGTGCCATGGCCCCCTGGTCATGCTTGGGCTCCGCCCCTGCAGATAGGGGGATCTTGTGAGTTACAAATCCAATAACATAACATAAAGTCAACACTATCCCAAGCTAGAAAATCTTTAGACTTAGGGTCTGATTTTGTAATTCTTCCATCAATAAAAGTAAGCTTATTATGTGATTTTAGAGTCAAAATAGCCGATTGTTCCCAGGCAACATAATTGTCTCCTTTCAAGGTATCCTTAGTAAGGGAATTACCTGAGTTTGCTTGACTGGACAAGTAATATTCTGAAGTTGGATTGAGGTACTTAGGCTTGGAGGTTTCTGCGTCCTTGGCCATGTCGATGAAGATGGAAACACATTGCTCCTTGACTGCGGGTCTGATTGAATGCGTCGGCAGTATTGCCGAGAGAGAAGAAGTGTTGTCTGATTGCTTGCACACCAGCAGAGAAGGATACGGGACCTGAGAGTCCGATGAAGCGAAGGCCAGTTCTACAGGCTGGAATTTGACGCAGCCGAGTGACAGTGGTCCGGGAAGGATGAACGCCAGACGAGGAGAGAAAAAAAGAAAAGAGGGTTAAATGGAAATATTATGCTCTGATACCATGACAAGAATGATATCAATTGTTGTGTATTATCTCATTTACATGTAGCACTATATATACACCGAAGAACTAATTCTATGAGCTAAAATGAAACTGTAAAATTTAAAAATCCTATAACTATGTCCAAAACTTAAGTTATACAAGAAGGAAGAGAAATAAATCATGGCATTTGTTTTGAGCTGTCAAGACTCTAAAGTTAAGCACTTATTTTAACATGTGCATGACATTTGTTATGCGCTGTCAAGATTCTAAAGTTAAATACTTATTTAATATGTGCATAATCCCTGTTGATATTAATATGAACACAATGGTCAGTAAAGGTTGAGGCCATGGGATTGACCCTTCCTTATTCATCTTGTACTGTTGTAGCACACTCAGGGCTCCGAGCGGCTAACCCAATCCAACCCCCGTTTCAACTGGGTTTCAGGTAAGTTCTGCGGATTTATCCCTTTCAGCAGGGTTCATTACAGGCCAATCCAAACCACTAATTGGACCAGTGAACAAACTGGCTCACGGCTGAACCCGTCCGGTCTTTGATAACTTCTAAGTTGCTAAAATTCTATCTTGCTGATAGTGCAGCCAAAAGATGTACGTTAATATGTTGGCCTTATCAAAAATTTGGGATGACATGCCAAGTGGCTACACATTCACACTTTCTGGTTCTATTTCTCACGCACGTTGACCCCGGTGGTGTAAGGTGCTATATGGTACTCTAAGATGTTTTTTTGAAGTGCTAATGACATCAACCAAATAGTTAACACTTCAATAATAAGAGTAGATCACAAAAAGACTGTGTGATACCGAGGTGACATGTTGATCTGATTGCATTCTTTTTTTGGATCTAATAGTTATTCTTAATACGCCTCATCCGAATTTGCATCGTACTAGTATTAACCTATTTAGACTGGTCTCCGAGCGACGGGCTCGCTTATTAAGTTAAGACTACTAGTGTTCGTTTTTTGTCAACTCCATTGCAAGAGTAGATGCAACTTCAGCCAGAATGATACGTGCTTTCTCCTCTTCATGTAATTGCACGTTATGCCATGTTCATGTAATTTGGCATTATTTTGGCAAAAGTTATTGCTTTCTGTTTATAACCCTCTGCAAAACTTTGCCGACCAGTCATCATGGTTCCTTGGAAGGGCATTCATTAGGAATGACATGTTCATTCGAATGGCAGCCGTACTAAGGTGACATGAATGCCAAAGCAACTTTCATCTAGAAAAAAATCTAAAAACCTTGGATATTGAATAAACATATTCAATATGTTAGGACTCGATCATATGTTATTTTAAGTAAGTTTATCCTTGGATGTCCCTCCTAAAATTGAGTCTTTGAACAAAATATCATAATTTAATAACTTAGTTACCTACATACTCTACCAAAAAAATTTATAGTGGTTTTAGAAAAAAAAAACATATTTGAATTCACCATTTTCAGACCGTGAAGATGTGATTTCAAATCACTTTTTCAAGATAAAATAACTATAAAAAAAACTCCATAAACCAAGAAATCAGGGTCTGAAACCACAGTTTCTTGAAAAACGTGTTTTAAATCTGCGCTTCCACACTCTGAATCATGGTATGAGAATACGATTTTCAAAAGTACCACTTCTTGATGAATACTTTTCAAACCACTAGACACTCTTAATCTATATCTATACTATATATGAAATGAAAACATCTTTTGGTGTAAGACCTATTTCGTGTTACTAACTACCTATTTAGAATGGTAACAAGTAGCCTTCCAAGAACTTTTTTTAAAAAATGACACAACATATAAATCTTAAATGATATATAATTGCCTATAAAGACATATTTGATTATCATAGTTTAAGGTTTACTAAAAAAATATAGTTAAAATAAATTATAAAGCTCAAACTTGATATTAAAAAAATAATATTGCCACTTTATCTTCGTACATGTTTGATTTAACAATTTCCAAATTCATTGAAAAAATATAGTTAAAATTAAATATAAGTTTCATATGATGATAATATTTTGCTAACTAATTTTTCCACATGTTTGGTTAACTTATTTTCTGCAATTTATGATTCATTTTACCGAATATGACAATAAAACTTCTACGTGATGCTTAATTTTTTTAACAAAATTAATATTATTAACTTTATTTAATGCGCGTGCCACGCTGACTCGTTAAGTTATTAAACTACAACAATTGGGTCAAAAACTCCTCCTTCCATAAAATATGTGAAGTGTAACTCTGCAAGTTTTGTAGATTTGGCATGCCAAGGCCATGTACTAGCAAAATACAATTATGTTAGTTTTGAAACCGTGCATTTCACATGGAACAACAATTATCAAAGTACTTGTTGAGAGATCTCGTATTTGTATGCGTAATAACATACAAAATTGATAGTGATAATAAGATAATCAAATTTTTTTTTAACTTTTTAGAGGAGTTCTCTTACCAATATTTATCATCAGAAATGAACTTGAGCATTAGTTTTTAGTGACAAACGAAGATGAAAAATAACATATGAAATAATAAAAATAGTCTCTCATAACGAATAGATATTGCAGTGATAATAGTAATAAAAATATCTCGTGTGATGAGGTTATATTATTCAATATCACAAAGAAAAGTGTAACAGCATATAATAAATGATTGAAAAAAATAGGAGCGTAAACTATATATAAAACTTGTAATGAAATAAAAGGAAGAAAATTATGGTAGTTTAATAGAAAAACTGATGGAGAATATTGTATTTTTCTAAGCAATAAAAAAGATTAAGATAAAAAAGGAATATACAGAGAATTACTTTTGTCAAAATTTAAGAATTAATGGAATTGTAAAGATATAAATAAAATTTTTGAATGAGACATGTTGCCATAGAAGAGAAAAAATATAAAGTCTAAATAATTGATTGAATTTCAAATGAAAAGAAAGAATTCAAATCAAAATTTGTGTGTGAATGTGTGTGTGTGTGTGTGTGAGAGAGAGAGAGAGAGGGGTTCAAATCATTATTGTAAAGGTAAGTAAATTTTAAATATTTTAAAAAATTAAAATAGGAAAGCCCATATGACGAATTAAGAAAGTGTCCAAATACGCGATGACTGTACAACATTTTCTTAGTTTCGTCTAGGGGTGCAACTTGGGCGGGCTGGATGGGCCCAAGGGTTAGACCATGACCAGCCTATTCTCCAAAAGTCGTATCCATGTCCAGTCCAGCCCATCTACGGGCCAAATAATATATATCCACGCCAAGCCCATCAAAATTTTGGTGGACACGGGCTGGACGCGGACTGTCCACGGGTTGTCCATGGTTACAAATTATTTAAAAAAAAACAAAATAAATATTATATATAGATATATATTGTAATTTATATTATATAATAGTTAGACGGGCTGGTTTTCCCACGGACTGGACGGGCTTATAGAAAGCTTTGTCCATGTCCAGCCCATATTTTTTACGGGCCCAAAATTTTGAGCCCATGTCCACCGTGGTCACTATAAAAATAAGTCCATGTCCATATTTTTGTGGGCTGGCACGGGTTGTCCACGGGTTGTCCGGCCTAAGTTTCACCCCTAGTTTCGTCTTTCATATATATATATATGGGGAAAGCGAATATAGGGCTAGCCTCACGCAAGTTGCGTGAGGCTAGCGGCAAATATTACGTAGTTTCGTTAAAAATATGGCCTAATTTCGACATTTTGGAGACGTGTTCAGTACAATTTTAATTCGGATTTGCAAGGTCTATTCGTATCAATATTGTCTATTTTATAATATTCACATTTTGGCACCTTCATTTTTTTTTTTATCTTTTTATGAATACTGTTGCATTTTATTTGGTAAAATCTGTAATCCTGCTCATTACACTATTAAGTAGAACTCACTGGTTCAAACTTCAAACAACAAACTGTTATTGCAATAGAAAGAAAATTTTATACAAAATATAAAGAAGTTATTGCAAAATTTCGCTGTTAACATGGTCCGAAACTTCTTTAAATGACGTTATTGCTTGAATAAATGCAAGTTTAGCTTTGTCCAATTCTTTTCTTGCAAGTCTATTTCGACCCAATTCACTGCAAACCCATCCATTCTTTTTAGCCACAGATTGCAGTTCCTTGGAACCAGTAGGATGCCCGCCCAATGCTGTTCTAGCTTCTTCGTAACAGCTTAACGCAGTTGAGAGATTGAAATTAGCATCTTCAGTCATAGAACCCCGAAGTTACTTGAATATACCACCACTTTTTTCCTTCACTTCTCTCGGAGCAGCAACTGTGAATTCTGGATTATGCATTTCCATAGGACACTCAACTCTTAGGCTGGCTGCCCGGGACTTTTTGCCAGCATCAGTCCCTTTACCAAAAGTTTCTTCTAGGGGGTCAATTGTATTGTGCTTCAGGTATGCAAGTTCAAAGCTGGTTCCATCTTCCCCTTTCTGATGAACATGAAGCTCTTCAGGGTTTGCAAATTGCATAGGGGAAATGCCTTTGGCATATGTGTTTCCGTCAATTTTATAAAAATTGACGGAAACCTTGCCACATCATTTTAGAATGTAGCGCTTTGATGTTGCAATTCACATGTTTTTACGTTTCGATTGCAATTCCCTTAAAGCAAAAACACCAATCATCAGCTCAGAATCGGGTTGGATATGCATAATTACATAAAACTAGAGGTAGACGCAATATCACAAAAAGCATACCTGCTGGCGAGCAATGTAATCGCATTGATCGAAGGTTGGTGGTCTACGATAATTCTGGTAGTATACGGTGGAAGGTTGGGGCGTTGATGGCGGTTAGCCTGTTATGGTTGCAGCAAGATGTTGGGGCTTTGATGGGTGAAAACGACAGACGGTGCAAGGTTAGGGAGATGGGTGCTAGGGCCTGCGACAGAAAACGGGGAGGAGATGAAAGGAAATAGGGGGAAGCGAGAGAGAGAGAGAGAGAGAGAGAGAGAGAGAGAGAGAGAGAGCAACAGAATAACGGAAAAAAAAGCACAATATCTGAGTTCATTTTTTTTTAAAGAAATTACGTAATTTTTGCCGCTAGCCTCACGCAATTTGCGTGAGGCTAGCCTTATATTCGCTTTCCTCTGTATATATTATATTTGTACCTCTGAGATAAGTCCAGTACTAAAGCATAAACTATGGGCTTGATCCAGCTTGGCCCAAACCTGATGGCAGAACCGCAGCTTCCATATTTTTTGTCCTAATCGCAAATAGCTGGTTTAGTCAATTAAGAGGTATGAAGATTTCCTTTCCAAACCTCGACAATTGATGTCCACCTTTTACAAAATTTCTGATACTTGACTGCTTTGGAATCTTGTAATATTTTTAGGAAAAATGAATACCGTACTGTATTTTGGCCAATTGCACTCTAATTTTTTGCATTAAAAGATCGGTAAGAATGTCCCAAAAATGAACGGAAAAAAATGTTACCTCTAGATATAGAGCGACAAAGTGAAAAAAAAAATTGGAGCGTTGAGTTTTCTTGCTGGTATGGGGTAGCTTTACTTTTTGTATTTTGGGTAAAGAACAGTGGAATCAAAAAGCTTCTTGAAAATTATAAAATTCTTAAAGGGCAACGAAAATAACAATACCATAATACAAGGGTCACACTATTTAAGAAAGAGCCGCTTTTTGTCTTGAAAAGAGGCATTAGTGACGATTTCTAAATTCTATTGCATAAAGTGTACGTATTTAGCCAAAAAAAAAAGAGGAGAAGAAGAAAAGTGCGAATTCAACCTCAACCTTTCGAAAAACGATGTTTTTTGTTTCAAAAGATGAAGGAGGGCTCGTGCCAATTGTGCTCCCTTTTCCTTCGGCCATCGCTTTAACGTTTTATATAATAGTTTTAAAACAGTGAAAACATGCCGGAGATGGGAAAAGAAGTGTACTATCATTTTTGCTTCTTGACATAAGGTTTGAAAATTTACACTAATATTATTATGAGAGCGCGCCATTTAGGTGAAATCTTTTTTTTAACATCCAATGTTATTAACGTATTACATTTAATCAATACAATAGCTAAAAAAATGGTAACAGTGATATTACACAATACATGTTAGTTATTTTTACGTTATTTTCTCACCACCTCTCCACAAAGAATAAAAAATTATCAGTTGGTAAGAGTAATATTATACAACACACGTCTACTAAGTCCGTTCGATCCTCAAGCTTTACATCACTATCCTCATTTCTTCATTATAAAAATTACTCCCATTTTGTATAGTGAATAGAAAAAGAAGAAAGTATATTCAATGTAACGTCACATCATCTTTTTTCAAACTAATATGAATTCATGTTATTTTTACATTGAATAACCATCACGCATGCTCACAGCAACCGGTAGATAGTCAGACACTAGTTACTCTTCTAATACATATAAAATGTTTCATAACTTAAGGTGGGCAACTGCCCACCATGTCTAAGATGACACTTGAAACCACAATGTTTTGGGCAGTTCATAGTTGTAATTTTTCATATTTTTTTCCCTTCTGATCAGCTTCAGACGTTCTCTCATTCAAGTAAAGGTCCTGCCATTACTGTAGAGCTCACGCAATTGCTAAATACTGTAACCCTACTCACATTCTATTCAAACTCGCTATAAGGAAAAGAAGATCACACAACTCTTCTCTCGATTGTGTTAATCTTATCTATTGACGTCTGTTCTGCAACGCAAAGACATGTTAAATAATGAATATAAGAATCGATTCCAGTCTCCGTGTATAACCAATGTAAAACTTTAATATTACCGTCAAAACCCTAGCTATTTACACTTCGGGTATGTTCTCCCACCTACTTATGTTGACATTAATCCTACCCACACACTCTCCTCAAAACCTTAGACACTAGACCACAAAAACGGCGCTAGTTTCGATGCATGCGATGGGTTATTGTCGCCACGGATCCGTAAAGCCCTAGGCGTTGAATAGGAACTGATAAGGACAACGAGGGAGCCTGCCAAACTAAACAGCCTGTAATGCTCAAGAACTGGAGTAGTATGCGTGCCTGTATTGATCATCCAAGTAGACTTGTTAGGAGGACTGCTTAGTCAGAGTCAACAAAGGATCTTTTTCTGCACCTCATCCGTGTTAACATTTTCTTGTCTAGATCTTCAGCTTGGTACGCCTTCATATTCAAAGTTCAAAGTCACACTACCACACATTAGGTTTTCCTTGGTTGGTTGGTTTTCTATCTTTCTTCTTTTTCTATATCATCGCACCGACCTACTTTTGTCAATTGATTTTTAAAAATATTAGCACATTCGCTTAAATTAAATAGAACAGATTACTTAAGAGTATCTATCACGCTATTAACGGTGCCGATATGAGTTAACAAATTGCATTTCGAAGAGACTATACTCAAACGTGATGTTAACTCTCAAGTTAAAGATTCTTAAGACGACATACGACTAGACTTTGAACCACGATCTTCAGATTTCAACGATCAAAAGTACGTCTAAAGTGAACGCTCGAGTTTCATGCTTCTATTGTATTCAACCTAGACGTATAGCAAGAAGATTAGACCAAACCGAAAGGTCCCACGCGCACCAGAAAACATTGCTGGAGTTAAGCTTGGACTTTCTTGGCCGTATTGGTCAAGAAAGAACACTGTTGCTGGTCACAGGTTTAGAATGGTTATATAACTTCCACGCCAATTAAGTCATGGTGGAGCAACACGTGCGGCCCCTTTTGACTACTGTTTGCGCAACTCTCCGTGTCTGATGGGTGAACCGGTAAAGCCTTTTCAAAACGGGGAGTTGAGTTGAATTCACCAAAAGTATATCTAAAAATTGTTGCATTTCCTGAGGCCTACGTTTTTGGTTCCTTTTTCGTTAATTACAAAACATTTTTGGGAATGTCTTCGCTACGTGATTTATTATGTAATAAAAAAGAATAGTAAAAAAATGTCTTTCTACTATACAAGTATTTTGTCGGCATCGTCTTTAAACTACTATTAGCCAAATTTGTATCTAAACTATTACAAATGCGTCCACCACGTCCATCCGTCGTGACCGAAGAAGTTCGATGATTTGACGTCCCCCCAGGCATTGGTTGCCAGAGATATATAATAGTTTACCGTGGAATCAAGGCCGATTTGGACTAAATTAAGACCAGCATAAACCCAAACCCAAACTCTAACCCTATCCCTAGCCTAAAGGCTTTTAGGTAGATGTTAAGTCACTAACTACAAATCCAGAGCATTTTTAGAGGAAAAGAAAAGTGGATTGAATTGATTAGAGGCCAAAGATTACAACTCGGCAATAAAATCCATAAATGTTGTCTCAATTAGTCCTCATCAGCACCAAACAATACCTATCTCATGATTTACGTTATCACACCTTAGTTTATTTTAAATAAACAGATTTATCTTAGTTTAGAGCCATTAAACTAACTGTCTGTCTTATCCATACTGTTCTCAAAGTGTATTCAATATTTGAATCAAGTGTTTTGTACACTTATAATCTTATAATAGCTGTAAAGCGACTTATTTGTAAATATTATGAAGGTAAACTGTCTTTATTTGTTATATTATTGTGCTCGGTTATGTTAGGAATAGGAGTGTATTAAGTAGAAGTAGCTGTAATATAAGTAACACTAAAAAAGCTTCAAGCATTACGTCAAAAGAACTATGAGAATATTTCAATGTCATTATACATTGTTTGAAAGAAATTTGACCAGACACTTTTCCTAGAAATAAATACCGTTTAATATATACCTGAATTTTTTTTCACACATGGATGCGTTAGGACCTGGGACACTCGAGTACATTACAACTCTCTCATCTTTCACGCCTGTGCATGTGCGAGAGCATTTCAAGAGCGAACAACGACTTAAACAAGTGACATACGTAAGAATTATGCAAATATGTTTACATTTTTTTTTTCTGTACAGACTTGAGCACCCTTTCTGCGTATGCATGTGCAAATCAAGAAATATTTGCACATAAATTTGTATTTTTCAAACAAAATGACAGTCTTGATAACAGAGAGATATGGCTTTTTGGGAGACAAGCTTCATCCAAGGAATTCATATAGTGAGGAAGGTCATGAAACACTACTTTGCGCCGAATCTAACTACTTTGTTTACAAAGAACTTGTAAGTGACTAGGCAACCACAAGAGCCTAACAAAACTTTTTGTATAAGCATGTGCAAATTAAGAAATATAAACTACAGATTTGTGTTTCCAAACAAAAGGATTCATATAGTTAGTTATAAAAGATTGTCACTAAAAGTATTTCGTCACTGTTTTAAAACGTTAGTGACAATTTTGTGTAATAAAAATATATTGTTAATTATTACAAGAGATATGATGTACTGTAGAGAATCGTTGTCGACTTCCATAAATACTAGCTTTTAACCCGCGTGTTACATGCGGATAAGATTTATCAAAATTACCACAATCTCAAATAAAAAAGAATGAATAACAATATGTTTTGAAGTCATAATAAGTTCAACAAAATTTTAAGGGAAGTAATTTGATGAACATATCCATTCAACCCGTAAAAGTTAATATTGTAATTATCTTCTTCCCTTTTCTCTTTTAAGAGATGGAAGGAAAAATTCTGAAAAAAGTAGATGCTACAATTAGGCAAAGCAAAATAAAAAATCCATTAATCGTATTAGACTCGAGAAAATGTTAGATTTATTGCAAAGAAGTGGTTTAGCTTTTTGCAAAAATAAAGTGTGCATTGATTGAACATCTGTTTCTGAAACTGTACATTATTTTGGTAAAATTTTTGTAAATTCTGTCATTATGGCTAGCCAAAAATATTTAAGCAAAGAAATCCGATATAAGCCATTAAATCAAATAAGTTTAACTTAACTTCATACCTTTGACTAAATATTCAAAATTAACCAAAAGTCAGTCTTTAGATAATGAAATGGTAAAAAAGCCGATAAATCGGTATAAATTGTAAAATCATGAGCAGAGTTTCCTTCAAACTTTTACTGTATATAACTAATAACACTAATATTAACTCTATGCAACTTAGAGAAATTGATGTAGAAAAGAACATACACAAGGGTATTTTTGTTAAAAAATCGTCCGCTATATAAATCGTCCACAGATCGCGCGTGGATGGCCAGATCGTGTTAGCAACTTTTTCTATTTTGCTAGCGCTGTCAACGGATCAACTCCTAATATATATATATATTTCAAAGAAGAAATTACTGTGACAGGTGATTAAAGATAACGAAAACGTCATTAACTTCCATAAGTAGCGGTAATGTACCTGGATGAAGCAGTGGTAAGGTCGATGGACGCCGTTAAATGCCCTCATTGATGGAAGTTTTTTTGTACTACGCAACAGTCTTTTCACTAATTGAGACAAAATACACAACATGACAAAATTGAAACCACTGTTTTGGGTCCTCCACTTGTTTCTACAATTCCCTCTTAACCTAATCTCCGTGGTTGAAAAAACAACAGGTACTTTAGGGTCGTTAGTATATCCGCTTTATTATTTTGAGAAAACACTTGTTGTGAGATCGTAATAAAGTAATACGACATTAATGAATTAATTAGCACAGCAATATATGGGTCATACCAGGGTCGAGATATGACGAGATGAAATGTTTTATTATCCTTTCATCTTTTCGATCTGTCGGTTATACCATGTCATCTCTGTGACCGTTACGTTGAACTGCTGAGTATATCATAACTAAGCAATTAACATATTTATCAATTACATTTAACAAATTTGTTTGTGATTAGGGGGAGTGTTCATTCACCTTGGGGCTTGGACTCTTGGAAGTACACCCACATGCAGTGTTGGAACAAGGCGCAAGATCCAACCCATTCACGTACTTCAAGAAGCCCCCATTTCCAAACTGATAATACAACCCCCTCTTAGCTGGGAGAGCCAGGACCATGTAGTACACCATTACGCATTGAATAACGGAGCAGGAAGTGGAAGTCATGCAGATGCAAGGGGCTGAATGACAGCATTTACGACAAAGGAACTCTCTCTTGTGACCGTCTATCTAGTGTCGCCGTTACAAGAAGCTATAACCTTTAGCTTAGAGGCACATTTTCTCTTGTGGGCAAAGCTGAAGAAAAGTATCAGAAACTTCAGGCAAGATACTGATTTTATGACTAAGTAACCGGGGATGAATATTTGTTATGTTGCTATTCCCCGAACTCTTCTGCTAGGCTAGCTGTTCACTACCGAGTCGGGCTACAACTTAAGTAGCGGTAATGTACCTGGATGAAGCGACTCAATGGCAAGGTCGCGGTCAAAATGCCCTCGTTGATGGAAGTTTTTCTGTCCTACTACACAACGGTCTTCTTTTCTCGCAAACTGAGACAAAATATGCAACATGACATAATTGAAACCATCATTTTGGGTCCTCCACTTGTTTCTTCTACAATTCCCTCTTAACATAATCTCCATGGTTAAAATAAAAAAACAACGGGTCCTATAGGATCGTTGGCTCGCCAATTACGCATAATACACAATTATCTAAACTTTAGAGATTTCTGTTCTCGATTTCTCAACAAATTCTGAGCTCTACTATAATTTTAAATGAAGATTATATAATACCTCAATGAGATCATGACAAAAACAGAACTGAAATATATAAGTATACTCAAAAACCAAGAAATGTGAAACGCACGAAAAACAAGAGATCAAATTGAAACACGCAAGAATAAAAACTCTGAAATTAGTGAAAAGATCAGCCTCAACTCAAATCATGCAAGCATTTCATGTTCCTCCATAACACGGCTATGAGAAAAGTAGGACCCACACGTTCGTCCAACATGTTCCCAATTTTTTCAAAGGTCCACTCTTGCCCGCCGTTCCACGTTTCACTCGCTCCCACATTTATTCATTCATTCAAATTCAACAACTAATTAAATTACCACATTAATTATCTATAATTAAACCCGCTAATAAATTAAACTTCACTTAAACAACTCTTACCGTTGACCAAAATCACGCCACTGCCCAACCCTTTATATGCCTCGTACCCCGTTCCTCTGCCGGCCTCAGTATGAAACAAAGCACCGAAATTGTCGGGCTAAAAATGGCGAGGGAGAAGAGCGAGCTGTACGTCACCGTTCCGAGCTTCTTCAAGTGCCCGATATCAATGGACGTGATGAAGTCGCCGGTGAGCCTCTGCACCGGCGTCACCTACGATCGCGCCAGCATCACCACGTGGCTCGACTCCGGCCACAACACCTGCCCCGCCACCATGCAGGTCCTCCAGTCCACCGACGTCGTCCCCAACCTCACCCTCCGCCGCCTCATCCGCGTCTGGTCCGACTCCCTCCTCCTCCGCCCGCCGCTCGACTCCGCCGCCTCCCCGCCGTGGATCCCCGCTCCGGCCGTCTCGAAGCAGCAGCTCCTCGACTCCGTCAAAAGCGTCCGTGACGTCACTTCTCTTGCGAATATCGTCAGTTTCGCTAAGTACTCCGATGAAAACCGGGAGTTTTTAGCGAATTTCGATGGATTTTTGCCGGCGATATATGACGTTCTGAGGGAAGCCACTGCAATTCAAGTTGTCGAACAGATCGTCGCAGTTTTGGATCTGATTGTATCAGAACCCCGAGTGAAAAAGCAATTACATCAACTGATGTTCAGCGGCAATGGAGACTGCCTGTCTGCTTTTCTCTCCTTACTTCAACAAGGTAGTTTGACGTCGAAGATCAGTTCCGCTAGAGTTTTGGAATCAATTTCTTTCAATGAGGATTCTCAACTCAAAATCACCGAAAAACAGGGCTTACTGCAAGAATTGTACAATCTAATCAGCTCAGAATCCGATCAGACGGCTATGCAAGCCGGTTTATCGGCGCTAATTGCTTTGTCAACAACGAGGAAGGTTAAAAAAGAGCTCGTCCGGTTCGGAATCGTACGAACCGCAGGGAGGATTCTATCCAGCGCGGACGCTGTTTTTCCGGTGATCGAGAAGGCGATGAAGGTGCTGGAAATGGTGTCCGCGTGTACGGAGGGCCGGACGGCAATATGCGACGATGGCGGGGATTGTGCGGCGGCGGTGGTGAGGAAGTTGATGAAGGTGTCGCCGGCGGCGACGGAGCACGGGGTGGCGGTACTGTGGAGGGTGTGCTGTCTGGGCCGGGACCAGGCGGCGAGGGAGGCGGCGATGAGGGTCAACGGCCTGACCAAGGTGCTGCTGGTGATGCAGAGCGGTTGCTCGACGGGGGTGAGGCAGATGTGTGGTGACCTGGTCAAGGTGTTCCGGGTTAACTCGAGGTCGTGCTTGGCGAGTTACGAGACGAGGACCACTCACATCATGCCGTACTGACTTGGCTACGGTTCTTTGACTTTGAATTTTTTTTTGTCATTAACGTTTTTGACAATTGGATGCATTGGATTAGATGATTAGGTACACCAACAGGTTGTATATCAAAATTTTCAAAAGGGGGTCAGTTTGACAAAGCTGTTTATACAAATTGGTTCAATTTCATTAGTCAATGTTTGCAATCAGTGACATCTACAAAAGTAGTAGTGTTGAAGAAGTATTTGTCAATAACTTGGTCAAACCTACCAGAGAGAGGTTATTTCCACATTTTGAATAAAAAAGTTTTACTTCGTGGCCGCGTGTGTTAGACACGTAATTGAGACCTTCGTGTACGTTATATTTTCTTTTTCTTTGGGCAAATAGAGCATGAATAGGATAGAGTTTGAATGGTCTAGCTTTACATGATTATAAGAAGGATTAAAGTCATGGCATACACGACTGTCAAACTGTATTCGATCCTAAAGACTCACAATTCTCTTGAACTGAAGTCAGGACGCAAAGAACATATTGAAGCACCAGAGGTGATGAACTCTTTCCAAATTGCTCCTCGCAGTTGCAAACACGTGCCCAACATATCTGAATCCAAACTCCATGCTTCCAATGAAATGGCTACAAGTTTTGATCTTGACAACAAAAAGTATCAGTTCTATTGGAACTAAATTTCATTTACAACGGAACCAAAACCTTATAAAGACAGCATCAGCAAAATTAATCCATGTAAGGTTAGGTACTCAGTAAGAACTAGTAGGAGAAACCAACATACCTCAAAAACTCGTACAAGTAACTCTCGTCAAGTCGCCTCTTAGACGACAAAGGTGCATTCATTTACCCTCTACCCACCCCCCTACATCAAATTACGAGAAGATCTTGCCAACCTTATTCGAGTTCCAAAACCTTAACTTGGTTTAAGAATTTGCAACAAGTCGAAGGGAACAAATCCAAGGAAACACCCTCGGATACCACCACATATTGTACCCGCTTGTATGGTAGACCTTAATTTGAGTTGAAAATCCTTAATACCATACATATGATTGCTAAACCCATTTTAAGAATTTGCAACTAGTTGAAAGGAAGAAATTAAAATAACACATCGCATATACCACCACATACCTTAACAACGATTATACTAAGTTTGTTCTCCATCTTTGCCGCTTAAATTTGTTATGATAAATTACACATGGCACTCCTAAGATTTGCCATAAACTACACACTGTTCCTACTAAAAAAATTTATTACTCTAAGTTACACATTTTTATTTCAGTTAACAGGTTAATAGAATCAATGAAAAGTAAACAAATAAATTTACCCTTATGTCATCCCCCTCTCCAAACACCATCTTACCCCCTACAATAGTTCTCTCTCTCTCTCTCTCTCTCTCTCTCTTTCTCTCTCTCTCTCTCTCTCTCTCTCTCTCTCTCTCTCTCTCTCTCTCTCTCTCTCTCTCTCTCTCTCACACACACACACACACACAAAATACACACCCACTCACAACCTCTGTGAATCACCACGACTTTCACTATCATCCCCTTCTCCCCAACAACGTTGCTTCCAACCCCTATAATCCCACCATAATTGGCTTTCTACCACCACCAAGCCTACGCTGGCAACACCTTCCTGCGACCGAAAACACCCTCTGGTGAGCAATCACGACCCACCAACAGCCCCACCAGTGGCCACCACCAACAGCCCCACTAATGGCCACCACACTGCCCCGTCCCTTCACCTTACTAACAGGCCACCACCGCAGCCACCACGACCCACCATTCGGCCACACAATCCAACAATACCACTAGTAACCCCACCGTCTGACAACACCTTTCGTTGACTGATCGCGACCCATCAACAACAACCCCACACAGACCCACCAATTAGGGGTGGCAATCAGATACCCGACGGATCTCTGCCTCGCCCTGCCCCGTTAGGAGCTGGTTATTTTGACTTTAACTGAGTTAATGTGTGGGTATGGTAATTTTTTTTAAATCCACTGTGGGTTAGGATCGGGTCTGGTATTCTGCCCAACCCGTCCCAATATCCGACCGACACTCACCCCTATATGCTAACCCTAAGCATCAATAAATCTCAACCGTCCATCCAAGCATATATATAGTTTTCATCCAAAATTATTTTGTCTTCTCTCAGTCTCTGCCCACCTACCAGCGACTGCCTCATTTCTTCCGATCTTCTTTCCCTCTCCCCCGAAAACCTCGCAACCACCTAACCAACGACCACCCACCACCGCACCACCACCACCACCTAACACTTAACCAAACACATCCACCTCTACTTCCATCTCGGCCAAAGACCGTAACCATCACCTCCACGATTAGTCCACCTCTACCGTCATCACCACACCACATAACCAACATGTCCATGAAGACTGGAGTCTGAAGTTGATCGGCGTCCACCGTCCACCATCAATTGTCACCACCACCTCCACTACATCCAGGCTAATTAGCTTATTTACTCTTCTACTGCCATCCTTTTAAATATGTTCTCTTTGTAAACTGAATTCATGTGATGAGAAATTACTGCAACAACTTGATTGGATTCATTTCAATTTCCATGATTCATGGTATTTAAGTCTTTAATGATTCCAAATCCTCCTATGTTTTCTTGTTTATTGTTGTAAATCGGTAGATCAAGAGAGGGACATGATGATTATGATTACTCTATTTACAGTTTCAATTCAATCGTGAGTTGTTTTCTTTCTTCTTCTTCTTCTTCTTCTTTTGATTCTATGATTGAATTGTATATTAGTTGTTTTTAATGCACAAATTAAACTATCATGAACAAATTAGCTTATCAGGCTTAACAGATTTTCTTTTACAGTGAACTTTTCGGCTTAGATAATCTTCATTCGCAAAACCCACGTCTCCCATCTATCAATCAAAGGAAAAACATGTTTTGCATTTCTTCATGCGTTTTTAGCTAGATGGCAAAGAATCCAGAGTTGCTGCTTGGTAAATTAGCTTGACATGTGGTTAGTTAGTTGTATATTTGCTGAACTTTTGCAAGGGAAACCGTCCTCACTGGGAAAAATTAGGTTAAGACATGTCTTTAGTTTTAGTTTTTTACTTCTGCTGCTATGTAATCTCATGATTGTTGAGTTTGACACTTATTTTAATTTGTGATTGATGGTCTAGTCTTTACCTTTGGGATTTTAGTACTTGCCCTCAGAGTTTAATATTAGGACATTGTACTTGAGCACAGTGCTTGATGCACCTGCCTAGGAAAAGTTTAATGCCAATACTATAGATATAATCACAAAGGCGTGGAATCAATAGAATTTCATGAATTAATTACCATAATTCAAAAGTATACTTTATGTAGTCGCGAATGCTTCTTGATGCAACCAATTATTGTAATTTTGTGTTAGCTAAGTATCTATCTTTTTTGTTCATCCTCAGGCTGCCTTACTCTCCTTTTGCAATTACGGTTTTACACAGGCATCAAAACATTATCACCAGTACATCTAGCGATACTTGGAAGGAGTTGGTGGAGGGAGCTTAATTGAGTACCCAGGGTTTATGAGGCCCATAATTTGTATTTGCTGCTTCCAAGTGATTGCTTTGCTACGTTTGTATTGTCATTAAACTATTTAGTAAATGTGGTGTAATCTATTTGAACATTAATTTGAACTATAGTGTAATGTATTTGAACTATGATGTAATCCATTAGTTTGTCTTTTATGATTTTTGGACATTAATTTGATATTTGTCTATTTTATTTTTTTTGATACAATTTTGTAATATATGTTTAAAGTGAAAACAAATTCTAGAAAATCAAGCGGGACAGGTTGGGTCGGGCGGGTTGGTGCAGGTTATGAGTGTTACAAGGAAGGGCGAGACAGATCAGGGTAGGGGCGGGTTTTCTAAACAAACTTAGGATTGGTTATGGTATTGCACATAGATGATCCGGTGGCGGTGCGGAGCGTTGTAGGGTTTTAAGACCACCGGGGCAGGTACGGATTTCATAAGATCCGCATTTGATCCGCCCCATTGCCATTCTTACCACAAGTGGCCACTGCACTACCCCGCCACAACCCACTTGCTTTGTCAGCCCATTTCCACATCTAAATCAGCCCACCCACAACCACCCATGAACCCACGACCACTAAGGCCACTACACCGCCCTGCCACGACCTACCACCGTCGGCCAATTTCCACATCTAAATCGGTTGTGACTGACCGATGTTAAAGAGAGAGATGATATTGCACGGCGACTTAGTTAGATTGGCGAGGTGGTGATGTTTACTGACGGTGGAAAATGGTAGCCCAATCTAGGCACCGACAGTGTGGTAATGTGCGATGGATGACTGTGGCGATGCCATAGGTTGTGTGGTGATGATGTGGTGCGACACAAATGTGTATGTTTTAGGTGGGTGTGGGTGCGTACTGTGTTAGGAGGTGGGTAACATTGTGGTGGTGCTAGATCTGTTTGTGGTGGTGGTAAGTATCTTGTGGGCAATGTGTTTTTGTGTGTGTTGGTGCTGTTTGGAGGTGGATAACATTGTGGTGGTGTTGTGATGGTGCTAGATCTGTTTGTGGTAGTGGTAAGTATCTTGTTGCAGTATGTTTGTGTGTGTGAGAGAGAGAGAGAGAGAGAGAGAAAGAGAGGAGGGAGAGAGAGAGAAGCAGCGGTTTTTTAAGAGGGGGATGACGGCAACGCCGAAGGAGGTACTTTGGAGTCGGCGACACTGACTAAAGAACAGAAGACATCTTGAAGGCAATTTCGGTAAATCACAAAATATTATGTGGTGACTTAACTTTTATTCACACATGCTTAATGGAGTTTTCTGTAAACATACTATAAACTATAGGGAGCGAAGTGTAATAACAATACTTAATTGAAATCAATTGTAATTTATGGGAAATCTCAAGAGTACTGCATGTAATTTATCCTTTTTTTTTTGTTGAGAAAATAAGGGTGAAATCGTCCTAGTAAAATTTTGTGCTCAACGTAAAAGACAGAGTGGGCTTTGGGTTACTGACATACTCTAACAAGATCACACGGCAAACTAAGGAAATGGTCCTGTCCAGCTTCCATCCAGCAAACTCATTTGGATGCTTTCAGCAGTAAAGATGATGGATGCGGGCACAATTTTAGAGCAAATCAATGTAAGCAATCAAGTCATGCACTCGGTGCTTAGACCAGCAGTAATAGTGGCATTCAAAGTTCAAACTAAAAAACCAGAAGAGCTTGCGATTTGCAGAACTTGAACAACCAAAAATAGTCGAAAGATAGAAGAAGTCCGTTCCAAGTCTGAAAGACAAACTGGTAGAAAAGTTTCCACCATCCAAAATAATACTAAGACGAGAACATGAATCCAACTGACTCCTGATGATGCTGCCACTTCGTTTCTGCTGCTGACACCGCTGAAATTGAAATAATAATGAGAGAGAGAGAGAGAGAGGTGCATAGCACTTGCATACCATTAGATTATGGCTCAACGACGCTCATATGGACCTGAACGCTCACGGCTATATCTATCGCTTCCTGATCCTCCACGACTGCCAAATTCCCTGTTCCGCCCGCCAGAGCGATCCCCATTACGATCAGGGCCATAGCGACTGCCACCTCCATACCTGTCATCCCTCCCACCATATCTGCTGCCACCTCTTGACCCATCTCCAGATGGGCATTCCCTGGCAAAATGCCCAGGCTTGCCACATTTGAAGCAGTCCCCGCCTGATCCACGCCCACCTCCCCCTCCACCTCCATAGTCACGATCACGACCCCGGTCTCGGTCCCGGCCCCCATCCCGGTCCCTACCAGAACCCTGGTTTGGCTGAGCTTTGTCCACTGATATGTTTCGCCCATCTAAATCAATTCCATTCATAGCTTCAATTGCGTCTTCCATAGCTTTTTCTTCATCAAAAGAGACGAATCCAAAACCGCGAGACCGACCAGAAGATCTGTCCATGACGACCTGAAACAGAGCTTATATGGGAGTCAGGAGCGCGTAATCCCCCATTCCCCACAAACAAAAAGACACGGAACATAAAACAAAGACAACAAAGTCCACCAACTGGAGGACAAAACACGATCACATGAACGAACTTCCTTCGCAGAAAAATATTGAAGTGCCCATAATGCGGCTATATACATGAGAAGGCACATGTCAAGCGCTCATACACTAAAAGAGGAATGATAGTCACACAGAAATGCTAACTTGTAGGTGTAGCATATCAATCTCCTTCAGCTTTATAATCTCGTTGCATTTAAGCCTCCACATTCTTGTAAGAGATCCATTATGACCATTGTGGAAAACTTAAAGTAGTTGAGAACACTCAAAACCTACATTGGAAGTTCCAGGAAATAATTTGATCTGCAGACGGCAAGATGTGGAACAGGTTGTGATGCCAGACAAATCGCCAATGCAGGGGGAGGTCATTAACATCTATACAGTAATTTCGAAAGTTTGATTTCCGCTAGATAGGTCATAGTAGTTCAAAATTTACTTGGTTAAATATACTGTTGATCTTAAGTGAATACAGGTCAAGATCAGCAGCCTATTGTAGTTACAAAACTTACATACTGCTTAGCCATCCTTGCAAGTAGCAACTTTCCTATGCTTATGCTGTACAAGAAGATGTATAAAACATGCACCTAACAATGCCAAAGTTATCTCAAATAAAGAAGGCTAAAATTTTCAAGCTGTTCAACTTTAAATAAGCAGTCAAAGGGTTGGACTGGCAGGCCCAGTCTTATCTGTTAATTTTGATGCAAGTTTTTAAGGCATTTCTATCCCTCCCCCTCCCTCTCACTCGCTACGACTGTGCCCTAGATTCATTCTTACAAGTTTAGCTATCTAAAATAGTTGTTATATCTCATTATAGACTACTATATATTTATAAAATAGGTTATTGTTTGCATCAATTTATTTAGTTGATCAAATAGATAATTCTAAACCTATTACAAAGGACCGTCAAACTACAATATGAAATCCTTCAAAAGAATAAGTCAGACAAAAGATAAGGAAATTGTAGCAATAAAAAAGAAAGAAGCACCAATTTATGGAATGAAAAAAGTAAGAAGCAAAACATACATCTATTCAATAAGCACATCTATTCACTGATTACCTTTGCATCAATAAGACGGCCAAACTTCTTGAATGCTTCTTTCAGATCTCTGTCAGATGTTGACCATGAAAGGTTCCCAATGAAACAGCGATACTCCTCCTCTTCACTCATGTTTAACTGACAAAAAAAGAATGAACCTTAGGAACACCACGTGAACATTATCCCAAAACCCCGGCCCAATTCTTCACTACACTGCGAGACTGGTGAATATTTATAACACTGTTGTCAAGGACTCCATAAGCTATAACTTGAAAACGTAGAGTAGCAATATGATGCAATACACATAGTTATAATTACTGACTACAAAATATTCCATACCAAGAAACAAATGAGTGATTTCCCTGTTTTCAAGTGCAAAACAGAAGTATTTATTCTGCTGTTCTGATGAAATGACCAGACCCACACCATATACGGATAGCATTGGCAAACTGGAATTTCTGTAGACAATATGACTAATGCATGTCTAACAATATTTTCAGCTTCCAACACACAGGGAATTGACTATGCATGTTGTACCATAATCACGAACGCCAAATTCATCATATTTGTTGCTGAAACATCGGTAAAACGAGAAGCTAAGGGTGGAAGCAATATGAAGGAGCTAATACTTGATAGGTTTAGCTTATCAAAGGGTATCAAACTGAAAAGTCGTTCGTTCGTGTGTGAGAGGGAGGGAGGGAGGGAGGGAGGGAGGGGGAGAGAGAGCTTAGCTATGGCTACCACCTCACATCATGGTTCAAAGGTGTGACACCAGCCAAGAGAGGTGCGTGACTAGGCTGCCTCAGGTGCAAGAGTGCACGCATAGCCATAGGCACAGCGCATTCCACAAGAAGCACGTCTTTATGCACTCTACGCATGCCTAATCAAAGCCAGGTCAAGGTTTCTTGAAACTGAGAGCTGCTATAAATTTTACTTAAATGCGCTGACCAATTAGTTACATAAAAAAGAAGAGCATCTGATCCCACCTGAAGAAAGACAAAACAATAAGGGGAATATTATCCATCAACATTTACTTATTATTCTGCCAAACGGAAGGTGTTTCAGGCGCTTCAAAGGCATAGTTAGGTGTGTAAAAGGCAATAGTGATTATGACGAGATTGACCCTCCCCGTCGTTCATCCCTTAATCAAAACTCAAGCCCTATACTTGTATTTCTACATTATCCGTATGGAGAAGTATTTTTGCCTAAAAACGGTAACAATATATGGGAAAACCAGAGGTAAACGTATCTGCTGAATAGGCTACTCTACCATGATACCCTCCATTATTTGTTCGTTAATTTAGTTACAATAAGATGGTAAAATGACCATATGATTTCATAAGAAATATTCCACCTTCAACCAGCCAACTGCAGTGATCGACGTCGTTGCCAATTCCGGATGACGATGATGCGGTGGAGGTGGATAGTGGTGGCTCTGGTGGACAATCTGACACCGCGGTGAGTTGAAACAGTAGTTGGGAGATGGTTGTGGGAAGTGGGAGTGAGGGACATGGACCAGTAGTTGCGAGATAGTGGTGGGGGAGAACGCGACGACCGCAATGGAAAGCAGTGGGGTGAGATCCAATGTCTGGTTGCATTGGGTGTTGCTGGTTGTGGATTTGAATACAATTGTATTGCAGATTCCCAGTGGTGGTTCTGGATCATTTCAATCATGATTGCATGGGAAGTGGTGGCGCTGAAATGGGTGGTGGTTGTGGTCAAGAGTAAGGGTGAAGGCAGGTGGTGGGTACAATGGTATGGATTGTGGCGATGGGTAGAGCAGCAGTGGTGGTGAATCATTAGCTGGAGATGGTCGTGGGTCGATAGTGGGGAGAGGTGGCTGGATTATGCATGAATGGGGAAGGGGGTGGGAGGCGACAGTAGTGGCAAGCAAGGAGGGGAAGGTGACCGGTAGCAGGGCTTGGGGATAGGCAATAGGGATAAAATACCATGTCAGAGGGAACTAGTCTATGGGCTATTCTGGTAAAGTAGTCTCTTTAGCAAGTAAAATTACGTGCTTAATTGAGCAGCTCCAGTTTCCACATAATCTATTCCAGGACCTAAATGTGTAATTCGAATTACAAAGACATCTACATTTGATCTCTCCCTCCCATAAAGACCGTCATTTCTTACCCACTCCCTCTACGTCCCACACTCCCACCGCCCAAAATAGGATTTGCTTTCTTCCTTTAGCGTGGCTCTTTTGGGAGGAGTCTCAATGCCTCCATCATCTCTTTGATCCCTAAAAAGGGTGCTGCATTTGATATTAGGGTTTTTTGGCCAATCAGTCTTCTCAAGAGTGTGTACAAATTGCTCTCTAAGGTTCTTGCCATCAGGTTGCAGAAGGTTCTCTCTTTAGTAAATGCCTTTGTGGAGGGAAGGCAGATCTTGGACAGTGTGATTGCGAATGAGTATTTAGTTTCCCGCAAAAGATTTTACCAGACTTGTTTCTAAACTTGACATTGAGAAGGCTTACAATTGCGTTTGTTGGAGATTTCTATTGTATATGTTAGCCAGAATGGGTTTTGAGAGAAGTAAAGGCCTTGGATGGCCTTTTGCTTGTCTACAGTTGGTATTCGGTGAAAGTTAATGACTCCATTATCGGTTACTTCTCGTCTTCCTTGCCTTGTTTTCTCTTCCTCGTCAAAATGAAGGTTTAAGCCGCCATTTGCTCTATGAGGCTGATGCAGAGTTCAGGAAGGAGAGAAAGAGGAGGGAGCCCCACGCCGGGGGGGGGGGGGGATGGACCCTTCACTTTAGCGTGAAGGGGCAATGTCGACACGACCCAACACCAACACTGGTATGGGATCGGTGTCATACTTGTGATCTGCTGGACAGGGATGCCACATCAACATGCCCGCCTAGAAAAAGAAGATAAAGTCAAAGAAAGAGCGCTGAAGTTTTACCAAGAGAGAAGAAGATCTGAGACTGGTCGTCTGAATTTGGATCAGGCCATCAGAAAACTTTCGCGCGAGAGAGAGAGAGAGAGAGTAAAAACTCATACCTTTGACCGAGTGTTGTCGGTCACTCCATCCTTTTTGCTTTTTGAAAGGCTGCATAGCACCCACAGGCTTCTTTCTTTTCCTTTTCTTTTTAAATTTTTGGCACTGCCAACTCCCAAACAATTACTAATAAAACAGAATCCAAATAATATATATTTTCAGCCAAAACCTAATTACATTTAACACCCAATCCATAGTATTATATGTATCATAAATGTTTTAGCCGTGTCCCCTTCTCCATGTCCCCGTATCCCTAATTTTCCCAAATAGGCGAGTCCAACACTCTAACAAATGTGGGATCCGGACACCGATACAGAGTCCATGTAACATAAGTGGTATCTCAGCTATTGTTCATGGACAAAACAATCTTGTTTTTGATGCGGATGATGTTCAGCTCCATCATTTACGACTTCTGCTACTAATCTTTCAGGCTTGCTCCGAGCTAACAATTGATGTATCATCCCCAATATTCGTGTCTTGGCTTGGTTGATGTGGTGCAGGGTTGGGAGTCTCCCTGCCAGTCATACTTGGGTTGTGCGGTTCAGTGCTTCAGCGGATTGAGAAAAGGTTCGCTGGGTAGAAGAAGAAATTTCTTCTGAAGGGGGCTGCCTCAATTTGATTAAAAGTGCTCTGTCCAGATTTCTTTTCATGTATCTCCTTGTAACAGCCTCGTTGGCACATATATATAAAATTGAAGAGAGTTTTTGGAAGGAAATATTATCTAGAATGTTGGCATGCGGCGTGTACCCATAATCAGTCTGGGGACTTGGGCATCAAGGGGTTGAGAGATATGGCGGAAATGGATGCCGATAGCAGCTTCCGGGTGGGCTGTTAGTAGGGGTGGACTCAGTTTGAGAAGATCGTTCACTTTGAGTTTGGCAATGGCTCTCAGGTTCATTATGACTTGATACATATGGAGTGGTGAGAAGGAGTTGTGCAAGGCTTTCCTATGTTTATTTAGTTTCCCTGTGACAACTAACAATTATCAAGTCCTACAATTTTCATATGGCCCTATTTGCCTTTAGTAGCTATGCAAGGGCATTAAAGTTTTTCCTCAGATGTATACCTATAAAATGCCCACTGGAGCTGCTTCTTTCCCTTACCACTATCTGAACGTTCCCAATCTTATTTTCTTAAGTCCGGACACTTTGGCTCTTACGTTTGTAATGGCCCAATGGCAGTCTCAAGGTTATGCAGGTCCTAAGTAGCACGGACATGCACACCGCGTCCGACCGGGACACTGGACACTGGACACTGCAATTTCCAAAAAACCAGAGATTTTGGACACTACATGACACCGCTGAATTTTTTTTAATATATTTTTAATCATACTTAAAATTTAAATGCAATATATTACAAAAAAACATGGTACATAACATAACATAACAAAGTACTTCACCACTCAACTCTTACTAAGTCATGCAAACAGGTCACAGAAACAGGGAAAGCGCCCTCTTCTTCACCGTCCAAACAGAAACAGAAACAGGAAGCAGAAACAGGGAACTCTTGCAACGTCAGAAGAAATTACTTCACTACTTAACTCTTACAAAGTCACACAACTATTATCTCTTTCCTTCGACCAAGGGCTCAATCTACATTAATAGTTTCATCTTCAAATGTACCGAAACGAGAGAGAGATGAGAGAGAAAGAAGGATACCTCAATAAAGAAGGAAAAAAGAAATAGATGAGAGAGAAAGACGAAGGTACCTGTTGCTGGAATCCGGAAACGGCGGCGAGATCCTCCGGCGACCAGGTTGGGTGGGTCGTCTGGTTCTTTCTCTTTTCTTGACGCAGCAAGAAGAAGACTCGGAAGACAACGGTAATTGGTCGATCTAATTAGGGCTTCCTTAAAGTTAATTTCACAAAGAGCTCCAAAATTGTCAATTATTACACACAAACCCCCGAAATGCGTTTGAAAATTTGTACTTTCGCCCCATATGTTTCGACACTTCTTTATAAGTCTTTATAAGGTGTCAAGAAGTGTCGTATACGGGCACTTGCAAAGACGCTTACGATAGGATGAATGATCAAGGTCTCTAGAATGTTCGCTAACTCTCTAAACATGCTTCTTGTACATAAGAGATAATTTTAAAAAGGTAGAAAGATTTATAAATATCTAAAAATTATTGTATATAGTTTTAAAGACGGAATATTGATTATAGAATAAAATGTATCCCCACCGTCTGCTGAGAATGTGGAATAGTATAAATAGTTAAAGCGTCACTTAGTCAATGCATAGAGTGATCTCAAGCATTGTATCATTCTCCAAGCAATGAAATGAATATCATTATGTCAAACTCTCGTTTTTCTTTGTTCATTTACTCTTAACATCATTTAACTCGGGGGAGAGGTTGATACAGCGTAAGTAGTAATGTCAATGGGGGCGGCTTGCACCGGCCGAGAAAACGGGCCTAACCCAAGGCCGAAGGGGTGGGGAACGGGGCCGGGCTGGGCCGAGTAAGGAGAGAGGGATATCTAGGCCAAGTTCAAGCCCTGGCCCTAGGCCCAATATTTAAGGCGGGGCTTGGGCCAGACCTCGGCCCAACAATTTTTTTTTTCAAAAATTCTTGTTATTCATTTTCGAAATCCTGAAGTTATCACTCAAGGCCCTTTGATACTTCACCCATTCCATGGAATTAAATTTAGAATTCAATTCACCTTTTTTTGTTTGAAACAAAAAATAAATAAATTACATAATTTTTATTTATGTTTAGAACACTTATAAAATGAAAATGTGATAATTTTTTTATAATTATTCTCTTGACTTGTGATGCAGAATACATTATGATAAATTATTTTGAATGTATTGGTAACACTACGTGATGGTAGTAGTGTGTATATAGTTACAATATAAGTTAAATGCTCTTGACAATTTAAATTTATATAAAATCAACTTCATTCCAAGATATAATTGATAGCCTCTACTAATTCTCTAGTAAGTTTTAGTTCGTAACATATTAGAAAAATAATGTGATATTCTCACCTACAAGAGAAAAAGTGTAACATGTATATGCATGTTGGATAGGCAATTTTACTACTTGCTTTTACGTGTACATATGTTCTAGGTATCCAAAAAAATTAATCGTACATTAATTACAATATTTAATTAAACTAGTTTTGATATCGTGTTTTGCACACGAGAAAACTGTCGTACAATTTTAAAATACTAAACTATATAGGAAGAGTCTCTTTCTACCTTGTAGTCGTTGCTAAAAAGTTAACAGCAAAAAATAATTAAAAAATACATGAGAAGTTGCAGATAGTATTTTTCCACACTCGATAAGAGTGCTATTATATTACTTACTTATAAATTAATATACAAAGAAACACCACTAAATGTCAATTCTTTAAAAAAAATAAGACTTTTCCTTTTTAAAATTAAAGTAACATAAAGTATAATTTAACTTTCAAAAGGATAAATTCTCATACCACAAATAAGAAAAAAAAAGTGTTAAAAGAGAGATCAGGCACTTGAAGTAGAATATAAGGGAGGAGAAAGATGTAATTACTAATTTAATTATCAGATTTAAAAATAAATTACAAATAACTTAAAGTTAATTTAATAATTGATTTACAAACCAAATCGTAAACTTAGATTATCACAAAAGTAAGTATTGTGGATCATAAATAAAAATAAAAATGCAAAAAAAGTTGGTGATGATTAATGATTAGTTTACAAAACATTAATACCGTGACACGTGGCATTCCAAAATTAAAAAAAATGAAATCTATTACATTTCCAGTTTTTTCTCTAGTTTTGTAAACTGGAAAAAAAAAACGAGTTTGGCACACAATTTTTATTTTTTTGCCCTTTAGTTTTGAAAATCATTTTTTAAACACATGATTTAGGGCGTGATTAAAATTGCAAGAAAAAGTTCTAAGTGTAAAAGAGTACGAGATGGGTAGGGGGCGCGAGGTGCGCATTGGTTGTCATAAATTTTTTTGACAGTGTGTGTGTGAGAATGGTGGCAATGATATTGGTGATGGTGGTTGAAGTTGTTGACGACGCTCGTCTTGGGTGTGTGCAAGGCCAAAAAGGGTGGCCATGGTAATTGAGGCCGAGGGTGAAGGGAGGGGGAGGCCAAAGGGGTGGGTATGGCCTTAGGGAGTTGGATGGAAGGGAGGCTGAAGGTGGGAAAGGAGGTTCGGCCATGGGGAAAAGGTAGAGAGGTTGAAGGTTGAAAGGGAGGGGTGGGGCAAGGTTGATGATGGTCGGTTAGAGGTGGCTGAGGCCGAGGTGGAGGGGAGGAGGGCCAGGGAGGCGATGAAAGAAAGGGAAAAAAGAATGAGGGGAAGTCAGTAGCGGCGTGAGCTACCTTGTGGGGGGAGGGGCGGGGGAGAAAGAGAAGGAAAGGGGGAGCGACCGAGGTCGAGGGGGGACGGGGGCAGGTGGCCGAGGCTGACTTGGGGGGTATGGGAGAGAGGAACGGGAAATGGGGGGCGGGGCGGGGTGCTACAGCCCGAGGCCAACTTGGGGGGCATGGGAGAGAGGAAAGGGAAAGGGGGCGGGGCGGGGTGATGCGACCCGAGAGGGAAATAGGGATGGGGGAGAGAAGGGAGGGAAGATATAGATGGGAGCGGGGGAGAGGAGGGAGGAGAAAGATTGGGCCAGGGGAGTCACCGGCGGTGGGGGCGACACTGGCGGGGGAGTGTTGGCAGAGGGCGAGGCCCAGGGAGAGGGTGGCGTATAGGGGGCGGCGGCGTGAAGGAAGAATAAGGAGAAAGAGAGGAAGAAAATTAGGGTTTGTGCAATTAGTTTTTTTTTTTGGAAAGACGGGTTGGGTTCAGGGTCTGGGTTTGGGCTTGGGACAGAGAGAGAAAGGGACGCGGGTCGGGCGGGTTCTGCCTTTTTTAAACTTGAATTTTTTGAATTTTAAATTTCATTTTTTTACAGCGATAAGGAGGGACCCCCCCCCCCCCCCCCAAGAAAGTTTTCAAAATGTTCATAAAAAGAATGAGATGAGGGGAGTATGAACTTTTTTTCCATAAGAAAGAGAGAGGTTATGTATGAAGTGGGGAAAGGATGGTGAGGGAACAGAGGAAAATGTGAGAGGGAGAGTGATGAGAGCATGAATGTGGGGAGTATGTGGGGAAGATGAAAAACTTGAAAAAAAATGTGGGGAGTGTTGAGAATTTTCTAAGTGTTGGAAGGAACATATGGAGAGGGGTGTGAAAAATTTTGTTGAAAATTTTTCTAAGTGTAAGAAAGGGTAAGAGAGATGAAGGACTACATGGAAGAAAATTTTTGAGAATTTTTCTATGTCCCAGCAAAGGGAGAATGGAGTTTGGGCAAGGGTACCAAGGGAGGCTGCTGAGGGTGGTGCCCTGCTGTGAAAAAACGAAGAATTTTTTCTAAGTGTCCTTTATCAATTTTTTTTAATAAAGGGTGGTCATGCAACCGCAACCACGAGAGGTTGAGATGAGCGGGATGAGGGACTCAGGCTGATGGCCTGTCATCAGTGACCGACTGAGTGACAGAGGCAGGGAAGGGTTGGTGAGGCGTGTTACATGCATACCTGGCAGAGACAGTCGCGAGACCTGGGGGAGTGTCAACTGGCAGAGTCGAGACTTAGTAGCGTGGCGCGTGCCACCCTACGCACCACGTACCAAGTTGTATGGGATATGAGGCTGAAGAGGTTGGGCAGAGGTGAAGCCCCTAAGGGAGTGGGTAATGACATCAACGGTAGTGTCAGTAGACTTGTCCAAGAACAAAGTAGCTTGAAAATTTTCAAAGTCTGAAAAATGTAACTTCATTGATAACAAAGATAAGAAACATGCCTTGGTACATGGGGTGGCATACATGGAAACTTGCAAAATGAATGAAAAAAATTACAAGTGTGAAAAATGCACTAAGGTAGGTCAAGGCTTGTCGGGTGGGTCATATGTCCCGCACTTAGAGTTTGAGTTCTCCGAATACAATCTTGTCAACGAAGACAAACTGAAGGCCCCTGCACCACTTGAGGCCGTGATCGACCTTCCGACGATAGGGGCAGTAGTTGGGATGGGCTAAGTCTTCTGGGGTAGGTATAAATTTTCATATGGAAGGGTTATGGCATTGTTGTTGATCCAAGTGTCGAGGAGAGCTCTGACAATCTTTCAAGTGGCACGGGTATTTCGGGGCAGGCATTGGCTGCCCCCTCTTGTCAGGACACTCATCCCTCCCTTGGGTTTGGCGCTTGCGATTGTTGTCATCGTCACTGGCAATTTCGACTATCACGGCCAAGGCAAGTTGAGTTTGGGGCTTCGGGGTCTTCGACGGACCGACCGAGTCATAGGTGCGTCCCGTAGCTTCCTTGAGATGTCCCAAGACTGAAATTAGAGGTTTTTAAGGTAAACCCCATAGGTGTCTTTCATGTTCTTGATGCAAATGGGTACAAGGGTTTCATCCTTGTTGAAGTCAGTGCATTCCAAGCACTTGTGATGAAATCGCATAACATAGCCGTTGAGGTCTTCCCCGGGGTTTTGGCGGATTTCGGCAATGTCAACGATGGTTACATGTTCTGTTTCATAGTGCAACTTGTCAAGGAAGAGCTGCACCATGTTAGACCAGGAGTTAATAGTACTGTCGGGGATCTAGTGGTACCAAGAGTAGGCTAGGTCAGTTAGGGACTTGTGAAATTCTCGGAGCTTCAAAGTGTCATCCTCCCCGTAGTGATCTAGGGAGCCAGAAAAATGGGTGATGTGTTCGCGGGCATTGCTCTCCTTGTCGTTGAACAGGGTGAAGGCTGGTTGCTTGTACTTGACAGGGTAGGGGGCTTGGTAGCGAGGCTACCAAAGTAGGGTGCATGGCTAGACAACTTAGAGGGGGAGTGTGGTAAGGATGATTGCTTGAGACGACGGAGGATGGTGTCAAGGTCATGCTTGGTGACATATGAAGCATGCAAGGGTTTGTGTCCTGTCGGGATGATCCTGGCACCAGAGCCCCCAGAGGGGGCAACCTGAGGCATTGATGGGATGACAATGGTAGAGAAGGGTTGGTGGTGGGGAACAACTTGTTGGGGTATGGTTTGCATATGGGTAGCGTCAGCTGCTGGAGGCTGATCGTCAGGAAGGGTCGACTGAAGCAAGTCGGGGGCAAGAGTTTTGTTTGGGTGTCGATTAGTTATGTTCGGATTAGGCTCCATCTCAAGTGAGTCGTGAGTGTCCGAAGCACTTCAAGCAAGGGTAAGGTATGGCGCCCGCGGGTGGAGGTACCACGAGTCCTACTGCCGAGGGCCCAGGGGACCAAGGCAGCGGTGGTCGTGACCATAGTTTTCAAAGGCGCAGGCGCACCTAAGGTGAAAAGGGTCCCTGGAGCCTAGGCGCAAGGCGCATCCGCTCGCCTTTTCGAAGTGAGGTGCAAAATAAAAATAAAAATAAATAGAAATTAGTGCATTAGACCAATAAAGTCACATAAAAAAATTTAGAACATGACAATTTAATAAATTTTAAACACTAGAAAAACTTTCAGATATAATGAGAAGTAGTTGATCCTAATTAAATATGACAACGTCATCCTTATCATTAGGGAAAGCTAAAGCAACAATAATTTTTTCAAAAGGGAATCATAGGCTCCAAATTTTTTTAGAGATTACTCCTTAATTTCATCTTCTTTGTCTATAAAGTGAAATGAATGAGAATATTTATTTAAAAAAGAGTAACAATTGGAGACGAGACACTAGCACAATGAACAATAATACAACAATCGAGTGACTAGGGATTTGGAGTTTTAGGTTTTTTTTTGTGATTTAGATATTGGTTTGTTATGTTATGAAATAAAGAAAAAATAATAGTGATCAGTTGAGATGATGCCATTATGCAAAAATCAAAAATTAGGATTTTGGGGCTTTTCTTTGCGCCTCCACCACCGCCTTGCACCTTGAGCCTGGGCGCCTAGGCGCTCGCCTTTTCCAAGGGGCTACGCCTAGCCATAGGCGAGGCGCAGGTTGTGAGCCTTAGGCGAGGCGCAGGTTGTGCCTTGCACCCTTTGATAACACTAGTCGTGACACTTGGACCTGAGTAGGGCAGTATACGAATCGAGTTTGAGCAGAACATGGGTGTGTTCGAACTTGGATTTGTTTAATTTTTGGTATGTTTGAGCTCGGCTCAAGTTTGTTAAGAGCCAAAACTTCAATGTTTTAACTCGGCTTAAGTACATGACTAAAGAATTCAGGCTCGACACGTTTAACAATATGAGTCGAACTCGAGTTCCAAAACTCAGCTCGTGTTCGAGTTCAACATCTAACAAATCCCTAAATCTCTAAATCTGCAAAAAAGAAATCCTCAAATCTTTCAATCTAATCAAGCTAAAATGAATTACAAGCGATATTATAGAATATACAAAAGGGATGTAGAATAAAACACTACAAATTAAATAAGATCTTGATCTATTGGCGATAGAAACAAAGAAATGGCATGATGCATGCGCCAGCGAGGGGGAGATATGACTTCAAAGACACGCGCCGGTGATGGTTAGATGAAGACTTTGAAGACATGTGACGGCGAGATGTTGACTTCGAACTTCGAAGAGATGCGATGATGGCATCGTAGCTGGCCTCGTTGACGGCGTCGAAGCCATGATATGCACGCTTAGAGAGGGCGATAGAAAGAGAGAGAGAGAGAGGCAGGGTGGAGGAGGTATGTGCGATTTGTGAGGCGTGTGTGTGTGACGGGAAAGGGATGAAGAGCAGATGGTAGCGGCAGTCTGTGTGTGCTTTGTATATGTTTAGGTTAAGTTTTAGTTTATATAGTTCTAGGGTTTCTTAGATTTTGGGCTTCACAGATTGTGGAGGTGTCAAAAGGGCTAGGCGGCCCGCGGGCTGGCCCGACCCGGCCCGTTCCTCTCGGTGAACATTGACGGCCCTAAACAAATGGGCTTTGGACCTGGGCTTGGACCAGGCCAAGAAATTCTAGCAAAAAGCCCGGGCCAGGCCCGACCCGAAAAAAGCCCGGGTTTGGCCCCGGATTTCAAGCCTGGCCTTGGCTCGGTTTTAGGCCCGATTCTAGCAGGCCCCACGATTTTCAAATTTTAATTTCCCCCCTTTTCCCCCCAACGGTTATATTCCCCATTATTTCCCTAAATTCTACTTTTACCCCCCCCCCCCCCCGAACAGCAATATAACAGCTAGTTTGGAGGGTATTTTGATCTAACTTAATTTTTTTCAACTCTTTTAAGGGTTTTTACACTCTTACCCTTCTCAACAACTATAAACAGATAGTTTTTAGGGACATTTTGGTCTTTTGTGAAGTTTCAAAAATTTATAAATTCATATAATTTCTCTTTAATTTTCACACCAATCTTCTTACTCTTTTTTATCTAAACATTCTACATTTCTACAAGCTTTGCTACTATTTTCCTCTCCAATTACTACTCTTTCTAATTACTACTATTATTTACTAATTAGTACTCTTGTTAATTATTACTCTGCTAAATTCTAATTACTAACTACTCTTTTTATTAATTTGTTACTTTCTAATTCTTTTGTCTAGTAATTAGTAATTAGTGAATTTTTATTTATTAATTACTATTAATAAATTATTTTTAATTACTAACTCTCTCCAATTTCGAATTACCCTCAGTGATTCATTTATTACTCTTTAATTCTTTTAATTGTTATTTCTAATTTCTAATTACTGTTCTTATACTTGTATATTTAGTTACTCTTACTATTTTTATTTTTCAATCTAGTAAAATAGTTTAGCGTCAAATATGGCTGGATTACTGAAGAAACTGAAGCGTGGATCATCATCACGAAAAACATCATCATCATCATCATCACAAGCACCACCACCAGCACAAGCGCCAGCACCACGGTCATCACAAACACCAATCCAAGCACCACCACAACCATTCGTTCCTGGACGAATGAGTACAGGCTGTATGATAGATACCCAAGCCAATTGGGAGTTCAATCAAAACATTCCAGATCTTGAATACACGCCTTCACAAGACCCCCCGCATTATAGTCAAGGACGCAGCTCGGTTGGCGAAGCTACTACTCCGTGGCATAATCTTAACCCGATGCCTGGTCATGATGAAGAAGGGCCGAGCAATGCCTCCGGTAATGAGCCAGAAGTCCAAAAGGAAAAAAAAAAAAAGAAACCGAGTGTTGGAATCATTTTGATGAAGTTATGGTGGACGGCATCCGAAAAGCTCGATGTAAGTACTGTGCTAAATTATTTTCGTCTGGTAGTGGTAATGGACATCTTAACAGGCATTACCCTCAGTGTGCACCTCGACAAGGCCACGTCGAACCTACCCAAACGCAGTTATCTTTTGACGGTAAGTTATTTGTTTATAATCAGCGAGAGCAAAGAGACGGTCTCGCTGAATTTGTTATTCACGATGAACAAGCCTTTTCTTTTGCCGATAATGCTAAGCACTCTAGATATATGAACACATACGTTCAACCTTTGTACAAAAAGGTTCATAGAAACACAACTAGATCCGATGCACTCCGACAGTATAATGCTGCTAAAGCACGCCTGATCGATTATTTCGATAATTTTGACGGTAAAGTTAGTCTTACTTCTGATATTTGGCAATCTCCATTTACTTTTGTTAGTTATACTTGTGTGACGGCCCATTGGATTGATGCAGATTGGATTATGCACAAGAGAATCATCGCTTTCGAGCTCTTTCCTTTTCCGCATGATGGAATGAACATTGCTACTATTATATTAAAAGCATGTACCACGTTTAAATTAAAGGATAAGATTATGAGTATTAGTTTTGATAATGCTTCTAATAATACAGCTGCTGTTGATGCTTTAGAGGAGAGCCTTAAACCTGTACTTTCTGGTAAATTATTTCATGTTCGTTGTGTTTGTCATTTAATTAATTTAATTGTTCAAGATGGTTTAGCTGCTGCAGGAGATATTCTTGTCAAAATGAGGGGTATGACAGCGTATGTTAATAGTTCGAGTCCGAGAACACAACAATTTAAAACGTTGTGTGTTGAATATAATATGCCTCAGGAGAGCAGTTACAGATGTGGTCCACAGGTGGAACTCTACATACCATATGCTTTTACACATTCTGGCATACAGAGAAGTCTATACGCATTTTCTACTAACCTTGTTCCCAGCCGGCTTGCCAACTCACAGAGGCCACATACCTAGCTGAATTTTTTGAAGGTATTTTACACGTCTACCAATTTATTGTCTGGTACGTACTATCCCACCTCTCCTCTCGCTGTAATAGAAATTCTCAAGATGGCTACAATGTTAACAAAATGGAGATATATAGGACCCTTTCAGGAAATAGTAAAAGTGATGGATAAAAAGTTTAATAAATATTGGAGTGAACTGCCTGTTGTTTTTGCTGTGGCTACTTGTTTAGATCCTAGGTTAAAGTTGCATGGCGTGAACGTCTCGATACAAGAGATATCGAGATTAATGTGCTACCCAGTAGAGGATACAACCGCACTCACAGCGAAAGTGAGCAAGACATTTGAGGAACTGTTCAACCTCTATCGTAATTCTGCTGACGTGCGCGGGCGAGCTTCATCATCGACTGCTGAGAGGTATTATGCGCCATACCTTAAGGGCTTTGAACATCTAGTAGCAAGACAACTACCAGGTGAAGGTACTTCTAATTCGGCAGGTTCGTCTACTTTTTCCTCTTTTAATGAGATTGGTGTATATTCAAATACTGATCATTATTCTGATTTATCAATGCAAGAACATGTTAATTTTTGAAAACAAAATCAAAACATGTATAAAACTTTATCCCAAATTGCACGGGATGTACTGCCAGTGCAAGCCTCCACGGTTGCTTCAGAGTCGGCATTTTCAGCGAGCGGGAGGATTTTGGATGACAGGAGGAGTCGTCTTAACCCCGAGTCGCTCGAGCTATGTGTATGTTGGAAGGATTATCTTGATGCGAAATACCGCGAGCAAGATAAACCGATTGATGATAGGAAGAGCAGTGACTCGATATTGAAGTACTTCCGGATGATTATGTAATTTTTTTTATTTTTCTTCTCTTAAGTTTTAAGAATAAAAAATATATATATAATAAGTTTTTACAAGCAAGATATATATTTTTCCGTATATATAAAAAATTAGGTAACTTCGCCTGTTTGTTTACAAGCAGCCGGTCCCAAGCCCGGATAAAAGGAGGAGGGCCTATGAACATATTTATCTTCAATTTAGCTCTATATGGACGTTAATAATTTACATACATTCATAAATTTTAGCCTTACTCACTTCTTATTTTCTGACAAACACAATATATTAATATCATATGTTCTTTTATACTCACTCATAATCATCCTATATACATATGAGAGTCATATATATAGAATAAAATTTTGTATATGAGACCAAGTAGAGAGAAAAACTGTTAGTCAAAATCTATACTTATTACTTAAGATAGTCTGGGGAATTAATAACTATACTTCAAATTTAAATTCTTGTAAATTCCAACTAGTTTTTAGTGGTACATTATAATAACAAAAATTCAACTTTAGTGAAAAAGTAAAGCTTAATAGAATAAATTTCAAATAAACTGGTTAGGATTTCAAAATATATGCTAAAACTTTATACAAAATTAAACTAATAGTATAAATTTGAAATAAACTGATTAGAATTGAAACTTTCGAAAAATATTACTTATAAATTATAATGTTAGTAGGCCAAAAAAGACTTGTCAATATTACAACAAATTAACATGTATCAATCTCAACCAATTAATTTGATGTATTCTTGTTGGCCATCGACGCAAATAAATAATAAGGAGTTGGGAACCAAAAAAGAAGAAATTTTTTTTGGGCCCGGGCCCGGTCCAAGCCCGGCCCATTGACAACTCTAACAGATTGGGCTAATCCCATGGGCTTGGGGTTTTGGGCTAATTAACTTTAGGGCCTCAGGTTAAAGTATTAATTTATATGATTATGAAAATGTTAATTTTTTTAAATATAGTATAATTAATTTATTATTTAGACGAGTTGTTCATGAACACGTTTACGAACATTTTGGAGTGTTCATGTTCGGTTCGTTTAATAAACGAGCTCTATGAACTTGTTCATGTTCGGTTCGTATATTATATGAACGAATGCGAATGAGTTTTAAGGAGAACGAACCACGAGCCGTTCGTGAACGGCTCGATTCATTTACAGCCCTAGATTTGAACAGTGTCTAAAACTAGCCCCAGGCCCTGAAAGCTGAATCTGAGCAGGAGGGGCCAACCCTATAGCTTAAGATGATACATGGTGAGTAGCGAGTACTGGGTGGGGAGCTCTGAGGCCTTGAGAAGTCAGAGATTGTGAAGTCAAGATTTGGTATGATTTTTGCGTTTCTAAGATGACATCCATGAGAGAGGATTGAGAGTCTTAGAGTTTAGTGATGGTAGGAGTAAGGTGTTAGATTGTGGTGGCTCCTACAGTGTTAGTGTGGCCAGAGAACCCCTTTGATCTAGCCACTAATCCAAGCCTTCGTGGAGTCCCACAAGCCTGGCAGCAGTGGGGAAGACCCAACGCCGAACAACCAGGCGGACTAGGTGCGATGCCTTCCAAAGACATGCTCCCGTTTCGGAGTGACCTGGGGGTTGTAGTCCATAGGAGTGTTGACACAAGCCCCTAGTACCGGAGCACGTAGGCTAGTCACGGAGACACCCTGGAGGAGATAGTGTCCCGAAGGAGTCGCTTATCCCACGGATGAGTCCTTGTGCCGGAGCACTCGGAGCGCATCAAGGTAGCATCCCGAACAGGCTGAGGTAGTATCCCAGAGGAGCCGTCTACCTGGCCGTCGAGGTAGCATTCCGGAGGAGCCGTCTACCTGGCGAAAGGGGAGTTGAAAAGCTCCATGGTAGAGATAATGTCTTAGAGAATGAGCCTATCCCGCGGGTGAGTCCTTGTGCCGGAGCACTCGGAGTGCATCAAGGTAGCATCCCGGAGGAGCCGTTTACTCAACTGGCCGAGGTAGCATCCCGGAGGAGCCGTCTACCTAGCAGAAGGGGAGTTGAAAAGCTCCCTGGCGAAGATAATATCTCGGATGAGTTACCTACCCCCGCGGGTGAGTCCTTGTGCCAAAGCACTCGGAGCACGTCAAGGTAGTATCTCGGAGGAGCCGTCTACCCGACTGGCCTAGGTAGTATCCCAGAGGAATCGTCTACTTAGTGGAAAGGGAGTTGAAAAGCTCCCTGGCGGAGATAGTGTCCCAAAGGAGTCACCTATTCTCGTGAGATGCTGCACACTTTGGAAAGTGGGTCGAAGCATGTTCCACGTCCATGGCGGGGGGCGCATGGTGTGGTGAATGAGTATGTTACCCAGGGGGCATGTAACATGATTGTGGCGCATGGGCGTGATGAAGTGCGTATGGTGCTGGGGGCATGACATTTTGAGTGTGGTGCCCAGGGGGCACGACTGTATCAGCGGCGCGATGCATGGGCGCGACGGAGTGTGTGAGATGCCGGGGGCATGGTAGTGTGACAGAGAGCTAAGGGGCGCAGCTGTATTAGTGGCATGGTGCATGGGCCCGTCGTAGTGTGTAAGGTGCCAGGGGCACTGTAATGTGACAAAGAGCCAGGGGGCGCGACTGTATCAGTGGCATGACACATGGCGCTATGGAGTGTGTAAGGTGACGGCACGCCAGCGCTGGCGACGGGGGTCACGGAGACGAAGCGCAGGTGCGTGCAACAGGGGTCCTGGAGACAGCGCCTGCACGACGGACGACGAGAGTTGTGAAGTCGTCATGGGTGATGGACGTTGCAAAGTCGGCGTGGGCGATGGACGTCGACAGTCGTTGCGGGCGTCAGACGTCGCGGAGTCAGTGCGGGCAACAGATGTCGCTGAGTCGGCGTGGGTGACGGATGTCTGCGAGTCGTCACGAGCGACGGACGTTGCGGAGGCACATGACCCCTTAAAGAGATATAAAAGTGCTAAGGGAAAGGCCAAGGCCAACCCTGGGGGAAGGGCAAGGCTAACCCCAAGGGGAGGCCGAGGCAGTGGCCGACCCCAAGGGAAAGGCCAAGGCCTACTTCCTTGGGCAAGTGCCAAGGCACACCGAGGGGTGACGTGCGACATGTGACAGTCAAGGTGCGATGAGGAGTCGCGCAAAAATGAGTTTCTTCGTGATGAAGTCACGTAACAAAAGTGAGAAGTTTGACTGGTTAGAAGTGTTGAAAATTTGTGCCTATGTGTCGTGCAAAATAGGACTCCCACTCGACCCTTAGGTGGAACCAAGATAGGTTGGGAACAAAGTCATGCCTAAGATTTTTTGTCATGACCTAAACCCACAGGTGAGCCTATGATCTAGATCCGTGACCGGCCGCAAGCCCACTAAGCCTCCACCAAGGCTTTATGAGGCTTTACCACATCTGTACTCAGAATTCAATCTAACTACTAAATTCTAAATAATTAATTGGCTACTTACTCAATAATTGTGATGATGGTTTCTACTTCTTTATCAAATTTTACTTGCAATTCTCTTCTGTACTAGTTTCATCGAATTATGAAGAGAAAATATATATTTGTTTGTCTAGGAACTAGAAACAACACAATTTAGGCAATAAAAATAGAGAACATAACTCCAGAAAGTACGAAAAAGTTCATAGTAAAAGTGGTCTAATGATAAATGCTTCTAATGAGATACCTAATACTACATAAAATGCAAAGCTAGAGATATGTTTGAGTGAATTTTTTAGAAATATCATTGAAAAAAGTTTTGTAGCCTTGTAAGTATCCATTGTTGAGTTTAGATAACAAAAAGCTGTGGTAAAAAAATTAAGTAAAATTGTCAAGAGAAAATGCAAAATATTTGATAAAAGAAAGTAGGAGCAGATGAATTAGATGAAAATGCTTAACTAATCAATTTGCTAAAAAATTTATTTTATGTATTAATATTTTTGCAACACAAAATAAAAATATATAAAAAAAGGATCCGGGCCTGGCCCTAAATTAAGGCCTTGGGCTTGGATAGCGCTTGAATTTCCCAACTCTGGGCGTTCGGCCAGGCCCGTTTTTTGGCCCTCTGGGCCTGGGCTGAGCCGATCCTGCCCTTTGATACCTCTAAATTACAACGCACCTGATCAAAACTATATTTCATGGATGGCCAAAGGGCCTTCGCTCCTCGAGTTTCAGCCTTGCCTCCAACCGGCTGAAATGCGTGCTCCCTAGTGAACTGGAGGCTGGAACCAGGAAAAGACCAAGTTCACAGTTGACAAGTCTACCTCCGATGGAGACTCCAATCTGCACAACCCTCCGCCTCCTCCCTCCAGCCCCCGACCACCACCACCACCTCCACCTCCACAGCCTCAGCGACTTCAATTCCGCCTTCACCCACCTCAGCACCCTCCTCTCCATCCGCCCCACAAGCCCTAATCACCACCACCACCACCACCACCACCACCACCAAACCCACAAAGCAGAGCAAGCCCACAAACCCCAACTCAACCCCACCACCAATCTCAAATTCTCCTCGACCACCGTCACCCTACATCCCCAAATCCAAAAGCCACAACAACCCACTTCTCAGAACTGGCTCAAACCTGGCACAAGAGACACTCCCATAGCCCATGCCCTGTTCAAGACCCTCTCTGTCTTTGAGCGCGCCCTTATCGGGGCCGGCGCTGGCGGCATCGCCGGGGCATTTACTTATGTCTGTCTCCACCCACTTGACACCATCAAAACCAAGTTACAAACGAGGGGTGCATCGGAAATGTACAGTGGTACATTTGATGCGGTTGTCAAGACGTTTCAAAGCAAGGGTGTTCTAGGGTTTTACAGCGGCGTGTCGGCCGTGATTGTGGGGTCGACGTTCTCATCTGCCGTGTATTTCGGCACCTGCGAGTTTGGCAAGTCAGTTTTGGCTACATTGCCTCAATACCCAACTGTGCTTATTCCTCCAACTGCCGGCGCAATGGGGAACATTGTATCATCGGCAATTATGGTGCCAAAGGAGTTGATTACGCAGCGAATGCAGGCCGGGGCAAAAGGGAGGTCGTGGGAGGTTTTGCTCAGGATTTTGGAGAAAGACGGCTTTTTCGGTCTATACGCAGGTTATTCAGCCACATTGCTCAGGAACTTGCCTGCTGGTGTGTTGAGTTACTCGTCATTCGAGTATCTAAAGGCCGCGGTGTTGAGCAGGACGAAGCAGGCAAATTTGGAGCCGGTGCAGAGCGTGTGTTGCGGGGCATTGGCGGGTGCCATTTCAGCGTCGTTGACAACTCCTTTGGATGTGGTTAAGACTAGGTTAATGACTCAAATTCATAAGGAGGCTGTGGATAAGGTTGTGGCTGGAGTTTCGGCTACTGTGAAACAGATTTTGATGGAAGAAGGGTGGGTGGGGTTTACACGCGGTATGGGGCCTAGAGTTGTTCACAGTGCTTGCTTCTCGGCATTGGGGTACTTTGCATTTGAGACTGCCAGGCTTACATTATTGAACCAGTATCTTAGAAGGAAGGAACTTCAGGATGTATCTCTTGCTCCTGCAGTCCCACTTGATTAAAGGGATTGTGTACTGGCCCTGTGGATCTCATGTGCTACTCCATCTATTTTTCGGTGACTCGCGCTCCCTTGCTATTTGTTATTTTAACAAAATATAAATCCTTTCTGAGTTTAATGCAGAAAAAGGTTTTGACATTAGACGCACTGCAGATAGGGTTCCTCACTAGTAGCTTTCTCCTTATTGTTCTTCTGTCCGCCCCAGATTGTTGAGTATAGATGTGATAAAACTGTATTCATTGTCAGAGGACAAGGTTGATGTAGCCTATAAAATCTGAGGTATCAAAAGTCGTCTGAATAAGGGAGCTGCAGGCCAATTTGGAATAGAATGAGATGGTTTGAGAGAAGGGTTTGAGGGAGAAGACGATCTTAGAATCGAGCATCCGAAGAAGTCAAGCTCGTTCATCATTGTATATGAGCAATAGTCATGCATAGCAAACTTGTTAAATTAACCATAGTTTCATCGACTATTGTACCAAGTTCCTAATTCTGTCTCTTGGTTGAAACAAACATACTTTCAACTATCTGTTGTACCAAGTTCTCATTTCCGTTTCTGATGGTTAGTCGTATATTAAGTTGTATGCAAGTTGCTGATGCATTTTTATCATAAGAATACAGGTGAAAGCAGTTTGCATATTTGCTCTTTTTGCTTCTTTCTTGAAGTTTCTTGCTTTTAAAGTAACGTTCTTATTTGATCTGCAGCCTGGGTAATCGAGGGGGAGAGACAGGAAGGGGATGGGGGAGGAAGGCTGGTTGGTGCTTTTGTCTTTGCATATTAGTAGAAGGAGATAATGATATAATTATCTGGGTGACAGGTCATGTCCAGTAGCTGATTCTGTGTATACGGGCAGGATCAATGTTGATGACTAGCAGTTTGAATGTAGGATACTCCTCGTTGAGCATCAGATTAGCAGAATATTAGGGCAGGCACTGCGCAAGTTAGTTTCTCTGCACAAATCTGATGCGGTCCATAAAAAGATCGAGAGAAAGCCACTTAAAGCACATTGATTTGCTTGACTTCAAGGCACATCTGGTTTGAAAAATCAGATAGTTATTTCGTTGGCAGTTTTATGTTTATTTAGTGGTTAGGTGAAGTTATGTTCTCCTTCTGTTTTATTATGCAGAGGGAACTTTTCATTTTTTGTTTGTAGGTCTAAAAAGGTTACTTAGCCTTGTGTAACCTGTTGGCAAGTAATGTGTCACCTTCTTGTCTTTATTTAGGTTTCTTCATATTAAGTACCCACTGCCCAGGTTCCTTCACCCTTCAGTAGTTAGGTACTAAGGAACCTCTTTTGTCTTAGCTTATGGCTAGGCTCTAAGGTTTAACTTTAAGGGAGGATTTTATTTAAAAGAGATTTTGGTCTTTTAAGTTTCTGGGAGGTGCAACATGCCTTGCTCTTGGGTTGATGCTCAAGAACGTTAGCTCTGATGCGTAAGGGTATGTAGGAGTGATTCCTTGGGCATTATCCTTCTTAAACCTAGGTGTGATGCCCAAGGATTTCTAGGAGTTTTCTAGAGTGATCAAATGCCTAAGGAGCTTCAGGATATTTCTCTACAGTCCCACTAGGTTAAAGTGGGTGTGCACTGGCCTATTGACATCATGTGCCAGGCAATCAACCTATGGTGACTCCTTCCCTTGCTCTTTGTTTTAGCTACTGAATTTTGTCCATGCAGAGTTGTCATAGAGGTTTTGGCGTTTGGTACGTAGGACAATGGGCAGCTTAGCTGTCTTCTATTATTCTTCCGTCTTTAGGAATTAAGAAAAATAGATCCTTAATATAAACGCGATAAAACTGTTTACATTGACATGTAACAAGCAGTGGTCGCACATAACACAGCTGATGGAATTAGCATGAGTTTGATCTATACAACGTACCAAGTTCCCATTTTGATCTTTCATTATTTATGAATATACAAATTGCAAGGGCCTTTAATTTCAAAAGGATACAGCTAGAAGCTGTTTGTGTATATGCTCCTTCCTTCTTTGTGTTTTTTGCCAGGTAGAGTGGCATCCGTGTATTTGTTTGGGGGGGAGGCCTGAGGTGTTGCGTTGTTGTTGCGTCTTTGCATAATAGGAGATGATGGTTTAGTTCACGATAAGATAATTGCAGTGGTAGGTCACGTGTCAATAGCTGACAATTACTGGCAGTTTGACTTGAGGATGCTCTTGGTTTGGCCTTCGAATTAGCTCAGCATTAAAGTAAGAATTTATTGGGGCCTTTTCCTTACGCAAACGACTATACTTCATATTCTATTCTAAAAGATTTTCTCGGTGAACACAGATGCTGATATACTGTCATGGTGCTAAATGTGGTTTGCTCATGGTGTAAGGTGCATCCTAGTTGTCATTGCAAGCCAAATTTGACGCTTGTAGTGAGGCTTAGAATGGCCTATGGCGCAGCCCTGCATCACCTCACATATTCTTCTCTCCTGTCTGTTACGCCAGTCCCCAATATTCTCCTTCCCGTCCAGTCCAAGTCAACAGAATCACCACGACCCCCATGCACACGTATGCGATTCGGTACAAGTGCTGATGTGGTCTTTATTCAGAACATGTCGAACTTTTTTTAGCAAGTGAAATCACCACTTCGACTTCATTGGCACCTAAAGTTTTCCTATTCCTCCACAACTTCCACGAGCTATTTAAATGTCGTGTTTAGCACTAAATTTAAAACGGAGTTTTGTGATCACCTTCTGTGGGTCAAAACTTTTAGCAGTTGGAAGCAGAAACAAAGGAGATAGGAACCTTTTGTGTGTGAATGTGTGCTTGTGAGAGTGTGCTTTTTGGGCTACATTGGTTTTTGCTTGTGTCTGATCAGCATGAACTGTGATTCTATCTCTCTCCTCAACATGGTCTACTTGGCAGCAATGATAAGTTTTTTGAGGGTTGGAGACCCTCCTTTTCATCTTTTTGAACACATTTTTGGTCTATATCATGCACAACCGTGATTTCCTCAACGCTGGTTATCTGGCAGTGAACACAATTTTTTGAGGGTTCGAGAGCCCATTTATCATCTTTTTTGAGTTGGCGTTTTACTTGGCCGAACGAATTCTCAAGAAGTTCCCCTGTATAGAATTCGGAATCAGTTTTGTGGCTCTGATTTCACTTTTTTCCAAGGAAAATTAGCTTGGAGTAGAGGACTATGGTTTTGTACGGACCCCGCACCGGGGTGCGGAGTGCTGCGGCTCTATTACAGGTGACATGAGTGGTCCTTTGTGCTAACATAAATCTCTTGATTAGTTGTCCGGGACTCGGGGTTGGTGAGGAAGGTTCGATCCATTACCAGCAACTTGTTTGACGATGAGTCCTGGAAGCAGTTAAGTTGTTTGTGGCAATTGTTTGCTAACGCGAGTCCTGATTCCTATTTCCATCCCCGTATATACGTTTCCATCCCCTCGTTACTCAGTTAACTTTCTGATTCCTATTGATTCGTCGTCAGTCTCATTTGATTTATGCGAAGGTCAACTGACCCAGGAAGCCGAACACCTGACAAGGACCTCATTTTGGCCTCTCCTTTTTGCCTTGGACAAGTACAGAACTTGTGGCTGCTTTCCTCATTTGATTGCTCCAAAGTTTGTTGCAGTGTAATTGGCAAGCATGCGCCTTCGTGCTCGGTTGTTCCAGTTAATCAACTTGTTTATGTAGATCCTTTTATGGTTTTAGGAAGAGAATTTTGAAATCCAGCAGCTCGAGGGTTTGCATAGTTTCTAGAGGGGTTTGTAGGTCGTCGGCTTAGGAGAGAGAGAGAAAGACAACTCTTGGTTTGGTTGCATTCCTGTTCATGAGCCCTAGTTTTGAGGATCATAATGATTCGTATCATAGATTTCAGTCGAGTAGAATCTGTATCTTCCATTTTCAGTCGCAATCTTAGACCACGAATACGTGAAAAATGAGCAAAAAATTGCTAGTAATTGCATACAAATAACATGAAAGTTTGAGATTTTTTTAGAATTACTTGCCATAGTTTAGTAGATATTTAAGGGGAAACTCTTAACGCGTAGAGGAAATAAACTGCAAAATAAGGGGCCCTGAATTTAGTGAAGCAAAGTGCAAAATAAAAATGAGAGATGGTAATTATAAGAGAGAGGAATATAAATGGATAACTTTAACAACCGAAAAACAACTTAAAACTAAAGGCTCCAAAAGAGCAAGAATTCAAGGATAACTAGTTTTGGTCATGGATTTTTTTTTTTTTTTGGCTCCAAAAGAGCAAGAATTCAAACTACTAACGTACCTCTGGAAACTCGCTGGCAACATATATATATATATATATATATATATATATATATATATATATATATATATATATATATATATATATTACGAATTTGAGTCATGGATATATTTTTTTTTGGCTTGTTTTTGTAGCTTGATCGACAACTGCATAAATCTCTATCTCCAAGCCAGTCCACATGTTATTACAAAGATAAACTAATAAGAGTATCAGATACAACACGTGGGTACTTCTCGTAGTTTACAACTCAAGCCATCGAAGTCGAACCTATTAGTGATCCCAATCAACCCAATGTGCCAAGACCAAGAACTAAGAATTAATTTTATTTTACTAGGGATGAATTAAACCATTTGCGACAAACTCTGGAATCACAGCCTTATTGTAATATCTTTGTTGTTATTTAAAAACAAATTAATTAATTAAAAAAAACCTGGTCTGATTTCGTGGCTGCCAGAGGGGAATGGCACCTCATGTTTTCAAGAAGTGGAGTGTATGCATGTAAAGTTATGTGAAGGGTGAGGTGGCATGGAGAGGGCCTACCCCGGACAACTGTTTGAGGGAGAATTACGAAAAATGCAGAAGGAATATTGGGATACTTTCAACTGAGAAGTCATAAACTAAAAGGCCAAAAGGGAGAGGAATAAAACCCAAGAAACAGAGTTCAATTTGGTGAAAAATTAAAGAAGTTATGGACCACCAAAGTCAAGAAAAATCAGCTTGCAGTGTGCGAGGTAGCTAATTGAGGGGGAATTTGAGGGAAATCCAAGACGAATTTCGTGAAAGACCAAACAAATAAGTTATAGAAGGGAGAGAAAGGAAGACATTGCAACAAACAAAAGGCATTTTCGTTGAGAATTGAAGAATTTACTGGTCTTCAAAGTGAAGTAAAAATCAGCTTTTTGTGTGTGTGTGTGTGTGTGTTCTTGATGTCTTGACGTATTCTTGGTGTTTTGATGTATTCTTGATGGAAATTAGGGTTGAAATGATTATGTTGTGATATGATTCCATGCTAAATGAGGTTATGGAGTTAGATAGGTGGAAACAAAGTGAAATTAAAGGGGATTTGAAGTGAAATTAAATAACTAATGATATATGTTAGCACAATATGCATGTATAAGTGAAGAAGGAAAAATATTTCTGGACATACAAATCTGCAGAATGCAGCTTGAAGTGTGGTAAGTGATAAAAATGTGTAAATTTGATCCAAAAGTGATGAATAGTGATCGTAAATGTCACTAAAACTTTAACATCTAATTAATTTTAAACCTTATTTTTGAAACATGGCTGTAAGCCAGGATTTGGCCAAATACAAAAAAGAAACTCCTATTCTTTTTGAAAGATCTACATACTGGAAAATTTAGAATTTTTCTGAGTTTCTTAACAATGTTAAATATATTTAGCCATAAAAAATAGCGTTTTGAATTTTTAAAAATATCAAATGAATGTATTTTAATCCAAAAATTTTACAGAGACTTTATGCAGCTGAAACACTTTTAGCATCTAAAATTTCATGACATTTGGAGGCTGATTGATATTTTTGACAAAATTAGTTCCCTAACGCTCGGTTTGGTTATCAGAATGGGATTTCCGAACAAAAATTTTACCAAATGACTTTAAAAATCAATTTATTTTGTTTCAAAAAGATATTTTGAGCCAATTGAGAGTGTTTATTGGTGCACAAGTCGACAGGGGGTGTTTAGGTAATTTTACCTATGGGCAGAGGTGTTTTGGTAAATTTTCACACCCGGTAATGAATCTTGTGGAAACTTATGGTTAAGCAGTAAGAAATATAAGGAATGAGAAAATTGAGTTTAGATAGGCACAAGAAGGATGGAGTGCAGTTGATGCACCTTATGGGTTAAGACAAATCCGGTAAACGGATTAGCCATAATAAGTTGTAAACAAATAAGCGGTAAGGGAGGGGAAAGGTAAGGTTAGGTGTGTTTTTGTATTTTTGGGTTATCTAACGAGAAAGATTTTATTTGATAGGTGATTTCGTTACCGAGAAAATTCAGAAGTGAGGAGTTTATCGGTTGAGGCAAACAGGTAAGGATAGTGCGGTTCCGTTATGGTATCCGTGTCTTGATTGGCATACCATGTTGATGATACTCATGTTGAACTCCTATATTTATATTTGAACACCGCTTGATCTTATGACCTGATAATTCTTGTTGATTTGTGCTGTTGAGGACTTAAGGTAGAATGAATTCCCTTAGTTCGCCCGATGATAAGCCTGAAAGCGTTGTTGAGGACTTATGATAAAAAAACACTCTCTAAGTCGGCTCCTTTGATGAAAACCGTCCTTTAATCTGGACAAGACTGAGATGAACACCCCGTATGAAGGGGCATCATTAAGTGGAGGGTCAGTGAAGTGAAGTAACTGGCGGTCAATGCAAAAGAAAGTAACTGGAGATCAATGAAAAAGAAAGTAACTGACAAAAAAAAGATGAAGTGCTAGAGTCTGTCCTGTCGTGTCAAGTCAAGCATGCATTACAATTGATATTATTTGATGTTGCTGAATTTATTGTCTTGTTATTCTCATGATGATTAATTGCTTTAGTATTTTTTTTTTGCATTGCACTTGCATAGTCCATGAGTCTGTCCAAATGGAAATGATGATGTTTTGTTGGGCTTAAGCCGCTCAGTTTGAACAAGGGTGATGCAACAAGATAGTTGCAAATGTTCGTTCTTGTCATCCTTAAATCCATTGCCTTCGTTAAAAATTCATGATAGATTCTTTGATAATTTCGAAAGGGTTGTACATTGTACTCCTCGTATTATTCTTACTCGGCAACTTGCGCTCATTCCTTATCTTATGTGTTTTTCTGGTACTAGGTTTGAAGAAAGAGAGATCTCGGGTAAAGGTAAAGAGAAATTATACCGAGGTTCTCTCAGGAAATATATTTATCGCCATGATGATGTAAAATTTGGTGTAGATATTAAGTTGTGTTAGGTTATGTAGTTTTCGCTGCAATACGATGTATACTATCAAGGAAAATTTTTGTGAGGACGTGTTGTGACGTTTCTTTATGATCTTAAGGTTGTAGTTGCTTTGTGTTGTATTTAGGGTTATGACGATGACAGGATTGAAATCTCAGCTCCGGTGATATCACTTGGGCTGGAGGTGTCACAAGTGGTATCAGAGCTTAAGTATTATAATTTTGTAGACTGTTAGGGGTGTTTAGAATGACGTGTAAGTCTTGATATGAGATTAGGAGGAAGAATGTAACACTACAAGAAAATATGTATTTTGCGACGGATTTTTAGCGACGGAAGGTATTCCGTCGCTAAAAAGTCTTTAAGCGACGGAAGATCCCGTCGTTAAAAGTCCGTCGTTTAATACTATTACCGACGGAAGATACCGTCGGTAAAAGTATTTGCAGACGGACTTTTAGCGACATAATTACCGTCGCTAAATACTTTTTAGAAAATTAGTATTTTTTAAGGGTTTTTTAAAATTAGTTAAGCGACGGAATAAAACCGTCGCTAAAAATTCCGTCGATAAAAGTCTTTATAATAAGACCTTCACTTATAGATTTTTAGCGACGATGTTATTCCGTCGCTAAAGATCCAATTTATAATCAGATCTGGTTTCTCTCTCTCCCCGTTTCTCTCTCTGAAATTCTTCTCTCACCCACCCACCGCCGTTCTCACCTCCGGCGACCCGTCTCGACGGTGACCTACCTACGGCGACACCCCCATCCCCCATCGATGCCGTGCCACCAAGCCTTCCACTGCCGCCGTGCCACAAAGCCCTCCACTGTGGCCACGCCATGAAGCCCGCCACTGCCGCCGCACCACCAACGCCGCCGTCATCGTACCCACCTCGAGATCTTTATGTCTATTGCCCTAAATTAATCTTGTTGTTTATTTTTCAAAGTTGATTATCATGCATTTGGCCATAATCACATTTCTGCTTGTATAAGCTCTTCTAAATTTCAATGTACGTGCACAAAACATTCGAATTTGTCTTCTCTGCCATGTATAATCTGAATTTGTTGTTAATTTGGACGTTTGACCATTATTTTGTCTTTTGAATTTGTTGATTATGAAGCATTTGGCCATAATCTGAATTTGTTGTTAATTTGTCTTCTCTGCCATGTATAATCTGAATTTGTTGAATAGTCTGAACCTCCTAGTTGAACCCTAAATTGAATGCCCCAATTTAATCGTACTGTAAATTGAAGTAATTGAACCCTAAATTGAAGTAATTGAACCATAATTAAATCCTAAATTGAATGCCCTAATCGAATCGAACCCTAAAATAAATTAATTGAATCCTAAATTGAATGCCCCGATCCAACCGAACCCTAAATTGAAATAAATTGAACCCCCTAATTGAATCCTAAATTGAATGCCCCAAATCAACCGAACCCTAAATTGAATCAATATAACCCCCTAATTGAACCTTAAATTGAATGCCCTAATCGAATTGAACCCTAAATTAAACTAATTGAACCCTAAATTGAATGCCCTAATCTAACCGAACCCTAAATTGAATGCCCCGATCCAACCGAACCCTAAATTGAAATAAATTGAACCCCCTAATTGAATCCTAAATTGAATGCCCCAAATCAACCGAACCCTAAATTGAATCAATATAACCCCCTAATTGAACCCTAAATTGAATGCCCTAATCGAATTGAACCCTAAATTAAACTAATTGAACCCTAAATTGAATGCCCTAATCTAACCGAACCCTAAATTGAACTAATTGAACCCTAAATTGAATGCCCCAAATCAAATGAACCCTAAATTGAATCAATAGAACTCCCTAATTGAACCTTAAATTGAAGTAATTGAACCCTAATTAAACCCTAAATTAAATGCCCTAATCAAATTGAACCTTAAATTAAACTAATTGAACCCTAAATTGAATGCTCTAATATAATCGAACCCTAAATTGAAATAATTCAAGCGCATCGGATATGTGCAATTTGAACAATTTTTTTCCATTTGAACATTGATCATTTGTTTGATAATTTTAGGTTGTTAATTGTGCATTTGAGAATTGTGATTATTGATCGATGATTTTAGGTTGTTAATTGATGATTTTAGGTTATTAGCTGTGCATTTGAAGTAATTGAGATTAATAATTGATGATTTTAGGTTGTTAATTGATGATTATAGATTGTTAATCGTGCATTGAACATTTGAGATATTGAGATTGTTGACGGAGGATGGGACCCAATTGGATTGAATGCGTGATTTTTATTAATTTTTATTGCATTGAGCATTTGAGAATTGAGATTGTTGATGGAGGATGGGACCCAATTGGATTGAGATACCTGTTAGTTAGCGCAGACACGGACACCACATCTGATAGACTGTGTCTGACATTTAAAAAATAAATCAACGTATGCCGATGTGTCCGGAGGTGCGTGTCGGACATGTGTTGGTATGTGTCGGACACGTGTCCGGAGGACTAGAACACATGTATGTAGGTGTCGTACGTGTTGGACACGTGTTCGGAGGTGTCAGACACGTATCAGACACCATATCGACATCCTATATGAGGTGTTAGAATTGAGATTGTTGAATGTGCATTTAATTTAGTTTAATTAGGTTAACACGACATTTTTAGCATGCACCCTCTAGAATCTCATTGTGGTTCCAGCACTGGCTATAATTAGCCCTAATTAGTCTTGATTAACAATATTTTAATAAATCAATTAACCCTAATTAGCTTTAACGAGCCTACTTAGTTTTAATTAACCCTAAGAAATCAATGAAAATCAAATTAGTTGTAACTACCCCAAATTAACCCAAATAAACCCAATTACGCGCATATCGATTATAGTTAGCCTAATTAGTCATAATTAGCCCTAACATAACCCAATTAAGCCTAATTAGCCCTAATTAGGACTAATCAACACTGCTCTGCACAATTAAACCCTAATTAGAACTAAATAACCCTAATTAGTCCTAATCAACCCTAATTAGCTATAATTATCCAAAACAACTCCTCATTAACAATAATTAGCCCTAACATAACCTAATTAAGCCTAATTAGGACTAATCAGTACTACTCGGCACAATTAAATCCTAATTAGGACTAAATAACTCTAATTAGTCATAATCAACCCTAATTAGCTATCATTATCCGAAACTACTACTCATTAACAATAACTAGCCCTAACATAACCCAATTAAGCCTAATTAGCACTAATTAGGACTAATCAGCACTACTCGGCACAATTAAACCCTAATTAGGACTAAATAACCTTAATTAGTCCTAATCAACCCCAATTAGCTATAATTAGCCCAAGGTACTCCTCAGTAACACTAATTAGCCATAACATATCTTAATAAATCCTAATTAGATTAATTAAACCAATAATGCTAAACCCTAAACCTTGATACTCGTAATTAACCCTAATAACCCAATTAGCCCTTGTATATCCCATAATTACTCCTTATTGCCCAGAGATGGTTCAATTACTTGTTGTTTACAAACCCTGCCTTCTTTATATTAGTTGTTGTTTTGAGAAGTCCATTGGCAACGAGATGGTTCAACTGGTTGCCAACGAATTCCATTTAAAGTGGAATTGCTAACATATGCAACGATCTTTTTGCAATTTTGATATTTCAGAAAGATTCTTGCATATGTTATCAATTTCTGAATGCATGCATGCATAAAAACCCTTAGTTCCCGTTCAAAGGTACTCATTACAAAGTAATGCTTTGTAATGAGCCTTTGGATGTCCAGTTTGGACAATTTAGAAAAGCTATGTGTTTATAAAATAGTGTTTCAACTCATGCTCTGTGTTCTATGTCGTGGATATTAGGTACACGTTCTCATGTGTTTCTCCGGGTGCATACAGATCTGGTGTTCTAACATCTGTCATACCTTGCAAGGCAAGGTTAGATGAATGTTAGAACACCTAATCGACGTCGTGTACTTGGAGAAATGCGGAAAAGTGCTGCCGAATTTTCCACAGACATAGGACTAAGCATGAGTTCTTCACTATTTTATAAACATGTGCTTTTCTGAATGGGATAGGACCACTACCTATTAGAGAATGGAGGAGAAATATATAGACATGTTGTCACATTCATGCATTCATATTTACATCGACCCTGCCTAATGACTGGTCCTAATTGAAGGTGGTATACAGTACGATAATTCAGTCGTCATGTCGGTCGATCGAAGTTGGATGAAAAGGAAGAATGCTGATTACGAGCCACGCCTGTACTGGTCCTAATCGAACTGCATTAATTTATTTATTTAAGTCGTCATGTCAGCTGATTACGTCATTCAGTCATCATGTCAGTGGTCATGTTGGTACGATAATTCAGTCGTCATGTTGGTCCTAATCGAACTGTATTAATTAATTTATTTACTTCTTTGGCAGGATCCTGGAGAATTAGGCGAGGACGAAGATCAGCGTTCTTGTGAAGGGCCGATTCACCGAGCCACGCCTGTACTGGAAGGACTGGGATGCCGTTATGAGGGAGTCTCTATGGGAGGAGTGGCTGGTACGTTGAAGTATTTTTTCCTGTGATAGTATTTGTTTAATTAGAGTATGTTTTCTAAATTAATTTGTGTTATTGAATGCCTTATAGGAGGGGTTCACGTTTGACTCGGCTGATCAGCAGGCACTGGGGCGGCATGCCTTCTTTTCTTACATCGCCAAGAATTACTGTCGATGGCTTCACGACGCAAGGGACCGGGCAAAGAAGATGCTGGCAGATGGTGCCCCGATGACGGAGATGAGAACATATCCCCCACATTGGATATCTTCGACTGTATGTGGGGAGATGATGGATCGGTGGGCTGCGTATCCAGGCTGGGACGCCAAGAGTAAGAGCGGGACTGAGAACAGATAGAACAGAGATTCGACGCACACTGGGGGGTCGGTGCCACACGACATCGTCCGACACATGAATGCGGTCCAGAACCCAGATCTGGAGGAGGATGAGGTCGTAGCTCTGACGTATAATCAGACGCACGTGCGGAAGAAGGACAAGGACGAGGCGTGCCGAACTGGCGACTATGTTTCAAATATTGCCCGGCGGATCGATATAAGTCGATGTGTTTAATTAAGTTGTTAATTTTTTCTTTCTATCCTCAATGTCTGTTGCGTTAATTAATTCCCTAACATATCTTTAAATCACTATTTTTGCAGGCCTCGTATGAACAGCTTAGGGAGTCCGGATAGCCATCATCGTCCACTAGTACGGGTGCGAGTACTGGGGCGTTGAAGCGATGGCTGGATACACCGGAGGTTGTCAATTGGCCTCAAGGCCGCATACGCGGCCTGCCTAGCACGATTGCTCGTGCCATGATAGGAGCGTCCTCACCCCCTGCTGCCCCTCCACAGACACCGGCTCCTCGACATCTGTTAGACGACGAGGAGATCCAGCACATTGCTACAGTGGTGTTAAGGATGATCAGGGAGCAGGATTAGCAGGGTACTGCTGCTGGACATGCCGAGCTGGCCCCGGATCACCATCATCCATATCCGGGACTCAGCAACCCCTGATAAGCCCCTTCTCCTGCCCGGTCCCAGCTTGTCCCCCCGCCCGGCTTGTACATCATGGGTATTTTTTATAATAAATATTTTTTTTATAATTGATTGTATATATTTGTTTGTGTATTGATTATTGTGCGTTGTTGAGAATTAAAAATTTTATTACAGGTCTGGGTAATAGAAAAATAACAAAAATATTTTTTAAAAAATTGACTTTCAGCAACGGATTAATTCTGTTGGTAAAAGTGTTTCTTCTATTAACTTTTTAGTGACAGAATATTTCGTCGCCAAAACTCTTATTTAGCAACGGAACATGCCGTCGTTAAAACATTTATTCTGTCGCTAAATTCACAAAAAAGAAGATAAATTAAAATACGTAAAATATAAATAGCGACGGATATTCTGTCGCTAATTAATAAATAAATCCGTCACAAAAAATGCAATATTAGACGATGGATTTGAAAATTCTATCGCCAAACTTTTAGTAACGGGCTTTTATATGAGGGACTTTTAGTGACGGTATATCCGTCGCTAAAACTTTTAGCGATGGATTTTCCCGTCGCTAAAAGCCTTATTTCTTGTAGTGTAATGGGTGAACAAGATGTATAAGTCGGACCAATTATGGCATAACTAATTTATAAGAATTGTCATTTTGTCATTGTTCCATGAAATGGCAAGTGCACCAGCAAACATGGCAGGGTAGATTGAAGATGACATGATGGATGTGTTGAACCTCAATGTGGACGGTGAGGAAGACCCCGAAGAAATTAAGGAGGACTTAGTGGATTCAGACAAAGAGCCTGTGGTCATGAATTTGCAGGGCCCCGAGATAGAGGAAATAGAAGATGATCAACCTTATCGAGTTGATGTAGAAGTAAAAGAAGGTCTGAGTGAGCGGTCTAGGAGGAAGGTCATGAATATTTGGAAATTAAAGTATATAGAATTTTTCGACGAGAGGGATGGACTGTTCAATCAGTTAGAATCCTTAAAAGTAAAAGTAGATAGTGAGCTAAAGAGAATGAAGATAGAGCGTCTCAAGAAAAAGAAGAAGGCAGATAAGTTGGTTGAGGGTAAAGTGGATGCTAGCTTGCCGGTTGTTCAAAAGATGCAGGAAGTAGTTCGTGAATGCCCTCCGGGCAGAGCCTTGTCTGGTAACGAGCGGAAGATGTTACTAGATGAAGACTACTGGAGTGTGGAGCTATTCAAGGAGCGATATGGGTTTGCTTGAGTCAAATGTTGTATGTTTAGGTGCACAATCTATTGTTGTATAATGATCGTAGCATCAGACTTATGTTGGATTAATGTTGTTATTTTATGAAGTTGCATTTGTTATATGTGAATGTAAGACTTGTTATACTATTTTCAGAATGGCACGTAATCTACGAAATCGAGAGATCCCAATACTAAGAGAACATGGGAGAGATCCTTCGCAAGAGGCACCCCAGACTGAAGCTTCTTTGGGGCTGACACCGAAGGCGTCAGTGTGAGGAACAACAATGATCATAGGGTAGAAATTAATAGAGAAGACTTAAGAAGGGAATTGGTGGGACTTCTACGGGAAGTTCTAGCAACACCTGTAGCACAACCGGTTGCTACTAATGCAATAGTTCCAGTAGCGGGAAGGCAGGAATGAAAGTTTTGGGATTTTCAGGATGTACGACCTAGTGAATTCCATGAAGGAAGTGATCCAATAAAGGCGGTTACTTGGCTAAAGGAAATGGAAAATGAATTTGAAATAACAGGTTGTGACAAACATTAGAAGGTTGCATTTGCTACGCATATGTTACGAGGGGCGGCAATTTATTGGTGGGATGTGTAGAAGCAAGTAGAAGAAAGAGGAAAGCAAATCAGACTTGCATCAAGTGGAGTCGATTTAAGGGGCTATTCGAGAAAAAGTATTTTCCTTTGACTGTATAAAATAGGTTGGAAACATGTTTTCTTAGATTAAAACAAAAAGACAAAACTGTGGAGGAGTACATCCGGGAATTTGATGAATTGGCACGCTTTGCTCCTTACTAGGTTAATACGGAGGATCGTAAGGCTAGACACTTTGAAGAGGGTTTTAGACAACCCTTAAGGAGAATAGTGAAAAGCTTTCAACTTTGAATATTTGCTGAGTTGGTAAAGAAGGCATAGTCGATGGAGGCGAAAAGTCGGGAAGCGTGGGAAGAAAGAAGAGAACAAGGAAGGAAGCGGAATAGAGGGCAAGACAAAGGTAGGGATAGCGGAAGAAAATTTAGAAAAAGCACAGATGAAGGGAAATATGTACAAGGTTAAAGGCAAATGGGTGGAACTCAAGAATGTCGTTGGTGTGGAACAAGGCATGAGGGCACCCACTGTGTAAAGGCAATAAGAGCTTGTTTTAAGTGTGGCAAGCATGGACACAGAGTGAGTGACTGTAGGTTGAATCAATGAGTTTGTTATGGGTGCGAATAACCGAGACATAACATGAAGGAGTGCCCTTACCGAAAGACACAAACCATAGAGGGAAGGCTAAGAACGGTACGACGTGTAAATGCGATGGAATTAAAGGAAGCTATAAAGTCCGAAGATGTGGTGATAGGTGCTTTTCCTGTCTGCTCTCGTAAAGTCCTTGTATTGTTTGATTCTGGTGCTACCCATTCCTTTGTTTCATTAACATTTACAAAAAAGTTAACGACGCCCAGTCAATCACTTGATGCCATACTTATGGTGAACATACCCAGTGGCAACTCCCTTTTAGCCACTAGAATATATAAGGAATGCCCAATTCAAGTAGTTGATCAGATCTTACATGCTAAGCTTATACCTTTAGATCTGAGAAACTTTGACGTAATCTTCAGAATGGATTGGTTAGCTGTTCATCAGGCTAACATAGATTGTCATTGTAAGTTGATTAAGTTATCGATGCCTAATAGACCTGAAGTTGTCATATAAGAGGATAGGGTGGTAAAGCCTCCTTACCTAATATCAGCTCTACGAGCTCATTGTTGTCTTCATAGCGGGTGCCTAGGCTATTTGGCACACGTATATGTTATTCGTATTGGTGAACCACAACTGGAGCAGATACTCGTAGTCGAAAAATATCCGGATATTTTTCCTGAAGATCTTCTAGGGCTACCACCAGACCGAGAAGTGGAATTTAGTATTGATTTAGTTCTTGGAACTAGCCCCATATCCAAGACACCTTATGGGCTGCACCTTCGGAGATGAGTGAGTTAAAGGTACAACCGGAAGAACTATTAAGCTATGGGGAGCCCTAGTATTATTTGTAAAGAAGAAGGATGGGTCTATGTGGCTATGTATCGATTACTGAGAGCTGAATAAGGTGACGGTCATGAATAAGTATCCTCTGCCATGTATAGATGATCTTTTACATTAGTTGCAGGGCACAAAATATTTCTCTAAGATTGACCTTCTATCGGGATATCATCAACTTAAGGTGAAGGAAAGAGACAGAGCTAAGACAGCCTTTAGTACAGATATGGGCACTACGAATCTTTGGTGATGCCTTTTGGATTGACTAATACTCTGATAGCCTTTATTAATTTGATGAATCGGGTATTTTGAGGATATCTTGATCGGTATGTTATCATTTTCATCAATGACATTCTGATATATTCGAAGAGAAAAGAAGAACATGTTCAACATCTGAGGCAAGTTTTACAAATATTGAGAGACCATAGGTTATATGCCAAATTCAAGAAGTGTGAGTTTTGGCTTGAAAATGTGCAGTTCTTAGGCCACGTTGTGGCAGGGGAAGGGATATCAGCCAGGGAAAGTTGAAGCGGTGTCAAACAGGAGCGCTCAACATCCGTTTATGAGGTTTGTTGTTTTCTAGGACTAGCCGGGTATTATCGAAGGTTTATTAAAGACTTTTCTAAGATTGCCTACCCGCTGACCAACCTGATCCGAAAGAATGTGAAGTTTAATTGGACAGAGAAGTGTGAGCGTAGCTTCCAAGAACTGAAGGAGAAGTTAGTGACTGCCCTAGTACTCACATTACCATCCGGGTATGATGGGTTTGTGATATATAGTGATGCATCCCAAGAGGGATTAGGGTGTGTTCTTATGCAGAAAGTGATCGCTTATGCGTCAAGGCAGCTGAAAAATCACGAGAGGAATTATCCAACACATGACTTAAAGCTAGCAACAGTGGTATTTTTCTTAAAAATTTGGAGACATTACTTATATGGTGTAACTTATGAGATTTATATGGATCAAAAAAGTTTAAAGTATATTTTCACGCAGAACGAACTTAACATGCGGCAAAGAAGGTGGTTAGAACTCCTTAAAGATTATGATTTCTTTATATTTTACTACCCCGGGAAGGCGAATGTGGTAGCTGATGCCTTGAGCAAAAAAAAAATAGAGAATTTAGCTTCCATGATTACCCAACAGAAGGCGACTATAGATGACTTGAACAAGCTTGAAATTGATGTGCAAGTGAGAGAAGAAGGGAACAGTAGCCTGTTCTAGATGGAGATTCGACGTACGCTACTTGATCTAATTAAAGAAGCCCAAAATCAAGATGAGAAGTTACTTAAGATTCAAGCGGGGTTCGAAAAGAATGACAAAGAGAATTTTAGTTGTGATGGGAAAGGAATTTATAGATATGAAGGTCGGGTGTATGTTCCACCAAAGGATGAATTAAAAAACGAATTCTTGACAGACATACATCATTCCAAGTAGTCAATCTATCCAGGAGAGACAAATATGTATCGGGACTTACAACAAAATTTCTGGTAGCCGAACATGAAAAAGAAAATATCGGAGTTTGTATCCAAATGCATGACCTATCAGCGGGTAAAAGTTGATCATAAAAAGATGGCTGAACAACTGCAACCATTACCTATTCCCTAGTGGAAGTGGGACCATATTACCATGGAATTTGTATCCAGATCAGATTATCCTGGACATCTAATAGGAACACATCTATTTGGGTGATAGTAGTCGTGTAACCAAAATGGCTCGATTTATTCCTATTAGAGAAGGGGATTCGACAGAACGACTAGCTCGAATCTATATCAGGGAGGTAGTTAGCCGATACGGTGTGCCAGTTACCATTATATCTGATAGAGATACAAGGTTTTACTCCATATTTTGGAAGAGTTTCTAGGAGGAGTTAGGACCAGGCTGAGCATCAGTACGACATTTCATCCATAGATGGATGGACAATCTGAACGAATGATTCAGATTTTGGAGGATATGTTAAAAGCTTGTGTCGTAGACTTTGGTAGAAGAAATTGGGATGAACAATTATCCTTAATTGAGTTTTCGTATAACAATAGTTATCAGAAAAGTATTGGTATGGCCTCGTACGAAGCATTGTATGGTCGAAGGTATTGTACACCGATTTGCTGGGATATGGTCGGAGCGAGGCCGTTATAGCGTACCGAATTAATCAAAAAAATGGAGGATAAGTTTAAAATTATACAAGTCAGGCTTCGTAACGCGTAGAGTAGGTAGAAAAGCTACGTTGATAAAAGACAGAGAGCGTTGGAATTCGAGGTAGGTGACCTCGTATTTTTTAAGGTGTCGCCGTGGAAAATAATTATGCGGTATCGCAAAAACTTGAACTACCCCCGGAGTTAGAACCTTTGTACAATGTGTTCCATGTATTTATGCTAAGGAAGTATGTTTTGGATTCGTCACACGTGATAAAACTAGAATCACTAGAGATTCACGACAATCTATCATACCAAGAGGTACCTGTGGAAGTGGTTGATAGAAAAAAGCAAGTGTTTCGCTCTAAAGTAGTACCGATGGTCAAGGTGATTTAGAAAAATCATACAGTAGAAGAGGCCAGCTGGGAGCCTGAAGCTTTGATGCGACAAAGATATCCTCACTTATTTTCGGTTTAAGGTGCGTTACTTTAAATTTCGAGGGCGAAATTTTTTTAAGGGGGAAGGGTGTAATATCCTTGTTGTTGTTAAAATTAATTAATTAATTTTAAAAAAATGGTCTGATTTCGTGGCTGCCTTTGAAGAGGGAATGGCACCTCATGTTTCCAAGAGGTGGAGGTGTGCATGTAGAGTTAAGTAGAAGGTAAGGTGGCACGAGAGAAGGCTTACCCTGGACAGCTGTTTGAGGTTGAATTATGAAAAATGCAGAAGGAATCTCGGGATACTTTCAACTGAGAAGTCGTAGAGAAAAGGCCAAAAGGGAGAGGAAGAAAACCCAAGAAACAGAGTTCAATTTGGTGAACAATTGAAGAAGTTTTGGACCACCAAAATTAGGAAAAAATCAGCCTGTAATGTGTGAGGTAGCTGATTGAGGGAGAATTTGAGGGAAATCCAGGAAGAATGTTGTGAAAGGAAAAATAGAGAAGTTATAGAAGGGAGAGAAATGAAGAGATTGCAACAAACAAAAGGCATTTTCGTCGAGAATCGAAGGAGTTACGGGTCTTCAAAGTGAGGTAAAAATCAACTTTTTTTGTGTATGTTCTTGGTGTTTTGATATGTGTTCTTGATGGAAATTAGGGCTAAAATGATAATGTTGTGATATGATTCCATGTTAAATGAAGTTATGGAGTTAGATTGGTAGAAACAAAGTGAAATTAAAGTAGTTTAAAGGAGATTTAAAGTGGAATTAAATAGCTAATGATATATGTTAGCATAATATGCATGTATAAGTGAAGAAGGAGAAATATTTCTCATGCAAACCTAAAGAATGCAGCTTGGAGAGTGGGAAGTGATGAAAATATGTAAATTTGATCTAAAAGTGATGAATTGTGTGTAAATGTCGCTAAAAGTTTTATCTTTAATTAATTTCAAACTTAATTTTTGAAACATGACTGTAAGCTAGAATTTGGCCAAACACAAAAGAGAAACTCCTATTTTTTTTTGAAACATCTACATACTTTACAATTTTATAATTTTTTGAGTTTATGAGAGATGTTAAATATATTTATCCTTAAAAAATAAGATTTCAAAATTTTAAAAACATCAAAGGAATGTATTTTAATCTAAAAATTTTACTGAGACTTTATGCCGCTGAGACACTTCAGTGTCTACAAGTTCATGACATTTGGAGGCTGATCGGTATTTTTGACAAAATAAGATCCCTAACATTAGGTTTTGATTATCCATATGGAATTTTAGAATAAAAATTTCACAAAATGACTTTTTTTTCTACAAAAATTAGTTTTTTATTTTAAAAGATATTTTGAGTCAATTGAGAGTGTTTATTGGTACAGAAGTCGGCAGGGGGTGTTTAGGTAATTTTTCACACCAGGTGACGAATCTTGTGGAAACTCATGCTTAGGCAGTAAGAAGTATAAGGAATGAGGAAATTGAGTTTAGATAGGTAGACGAAGGACGGTAGTGCGGTTGATGCACATTATGGGTTAGGGCAACTCTGGTTAACGAATTAATCTTAATAAGTTGGAAACATATAAGCGGTAAGGAAATGGAAAGGTAAGGTTAGGTTTGTTTTTGTAATTTAGGGTTGTCTAGCAAGAAAGATTTTATTTGATAGGTGATTTCGTTGCTGAGAAAATCCGGAAGCGAGGAGTTCATTTGCTATAAAACCAAATAGGTAAGGATAATGCGGTTCATTATGGTATCCATTGTCTTGCTTGGCATACCATGTTGAACTCCTTCTTGTTGATTTGTGCTGTTGAGGATTTAAGGTAGAATGAATTCCCTTAGTCCACCTGATGATGAGCCTGAAAGCGTTGTTGAGGACTTATGATCGAAAACACTCTCTAAATCCGTTCCTTCGATGAAAATTGTCCCTTAATCAGGATAAGATTGATATGAACACCCCGTAGAGAGGGGCATCATTAAGTGGAGGGCTAATGAAGTGAAGTAACTGGCGGTCAGTGAATTAAAGTAATTGGCGGTAAATGAAAAATAAAGTAACTGACAAAAAAAGGATGAAGCGCTCTAGAGTCTATCCTGTCGTGTCAAGTCATGCATGCATTGCAATTGATTTTATTTGATATTGCTGAATATATTGTCTTTTTATTCTCATGATGATTAATTGCTCTAGTATTTTGTTTTGCATTGCACTTGCATAGTCCATGAGTCTGTCAAAGTGGAAATGATGATGTTTTGTTAGGGTTGAGCCAGTTTGAACGAGGGTGATGCAGCAAGATGGTTGCAAATGTTCGTTCTTGGCATCCTTAAATCCATTGCCTTTGCTGAAAATTCATGATCAATTCTCCGATAATTTTGAAAGGGTTGTACGCTATACTCCTCATATTATCCTTATTGGGCGACTTGCACTCATTCCTTATCTTATGTATTTTTCAGGTATTAGGTTTGAATAAGGAGAGACCTCAGGTAAAGGTAAAGAGAAATTATGCTGATGTTCTGTAAGATATATATATATATATATATATATATATATATATATATATATATGTATGTGTGTGTGTGTGTGTATACACACACACACATGCTCCCATGCTCATGCCTTTCTTGCTGCACAACATAATATGCATACCCGTTCCCAACTATCTCAACCCTGGTGGTCCATATCGGTTGGCAACAACCTTTACCTGATTTTAAGTTAATATTGAAAGTGCCTCTGCTGGTAACCCTGGTCGCGCTAGGGTTGTGGGTGTTCTTTGTTTTAACCTGGATCATGTTCTTATTGGTTTCTCTGAGCACATTGGCACTACCAATAATATATTGGCTAAACTAATTGCCATTCGATGTGTGCTTCAAGTGACAATTTATTTACATCTCAACCATCTTGTTATTAAATTTTCCTCACTTGTTGATAAGCCTCTACCTTGCAAGTCTAGTTCTAGCCGGCGCCAATGGTTTTCTCACCTCCACCGATTGCTTGGCCCTTGTCACCTCGTGCCCCCCACTTACAGTCCTTTTGTTACCCTGAGGCTCAATGGTCAACCGGCTACTTTAGATGTTAGTAGGACAATATACGAATCGAGTTCGAGCCGAACAAATGTGTGTTCGAACTTGGTTAGTGTAAGTTTTTGTATGTTCAAGCTTGGCTAGAGTTCGTTAAGAACCAAAACATTGATGTTCGAACTCGGCTCTAGTTCGTGACCGTAAAGTTTGGGCTCGACTCGTTTAACAATATGAGCCGAACTCAAGTTCGGAAATTCAGCTCGTGTACATGTTAAACATCCAACCAAATCCCTAAAATTTGCAAAAAAAAAAATCTTCAAATCCTTTAATTCAAGCTATAAAGAATCAAAAACAATATTACAGAAGATACAAGACCGGATGCAGAATAAAAAATAGATCTTGATCTATTGGCAATGAAAACATAGAAAACAGGATAATGCATGAGTGGGCAATGAGGAGAGGATGGCGTCGAAAACACACTATTACGGCATCGTAGGCAGACGAAGCTTCACTAATCACAGATCTTGGGGCAACGGTGGTTACAAAGAGTAGGTCGATTTTCCTCTGCTGCTCTTGCACAGACGGTTGCCTTCTTCCTCGAGATGGATCAAAACTGAGACTGATCGGTGTCGTAGTCGTGAGTGCATCTGTGAAGAGAAAGAAAGAGAAGCTATGTGCAATCTGTGAGGCATGTGTGTGTGAGAGAGAGGAGGAGGGAGGGGATGAGTGCGGCTGGGTGATATACCATGACTCTGTGAGAAGAATGAAGATAACCCCCAAGGCAAAAGGTTTGATGTAGACAAATAAGAAAGCAGAGTGCGGCTGCCAAGGATAAGATTTGGGAGAATAAGGATTTTAGGGTTTGGGGGTTATTTTTTGGAGTTGGACTTGGGCTTGGTTTAGTCTGGGCTTGGCTTATGTTTGGGTTTACAAGTGGGCTTGGCTTATATTTGATTTTATAAGTGGGCTTGGTCTTTTAATTAATTGATTTTAGATTATCGTGTTTTTTAAGTTTCTTTTACATAGATATATTGCAATTAACTATGTTTCAATTATAAAAATATTAATTTATTGTACGAACGCTATGTTCGTGAACACAATCATGAATATTTTTAAATGTTCATGCTCGGCTCGTTTAATAAACGAACTCTAAAAATTGTTCATGTTCGGTTCGTATATTATACAAACGAACATGAACGAGCTTTAGAAAACGAATCACGAACTGTTCGTGAACAAATTTATTTATCTACAGCCCTAGATGTTAGTGTAACCACATCTCTTATCCACCCCACAACTCAACTCACTCTTCTTAACATGTACCGAGGAGTCCTGCATCGAAGGGTGGCCTTCTAATTACTGTTTACGTATTATACAGTTAGTTTTTTCCCGCCCCGCCGGGGGGGGGGGGGTGGGTTGGTTAATCTGAACTTTCGATTTTTGATTTCCCGGGAAAGACATCCCCCTTCCCTCGGCCCAACACCCCCACCCCCGCGCTGCCTTTCCTCTCCATCTGCTAATGAATTTCCCGATCTTGGCTTTGAGATGTCAAACACCAATTCCATTGGAGTGGGACACCAAACGAGCCAACAATCACAGCTATAACCCTTCATTAACTTCCTTCCAAGTGACCCCCATTAATCCTTACAAAAACCCATCTTCACGGAGCAACCAAAACCCTCACCCTTGAACCACAACAATGCATTCATCCCTCCATCTCCCTCTCTTCTGCCTCCTCTTTATCATCACCCTCCCTCCACCATCACTTTGCATCCCTTTCTCCCCACAAAACAACCTGACCCTCCTTGGTGACGCCCATTTCGAGAACAATTCCATCGGCCTCACCCGAACACCCAACTGCCTCTCGCCTCCCCCTTCACCACCCCCACAATCTCCTTCACACACTTCACCTTCTCGAGGTGCTGGAAGGGCCTTCTACGTGTACCCAATTCGGTTTCTTGATCCCTTCACCAACACGTCAGCATCTTTCTCCTGCCACTTCTCCTTCACCATCACACCTTCCCCTTCTTGCCCCTTTGGTGATGGGCTTGCGTTTATCATCACGTCAAGTGCAAATTCTTTAAACCCTTCAATTGGGTACATGGGTCTCCCACAGAACCCTCGAAGAACACAAGATTCGTTTTTTGCTGTGGAGTTTGATACTAGTTTTGATCCAAACTTGGGAGATATTAATGGTAATCATCTTGGGATTGATGTAAATTGGGTTGTTTCTGTTGCTTCTGTTGATGTGACTTCAAGAGGGATTGATTTGAAAAGTGGGAAAGAAATGGCAGCTTGGATTGAATACACTGATTTGGATAAATTGATCCGGATTTGGGTCGGGTACTCACAGGTTAAGCCTTCCCGTCCTGTTATTGTTACCCAAATTGATCTTTCTAGGCAATTTAAAGAATTTATGCATGTGGGTTTCTCTGCTTCTAATGGGCAAGGTTCAGCTGCTCATATTGTTAATAGATGGAGATTTAAAACAGCTGGGTTACTCCCTTCAACAATGCCCATGGATACTGTTCAAGAAGATGCAGACTGTTTGATTTGTTTCCCTGGGGACTCGGGTTTTGGGAATGAAAATAGATTCAATAACCGTCATAAGGATAAAAGGGTCCTCGAATTGGCTCTAGGGTTTGGCGGTTTAGCAGCATTTTCCATCTCTGTGATTTCAATTGGCGTTGTAATATGTGTTTGTATGATGAGGAGAAATAAGAGACTTAAAAGAAAATGCAATGAGGGCCAAATTTGTAGATTTCAAGGGAATAGAGTCCCAAAAAGATTGTCGCTGACCGAAATTAGGTCAGCTACGAAGGGGTTCAATCAGAGCAGAATTATTGGTGAAGGGGCATCCGCAGTGGTATATGAAGCGTCGCTTCCTTCTTGTGGACCTGTGGCAGTTAAAAGGTTCAGTCAGGTGCATGAAGCTGGTTCTTTGTGCAATCCGTTCAATACTGAGTTTGGGACAATGGTTGGTTGTTTGGGACATAAGAACTTAGTTCAGCTCCAAGGATGGTGCTGTGAGAGGAATGAGTTAGTCCTAGTTTACGAATACATGCCTAATGGAAGCCTTGACAAAATTCTCCACAGACGCACCAACGCCACAAAATTCCTCACGTGGGAGCGAAGGCTGAACATAATTTTGGGCGTCTCTTCTGCTCTTATATATTTGCATGAGGAATGTGAGAGGCAGATTATTCATAGAGATGTGAAGACGTGTAATATATTGCTGGATGCCGAGTTCAATGCCAAGCTTGGGGATTTTGGTTTGGCAGAAGTTTATGAACATAGTTCCAGGACAAGGGACGCTACCTTACCTGCCGGAACAATGGGATATCTTGCTCCCGAGTATGTTTACTCTGGTGTTCCAACTGTGAAAACAGATGTTTACAGCTTTGGCGTGGTGGTGCTGGAGGTGGCGTCAGGGAGGAGGCCTGTAGACGATGATGGAACTGTGGTTGCTGATTGGGTGTGGGAATTGTGGGAAAAAGGGATGCTAATTGAGGCCATTGATCCCAAGCTTATTGCGGGTTTTGATAGGAGGGAGATGGAGAGGATGCTTATGGTGGGGCTTAGTTGTGTGCACCCAAATTATGAGAAGAGGCCTACGATGAAGGAAGCTGCAAGGATGCTGCAAGGTGAAGCACCTCTTCCTAATCTGCCGGCAAGAAAACCAACTGTGAAGATTAGGTCTGTTTTGCCCGAGGGGTCTGAAGAGATCCTGAAGTTTGGTGAAGACTTCGATGACACTCCATGGTCAACCCCCAGAACACATTTTAGCAAATACTGACTTGGGAGAACCACCTGATTTCTGCTGTAAGTGTGGACAAGTAACTGCAGCTGCTATTGTTAGCTGTGCTTTCGTTTGTAGCTTTATAGATCCTTCACTTTATATTTCTCTAGACAAAAATTAAATACTTGCACTGTTTCTGAAGCAAATCAACATATTAGTCCTTGATTATGCTATGCTTTACAAAATACTTGAAATGAAACTTTTTGTTCACAGGAACACATTCTGCTTTGTTAGGCTGAGAAGAAAGCAGGTAAAGAAATATGGAAAGAAAAGAACTGATCCCCAACAGTCTCTTTGTTGAGTCCACGGTACCCTGGCTTGAGTCCTTTAAACTTGAACTCCACTAGCTTCCCTACAATGGAGGAGAGATCAGAGAGTGCTAAAGAGATTGCAAATGCTACATTATCCTTTATGCTCTGGTATCTCTCTCCTTGACCTAGTTCTTCACTAACTGATGGTTACTGATACTTAACCCTGAAATCACTTAGGTTTTGTAGATTGTTCATGTAAGAATCATTAGTGATGCATAGCTTCTTGTATTCTTTCCGGTAATATGAATCCATAATTTCTTGTATTTTTCTGTTTCTGAAACAAGTACATACTTGTCACAGCATGCAAAGAGTTTAAGCTATTTGACAATATACCTTTGCTTAGCATCTGATATGGGCACTTTTTGGGGACCAAATGAAAGATCAATTCTTCATAGCTAAGAAACAACCTACATTTCCTGTTATCCCTTCTATGCATATCTTTACCTGGAAGATACATTAGGCAACATATAGCATATAAGCGGCTTGGTCTAAGTCAACCCAACCCCCACCCCCGCACATAGAAGAGAAAAATGAAGAAGCAGCAGCATAAGAAAGTCGCTTTGAAAAGACATAGGCAGCCCCAGGGTGTCCTTGTTTATGTGTTCAAAGCAATTATACATCCAAAGGAGCTTTCTGTTACCAGTTCAATTTCATTTCGAGCTTTCACTTTCATCCTCTTCACTGATTTTTTTTTTGTTTTTGCGTGGGGTGTTTTGTTTAAGTAGCGTGAAAAGATTTTCGTCCCCCCCCCCCCCGCAAAAAAGTTACAGATGTTTGTTGCAGTTACCTTCATCTCAACATACAGTTGAAATTTCTTTGCCAAGATGAAAATTGAGAATGGAATGATTGGTACTGATTAGGGCTGTAAATGAACAGAGCTGTTTACGAACAGGTCGTCGTTCGGTTCGCTAAAAACTCGTTCGTGTTCGTTCACTTCATAAATGAACAGAACACGAACATCACTTTAGAGCTCGTTTATTAAACAAACCGAGCATGAACATTTCGTTGCTTGTTTATTAATGTTCGCGAACATTAGAGCTCCTATATTTTATATAAATATAAAATATTTGTATTAATATATTTAATTTTGTGTGAGTATAAATAAAATTTTGTGTGAGTAAAGGCTTAAACATAAACATGATATCATCACATCCAAACACTCCATCCGAACAAGTCAGAGTCTTGGGAGAAGGTCCATCCAAACTCCATCCAAACAAGTCAGTCTTGGGAGAAGGTCCATCCAAAGAGTCTTCGGAGAAGGTTCAGAAGCTCCATCGCCATACCTCTATCTCTCCATTGCCAACACCGACGCCTTTGTCTCTCCATCGCCGACATCTTCGTCTCTCCAGTCTCTATTATCGACACCTCCTTCGCCCCGTCGTCGATGCCACCATCGCCAAACCATTGTTGATGATTTCATCGTCGGCTGATCTTTTTGTTGTATGTTTTCCGTTCTACATCCTCTCCTTCCTTGTATGTTCTTTACATCTTGATTGCGTCAAAGATCGAGAATCTGAGAAAATTTAGGGATTTGGTTGGTTCTCAACATGAACACAATCCGAGTTTTCGAACTCGAGTTCGGCTCGTATAGTTAAACGAGTTGAACGAGTTGAGCCCGATTTGCAGAGTCACGAACTCGAGCCGAGTTCGAACGTTGATGGTTTGACTCTTAGCGAACTTGAGCCGAGCTCGATCACACCAAAACTTAGACGAACGGAGTTCGAACACACCCATGTTCGGCTCGAACTCGGTTCGTATATGGCTCTAGTGCTGATAGTTATAAAATGATTCCAACAGAGTAAATGAACTCGGATGAAAGAGTGCATCTGCTGCAAACATATGGAATTGCGTAAACCTGGACTCTGCATTTTTTATCCAACGGGATGTACCTGCAATGACCGACGAACTAGACTACTTGACAAAATCCAATTGGAGATAATCTTTTTCTGTTTCGTGGGGTAAATTTGAGTAATTATTTAAGGAAACGTGCGGGAAACGGTTTTGCCGCTTCCAAAATACAAAAAAACCTTTAATATAAAAGCCCTTTGCATAATTAAAAAAAAACTTGGAAATGTTTTTAGCAGCTTTCATTTAGAAATTATTGTTGCGCACGCATAGAGATACATAAAATACGGAGCAGACAAATATTTCTTTATGAGATGGAAATTAGAATGGTTAACTGAACAAAATTAAATTGTTTGATAGACTGCTCCTTCGTACCAGAATGGATAACTGAACAAAATTAAATTGTTTGATAGGCCGCTCCTTTGTACCATTGTTTGCGAAACATCAACAAACAAATGGTCAAAGTTCAAAGCTACATATCCGATCAACCCGGAGCGCACCCTCCAAGTCGCATGCTGCAATTTTTCTATCTCAAAAATAAATTAAGTGTAGGCATCGACGGGACTCCTTCATTAACCAAAGGAGTTGACGTTGCGCCACCTGGAGTTAGGGTCGACCTAAGCTGTTTCCCTTGGAGCGGGGTCGGCTAGAGCCTCCCCCTTGAAGGGGGTCGGCCAAAGCCTCCCCCTCGGTGGGTGATCGACAAGAGGCCCTCCTCGGGGGCTCCCTATCACGACCCCTTGGTCTTTCTCTTCTTGAGTGCTCTTTACTCTATGACTTCTGCCGCCTTGTCCGAATGTCATGATGTTCGACCGCGCCTAGGTGTCGTCTCAGCTTTACGTGCCCCCGACATTATGCCAGTCGTTACGCTCGAAGGCTACAATGCCCGACTGTGCCTTCACGCCACCTTCTGTCATACTTGCCCCCCACACTGTTCCCTTCGGCCTAAGCCATGTGCTATCACCGTGTTATGTGCCCCTACATTACACATTCACCACACCCCTATGCCATCTCCATTGAGCGAGCCCCACGTACCGCGCATGCCACAATGCCTATGTGCCTTGCCATTAGTAGAGTCATGCCCTCGACTTTCTGTCACATTGCCATGCCCCAGACATTGGTCCATCTTTTCACCACACGATACGCGCCTCGCCTTTGACGTGAAACATACTTTGATGTGCTCTCTAGAGTGCGCGACATCTGGAGGGACTTCGTTCTTAGTGCTCTGGCATTATGACCCTTCATAGCGAGATAAGTTCAAGACACTACCTTTTCTTGTGACGATTTGCGTGACATTAGGCTCGCCTGAGCTGTGACACTGTCGCAACTCAGGTGTCAGGGGCGAATCCAGGAAGTCTAACCGGGGGACCAAAATGTCCCAAAAGAAATTAACAGCTAACATAAAAGAATTCGCATCACGATTCAATACATTAAATGCAAAATAGATTGTTCAATTTGACTAATAATCATATAATTTCACCATTTATTGTGATTTATTTAACTTGTAAAGTTAGTCAACAACAAACTACTAATCTTATATGAACGGAATTTTACTCTTATTGTATATATGTATTATTAGTGCGATTTTCAATTGTATGATAACAATAGTCACGTATAAGTTAACAAACAATAAGATTTAAATTAAAAAAGAAAAAAACTAACCTTGATATATTAATGTTTACTTTAAAAATTTGAGATTTAGAATTTGGAAGAATGAAGATGGACAAAGGAACATGAAAGATAAAGACTACAACGGTCGGTGGCACAAAAAGTAAAAAAAATTACAAAATGAGATCTAATACATTGATATATAATATGGTGGTATTTTAGTAAATATTCTAAACATAACTATCTATTATTTAAAACAACTAAAAAAATTTCTCAAATTTTTGGGGGTACCATGGCCCCCCCGGTCATGCTTGGGCTACGCCCTGTCAGGTGTGTGTGTGAAGTCCTTTTGGGAGTCGCAGCTTTGGAGGGCATTGTGTGTAGTTTGACTAATAGATGGGTGTCGGGGCCTCCCCTATCATTGTCATGTTCTCTTCTCTCTTGATGCCCTCTGTGGGAATCGATAAAGGCTTTGGACTTGATGGCTAGATGAAGGCATTTTTTAAGTCAAATCGATGTTGTGTGATGACATGGCATCTCATTGCCTAGAAAAACTGGAGTTTGGGACTCATTTTTGGACAATTTGTATTCATTAGCAAAATCTCACTTTCTCGGTCTAAAACTTCGCGAACAAAGGATTTTGTAGAGAGGCTTGAACTCTGACTTAAGAACGTTAGATCGTATTTGACTCACCACCTCACCCGAATCGGGACCTTAGCATTGGACTATTGAACGTTAGATCGTATTTGACTCACCACCTCACCCTGTAGCGCTGCCACCCCTCAGGAATCCATTTGGAAAGCCTTGTTCTCCACTCTTTCTCAGTGCTACATTTGTACGCTTGGCAACTGATTCGGACCGTGTCATTTGCCACACCTCTAGGTATAGTATGAACTTGCTTCTTTAGCAACTGATCCATTAAGCTCAAATGATTCAAAAATGTTATTGACATCGAAATCGAGTTTCTTGTTATATGGGCGTCAAATTTTCTGCAAACTGATGCCATAGACACTATACAATCTCTTAGTCAGATTTTTTGTCATTTCAACCTTGAACAAATTTATAAGTTGCAACAAATGTATACACCAGTTTATCAAGGTAATTGATTTGTAAATTTTACGAAAACAAAAAACAGATAGTTGATGATTATAGTTGTGAAGTCTTTTTAGGCCATTATAGTTGATCTAACTAACACAACAAAACCCATAAATTTTGATCCCCAAAAGTACAGTACACATTCTTGTATTCAAAGACCAAAAAATTTCAGTTCGACGAGTCTTTTATCCTATAATTTTATTTTGAATTGTTTGTAATTTTATTTTTTTGTTATTATTTTCAAAATAAAAAAGTTGACCTTACAGACGGCGTAGGGTCCGTACATGTTATACTAGATTGAAATCTCTAACAAAAAATAACTTTAAAATTGATATTTGAGATCTACTTTTTACGATTGAAGAATCACTTTCGTCGCTATAATCTATGAAGATCGCTTTATATGACACTTGTAGTACTCAAGTACTAAAAGTGAAACTCATATGTCACTCTCACTAAGAGAAAAATATACAAAGAAAAAATATTATAAACTTTGGATTTAGCTCAAGCTATGATTGGTCTTCCCACTCACTCCAACTAAACAATTTAACGCTTAATTGACTTTCTAGCTTAACAACAAAACCATTGAACCACTACCAATCATATACTTCAGTAATCCCTCTAGGTTCTACACCCTCCTCTTCCGTATCCCTCTTGGTTCTACAGACTCTCCTTCCAATTCGTTGGCTAAGCAAACCTTGTAAGTTGGTCTTCTATCAAGTCTGTTTACATCTCGTAGTTATTGACATATGACCTGTTATATTGGTGTGATGGGAATTCTGAGACAGATTGAAGGAATTCTCTGATAGAATAACCAAATTTTGGCAGTTGCAGAACGCGTTACTGTCATGGTAATTGTTATATCACTAGCACTCGTGCTTCTGGGCATCGGGGTTTTAATTTTAATTCATGTTTGTATGGAGGGTAGGGGCTCTAGGAGAGGATTTGGATTTGGTAACAGTACCAACGTTGTTGAAAGGGGCAGCTTTGGAAGCACAAGCATGTCTCGGGACGATATAGAGAAGCTTCCTTGCTTCGATTTTATGGGGAAAGAGAAGGGAAACGGCAGTCCTGTGGACTGTGCAGTTTGTTTGGAGAATTTTAATGTGGGTGATAAGTGTAGGTCACTGCCTCTATGTGATCACAGTTTCCATGCCCAATGTGTTGATTCTTGGCTTCTGAGGGCAGCCCTTTGTCCAATATGCAGAAGCAGTGCTGATTCGGGCAGGCGAGGGTCGATTTCTGGCATTGGGAGCAGTCGTTTCAGCGAAAGCGTGATCCAGTTTGGAGAGTACCAAACAATAGATAGTGGCCATTTGACTAGTGAGACTGCACCCGAGGTGAGAGACGGTCAAACAGCGGATACTAGTGTTGAGTTTATAGAGATCGAAGTTAGGGAGCGCCAAACTGTAGAAAGTGGCACTGCAACTGAATTGAGCAATTGCCATACAGTTGAATTTGGCCACATGAGTGATACTGATACTACGTTAAGCAAGAGCCAGATAGCAGAAAGTGGGCATTTGGGTGAGACTGCAATCAAGTTGAGAGATGGCGAAACAGCAGAATCTTGCCATCTTAGTAGTAATAATATTGAGTTGGGAGAGACTCAAGAAGTGAAAGAATCTAGGGAGAACAGACCTGCAGAAAATGGCCACATGGCTGAGACTACAACCGAGTTGAGTGAGAGCCAAAGAACAGAATGTGGCAATTCAAGTGAAAGTGGCATGGACTTGAAAGTGAGCCAGGTTGAGATTGACTTTAGGGAGAGGCAAACAGCAGAAAATGAACACTCTAATGAGACTGCAATAAAGCTAGTGATGATCAACCAGAAAGATGTGGCCATCTGAGATATTCGGGCGCGGTATGGAGAGTTGGTTACCCTCTTGGTTGATACCGAGATTCGACCTAAGGAGAACCAAAGAGGATATAATGACTGCCAGCCTCACCATGATTTGGCATTGCATTATTGCTGGATGAGACTACTTCGAGTGTAAGAAAATTCTGTGGCTGTTGTAGGAAGATAGGTACAACCTCCCGTATCCTCATCGTTAATAGTCGTTAAATATTTTTAATAACTTTTATTTAGCAACGTTAAAAAAATGCTTCTAAAAAGTGTTGCTGAAAGTGTTGGCTGAACTGTCACTGATGATATTTAGTGATCATTAATTGTCGTTGTACGAGGATTTGTAGCTCTCTTATTACAGTTAGGATAATAAAAATTAAGTCGCTTAAAATTTTTAATTTTACAAATTCAGTGTTTAGCTTTTTCAGTACTTAAATTTCTGTTTTATCAAACAAACCCCTGAGTCTTGTATCTAACATTTATACTACAGACTAATTTTAAAAATAAATACCATATGAAAAATAAATACCCAACCGAAAATAACTACCAAATAGAAAATAATTTCTCCTAACTTCTCCTAGAAAATCGGTAACTATCCTCTGAAAAATACGAACACATTTAACTCAAGTTAGTTTCTTACATGAGGTAATAACTTTTAAATTTGCATCTATCATCGTCTCCTTTTTGCAAATAATAATATGAACCTTAGAGCCGTTTAGTGGCAAGTAGCTAAGAACAAGTCATTAACTTTTAGTAGCTATTGATAATGTTTAAGCCAATGAATTATCAATTGAGAATTTAGTTTCTGGTGTCAACAAAGCTATAGTGTCAAAACTTTCGACACAAAAAGTGGAAAAGAAAAGATTGGGTTGGAGTGATTTTTCGATAATCCAATCTATTGACAAACCTAATTCCACTATTAGCTGTACTCTACTTTCATCACTAAATGTTTTTCGTGACACTACTTCACACATTTTGGTCTTTTAAAACAAAAATAGAGTCAAAAGTACAACACAAACATAATTTCCTCCCTGGAATGAGTACCCGGAAAAAATTGCTACATATAGCAGTAAGTAAACTGAAAAATTTTCTCAAGCGAAAGATGAAAATAAACGGGCTGTATTTGCCCAAAATCATTTACTAAAAACACCCCTAAAGCAAGTACCAAATATTGAACTCACTTCACGACAATCAGCTTCCATAACCAGAAATAAAAACTGATGATTAGGAGAGCCTAGATCTTGAGCAAAAATAGTACGAGAAGCAAGAAAGCGAAAAATGGCCGCATGACGACTGAGATTGAGATCATGGCTAGAACCAAAATCTGGATGATCCATCACGACCAGAAACCGATGTCGAATTGAAGAACCCAAAATTGAAATTATACCGTGATGCTGTATCTCATCAACTGACTCTGCCGTTGTATTCGACGAAATCACCTCGGATAAGGATGACAAAAACTAAGATAATTAGATTAAGTACAAAACAATAGAGCAAGATGAGGAAAACGAATCAAAAGTAGTCCTTTGCACAATTCCGGTCAAAAAAATCAAAAAGTGGTGGGAAACAGTCTAATTGTGAAATTATTAGGCAAATCCATTGTGTACAAGGCAATAAATACTCGTATAAGAAATTTATGGAGCCTCCAAGGGAGCTATGGGATCTGGACGAAAGATATTTCCTCAAACTTTTCCAAAGATTTCCATTATGTTAGAAGTGGAGGGCCACCTTATTGTTTGCAGATGGGTGCCGAACTTCGAACCATCGGAAGCTACAACTATTAAAACAGTGCTTGGATTCAGCTCGCCGAGCTCCTTATCTAATATTACGAGGGAATGCGAACCTAAAATTTGCCAAAAAATTTGGCAAACCCTAAAAAAATTTAGTTCAACACTACAAGATTCTTCAAGGGGGAACCACGCAAGGATCTATGTGGGAAATGGATTTGGCAGAGCCCTTACCCTGCTTACAAACTTGTAAGGCTCAAATATGCATAAAATCTTGTACTTTGGACCCGGTGCAAGGTGGAATATTTTGATCCGGAATTAATTGCATGAAGCATACCGATTTATTATTATTATTATTTTTTGTTCCCACTATCCTACGCTTCCAGTTATATGCTTCACGTACCATTTGATGGTAAGATATTCATTTTATATGGATGTTGTTACATTTTTTTAGGGGAAAAGGGCAATTCACCATTTTTTTAGGGCAAAAGGGCAATTCACATTAAGATCCTTATTCCACCCGGAGTTCAAGGTTATAAATTGAGGTCTCAGGGTTCATTCTAAGGGTCCATTGTAACAGAGGAAGTGATAATTTTTCAACTTAGTTAACCTCAAAAGCCCTAAATCCCGATCTCCCCATTCATCATAGACCTAATCTTCAAAGAGCTCTAACTTGCTCACACATAAACTGATTTAGACAAAATCAAAAGTCTAAATTGAGTGATTTTAAGAGCTAAAACTTTGTAGAATAAGTCATATTCATCAAAAGGCGTATTCATGGCCAAAACATTAACATTTTAATCAGCCAGGACCAGTGTTATCAAAGACACACCTAGGAGTGCCTAGGCTCAAGGCGCACTCCTTACGCCTCGCCTCGAGCTAGGCGCAAGGCCCTGCTAGCCTCGGGCTAGGCGCGCGCCTTGTGTGCCTAGGAGCCCAAGCGCAATGCGGCAGCAGAGGCGCAAAGAAAAGCCCAAAAATCAATTAAAGATTTTTGCATCATGGCATCATCTCAATCGTTCATTATTTTTTATTCTTTATTTCATAACACAATAAATCAATATTTAAACCACAAAAAAACTAAAACCCTAAATTCCTAATCAATCGATTGTCGTATTGTTTTCCATTGTGCTAGTGTCCCGTCACCGATTATTACTCTTTTTAAAGTAAATATACTCCTTCACTTTACCTTATGGACAAAGAAGCTAACATTAAAAAGGAACCTCTACCAGACTTGGTGGAGCCTATGATTCTCTTTTAAGAAAAATATTGTTGCTTTAGCCTTCACTAATAATGAGAATAACGTTGTCATATTCAATTAGGATCAATTCTTCTCATTGGATCTGAAACTTTTTTCAGTGTTAAATGTTTGTTAAATTGCCATATTTTGAGTTTTTACGTGATTTTATTGGTTTAATGCACTAATATCTATTTATTTTTATTTTGGGCCTCACTTCAAAAAGGCGTGCGCCTGCACTTTGCGCCTAGGCTCCAGGGACCCTTTGCGACTTAGGTGCACCTGTACCTTTAACAATTACGGCCAGGACCTTTTATGGGTTTTCTCTGCCAAATCAATCCTTGCACGATGCAACCAGGCAATCTTGACTGAAGATGAAGTTCTCTACGTTTATCTTTTTTTTTTCTCATGTAAGTTAGATGAAAATAATTACATATTAGATTGAAGTAAACCCGTCCCCGCGTCCAATATGTGATAAAAATCAAAAGCATAGTCTCTAAGCCTACCGCTAGAAGAAGTTGATTAGGATTAGAAATCTGACACGAATAGAATTTTTAGGTTTAGACTTCTGTTTCAATTACAACTCTAGAGCAATTAGAAGACTTGGTCAAAAAGAGTTTCAAAAGCAGTCAACTAGATTAACTTGAATTGAATTAGGTCTCTAAATAAATTCAGACTGTGATTTAGTTTGCCTCACCTAGGGTTGATCGAACTACGTGGTTTTGATCCCGACTAATTTGGTTAGTTGTGTAGGCCCTTCGATCCTCGACTTCAAACCAAACTTAGGTTTAAATTATGCTTTATTTTTGTGTATTTATGTTTTGGGGTAAAAATTGTAAAATCACTTCAAAAAGTTAGAGCCGTTTAAGGTATGATAAGGAGTCTAGCATCTTCTCGCCATATGACTTACTCCTCGAGTCAGAATTTCCGGTGTCGTAGGTTAGAAGTTTTAACTGGACAATGCAGAGTTGAACTTAATGTGCTTCATTTGCCTTTGTTAGTCATTTCATTAACTTAAAAGATAAGATGACGACTCGAGTTAAACTTTTTTTTTTTTTTGAAGGCGGTTCGTCACATAATTGATGTTATTTCAATTCTTTCATCACTAATCATAAGCTACTAAACTATTCACCATTTATGTGTCGCTATATGTGGAATTGTACGCTCTTCTTGCAATCGATGTTATGGCCTAAAATTTTCAGTCTCATAAATTTTATGAAGGAAGCCAATCGATCAAACATAATGTTGACCTCATTTATTTATCAATTTGGATAATCAGTCAAGAAAAAAATATTTTTTTTTCATGAAACACCCTGGGCTATTTTTCTTTTCTTTATTTTGGTTCTCACCACCCCAAGCTTCAAGTTACATGCTTCACATACCATTTGACAGTAAGACTTCTTCTGATTTGGATGTTACATATTTTAGGACAAAAGAGCAATTTGCATTAAAATTCTTGATGCAACCGAAGTTCAAGGCTATAAATTGGCCTTAGGATTCATTCTAAGGGTGGAAGTGATAGTCTTTCAACCTTGTTAGCCTCCCACTCCAAATTGGCCTAAAAAACGCTAAATCCTGATTTTCCATTTCAAACAGTTCTAAGTTGCTCCTACAATATCCAATTTATGCAATTCAAAATTCTAAATTGTGCGTTTTTTCAAGAACTAAAACTTTGTATGAGAAGTCAAATCCATCAGATATCGTATTCAAGACCAAAATTTGTGGGCTTTCTCTGCCAAATCAATCCGTGCACCACGCAACCGAACAATCCTGACTAAAGGTAAAAGTTCTCTACCCTTATTTTGTGTAAATTAGATGAGAACAATCACATATTAGATCAAATTAAACTCTTGCCCGTGACCAAGTTTTAGGGTGTAATAAAAATCAGAAGAACAGTCTCTAAGCCCGCCACTAGAAAGAATTGGTTAGGATTTTTATATTAGTAGAATTTTATTAAGATTAGACTTCTTGTTCAATTAGATTTCTAAAGCAACTAGAAGACTTTGTCGAAAAGAGTTCTAAAAGCAGACAACTAGATTAAGTTGAACTACATTAGGTTTCTAAATAAATTCAGACTGAGATTTTGGCCACCTCCTCTAGGTTTGATCGAACTACGTGGTTTTGATCCCAACTTGTCTGGTTAGGTACATAGGCCCAATTGTCGAATTCAAACCAAGCTTAGGTTTAGCTTATGTTTTGTTTTTGTTTCTTTATGTTTTGAGATAAAAATCGTAAAATCACTTGAAACAAGTTAGAGACCATCTAAGGTATGATGAGGTACGTAACACATTCCCATCATATAACAAAATCCTCTAGTTCGAATCTTCAGTGTCATAGATTAGAAGCATTAATTGGACAACTTAGGGTCTGTTTGGTATGACTTTCAGTTTTTTTTTTTCTAAAAAAAAGAGAAGAGCTTTGGTTTTTTTTTTTTCACCAGTTTAAAAACTGGTGGCTGTTTGACAGAGTTTATTTTTTCAAAAAACAGAAAAGAGCAAGCGTTTGAATGTGTCCAATTTTTTATCCTTGCCATGTCTCTCTGTGTCCAATTTCCATCTCCTCTTTCTCCCACTACGCTACTCTCTCACTCTCACCCAAACGGCCTGACACCACTCATCGACGACGATGGGGACAGGCAACAACGGACGGCGACCCAAAAGCAGAGCTCTCTCTCTGGCCTCATCTCAATCTCTCTCTCATTTACTTCAATACAGCCAAGAGATTGGAGAGAAGACCGTCGACCGACCTTCTTGTTCCAGATCTGACAAAAGACCGGTGATGGCAAGGCGGGCGAGTGATCGGCGACAACGACTCCACTGGCCAACATCCTCTGCTGGCGACGACGATGAGGACACTGGACTTCACCGGTGACCCATGACCGGTCAACAGTCAACTCCTTTCAGAATCCGATCTCGAGCGTCTCATATATTTTCAGTTCCCACTCCTGAGCAAGACTGCGTGAATGCTATGTGTATTATCGGAAAGAATCCGCCATCGACGAGCTCGAGAAGCTCCGTCAGCCCCTCTCCGCTGCCGTCACCGACGAAACCCAGCTCGCCCTCGAACGCCACACCCTCACCCAAAACCCACCAACACCAGAAACCCTAGAGAAACAAGCCGATGATGATGTGATTGGGGATCTGTTGAACCCAGCTCACCCTCGATCGCCGACCATGTTTGATGTCAAGCTGGTGGTAGGGCTTTCGGATGGAGGGGGAGATAGAGAGAAGAAAGAGAGATGAAAGAAGTCCATAAAAGTGGCCAGCTCTGCGTGAAAAGAGAAGAAGAAAAGAGCTTTGAGCTCTTTTTAAAAATGGCCAGCTCTTTTTAATCTCTTGGGCTTTTTTTAAAAAGAGAAATCAACCAAACATCCCACTTTTATGGGCTTTTGCAAAAAAAAGAGAAAAGAGTCAAAAAAGAGCAAAAAAAAGGCCTGTCAAACGGCCCCTTAAAGTCGACCTTAAGGTTTCTCATTTTCCTTTGTTGGTCATTTGATGGCAACTCAAGTTAGACCCTTGATCTTTTTCAGAGGTCGTTCCTCCCATAATTAGTGATGTTTTTTTTGCAGATACCTATAGTAAAATTCTTACCCTGCAATTTTCACAGTTATTGATCATAAGCCACTAAATTTATTACTATTCATTATGTGTCGCTATATCTAAGATTGTACGCTCTTCCTACAATCCATGTTACGGCCTAAATTTTCAGTCTCTTAAATTGTATTAAAGGAAGCCATCCGGTCAAACACATTGTTGACTTCATTCATTTATCAATTTGGATCATCAGTCAAAAAAGAAGATTTTTTTTCATGATTCTCTCATGACTTATCTACATGGACTCATAACAAACTATCAATAAGTCATAAAAAGTGATAGTTTATCTTTTCCTAATATACATGTACTAGCTAAAATCTCGTGCTATGCACGGGCTGCGAGCCTTACCTCGTTACTATACAATTCCACAACATGTTTATGAGGGTGTTTTTTATTTGAATGGCCTGATTAAATCAGGTATATATCACGTAGTGCTAATACTCATGGCCAATCGTACATTCTATTTATAAGTTGAGGTTAACTTGACATCTCTTACTTACAAAAGAGCTTTAAAATGTCAATGTTACTTATTTTATCAATAATACAGTGAACCTTGTTTTAGATGTATAAGGTGGTGTTCCCAACCTATTCTGGTCGGACCCAATGGCCCGTTAAAAGTCCCGCTTCGCGCAGACACATCAACATAGTGAACGGTCAAATTTTTAGCGTATCGAACCGGTTAGCACGCGCGCACGCCCAAGACATGTGTTTTTCTCACTTCACGCGCTTCGTGGGCGACTTAGGCTCAATTTATTTTGGGTTAGTGTGACTCACGAGAGCTTGACCGTCACGCCGAGATCATCCGAACACCTTTTCATCAAAAACATCGACCGACGACGCAATTGGAGCGACGGGGTCAAGGGCAAAGGCCTTTGCCAACCCCATGGGGTCAGCCTCAGCCTCCCCCAAGGCCATGGGGTCGGCCTCGACCTCCATGGGGGGTCGGCCTCGGCCTCCATGGGGGGTTGGCCTTGGCCTTCCCCCCGGTGGTTCACTTTTTGCGTAGGGTCCTTTTCGCACTTTGTTTGCCTCGTATGTGACTTTGGCACCTTGTCCGTCACGTGGGTATGATTCACGTCTACACGCTCATCGCAACGCAACTTTTGGATTCGTCGTTGTTTATCAAAACACCAACCGTCGGCACGCCCGAAGTTCACCAAAAGGAGAAAGGTGGCCTTGGCCACCCCTAGGGTCAGCCTCAGCCTCCCAAGAGAGTCGGCCTAGCCTCCCCAAGGGGGTTGGCCTTGGCCTTCCCCCAAAACCCCCGGCTTTGCCCCTTTTTGCGCACATTGTTTCGAACCATGTTTTGTGCTGGCACAAAGCTTACTAACGCATACACAACAACCTCGTGACGTCCGTCATCCGATGTCCACGACCGTGCTTCGCTCTCGTGACGTTCGTCGCTCAAAGTCACGCGCTATCGCCGAATGACCCGTCGCCGACGAACCCCGTGTCATCATCCCCAACTTTATCATCACTACATATTGCACTCATTATTTTGGTATAACAGGCACACTCAACTCACGTCCCGTCTCCGGGACACCCGACGCGCCCCCATGCGCTGTCGCCGCGCCTGTGCGCCATCCTCATGATGCTTGCCCCCGGCACCAAGTATTGCCGCGAGACGTTCGTTGCCGGGCCCATGCGCCATTCTCAAGATGCGTGCCCCCGGCACCAAGTATTGCCCCGTGACATTCGTCGTCGCGCCCGTGCGCCATTCTCATGATCCGTACCTCCGGCACCAAGTATTGCCCCGCGACATTCGTCGCCGCGCCCATGCGCCATTCTCATGATCCGTACCCCGGCACCAAGTATTGCCCCGCGACATTCGCTGCCGCTCCCATGCGCCATTCTCATGATCCTTGCCCCCGACACCAAGTATTGCTCCGTAACGTTCGTCGTCGAGCCCGTGCTCCATTCGCATGATCCGTGCCCGCGACACCAAGTATTGCTCCACGACGTTCGTCGCCACGCCCGTGCGCCCTTCTCATGGCATGTGCCCCCTACACCAGGTATGGTCTCGCGACAGTCATCGCCACGCCCATGCGCCACAATCATGATATAGGCCTTCGAGCATCACACTTATTAACCACACCATGCGCCCCGCCATGGACGTGGAACATGCTTCGACCCACTCTACAGAATGTGCAACATTCAGGGGGGCTCCGTTCGTAGTGCTCTATTACGAGGACCCCTTACAGCGGGATGGACTCGTTACCACAAAGTCATCGCCGCCACGGGATAGGCTCGTTACCACAAAGCCATCGCCGTCACAATCACAGGGGCTCCGTTCGTAGTGCTTCGGCATGAGGACTCCTCGCAGCGGGATGGGCTCGTTACCACAAAGCCATCGCCGCCACGGGATGGGCTCGTTACCATAAATCCATCATCGTCACAATCACGGGGGCTCCGTTCGTAGTGCTCCGGTATGAGGACCCCTTGTAATGGGATGGGCTCGTTACCACAAAGCCATTGCCACCACGGGATGAGCTCGTTACTACAATGCCATCGCAGTCACAATCGCGGGGGGCTCCGTTCTTGTGCTCCGGCATGAGGACCCCTCGCAGCGGGATGGGCTCGTTACCATAAAGCCATCGCCGTCACAGTCACGGGGGGGCTCCGTTCGTAGTGCTCCGGCACAAGGACCCTTCGCATCGGGATTGGTGACTCCTCCGGGACACTATCTTCACCAGGGTGCCTGCGTGACTGGCCTACGTGCTCCGGTACTGGGGGAACGCGTCGGCACCACTAGGGACTATGACCCGGGGGTCACTCTGAGACGAGATCAAATCTTTGGAGGGCATCACGCCTAGTCCACCTTGCAGCTGGGCGTCGGGTCTTCCTCAGCGCTGCCAGGCCTGTGGGATTCAATAAAGGCTTGGATCGGTGGCTGGGGCAACGGGCTTACTCTGATCATGCTACCACGGTGTGGTCAGTCTTCTCAGACAGGTAGAGCGACGCTGTGTGGGGCAGGCAACGCGAATTTGGGAACCGGCAGTCCAACGGAGAACCGGTATTTTGGGACCCCCTGGTGACGTGTCACTCCCAGGGGACGACATGTGGCACTTTATGGCATAAGCACGCTGTCTCTTATAAATAGTGAACTTTATAACTCAAAAGGGGGACTTTTGCTCATTCTTACAAAAAATCACTTTCTCACTCTAGAATTTGGGAGCTCTTGGGTTGTAGTGAGAGAAACATAACTTTAGACCATAACATTGGACCCTGACTCGGACCCTGACTTGGACTGTCGACTGCCGGCCCTGTTCGTCTCGGCCTCGTCTCCGCAGCACTGCCACTCCTCAAGGCCTGTTTGGGAAGCCTTGCTCTCAGCCCTTACTCCTCCCTTGTTGTCTCTCAATTTGTATACTTGGAAGCTGACGCGGACTGCAGCCTTTGTGGCACCTCCACGTAGATACGAACCCACTTTCCTTGGCATCATTTTGGCGACTCCGCTGGGGAGGTGAGCACCGTATTCCAGTTTGCCTATCTTCCACACTTAGGCACCATGCCTTCACGACGGAGAGTTACGAGGGCTACCAACCAAGGCCTCATCCGTACCGTGCAAGAGGAGTATTACCTCGGTGAACAAGAAGGGACTAGTGCCATGCGTCCCCAAGACCAGCCACTAGCTGTCGCACCTAACATACAGGTTATAGTCAATGCAGCCATCCAATAATTCACGCCCGCTATAGCCAACCTACAGGACCGCAGGCTACTCTTATGACAGTCATCATGGAAATGCAAAAATCCATGTAGGCGATGGCCCCCCAACAAACCCTTGCACTAGTCCAACCTTCCGGACCTGGGTTGGCTCTTGACGCCGCTTAGGCCCCAGTGTCGCGACCACCGCCGCCACAATCATTTAGACCTTTGGCGGTAGGACTTGCGACATCTGCACCTCCTACAGCTGATGTGCTGCATCCTGTCAGGCCATCACGAAGACCTCAGGCAGACCTTGGTCCAGTACTGCAATAGATTCACCTTGTCACGGCCCCCCAACCCACGCCGACACGAAGCTCATCTGAAACCCACGACTCTATTGAGATGGAGCCTAACCCTTACCTAGCTGAACAACACCAAACAACCGGTCAAGTGGTGGACATGCCCCGACCACCCATCCATGCCCACATACAATTACCACTACCAGCTCCTGTCATAGATCAACCATCTGTTGCGCTTGCCCACCAACTTGTTCCGTCTGGGGGCTCGGGAGCCTGCGGCATCCCAGCCAGCTACCACCCTTTGACCGTCCATGAAGACTCACCTCCTAACTATGTCACCCGTTTGGACTTGGAAGCCCTCATGCATCGCTTGTCACAAAGCTCCACACTTGACTCCTCTACTAACCTGATAGGCCATGCCCCCTACGCCAACGACATTGCCATCACACCCTACCCCCCAAAGTATAAGCAGCCCACCTTTGTGCTCTTCAACGGACGCGAGGGCAATGCCCGTGAGCACTTGACGAGATTTGCTGGCTCATTGGAGCAGTATGATCCGGGAGACAGCTTGAAGTTGAGGGAATTCCACAAGTCCCTTACAGGCTTGGCTTATACTTGGTATCACCAGATCCCTGCGGGGACTGTCCATGCATAGAACGACATGGTTCGGCTATTCCTAGACAAATTCCATTACGAGGCTGAACGCGTTACTATAGTTGACATTGCCGACATCCGCCAGAATCAAGGGGAGGACTTAAACAAGTACGTGCACCGTTTCCATCTTAAATGCCTCGAGTGCACGGACTTTAGTAAGGACGAGACCCTAGTACCCATATGCATCAAGAACATGAGTGATGTATATTGGGTACACATTGAGAACCTACAGTTGAGGTCATGGGGACACCTCAAAGAAGCCGCCCGCCGCACTTATGAGTCAGTTGGACCAGTCAAGCCATGGAAGCCCCGTCCGCAGAATGCACTATTGGCCACGGCCGAACCATCTGGAGCTCTACCATACAACAACCATAACAGCAACACTAGTACCGACAACCGCAACCCCTACAAGCGTCAGTTTCCAGAAGGGATCGATGCCCCGACAAAAGGAGACAACGGGAGCCTACCCCCGAGTACCTGTGTGATTTGAACACGGTGAAAGAGAGCTTTTGCAAGAATGGGTAAACAATGACAAGAACTTCCACCTGCCGCCGATGAAAGCCAATGTCACGGAAGCGGACAAAGTCCAACCTAACTACTGCCCATACCACCGCGCCATCGGCCATCATCTTAAAAACTGTAATGGGTTGCGAGATATCTTTACAAGGAAGGACGCGGCAGGCGACCTGCAACTCCGAAAGAACAATGACGTACGTCGACAGCCTTACCCATCGCACAACAACTGCAGAGAGCATCAAGCAATCATGGCCATCACCGACGATTTTGAGCCTATCATCACCGAAGCCTCTAGGGAGGCCACCCCGAGGATCGTACCATGTGTGCGGTCAGCTACCCAACCACAATCCTCGGTAGGCCAAATGACAAAGATCAAGGGATTTTTTTTGATGAAATGGGGGTTTCCCCCGCCGTAAGAACTTACTTATCCAGCTGCCTGATTGAGGTCACCACAGGCCGCGACCCCGAGTGCTTTGCCGCTCAAGCCAAGTTAGGACATATCCCCTCTTCCGCATTGCTTTTCTCGGACGAGGACCAGCCATCAGTTGAGCAGCATAACCTGCCCTTATTTTTGGAATGTACTGTTAATAGCATGGGTTTTCGCCATGCCTTGGTAGACTGCGGAGCTTCGGTCAACATCATGCCCCTTGTTACCTTGCAACGAGATGGCATCCCCACATGGAAAATCATACGAGACCCAATCAAAAAATTCAGGCTTTGGGAACGGTCACCAATCAACCTTGGGCCATATCACTGTCGACCTTATGGTCGGGTCCGTACGTCGTGACACCATTTTCCATGTGATGGACAGCGAGCTGGCGTTCCACATTCTACTCGGTCGACCATGGATTCACGTTAACAAGGTTGTGCCCTCAACGTACCATCAGTGTGTCAAACTGTGGCCGCACCCACGGGACTCGAGGTAGCCGTGACAATACCAGCTACGAAGGCCCGGTTTGAATGCGCGGAATCATACTTCACCGAGGCCTCCTTCTTCACGAGCTTGTCGAGGATGGTGAGAATGCTGCTCACATCCACTCTACAAGGCTGCCAAATTGGGAGGAGCTATGCAGCAACAAGCCTCCCATGTCCAAAACAAAGAAGGGTAGCAAGAACATAGCATCAACCACAGTCATACCACCTGCTGCCAAGGCCAACTCCCCTCCTGCATCCCCCAAGTCTAAGAATCATAAGCCTGAGCCAACCTTCCAACGGATCATCAAGGATGGTAAAGTGATCTACCAGTTATGACGGTGTGCGGGGGCTTCAGGTGGTCCCTCATCTGACCCCGTCGACCCCGACCCACTTGAGGAGACTGAATGGTACTGCACGGCCAAGTATTGCCCACCAGATCCTGACCTCACCCTGGCGCAGCACCACCTTGCTATGAAGATGGCCCTCAGCCATAAGCCGAAGATCTTGAAGAAATCGACCTGGCCGACCCAGGCGAGGAACCACGACACACTTACATTGGCACAAAACTCTCCCCCCGACCGAAGAGAGGAATTGGTTTCCTTCTTGTGCGAATATCGCGATGTCTTGGTATGGAGTTACAATGAGATGCCCAGACTGGATCCTGCTTTAGTCATACACCATCTTAACATTGCTACCGGATCCATCCCTGTCCGACAACACCCGCGGATATTCTATCCCGAGCTCGAGTTGAAGATCAAATAAGAGATTGAATGCCTTCTGCAGGCAGGCTTCATTGAACCCATCACTCACCCAATTTGGCTGGCTAATGTCGTCCCTGTACAAAAGAAGAATGGCCAAGTCCGCGTTTGTATTGACTTTCGGGACTTGAAAAAGGCGTGCCCCAAAGACGAGTTTTCACTACCCAATATCGACGTGCTTACAGAGGCCGCCGCCGGACATGAAACCTTTCTTTCATGGACGGGTTCGCAGGTTATAATCAAATTTGCATGAACCCTCATGATAGCGCCAAGACAGCCTTCCGCACTCCTATGGGTAACTTTTGTTGGAAAGTCATGCCGTTCGGTCTCAAGAATGCAGGTGCTACCTATCAAAAGGTGATGACAGCCATATTCCATGACATGATACACTGCACAGTGGAAGACTACGTCGACGATCTCATCATCAAGTCTAAGAAGGAAAGTGATCATCTCACTGACATCCGAGCAGTTTTTGATCGTTGTCATCAGTACAATATGCGGATGAATCCGCTGAAATGTGCCTTTGGAGTCTTCTCCCGCAAATTTCTCGGCTTTTTGGTCAGTCGACAGGGCATCGACGTTGACCCTTCTAAAGCTGCCTCCATCCAAGAGATGCCACCCCCATACAAGCACCAAACAGTTGAAGAGCTTTCTCGGTAAGGTCTCTTACCTCCGTCGGTTCATCCCTGCCTTGGCCGAACTCATCACACCCTTTCAGCACTTGACATGCAAGAGCGCACCATGGAGTTGGGGTGCACCCCAACAGCAAGCCTTTGACAAGATCAAGTTGGTACTCATGTCACCGCAAACCCCAGTGGTACCACAACGAGGTCTGCCTCTCCTACTATACTTGGCCTCCACGCCCAGGGCCATAGGGGGCTTTACTTGCTCAAGAGGTGGATGGGGTGGAACGTCCTGTTTATTATCTCAGTCGCTCAATCAGGGAGCCGAAGCCAATTACTCCGAGCTCAAGAAGCACTGCTTAGCTTTGGTTTACGCCTCACAGAAATTCAGACACTACTTCTTGGCACATCAGATCACACTCGTCACCAAAGCTGATCCACTCCGCTACATGCTTACACGTCCCGCCCTGTCGGGTCGACTCACCCGTTGGTTGTTGCTATTGGCTGAGTTCGGTCTATCTATTAAGAATCCTACAGCTCTACGGAGCCAAGCACATGCAGACCTCTTAGCCTTTTTTCCACGCCAACAATATGAGCTGACCTCGGACCAATTGCCTGGGGAGGAGACGGCCCTAATCACCGACATCCATGAATTGTGGACGCTTGAATTTGACGGTTCATCCACTAGCAAAGGCCCTAATGGAACACCCCTCCGGCAAGGGGGTGCTGGTATGGTCCTCCGGAATCCCGGTGGTGTTACCACCTCCCTATCCTTCAAGCTCTCATTCCCAGTGTCTAACAATGAAGCTGAATACAAGGCACTTGTCATTGGCCTCATGCTTGCCGTTAGTATGGGGGCTAAGGCCTTGTGTGTGAAAGGAGACTTAAACTTGATCATGAAGCAGGCTGACAGAGAGTTCACATTCAAGGAACCAGCCTTGGCACCTTATCATGCCTTGATGCAACACATGGAAGGAAGACTTGGCCATATCTAGCATGAACATCATAACAGACATGCGGACAGCTTGGCCACGATCGCGTCGAAGATGGAGGTTGAGGGTGAGCAGCGAATGCTAACCATCATCAAGAGAACGGAACCATGCACAGCATTACGCCTAGTCCCGAAGGACACTACTGTAAATGATTGGAGGCAGCCAATCATCGACCAACTTATGACGCCATCTCTTGCTCATGCCTCTAATCTTACAGACTTTTTGATGTTGGGAGATGTCTTGTATAGACGATGTCCCGGAGGCACTCTAGCTAGGTGTTTGGCCTCGAAAAGGCAAAGCACAAATTACGGCTTGGCCATCAGAAGTGTTTTAGCCTCAACGGTCCCTCTCTATACCGTCGCCTCCAGCGTATGGGCCTCTATTGGCCATCCATGGCCAATGATGCCTCAAATATCCAAAGGGACTGTCCCGAGTGCTTGTATGCACCGGACAATGCGGACGCTCTTGTCATTAACGTCGAAGGTGATTGGCGTCAGCCTCTCATCCAGTACTTATCCCACGGGGTTCTACCACCTGAACGTAACTCAGCACGATACATCAAGCGCAAGTCAGTTAAGTATTTCGTGACGGAAGGCGAGTTATTTCGCAAGGGATTTTTGGGACGCACCATGTGATGCTTGCAGGGTGCCAAGCAGTCAAGGTGATTAATGAAGTACACAATGGTGACTGCGGTGAGCATCAAGGCTCTCAGAAGTTGTATGCAGAATTGCTAAGGTTGGGGTACTACTGGTCGACTATGGAATCTGACTCGATCTTTCATGTTTGACACTATCAACCCTGCCAGAGACACGCTGACAGAATGCACACATCTGCGTCCGACCTCCGTATGATCTTGGCCCCTTGGCCATTTCACTCTTGGGCTCTCGACCTTATAGGCCTCATCCACCCAATATCACGGGGTCACGCTTGGATTATGGTGGCAATGGAACGTTTCTTGAAGTGGGTCGAAGCCATACCTCTCGATGAGCCATGGGAGGCGTCATTGCCAACTTCTTGCACGATCACATGGTTTGTCGCTTTGGTATCCCCCGGTGCATCATATCTGACAACGACACGCCATTCATCAACAGGGATGTCCGAGCTTTCATGGAAGGATACAACATCAACCACGCTACATCAACACCGTACTACCTACAAGAAAATGGTCAAGCTGAAGCTTCTAACAAGACTCTACTGCGGGTATTGTCACGAATTGTTCATGATGCGAGTGGTTCATGGTCTGAAAAGCTAAGCCTTGCACTTTGGGCTTATCGAACCTCCAAGCACACAGCAACAAAGGCCACACCCTTTCCTTTATCTACGGGGACGAGTGTGTGGTACCAGCCGAGATTGCGGTTCAGCCAGACTCTCCCTAAGCAGCGGCCTTGGGGAGGAAGAAACCAGAATGACCGCCCTTGAAGGACTTGATGAAAAGAGAGCCAATGCCCTGTGCTATATGAAGAAGTACCACGAATAACTCACTAAGTCATATAGAAAGACTGTGAAGCAGCGGACATTGGGAAGGACCACTTCAAATAGTACCAAGAAGTACCACGAACAACTCAGCCCCCAAGTTCACACCAAATTGGGAAGGACCACTTCAAATGCATGAAGCCAGAGACAACGGCTCTTACCTCATGCTCAACATGGAAGATGGACAAATCACGGCACCTATCAACGACCACTATTTGAAGAAGTATTATGCTTAACCAGCTGCGGATTGCTCCCCTCGCCCTACTCGCCCAAAGCTTAGAACACCCACACACAGCATTTTGTCTATGCATACCTATTTATGACTTGTAACTTTTGCTGATTGCCACAAGTTCTTACTTTACTCATGTATTGGCATTTTGGCCTAAATGCTATCAATGCAAAGATCATTTAATAGCCTCAACTATTGTATGTCATGCACTCTTTCACTTACACATTTCTCACTAAGCCGTTTGCTATGGGCAGGGAGGGGGGAACCACAACGGGAAAACAACACATGCAAGATGTACAAGCATATCAAAAGCTAAGCATCATCTCACAACAAACATAGGTACAAAATAACTACATGACTACAACATCCATATCAACCAAATGAGTACAAGCCAATGGTTCGGGGGGTTACTACTGACCCCATATCTCCTAAAAAAAATGCAAAGTACAAGAGATCTAATGTAAAGGGGCAAGCAAGGCACAAACAGGATCAGAAGTGTACGCCTCTAATGTCTGCCGCTGCGCCTGAAGATCTGTCCATCTGCTCTCCCACTCAGCTCGCCAAACCTCTGCCTCGGTCAGCCATCTCTCTGCCTCTACAAGCTGGGCGCGTAGCCCCTCCACCGCCTCAGTCACTGCAGCCACCTCGGTATCAAGCACACGTCTCTGACCCAGCAACCCGGCCTCCTGAACACTGATGAGAGCCAACTCCGCCGCAGCTTCAGCACTCTGTCCTCTCGATCTGATATAGTCCGCCAGCCAGTCCAATTGGAAGCCGAGAGCTGTAAAGGATACAAGCTCTAACAGATACTGTGATATAAATGCTAGAGTCCAACCCTAAACCGGCACCGTACGAAGGGTAGCAAACCAATCCACGAGGGCTGTGTACATCGCCCTCGCGAATACAGCACCACGGACGAGGGCGGCATCAACAAATGTCTCAGGGTGCCTCGCCCTGATCAACTCCAATCGGAGTACTACTGCACCCGATAACTCCACGCCATCCCAAGGGATCGCGTCTGCCTCGCTGATAGGAAACCTCCCACTGGCAGAACCAACCTCTGAAATACCACCACCAGCCGACTGCGCATATGATATAACTCAAATATAACTCCCAATAATTGGGGAATACCCGGCAATCCCAGTCAAACTGGGAGATCAATGATCATCTTATTAGGGATTGTGACGTGATCCTTGAGGATCCTAATGCGATCCTAACACATCTGGCCCACGGCCCAGTCCTACTAGGAGTCTTCTCCTATAGCTATATAAAGGGGTATACCCCTCCAGGTATGAGAATTACACAATTTATGCTTTTTCAGAGTTACTATCCTGTAGCTGCGCTCTGACTTAAGCATCGGAGAGTTCTCTGCCGGGAACCTCACCTGGCGGTCACTCATTTTCTGTCTTGCAGGTCATCGGTCCAGGCTCGGGTTCCGCAATGTATGCGGAGCATATTTTTAGCAGCAACAGATTGGCGTCATCCGTGGGACCCGCCAGCCTAACCGTTTGACCTCAAAAAACTTGTACAGTTGTACCCCTAATGATTAGCGGCTACTTGTCGAAACTACTACAGAATCGCCGCCGCCACGAATGTCAGATTTAATTGTCGTCGCAATCAAAAAAAAATATTGACTTTGGGATAGAACAAGCTGCCGCCGGCAGCCAGGCCACCGATGGCCCTACTGTCGTCAAACGGTTCTATCGTCATCAACGCAAAACCAAGCAGTAAGGCAACGCCGCCTCAATCACGGGCAAGCCCATGCCTGCACAACCATGGCAAAGCCACCAGAGCACCGAGGTCAATGTCAGCCGCCGCCACAAAGCTGCAGCAGCGACAACAATGGCCACACATAAAAAAGAGGAGAAAGCAGCGCCGCCGGAGGCTGTCACCAACAAACCCCATGATAGGAGGTTGCTGCCACATCAATACTCGCGGTATCGTCTACGACGAAATCAATCTGCCCCCATCTCGGGCATTGTGCTGTTGAAGACCTCTGAGTTTGCGTTATTCACTACAAAACCATCGATGTTTGCCGTGAAGCTGCCGGAGCAGCAAGGCAAGAAAAAAAGAAAGGAGAAGGGGTCTGCACGGCACGTCAAGCGGCGCCATCGCCGTAACCACCGTCGTGCAACACTAACGGATCATCGCCATAACAACCACAAAAAAAAGAAGCAGAGAGACGAAGATGAAGAACCACGATAGCGCCGCCGGCCACGGGTCAGTACCCTAACGCCGCCACCGAGGCATCTCCTCCAGCAAGGTGCCGGCTCCGCTCTTGGCTAAGCCCATTCGTTGACACACCGGCGTTACCCTGAGATCTGCTTCGTCGGACGCTGTTACAGCGCTAACTCCATCGGCCATCGCTGCGACGCCACCTTCATCAGCCACCACGGCTAAGCCACCTCCGTCAGCCTCCCCTAGACAGGAGCCTCATCGCCGCCAGATCCATTAAACCACCGAAGGAGCGGCAGCGCCAGCCGCCACAAAATCTGGCCGCCACCTGTTCGCTCAGAGGTCTGAGCCACCGCGACGCCATCCTGTTCACCGAAGTCGCACCGAGTGCCGTTGCCATCGATTCCTTTACTGCGACGCCATCTCATTCGCCGAGGTTGCAACTGTGCCGATTGACGGACGACGCTACAGATCTGCAACTGCACCGTTGCCGCCATCACGCCGGAGACCTTCCCCAACGTCGCACCGTCCACCGTGAGCAAACGGCAATGGCACCGCTTGGCCATCAGCTCCCTGCACTTCGGTCAGTTAAAAGAAGGAGGTAACCGCATCCAAGTCAGGTGAAATCCCTCTTTTTAGAATAATTCAACATTAACCCCCATAAAAGTGCATGTTTACATTTAGACCCAAAAGGTTCATTTATTTAATTTAGGCCACTCATTTTTTAAAAGCATCAAACTTTTAACCTGAGAAGATGGTCTAATTAAACTTAAGACCCACAGAGTGTCTTTTTATTTAAAATATGCCGCATAAACTCTTTAATAACGGCGTATGTTTTATCGCATATTTGTTGCTAAAAGTAAAGCACTATGACTTACGGTGCTAGCAAGCCTTCAAAGGCTACTCCCTGTGCACTTCTATGTTACCTAGACTTACGTTATTTTTTGGTCTAGCACTATATAGTTGTGCCAATTAATGCATGCACGTCAAAAGTCGGGGCTTCCGATTGCTATGACGTTTTAAACCTCACCTACGACACGCAGTGCAGCACACCCTTGTCGGCTAACAGACAAAGCCCTAATAGGGCTACGGTGTCTGAATACCCTTCTTATTTCTGTGTTAAAAACATAGTTGTATTTTCATATGCTTTAGTGCTTCAAAGGCTATTTTTTCAGTCACGTACTTTTTCTTGTTGCGAGGGCTTAAACTGCGCCAACAAGCATCAACAGTGACGTATAAATCGCTTCGTAAAGCAAGGAACAAATTCATAGCACCCTGCGACTTGAAGTCACGACTAGGGTTTCTGCTGCAGCTTCTTGCCGACTCGACATATCTTATTATCTCATGATGTTCGGTCATATAGTGACCTCGATCAGTGAATTAGAGAATATCGTCAGCCTTTGCTAATAAGCGTCACTAATATGCCGGTACAACTGCAAGCTCAAGCTCATGCAACCAGCAAACTGAATCTAGTTGCTTCTCAGCATATTGATAAACTGCGACGAACTCCGCGTCCTTTAAGCTTTATATGCTCGTCTAGTTAAGTAGGCGGATTACGGTCTTCTATATTACTCGTACAGGTCTTTTTGTGACCGGGCCCTACATGTAGGCTGAAAAGTCGTCTTTATATATCCACGCCTTCTCAAAGGCCGAGGGGCTTTATATTTCATGAGTTCATTCTTATACATGCTTAATGCCTTGGGTCTTATCAGACAGGGAGGTTCGCCACAGTGACCATATTATGGGCTCCATGACCCGCGCCTTCTTATTTGGCACCGCGGCAACAAGGACGAGAAACCCCTGAGGGCACAAACGATGATAGTTCTAAGTTCCGTCAAACCCCCAAGGGAGCGTACAACGAGAACTCTAAAGTTCCGTCAAACCCCCAAAGGCACGTACAACGAGGACTCTAAAAGTTTTGTTAAACCCCCGAGGGCGCGTACAACCAGAACTCCAAGTTCCGTTAAACCCCCGAGGGCGTGTAAGACGAGAACTCTTAAATTCCGTCAAACCCTCGAGGGTAATTACATGAGCTCTGGCTTCATCCGCCCCCGAGGGCTCGTAAGACGAGAACTCTTAAGTTCCGTCAAACCCCCGAGGGTATTTGCATGAGCTTGGTGCTCCATCAGTCCCTCGAGGGACGAACACCCCTGAGGGTGATAGGATAGAGCTCGAGCTCTATCCAAACTGTTTCGCTACAGTCTAACCCGTGAAACGGCAAAGGACTATGGGACTTTATCCCCCACCATTCTTTGTCAATTCAAAACCCAACCAAGCGTGAGTGCAAGGCTTCTTTGCCAGCTCTTAGCTGATGATAAGAGTTCGCGACAAAGTAAAACGCAAGCATGATGTGGTCGGCTCGAGCTCAAGAACACACACTTGCACAAAATGAACACCTTCCAAAAGAGAGGTGACCCCTCGAGGGGACATTCAAGCACTTAGAACATGCAACAACTTGCATGCACAGCTTTATGTCCTCTCCCGAGAGAGGCTACCATGGGGCACAGCCCCTAAAGGATCCCGAGATCCCATGATTCGTCTCTCTAAAGATGATTCCGAATAGCCTACTCAGGCGACATTCTAAGACTTAGGTCTCGAGAGCTAGGGTTCTAGCGCCCTACTTGGGCAAAGTTCTAAGGCTTAAGCTCCCGCTTAGGTCAGAGCACATGGAAGAGAGAAATATTTTTACCCCTATAAGTGGATGAGGATCACTTACAAATCTGACGCATGTCTCGAGACACCAGGTATAAACTTCCTCAGCCAAACATTTTAGCTAAGGATGTGGGGGGCTTAGGATATAACTCAAATATAACTCTCAATAATTGGGGAATACCCGGCAATCCCAGTCAAACTGGGAGATCAATGATCATCTTATTAGGAATTGTGACGTGATCCTCGAGGATCCTAACGCGATCCTAACACATCTGGCCCACGGCCCAATCCTACTAGGAGTCTTCTCCTATAGCTATATAAAGGGGTTTATCCCTCCATGTATGTGAATTACACAATTCATGCTTTTTCAGAGTTACTATCCTGTAGCTACGCTCTGACTTAAGCATTGGAGAGTTCTCCGCCGGGAACCTCACCCGGCGGTCACTTGTTTTCTGTCTTGCAGGTCACTGGTCCAGGCTCGGGTTCCACAATGTACGCGAGCATATTTTTTAGCAGCAACATCATCAACTGCACCAAAGTGCATCGACAACAGTATATCACCAGCATCTGTTGCCGAGCCTGACAACATCTTAAGAATAGGCCTCGCTGCGACAGGTACATCAGGCTGGGGGTATGGACCCGCAGTAGGTGTGTGTGCCGCAGCAAAAACATGATGAACTCCAGACGGAGCGTCTGGATCCCTAATTGTCCACCAATCTGACCCCTCAAACATATGGGCATCGTCCATCTGACCGCCCAACGGAGACTTAATTGCCTCAACTAGTACGGGTGACGGACTCGGACGACTGACTGGCTCTGCCACATACTCGGCCGGCTGCTCTGCTGCCACGACCCCCTCAATAGCATCAGTCTCCATAGGACGAACCTCACCAACTATCTCAGTACATGGCTCATCGACCCCATGGCTCCCCTCAACAGCACCAGCAACAGTCTCACCATACTCATGGAAATCATCGGCTGTCTCGGCACCTATCTCGTTGGCCTCTTTGGCTGCCTCTACATCCGTATCATCGGTCTCACCAGGTGTCTCAGCATCCATGCCTCTGAACTCATCAATCTCTGCCTCGGTATCCTCAGCTGTATCGTATGGCTCGGCACCCAAATCATCATCAAGCTCCTGATAAAAAAAAACAAAACAAAACAAAAATAGGGAAGAACGATCTTAGCACATGACTAACATAGTGATCGGCAACTATGAAATAAAAGCAAAACAAAAAATGGTAATACTAACCTCAGATTTAGAATACCCTAATACCTCATGCGGCCTCTTCGGCCCATGACTGCCGCCCGCTGAAGGACCCGCGCCGCCACGATGTGCACTCTCTATCATTCCCACTCTCACTGACGAGAGGGGACCTTTGCCAACTCCCGGCAACCTAGATACGTGGCCTGGCGCGGGCTCATGTGAGGCAATACCCCTACCACCGACCCCCAAGATCTCGTGTCACCGCGTCCGCCACGACTGCCCCTAGCCGTTTCAGCCTCAAGAACACATATGACCAGTGCCATCATACCCGACTGCTTCACCACCTGCAGCGACACCAAGCCCAATCCTCTGTCACCAACAAAGACGTCGACTAGCTGCCTGTCTGCTGGCCCCTGCACCAACCACTCAGACCATGTAATCCAAACCCTCTCCCACCAACAAGCACATGCAGCTGTGACCACCTCGGTGGACAACGAACCAGGCCTCCTCCACTCGTTCGTTGGTGTTGGCCACGAACGTGCCTTCCTCCGCAGGGTATACAGGAAAGTTGTATCCACATCCCAAGGTCGAGAATAACAATAAGGGGGCTTCAGATCATAGCCAAAGGCGAGAGACAAGCGATCAGGACTGTAGTGCGTAACATAATACCGACACACAGTCAGCTTCCCGCCGTGATCAGTCAGTGCTAGCAGCCATCCAGGGAAAAAGGCTACCAGTAGAGATATCTCGAGGTCTGTCAGGTTGCCTCAGCTGTGTAACTGTAAATCGATATCTCTTAGGTGCATCCAAGGCAGAGTCCTGTACGAAGAATGCATGTTGACATACAGACGGCTGAGGCACGCGTCTCGTACGTCAAACACCTGCGATAGCTCGCATGCAGGCCTCTTGCCACCGGCCCATGCATATACTCGTCCTCCTGCATATCACTTCGCTTCTACCATCGACTTTCCCGAATGCGTCACTGTCCCCTTCCTCGGGCACGAATGTACCTTCGGATACCCCAAAGGCCTATACTCTACATAGCACTAGAACAGATACCTCTATAAAAACATCCAGTCGATGTAGGTCGACACCTGATACCGCCCATACGATCTATCCATGTCGTTTGCAAACTGGTCTAGATGCGAGTACAGTGTGCCCAAGTATATCGGCACTAACCCAACACGTTTGCCTGCGGCCATCCGCACTGCTAACGGGAAGACCTTCTGGGCAATACCGTCCTCGGGTGTCCCCTCAAACACAAACCTACAAGTACATAAATGTGACACACATCATGACCGCTCCACCCTAGCATGATATGCAACATAACACTTAGCAGCATGCTACGCTATTCCTCTTCATTCTTAATATGGACCTTTTTTTCTAAGTATAGAAATCAATAGACTACATGTACAAGAGCAATGTTATGCAGCATACGAGTAATGCAAAGATCAAAGTAATAGGACAGTGTACCTTGATAGAAACATGGCAAGGAAGACAGCTAGCTCATATCTCTCGTCCCTGTAGCCAAGCCCACTGTGGAAATCGTCATCCGACATCAACCTCTGCCTGGGCCGCATGACCACTGTGCCATAGAAATGCTGAACTCACCCGCTATATGTGCACTTATGGTTAAACCTCGTTTCTTGCAGAAAATCAATCAACGCCTTGACAGCCAGGCGTTCCTCCGCTGTCTGCCTCAGTGCATGGGCATCCTCTGTCCCGTGCATCGGTAGGCCGGTCAACGTCACGACGTCCAGTTGCGTCGGACCAATCTCCCCAAACTCTATAACGAAGATATGAGTCTGCGAGCTCCAAAGTAATAATGTGAGGCCACTAATGTCCCTGCCCGGCTCGATACTCTTGTACGTCGCCTTAATCACTGCCACTAGTTCATGTGCTAGCCTTTGCAAAATTCAATTTCGTATATGTATATATATCTATTATATATATACATGTGTAAGTTCATGTGCTAGCGTCGTATTTTTGCGAGCGATTGTCAAAGTCCAAACCGTAAAATCCAAACTGAGAAGGTTTTTCCCTAATTTCAGTTGCAAAAAATGGAATTTAACCCTGGACCAGAAGATCCATCCGTGTTATACGACCAAGCCAACCATATCAGTACGCTCATATGGGATGGTGGAGTAAGATACATTATTTATCAAACTTTCTTATTCTTACGAACGTTGTATACCGTTTGTTTTGCTTAAATTGTATTTATTAATTCATAGGAAAGAAAACTTCTCACCACCGTAGAAGTATCTCATGAGTTCACATCATGGAATTTGAACAAGTCCCAGAAAAAGATACTGCGTGGAATTGGGTTTGGGATTTTCACGCATGGGCAGATCTTTCAACAGCTTGACCGGGCCTTGATAGGTGCCCTTGTTGAGAGGTGGAGAAGTGAAACGAACACGTTTCACTTCCCACTCGGAGAGATGACAATTACCCTAGAAGATGTAGGGTTCATCTTAGGGTTGCCGGTGACGGGGCGGCCGGTAATTGCTCCTCTGTCAGAAGCAACGAATAAGAGAACCGCTAGGGACTTCTTCACTTCGATACCCCAGGATCAATTTAGCACTGGCGGTATAAAGTTGAAGTGGTTGGTAGATACCTACGGGGTTTTGCCGGAAAACTATACGGGCCGTGAGCTTGTGCTGTACACAAAGGCCTTCCTCTTGTGGGTGATGGGGGCAATTTTATCCCAACGACGTCGAAGAACACGGTCAGCGTGAAATATTTACCGTTGTTGGGTAACCTGTCGGAGGTTGGGGATTATGCCTGGGGTGCAACGGTTCTTTCGTATCTGTACCGAGCATTGCACAAGGCAACGAGGCCCGACGCCAAAGCCATATGTGCATGTCTCTCGCTATTGCAGGTATATCATATAAATCCTTTCTTCGTTATTTTTTCATTTTTTTTGCTGAATCAGCGATATAAATATAATTTGCGGATGTTCTCAGGTGTGGTCTTATGAACACCTTGCTCCCGGTGCACCAACGCGTAGGGATGGAACTGATAAAGCGTGGCCTCTGTTGTGTGCTTGGGAGTACAGCCAGAGGGTTACCCATTACCAGAGAAGAGTCGATCCCCATCACAACATTACGTACTATCGAGGGGAGTTCGACCGTCTATCTCCAGGCCAAATGCGTTGGGCACCGTACATACGTTTGGCGCGACAGGTGGGAGAGTCGTTCGTCTTCACGCTCTCCGGGTTGCAGCGCACACCCCTGATCCACTTCGAGGTCGCAGAGTGGCAGCTGCCAGACCGAGCAATGCGCCATTTTGAGTTGGAGCAAGGTTTGCCAGTCGATGCCTCAGATATGAGGGTTAACAGGAACCCACCCAATGTCGGACGGTTTGGCAAGGCCAATGCGCACGAATTGTGCACGGCCAAAATACAGCTTTAGAGTTCTTGGCAGGACACACTGGCGGCCATCGTCTCAGAGCCTGACCCCGTTATCAGCATCGAACAGTACAATGAGTGGTACTACCGCATCACTGGAGGAGAGTAGCCCCAGTAAACTTTGAACGTGGGAGAGGTATGTGCCTAGGGGTCAGATCGATGAGCATATGGCATACAATCTCGTAAGTTGCCCAACAAGTCTGACTTGTCTTGAATTTGATGAATATAAATGTCTGATTGAAGTTACTTATTTTTTTATCTCTTTGGATGTAGGTTAATGCCTCGCTGGCATTCTTCCAAAAGTTGAGTGAGCGGAAGGATCTGGTGAGCGCAATGGGCGAGGATCTTTGCCAACAGGCTGCTGCATTGGCTTTAGGCTGTGGTAATTTTTTGCGCCAAGCATCGGGACAGTCTTCGGTCATCAGCCCGGATATCGGTTATACGGGCGTCAGCCAGGGATACGGTGATCCCTTCGAACAGGCTTCAAGGGTGAGCTAGGGAGTTGGTGGTCCCTCTGTAGCGAGGATGGGACAGGCTCAAGCGTCGTGGGACGATTACAGCGGCCCCTCCTTCAATTTGTTCTCGGAACCCCAACCCCTTTATCAGAGTCAAGTCACGCAAGACTGGCCTTTCTCTGAGGCACTGCCCATTGTCCCCTGGGCGGGACCAGTTGGCGCCCCTAGAGGGCAATATCCCCCGTTTGACCTCCCCGGGGGGCAATATCAGCCAGCGAAAGAAATGGCCGGAGACAATATCAGGCCGAAACAGGAATTGAAGGCCAATATCCCTTGCTCTTGCCCCCCGACAGAGGGCAAGATTTACCTGTTGACCCCCAAGGGCAATATCCGAAAGGGCATCCAGCCAGGCCCCTAAAGCCTCATAAATGCGAGCTAATCCGAGGTCGTTATTTTAGCGGGCCCCCCCAAGACAGACAGAACTATGACGTGGATCACCCGGGGTGCTTGGATTACAATGCCTCGTGGACAGAATTGGCCTCGCTGGCGTCGGGAGGTTGGTTAGACAGCGGTGTCATCTCGCACTACGCGCAAATTTTGAGGCAAAGGGGTCGGGAGCATCTAAACATCGGTCCGTGTAAGTGTAAGTGTTGCCGACGTGTTTCTAATCCTATTTTTAGGGAATGCCCACTGGTACTTGGTTTGCTACAAACCAGTAGAGAGGACGGTATCACTCCTTGACAGTCTCTACGATGATACCGACGTGATGCCTGTGATTGACATGTATCGAGGCATAGGCCAGTTGGATGCCATGGTGAGATCATGTTTACTTCTTATTGTAACTTGCATATTCTAAAGCCGATTAATCTTATTCTGTTTGCTATGTTTAATGTTTAATGCTTATTATGTTTATCGCAGAATCTATTTGCTGGCTTGGTCAATGGTAAGCGTCAGGAGAAGGTACAGCGCAGGCCGGACCTCCTTTTCCGATTGAAGAGGCGTAGGCCCAAGCAACATAATTCCTCGGACTGCGGCGTCTTCCTCTGCATGTATATGGATTACATTTGTCGATCTGAGAGCCTCAAGAAGACCGTCTGGAGCCAAGAATGCATCCAAGGCTTTAGGTATAGGATGACTTGGCAAATTATGAATGGCCGGCCTAGAGCTATTAGGTTTATTGTAAATCCGTGTAAGGAACAACAAACAACTGCAGGGGATGGGGGTCCCAATCAGTGTTATTAAAGGCGAGCCTAGGCGCGCGCCTAGGCGCAAGGCGCAGCTAGGCGCACAAAGCGCGCCTCGCCTAGGCCTAGGCACAGCGCCTTCAATAAGGCCCGCGCCTTGTGCGCCCAGGCGCTAGGCGCATAGCGGGGCGGGAGGCACAAAGCTAGGTGAACGATGTGTAACCGTTTGATTTGGCTTCTTGTCTTCACGTGGACTGTTGATTTCTCTTTTAGTATTTTACCTTTTTTGTCTTTACCAAGTCAAAACACTTTTTTTAAGACTAAAATATAAAACTTAACTAATTTGTTAGCGATAAAACACTTTTTATCGCTAATTGCTCACCAACTATGTAACCTTTCTGTGAAAGCTGTTGAAGACAGAGTACACATGGCTAAATTAGGAGACCTAACTGATTTGTTAGCTTCACTTTATATTGTTCATAAGGCCAAAGCTCAGTCTTGAGAAAAGATTTGAATTTTTAGTCCCTATATTATGCCCATTCCAATTGAGATTGATCTAATTTTTAAAAGCAGAACTTATTTTTATTGTTGGAAGCTTGTTAAATTAGAATGTTGGTATTTGAAACTTTCTCTAATGTTTAGAAGTTTGTTAATTGTCATGTTCTAAATTTTTTTTACTTAATTTTTTTATTTAATGCACTTTTATTTATTTATTTTTATATATTTTAATATTGCGCCTTGCTTCGAAAAGGCGCGCGTCTGTGCCTTGCGCCTAGGCTCCAGAGACCTTTTGCGCCTTAGGTGCGCCTGCGCCTTTAATAACTATGGTCCCAATTGACATTGTAACATTATATTCACTTTTTTAATATACATATATTGAATGCGATTGATTTTTATTGACCGATTTATATTCACTTTTTAAATAAACATATATTGAATGCCATTGATTTTTTTTGACCGATATCGTTGTGTTGAATTCAGTTGAGTTTTTGATTTGTGGTCAGAGGTGTTTGATTTGTGATGTGGTCAGAGATAGCGCATTTTGGCTAATTGACTGATCTATGATTTGCTTTGAATAATGGGAAACAAAGTGATCTGTCTTTCTGCAGGCCCAAAAAAAACTAAGTGATGGAAAGTTGCCTTTCTGCAGGATCGTCCGCTACACTATGTAGTGGACGTGGAGAGAACCAAAAAAACTAAAAAAAACTAAGTGTTGGAAAGTTGCCTTTCTGCGGGACCGTCCACTACATAGTGTAGCGGATGTGGAGAGAACAAAAAAAACTAAGTGTTCAAAAGTTGTCTTTCTGCTGGACCGTCCGCTACACAGTGTAGCAGACGTGGAGAAGACAAAAAAAAATTAAGTGTTGGAAAGTTGGCCTTTCTGCGGGACCGTCCGCTACATAATGTAGCGGACATGGAGAAGACCGAAAAAAAAACTAAGTGTTGGAGAGTTGGCCTTTCTGCGGGATCGTCCGCTACATAGTGTAGCGGAGGTAAAGAAAAAAAACTAAGGCCACGTTTGACGCAGTTTTTTTTTCAGTTTTGGAAACTGGAAAAAAAAAAGTGCGTTTGGTAACCATTTTTTTTTTCCTTCTCCAATTTAAAAAACCAGTTTTTAAACTGCAGAGTAAAAAAAAAACTCCAGAAACTGGTTTTTTTTTTTCACTTTTGGTTTTTTTTTTGGAGACCACCACCAACACCCTCCCACCGCCGGCAGCCACCTCCTGCCGCCGGCCACCACTGCCGGCAGCCACCGCCGATCGCCGACAGCCACCTCCGGCGGCCGGCGACCATCGCCGGCTACTGCCGGCAGCCACCTCCGGCCGCCGGCGACTGTCGGCAGCCACCTCCAGCCGCCGGCAGCCACCTCCGGCCTCCGGCAGCCACCAGCCACCGCCGGCCACCACCACTGTTGACCACCGCTACGCCCCACCACCACCACCGCCACCGTAAACCACCCAAAAAAAAAGTCAAAATAAAAAGGGTTACCAAACACAAAAAAAAAAAATGTTATCAAACACCCACTTGTTTTTGTAAAAAAAATAAAAAATTAAGCTGCTCTTTAAAAACTGAAAACCAAAATTTTTTTTTGTCAAACGAACCCTAAGTGTTGAAAAGTTGTCTTTCTGCTGGACCGTCCGCTACATAGTGTAGCGGATGTGGAGAAGACAAAAAAAAAAACCAAGTGTTGGAGAGTTGGCCTTTCTGCGGGACCGTCCGCTACATAGTGTAGCGGACGTAGAGAAGACAAAAAAAAAAACTAAGGGTAGGTTTGACACTCTTTTTTTGCCTCTTTTTTTTCAGTTTTAAAAATTAAAAAAAAGGAGCGTTTGGTAACCATTTTTTTTTCAATTTAAAAAACCAAATTTTAAACTGAAGAGTAAAAAAAAAACTACAAAAACTGATTTTTTTTTTCACTTTTGTTTTTTTTTAGACCACCACCACCCTCCCACCACCGGCAGCCACCTCAGGCGACCACCGCCGGAGACTGCCGGCAGCCACCTCCGGCCGCCGACCACCACCACCACCACCGTCGACCACTGCTACGCCCCACCACCGCCACCGCAAACCACAAAAAAAAAGTCAAAATAAAAAGGGTTACCAAACACCAAAAAAAAAACCTCAAAAAAAAGGGGTTATCAAACACTCACTTATTTTTATAAAAAAAAAAATTCAGCTGCTCTTTAAAAACTGAAAACCAAAAAAAAAAATTTGTCAAACGAACCCTAAGGCCCCGTTTGACACTCTTTTTTTCCCTCTTTTTTTTCAGTTTTAAAAACTGAAAAAAAAAGGAGCGTTTGGTAACCATTTTTTTTTCAATTTAAAAAATCAGTTTTTAAACTGCAGAGTAAAAAAAAAAACTCCAAAAACTGGTTTTTTTTTTTCACTTTTGGTTTTTTTTTTTTGACCACCACCACCACCCTCCCACCGTCGGCAGCCACCTCAGGCGACCACCGCCGGAGACTGCCGACAACCACTTCCGGCCGCCGGCGACCACCGGCAGCCACCTCCGGCCGCTGGCAGCCACCGCCGGAGACTGTCGGCAGCCATCTCCGGCCGCCGGCGACCACCGCCGGAGACTGCCGGCAGCCACCTCCGGCCGCAGGCGACCACCGCCGGAGACGGCCGGCAGCTACCTCCGGCCGCCGGCCACCACCGCCGGTGACTGCCGGCAGCCACCTCCGGCCTCCGGCGACCACCGCCGGAGACTGCCGGCAGCTACCTCCGGCCGCCGGCCACCACCGCCGGTGACTGCCGGCAGCCACCTCCGGCCGTCGGCCACCACCACCACCGTCGACCACCGCTACGCCCCACCACCGCCACCGCAAACCACCAAAAAAAAAAGTCAAAATAAAAAGGGTTACCAAACACTAAAAAAAAAAAACCTCAAAAAAAAGGGGTTATCAAACACCCACTTGTTTTTATAAAAAAAAAAAAAATTAAGCTGCTCTTTAAAAACTGAAAACCAAAAAAAAAAATTTGTCAAACGAAGCCTAAGTGTTGGAGAGTGGGAGTTTCTGCGGGACTGTCCGCTACATAGTATAGCGGATGTGAAGAGAACCAAAAAAAAGAGACGAAAGAAAAACTAAGTGTTGGAAAGTTGCCTTCTGCGGGACCGTCCGCTACATAGTGTAGCGGACCTGGAGAGAACAAAAAAAAAGAGACGAAAGAAAAACTAAGGGTTCGTTTGACAAAAAAAAATTTTGGTTTTCAGTTTTTAAAGAGCAGCTTAATTTTTTTTTTTTACAAAAACAAGTGGGTGTTTGATAATCTTTTTTTTTTAGTTTTTTTTTTTGGTGTTTGGTAACCCTTTTTATTTTGACTTTTTTTTTTTGGTGGTTTGCGGTGGCGGTGGTGGGGCGTGGCTGTGGTGGTGGTGGTGGGGCGTAGCAGTGGTCGACAGTGGTGGTGGCCGGCGGTGGCTGGTGGCTGGTGGCTGGTGGCTGCCGGCTGCCGGAGGCGGACGGCCGAAGGTGGCTGCCGGCAGTGGCAGCCGGAGGTGGCTGCCGACAGTCGCCGGTGGCTGTCGGCGGTGGTCGTGCGGCGGCCGGAGGTGGCTGCCGGCAGTAACCGGCGGTGGTCGCCGGCCGTCGGAGGTGGCTGTCGGCGGCCGGTGGTGGCTGCCGGCAGTGGTGGCCGGCGGCCGGAGGTGGCTGCAGCGGTGGGAGGGTGTTGGTGGTGGTCTCCAAAAAAAAAACCAAAAGTGAAAAAAAAAAACCAGTTTCTGGAATTTTTTTTTTACTCTGCAGTTTAAAAACTGGTTTTTTTAATTGGAGAAGGAAAAAAAAATGGTTACCAAATGCACTTTTTTTTTCCAGTTTCCAAAACTGAAAAAAAAACTGTGTCAAACGTGGCCTAAGTGTTGGAAAGTTGTCTTTCTGCTGGACCGTCCGCTACATAGTGTAGCGGACGTGAACAGAAAAAAAAAAAAAAACCAAGTGTTGGGAATTTGTAGACATTGTAGCAGACGGCGAAAATTCTATTTTAAAAATTGGCGACCGAAGACTTGTTTTAGCGACGAAATCAACAATCTCAATATCGATTAACAATAAAAAAATGTTCGATTAAAAATCAACAATCTCAGTATCGACTGAATCTCAAACGGCACACTTAAGAACCTAAAATTCGGAACAATAATTAACATTACCATAAAATTATTCATTACAGAATTTAGGGTTCAACATTGGGGGAAAGAAGTTTTTTCACAAGTGCTCCGATCAAACACCGTCACTTGAAAATTCCACTTCCCCGTGTGTTCAAACACTACAAAGTCCTTGAGTTGGAGGTCATGCTGCTACACGAATTCGTTTCAACCCTCTGCGAAACAAATTTGACCTTGGCCGCGCTTCATCTTGATTCTAACATGCCATGACCCCTTGCGACTGGTTAAATTTGAATCGAAATAAATATATAACAATATTAGAAAAAAATTACATAATTTGTAACAGCCGCATAGGTCCATTAGAAAATATATAACAGTATTCGGTCGAAAGATTATTAGAAAAAAATTACAAAAAATTATTACAAATGTCAAGCATAGTTGATGGCTTAAAAAAATTATAGGTCCACTGCAGCTTGTTCGTCCTCATCTTCGGCATCATCTTCTTCCCCGTCTTGCAAACCCCTGGACTTATCCCCAGTGCCTTGTAATGGTTCCGCTTGTCGTGGTCGGTCATTTTGTTGCACAATGCACACCTTCTCAGCTTTTTAGGTTGAGTTGCCGTTTCAATAGAGCTTTTCATCCGCGTAGATCTCTTGCGGCCTTTCGTTTGCGATATAATTGGATCCAAAGGCCGGATATCATTGTCGTCTCCCTCCCCCGGCTCGTCATCTTCTGATCCCGTCGTAGGCTCGGTGTCAACCGCATTGCTGACTGAAGCTGCTTCCAACTGGTCGACGATGGGCTCTTGCTGCTGAGCTACCTCGAGGAGATGTTTATATCCGACCATTGTAGCAGCACCCTTTACGGACAAACGGGTGAACATTGTCACCAGATGATTATACCGCAACGTCTCTGATTCTTCAAAGTCAGTATACGGGTGCTCCGGAAAGGAAATGGTACCGTGCAACCTGTTTGCACCTTTCGTCCACCGTGGCAGGAGATATTTATCGGGGATTGTCCTGATATTCTTCTGTGTGAAAAACCGCAGAATGTGTCTACACAGGATGCCATGGAACTCAAACTTCTTGCAAACACATGTCACCGAGTCCGTCAATGTGTCGTGGCTCACCGTATAAATTCTGCGCAGCTTCTCAGGGACGAGGTCATTCACGAGCGAATAAACCTTGTACTCACGCGACGACTTTTCTGCCACCTTGTTTATACTGTATCGGCCCGATTTTTGCAGCTCTACTTGGTATAGCAGGAAGATCTCCTTCGTATAGACTTTGGCACCGTTCAGCTCCAGCGGGGTCTCAAGCAACCTTCTCCTTTGCTTGTACGTGGTTGCAAAGTCTGCAGCCCTTTCTTTCACGAACAACGACGCAACCGCTTTTTGTGCGGATGTGACGAAACTCTTCAAATTGGTAGTTGTACCCACATAACTATCGAACGTGGCATTCATAGATTCACTCCTGCCCGTCGTTTTCATGCCCGCAGAAAAATGCCTCCTCGTGTAAACGCCAATCCATTGCTCTTTGAGCTCGTACAAGTGCTGGAGCCACTCGTTGTCTTGCAATGAGTAATCCCAACAAGCTTTTCCCACCTCTCCTCGAATTCCTCAATCGTTAACGACTTATTAACGCACTTTTCAAAATCCTGTTTAAAGTCTGGATACTTTGCGTACACGTGATGCAGACGTTCAGGGTATTTGTTGCTTATGTGCCAAGTGCACAAGTTGTGTCGAGTATCTGGGAAGACGGTAGCAATAGCCTTCTTCATTGCCAAATCTTGATCGGTGATGATAACTTTGGGTGCTTTGAAGTTCATTGCTTCCAGCCACACCCTAAACAACCATTCAAAAGAACTCTCGCTCTCGTCCCTTAACAAGGCGAACCCGAACAGGATGGAGTGATAATGATGATTGACGCCCGTGAAAGGAGCGAACGGCATCGAGTACTTGTTGGTACGGTATGTGGTGTCGAAAGTCACGACATCCCCAAAATGCTTATAAGCTAGCCTCGAACGACCGTCGACCCAAAAAATTGTGCTAACTCGATGCTCGTCGTCAAGTTTATAATCGAAGGTAAACTGCGGGTCCTCCATCTGCATCCGTTTCAATAGGCTCATTGTCGCTTGAGCATCATTGAGGTCATACGCGGCTCGTCTATGGGTTCGGACCGCGTTACGAACGTCTGTCGTGTTAAAGTTTAAATTTTGAATTCCCCCAGCCTGTTCAGCAAGAACATTAATCATGTCGGTAGGTCCTATCCGCGCATTGCTCATTGTGTGAATTAGGCTCCTCGCGACCTTACCCATCTTCTTGTGTTGATGCATCTGACTCACCTTAGAAGGAGTTACTAACGGGTGATTGTGTGCCAGTTCCAGGCTGGTAATAAGCCAATGATCTTGCTTGGCTTTATAGCTTACGAACATCTTGACCTGGCAATTTGTGCGCTCAAAGCAGTCCCGTCTTCTACGCGAATATCCTATTTCGTCATCACTGTCATCGTTGCCTACGCGTGTCTCATTTTGCACTGGGTTTCTGCCCCTATGACACTCGTATAAGCGAGAGCATATCTTTTTCGTTACGTTGCTTGTTCTTGTAGTCTTTATTCTAATGCCAAAACCAACCCTCAATGAATACGCTCGAAAACATTCTTCAGCTTCTTCCAATGTTTGAAAGGTTCGTCCTAGATACGGATCACTAGCATCTACGGGGGTGTTGGAGCTCGACACGAAATCAGACATTGTGAAACAAGACCTATGTAGAAATAGACTACGCTTAACAATCAAATGACATTTTCAACTGAAAATATTATCTCAAAATTATCTTGACGAATAGACAGATTTAGGATGACAAATATACCATATACATAATCTCAAAAGTGTCTCCCATTTTGCTAATTATAAATTTATTGAACATAACAAATTAAAATTACTAAGATAAACAGACAAATTCATCATGCCAAAATACAACAAACATATCTCAAAAAATTCGAATTTAAATAGGATACATGTGTCGAAGTTAGCGAATCTCAAAAAATAAAAATTAACTACAATGAATTAGTTTAAAGTTAACAAATTAATTTTTAGAACATCACAAGTTGATGAATAAAGTGACAAATTTCTAGAACATCACAAAGATCTATACTTTTTTGTCGAAAAAAGCAAATCATACTTTACAGTCAATCCACCCAGAAAACTTTTGAGATCAACATCTTACCTTGTTTGAGTGAAGCTTAGAGCAAGTGTTAGTCACTAAGCTTGAGGGGAGCTGAAAATGGAAGCAAGTGAATCTGAAGTTGTAGAAAATTTTGCTAAAAGAACTGAGAATTTTGCTGAAAGAGCTGAAAATGCTGTCGACAACTCAACTCTGACACGTGCAGAAATAAAGGTCCATAAATATAATTTTGCATTTAGAACCGTCGCGGACACTATTGACGTGACACCTACCGAGGGAAATGGGGCTCTGACGGGAGACTTTCTTGGCCGGTGACGGGACAGGTACTGACATGTGTTAGCCTTGAGGTCGTCCGCCACACTGTGTGGCGGACGACTTTCGCTAGCGCGATCTGGCCATCCACGCGCGATCTGTGGACGGTCCAGATTTATTTTTTTTGCATTTTTTAAGTCCGTCCGCTACATTATGTAGCAGACGATCTTTTGACAAAAATAGCCTCAAGCTTTAAAAAGAGTTCATCCGCAACATTATGTAGAGAACAAACCTTTTCGGCCTTTTTCTCTTTCTCTCTCCTTTCCTTCATTAATGCTCTTTGTCATTAATGTGTCCGCTACAGAATAAGCCAGCAAATTGGTCACACTTCTCTCTCTTTCTCTCTCCCTCATTACTGCTCTTTTGTTATTGAATTTTCCCTGCCCCTGTAGGCGTTCGAAGTTCATACGTGGACAATTAATGGAGACCCCAAGGCCGGTGGCATTTGCACTTTCCGGCTGCCGGTGCAGTGGACTCTGGCTGAATAAGGATCTAAACCAGAGATTATTGTTCTCCGGCGAGACTTCGGCTTGTCAGGTGAGCTGATCTGAGACTAGGCTGTCGTCGTCTCCGTCGGTCGGATCATGGAGAGGTGCAACGGCATGAGCTTCCCGTCGGAGAAGAGCTCATCGACCGGGAGAATGTTGACCAGATCTTCGAGCCTCTGGATCTGATCCTTCTACCAGATCCGCCGACTTCCTCGTCGGAGAAGATGAAGATCTGCCAGCCGGTGGCGCCGCTCTTTGACATCTCTTCTTCACGGCTGAACAAGATCCATGCTATGAATTTCATTTTGGTTACATCCAGAACCCATAAAGAAATCATGTTAACCGGCGAGGAGGGAAGTCGATGGTGTCAATCCATGTTTGGAGTCACCAATATCTGTGCTTTCTCTGTGTTTTTTTTTCTCTCATTTCTGTACAATTGATGCGGAATGCGCAATGGGAAGTCACAGGGCGGTGGTTCTTTTTGGGAAGATGACTCTTCCAATTTTCCGTCTTTGGAGTTGCTGAAGAAGATTGAGATGGGTTTCGGGAAGTGTGCACAGACATAAATAGTCTGAATCTTGAGTGACGATTGAGTGACGAATCTTGGGACCATTGTCATAAAGTTGATCTGTCAGTAAACTTACAAAATGAGCTTAAGCTGCATGGTTATGGAAATGAGAATATTGCAAACATAACGAACCAATTTTCCCTTAATAAACTCCTAATTAGATAAGCTACTCTTAATTCTACAATAAGTCATGATAGCTTAAATAAACACCTTGGATGTGCAGTAAATATATGGTGGCAAGTTTGTTCGGATATCTGGGAGGTATTTTTTACTCAAATGCAAAATACATATTTTATGACTACCTAATACCTATGCATTTACATTTTTTCAATTATACCAGTGTACACATGCAAATAGATGAAAACTGCAGTTCTGAGTTTTCAACCCCAATATGATTATAGCTGATATTAATATGCTGAATGATTCAAATTGGAAAGGGAAAACACCTGCAAATCGAGCGTCAGCAAAAATCTAGTCATCATGGAACTACAGTGTTTTCGAAAAGTTGTATGCGATATTTTACAGTCCTCTGGGATACAAAGCAACATTCTAAGCCTTATTAAAGAGCGTAAATAGTCATCACTAATTCTTGACTTTAAGTTTGATGAAAAGGACTACGTTGTGACAACAGTATTAGTAACTCAACTCAGTAATCTGAGCATACTCAAACCAAAGTACGAAGAAACGGGCTTAAGATATTTTCTTAAAATAGGCCGGCCCATGTCGACCTCATTTGCTTTTCCTGACTTTGAGTCTTGATTATATTTGATCAGGTAATTTTGTGAATTCGCTAAAGAAACAATAAGTCTTGAAACCAAGCATGAAAAGAAGAGTCAATATACTCAAGTTTAACCAGCATGTGACATGTGAGGCAATGGTTCTTATATTCCCAGGAGCACATAACTGATCAGCTAATTTGTAGAAATAAGGATAGTCTTAACTCTTTGTTGTTTCGTACTATCATGCTACAGCTTTTTAGAGTTGAGAGCATAATTACCACCCCTCTTTCATAACTTGAAGGGAAATAGCTGATTGCTAACACTCGGAAACAAATCTTTAGATTACTGCATGGAATGGCCATTAAACTCTAAGCTAATTATCATGCATTGAATCAAGTGTAGAAAGTAAATCCCAAGAAAGACTGAAGCACCTAATCCTCTTCCGAAATAAATTAACTAAAACTATTATTAAGCAATTAGTGGACAAAAGAAGAAGACCTTCATGAAGAGTTGTTGCATTTTACTTTCTTAAAGAAAGACGTAGTTTGATCGTATATCAAAATGAATTCAACAGAAGAGAGGCAAACCTTTGCGGGATTAAGTACTACATTCTTGCAATCAGGTAAGATGCTCACAGACCATGCTGGCAAGTGATAGGAATTGCCATTGAAGTTCACGGTTGCATCAGATTGGGTACCCACGTTGGCAAGAAAAGCAGCACATAACCCTGATTCTGTTTTATAAACACTAGCCTGAAATAGGAATGAGATCTTGTTAAGGACTTAATAGCACAAAACAGTAAAAATTGCAGCAGGGCTTCAAGAATCTTGTGCACATCTGGTGCATACGGTTGAGGTTTATTAGAACTTGAATCTCAGCATGTGCGTGTATTTGATGGGAACAAGTCGAGTATATTTCATACCAGACCATTATCAGACACTACTCACTAAGTAAGTGCATTTGGAAAATCTCGTGCGCAAAGAAGCATCGTTCTTTCGTCATTTCCCAGTATGTCTACTTTTTTGGAACGGGCACATATGTGAATATTAAGTAGAAAGTGATGAAGAACACAGAAATCAGAAACAATGAAGAAGTTCATCTCAAAATAAATGTATATACCCGTGAAACAGGAACATACAAGAAAAATGCAGATCACTATCAAAAGTGAAATGCTGTGAACGATGATTCACTTCACTCTTGTTCATTGATTAAGAAATGGAGTTCTGTGTATACCTCTAAATTAGATCCCAGAGAAGAAATTGTTGGATCAGTTGCCACCATTGCCTCTTCACAAAGCTTTATGGCCTTATGCACATCTTTCAGATGGCCCCACTTAGGTTGGTTAACAAGTCCTGGAACACAAAAGTAGAATGATGAATCCTTCTACACATGAAAGAAAAAGTCTAAACTGTCATCTTTCACGAAACAACAAAAAGTGACGTATAACTGCTTGCCAGACCCTTAAAAAGTCTACAGAACATAATGCAAATATATATGGTGCTAGTTATAGACTTTGCACGAGAAAGCAGCTATGAGCACCTGCATTTGGCTGTAGAAACATATGGATTAAAATGAATAGCAGATCAAATTTCAATAGATGATCAAAAAGCATACCATACTCATCGAGTGGAGGATCATAATCATAGCTAGTAGCAATGAAGGGTCCACCAGTAGTCCGGCCAAAGTTAGTTCCACCATGGTACTAAGAAAGTCAAAACATCAAGTATTTACACTCGTATTCTTATTGGTCGAGAGTAGACTTGATTCTCAATTAGGAATCATAACAGATCAGTTGTAAATCATGTAAGAACCGACAGATTCAGTACCATGTAATAATTCTGAAATGTTCCACCTCTCTGGTAAAAGCGTGCTACCGCAAAAGCAATGTCTTCCACTGGTCTGTAGGGCACAGCACCACCAAAAGAAAGGAACCTAAAGTTCCAAATATTTGAAATGGTTGGAAAATGCAGAAATAGGAACCAACTCCTTGCAATCAAACAACCAACAGTTAGAGACTCAAAAGCAAGAGAGCATACCACCCAGTCCAATTCTCAGTCCACATTTTTGGTTTCTTATCAGAATTCGGGGTGAATTGATCACAGTAGAACCCGTTGCAAGTATTAATCTTCATTTAATTGAAACAAAAAATAAACAGAACATCAATAACTACAAACAACCTGTTCTTGTTGCTTTGTAAACAGAATCTACTGATATAAGTTGGCAACTAGTGAATGTGCGGGATAAAAAGGGATATTGCTGTTAATGAACTCAGAAGTTAGAAATTACTATAGGATCAGGAGCCTCTGATTGCTGGCACATAACCCAGGGAACACCTGTATCTAGAGATGTTGCCATGGTTGCTGCCCAATTGATATATGTCTTGGCTGCAGAGCCATAAGCCGAATCGATGTTTCCATACTCGTTTTCAATCTGGCATTATGTAAATTCAGAATAAGATAATATTCCCCTTTCTACTTCAAAAACCAGTAATCAAAATTACCTATGCAGAGAACCAAAAACTACCTGAGATAGGATAATGGGTCCGCCTTGAGACGCATAAAGATTTTCTTGCTTCAGCATGTCCACAATCTTGACCATAAATCGCTTCATTTCCGCCTTGAATGGCTCGTTATTAGTCCGAAACTCAATCCCAGGTACAAAATGCAACCAAAGTGGAAAGCCACTGTTCCAATGCAACTAAAGTAAATGCAGATACATACTCAAATTAACGAAAACACATGAGAACATCAACAAAGTCCTTCCTTCATATAGAAAAATCATAATTACCCGTAGTTCCACTCAGCACAGACATTAGGACCAATGCGTATATGAGCATATAAACCAGCTTCCCCGACCAGCTTCACGAACTTCACCAAATCTTTCCTTCCTTCAAAATCAAACTGCACTTTTTCTTGTCAATTCACCAATTAAGTCATGGTATTCAATTCTAAAACTACTTTATCACATCTCTAAATTAGTTTCGATCTTGGTTCCTGAAATTGGCATTCAGAAACGAATTTAACATCAAATTTCAGGCCTGTAATACCACCTTATGGCTGAACAGAAAAAGAGCGCGCAGAAACAACAAAAGCAGAACAAACCTGGTTCCGAACCGGTTCGTGCAAGTTCCAGAAAACGTAGGTCTCGATCACATCCAGTCCTCCATCTTTAGATTTCTGAATAAGGTCGGGCCACATCTGCACACCAGTAAGTTCCACAAAATCACACGCAGTTCACGCACAGACTACGTGAGAGAGAAAAAGAATCGTTAATTAGAAGCTGCCGGCCTTTTCCGGACTTACTTCAGGAGTGCTGCGAGGATAATGAATAGACCCTGACACCAACACCCTCCGCTTGCCGTCAATAACCAGCGCTCGGTGGTCATACGTCACGTTGACACCAAACGCCGTCGTTGCAGCAACGCCGAGCACCAGCACCAGCACCGCAAACTCCGCCCCTCTCATCCTAAGTATTTACCCCGTAGCGTACACAAGCTGTTGCAGTTTCTTCGCTTTATCGTTGCAGTTGCTTTATGGCCAGCGCTTTGCCAAAGACATTCCTTGTACGTTGCTTTGCTTTTCTAAGCAGATTTTGTCAAAAGGGGAATCAATGTACGAAGGGAAAACAGAGCGGCGAAGCTATCGTCGCCGGTGGCGACACGCTACCTGTAGTTTGCGGCTTAATTCAGTTAAAAATCACGGGTGTCGTCCTCGTCGTCCTCTTGTACATGTATACTGGGTGCTAGTGGCTACGGCAGGACTGGAGCTTGAGCCATGTTCTTGCCATTCATTTTATGAGGTGGGTGTGGTGCTTTGTTTGCTACTCTGCTGCATTCTTTGGTCGCTTTCGTATTGATTAGGGGTGAGCATTTAAACCGTTGAAATCGATCCAACCGTAAAAACCGAACCAACCAATCCGACTAATTCCAAACCGATGGCAAAAACAATTGGTTTGGTTTTTTTTTTCACAAACCGCATGTTCTGTTCGGTCGGTTCGGTTTGGATTTTTTGAAACCGATCTAAACCGAACCGACCGTATACTATATAATATCTATTTTTTTAACTAACCCTAGTTAGTTTTAACTCCCAAATCTGCTCCACAACCTCCACTCCACGCCTCAGCCATCAACTCTCAGGTCTCAAGATCCACCATGGCAGTGCCTCCACCACGGCAGCATCTCTTTCAGTCTCCTTCAGCTGTCATCTCCTTCATCCCATCATCTCGACCTCCCACGGCAGCGCCTCCACCACGGCAGCATCTCCACCACTGCAGCATCTCCTTCAGCCCGTCGTCTCCTCCAGCAACCGTCTCCTCCAGCAGCCGTCTCCACCTCCCACTGCTGCGCCTCTGAAATGCTGAAACGCTGCGTAGAAAGGGTCAGCTTCGTTCTTGCTTTTTATAGAGTTCTTTCCATGTCCTTCAGAGTCATTCTCACACAAGTACGTACAGAGTGTCTTTGAGTTCCTTTTTTTTTGTTTTATTGCTACAATTCAATGGTTTGAGGATTGTTGGTCTGTTGTTTTCTGTAGTGGGTATTGTTCAGATTGTGACTGTTCTGGATTTTTATCTACTTGTTTTCCTATCACATGTTTGTGTTGATTGTAAACCCAAGTTCGAGTTCAATCCACTGGCTTAATCCATGAAGACGAAAGTGGGAATTGCAGTGATTTGTGTTGTTTGTGCTGTGTAGATTCTCTCTCACTCAGTGTTTTTGTTACACATTTTTAGTTGTTTTGGGCCTAGAATGGAGTTTAGCCCAAACCGTTCGATCCGTTTAAACCGAACCGTCCGATCCATCTAATCCGTTCAAACCGAACCGTTCAAACCGAACCGTTCAACTACGGTTCGGTTTATTTTTTCTCAAACCGAGGTTGGTCGGTTCGGTTTGGTATTCAGCCTCCAAACCGAACCAACCGAACCGTGCTCACCCCTAGTATTGATAACAATTTCTCCAAATTCTGTGTGATTGGGTACTGCTCGAAGAACAAGACAAGTGTGTCGCATTCACTCACTGTGTGTGTGTGTAAGCAAATTGGAGGTGTGTTATATAGAGTAGCTCTGTTACACGGGGTGTAACGCCCGAACTACTCGAGAGTCCGAACACGTCTTTAAACCAAACCCAATCATGATCAAAACAAAATGGTAGAGCAGAGCATCTAAAACACCATAACACAATTGTTGAATCTCAAATACTTAACTCCAAAAGAGTTCAAAACTTATTACAATCTATATGTCTAATCCGAATAATAACAATAAAAAAAATGAACTAAACTAAGAGTTTATCTAAATAAAATCAATAGTGTCTAATGCCCCCATTTGCGAATTCCAAGTTCCGCTGCAGTACTAATATCTCACCATTCGTGCTATTCTTGCCCTGGAAAGGGGATAGAAACAAAACAAAAGGGGTGAGCACGAATTGCCCAGTAAAAGATTTTACACCCGGAGGGCCAAAAAGACGAATACCAAATTTGAGTTATCAAGTAGAGGAAACAAATAAAAATTTAGATAACTCAATCGAATTTCTCAAACGAATATCTAACGTTACCAAAAGATGGTAAATAACCAATAAGCCGAATTTCAAACACAATTCATCAAAACTTGGGGTGTCACATACACAATTGCTTATTATTAAGCATCACAAATCATGGTTAGACCATGTCGAATATCGCAACCGGCGCGTCACAAATAAGTCACGATAATTAAAAGTAACTTTCAAATACAAATATCACCCACAAAGTAATTTGATAAATATAGCGAATATTCATTCGAAATCTAAAAATAGTCATTGTAGACTCAATTCGAAGAGAACAAAAATATGAATTCAACAAAATAAAAATCAGCTGAATCAGAGATCGGACGAGTGAGATATTAGCAAACGAAAATTTTGGATAAAAAGCTTAACGACACGAAGATCTATATAATAAAACTTTTAAAAGAAAAGGGCCACCCCAAAAAAAGTGACACGTGGCATATCCTTTATCTGAACCTCTTGAAATCTGAATGTATAATGGACAAAGGACAACTGTCCTTTTGGTTAAAAGAAATTACGGCCATCCCGTTCTTCCAGAAAAACAATAAAAAGTTGACTCTTCTTTAAACAAAAAGGACGGTCGACTGATTTAAAAGGACCATTCCACTGTTGTTTTGTAACTTTGCCGCACGGGTTCTGACACAGGAAAAAGAAATCAACGGCATAGCGCGTGTGTTTTTAAGTAAGGTAAAACTGTATAGAATATTTTAAACAAATTGAAAACAGAGGTGCAATGATTGCCTTAAGAAAGAAATAGTACAGAAAAACGTAAATAGCCAACGATGACAGATTTGCGATAAAACGCTAACAGATAGATTTGTGGTCAGATATAAAAATCACGTTAACAGATTCGTAATAAAATATCCAAAGATAACGAAATTGCGAATGAAAATACGCACGAACGAATGTATATTATAAATAAAAGAGAGTATAAAATCCCTTACTTCAAAGCTGCGAATCTAACATCGTAAATAATCTCTTTGTCCTAGATCAACCACAACCCTTTTTATTTGAATACCTCGAAAAGATGCACTAGTTCTTTCTCTCTTTTGTCTCAAAATATCAAGACTCTCTGACTCTTGTGTCTTTTCCTCCATATATAGTTCACTAATTTAATTCTAATAGGACTTGAAGTCCCAATTCCTAATATAATTTTAACACAATTAAAAGTCCTTATTACTAATCCATTCACAATATAACTTCAAATTATTTTTTTTTCTTAATATCTAATCTAACTACATTAGCTACTAAATATAAACAAAGACTAATTTCATCACTAAAAGAATTTCCAACCAAATTTTCTAAATTCCATTAATTAACTCTAGATCAACACATATTATTATTATTATTATTATTATTATTATTATTATTATTATTATTATTATCATTACTCACATAACTAGCTAAAATTTGGGGTATTACATTCTCCCCCCTTAAAATAATTTCGTCCTCGGAATTAAACGTACCTTAGTTATCAAAAAGTTGAGGATGCTTTTGCTGCATAACTTCCTCGAGTTCCCAAGTAGCTTCCCTTTCTGAGTGGTTACGCCATAACACCTTCACAAAATCCATCGTCTTAGAGCGCATCACACGTTCATCGCGTTCCAAAATGCGTTCTGGTTGCTCCTCTTAGGATAGATCATGCTTAACTTGAATAGGCTCGAACTCAATAACATGAGAGGGGTCAAAGACATACTTCCTCAAAGTCGAAACATGAAAGACGTTGTGTATGTTTGACAAATTAGGAGGTAAAGCTAGACGATAAGCAAGTGTACCAACTCGTTCCAAGATCTCAAATGGTCCAATATACCTCTGAGCTAATTTCCCTTTCTTTCCAAACCTCAATACACCTTTCCACGGAGAAACTCGTAAAAATACATGATCACCAACATTAAATTTGAGTTCACGATGCCTCATATCTGCATAACTCTTCTGTCGACTCTGGGCAGCCTTAAGCTTGTCCCTAATCACATGAATTTTGTCTGCAGTAATCTGGACAAGTTCTGAGCCTATCAATTTCCTTTCCCCAATCTCGCTCCAACATATTGGTGATCGACACCTTCTTCCGTAGAGAGCCTCGAATGGTGCCATATGAATGCTAGCATGATAACTATTATTATAAGCAAACTCAATCAATGGTAGATAACTGTCCCAATTACCTCGAAAATCCAAAACACAAGCCCGAAGCATATCCTCAAATGTCTGAATAGTCTGTTCAGATTGTCCGTCTGTTTGTGGATGGAAAGCCGTGCTAAGATTTAACCTTGTACCCATGCCCTCTTGCAAACTACTCCAAAAACGTGAAGTAAATCTCGGGTTTCTGTCTGACACAATGGATAAGGGCACTCCATGCAATCTAAGTATCTCTTGAATGTACAAGTTAGCAAGCATCTCCATTGAATCCCTGTTCCTTATGGCCAAAAAGTGAGCTGATTTGGTCAATCGATCAACTATCACCCATATTGCATCATGACGCTTCGCAGTAGGAGGTAGTCCAATCACAAAATCCATCGTAATATGCTCCCATTTTCACTCAGGAATAGGAAGTGGTTGCAACATACCAATGGGCCTCTGATGTTCTGCTTTAATCTGTTGACACACCAAACATCTAGCCACAAAGTCTGCTATCTCTCTTTTCATGTTATTCCACCAATAGACATCACGCAAGTTTTGGTACATTTTGGTACTGCCCGGGTGTACTACAAAAGCTGAATTGTGAGCCCCTAATAGAATCTCTATCTTTAAGTCCGGGTTTGAAGGAACACATAATCTAGTACCCATACGAAGAACACCCTCATTATCTATTCTGAAGTCAGTGTAACCACCTTCCTTAACTCTATCAGTAATTTTGATCAATTCAGGATCTGACGCTTGAGCCACCTTAACCCTCTCTATCAATGATGGTTGGACTTCCAAATGTGCCAAATACCCACCAGAATTAGGAAATCTTACCTCAATTTCTAACTTTTCCAATTCTTCCAACAAATGAGGTTGTTTAGTAATCATTGCAGAAAGTCTTCCTGTACTCTTCCTACTTAGCGCATCTGCCACTACATTAGCCTTACCTGGATGGTACAAAATGGTGCAATCATAGTCCTTCAACAATTCCAACCATCGTCTCTGCCTCATGTTCAACTCCTTTTGTGTGAAGATGTATTTCAAACTCTTATGATCTGTATAAATTTCACACGGTTCACCGTACAAATAATGACGCCAAATCTTAAGTGCAAAAATCACAGCTGCTAATTCCAAGTCATGGGTAGGGTAATTAAACTCATATTGTTTAAGTTGTCTAGAGGCATAAGCAATCACCTTACCATGTTGCATAAGCACGCAACCAAGTCCATGTCGTGATGCATCACTATAGATAACAAACCCACCAGCCCCAGACGGCAATGTAAGGACTGGTGCTGAAACTAAACGATTCTTTAGCTCCTGGAAGCTATTTTCACATTCTTCTGTCCACAAAAATCTGGCATGCTTCCTTGTCAACTTAGTCAACGGAATAGAAATGCGAGAGAAGCCCTCAACAAATCTTCTATAATAACCTGCCAGTCCCAAGAAGCTTCTTACCTCTGTTCCTGAAGTTGGTCTCTCCCAATTCACAACTGCTTCAACCTTAGAAGGATCCACAGATATCCCATCTTTAGTTACTACGTGACCCAGGAAGGACACTTGTTCTAACCAAAACTCACACTTTTTAAACTTGACATAGAGTTTATGTTCCCTCAGAATCTGCAAAACCGTACTCAGATGCCTTTCGTGCTCCTCCTTACTCTTAGAATAAAACCAGAGATATCATCTATGAAGACAATGACAAACTGATCCAAGTATTTTTTAAGCACCCTGTTCATAAGGTCCATAAATGCAGCAGGAGCATTAGTTAAACCAAAAGGCATTACTAAGAATTCATAATGACCATACCTCGTCCTAAAAGCTGTCTTTGGTACATCCTCACTTTTCACATTAAGTTGATGGTACCCCGAACGAAGATCTATTTTTGAAAAGTACCTGGCACCCTGTAGCTGATCAAACAAGTCATCAATCCTAGGCAATGGATACTTATTCCGAACTGTTATGCGATTAAGCTCCCTATAGTCAATGCATAGACGCATGCTCCCATCTTTCTTCTTCATAAATAGTACTGGCGCACCCCATGGAGACACACTAGGACGAATCATACCCTTATCTAAGAGTTCTTGCAGCTGTTCCTTCAGTTCCTTGAGTTCTGTCGGAGCCATTCTGTAGGGTGCCTTAGAAATAGGTACTGCCCCAAGAATCAAATCAATAGTGAATTTAATCTCCCTATCAGGTGGAATGCCAGGCAAGCCCTCCGAAAACACGTCCAAAAAGTCACAGACAACAGGGACATCTTCTACTTTATCTGGTGCTATACGGGTATCATGAACATGAGCCAAATAACCCCTACAACCCTTTCTAAGAAGACGTCTGGCTTGCAGAGATGAAATCAAACAAGGTAGGGTACTGACTCTAGCTCCCTGAATTTTAAACTTAGGCTGATTTGGAATTAAAAATAAAACCTCTTTGCTAAAGCAATCTATTGTGGCATGATTGGAGGACAGCCAATCCATACCCAAAATCACATCAAAGTCCTTCATATCTAGCGGGATCAAGTCTACTAGCAACTCTCTATCATCAATACGGAGAGGACAAGATCTATAAACCTTAGAGGCTATCACTGGGTTCCCTGTAGGTGTATCAACACATAACTCTGGTTTCAAGTCTCTAGATTTAACAGTTAAATGCTTACAAAAGGTCATCGAAACAAACGAATGTATGGCACCAGGATCTAGTAAGGCATATGCTTTCTTTGAACAAATCTTAAAAGTACCTGTCACAACATCATTTGACGCTCCAGCCTCATGAGTCGTCATAGCAAAAACTCTAGCATGTCCCTCTTGTGTCCTCTGCTTATTAGTTTCCTGCTTGTTCCACTTCTGATTGCGTGGGGGCTGTGTGCACTCTCTAGCCATATGTCCCACCACTCCACAATTATAGCATGCTCCCGTGCTCTTGTAGCAAGGCGAGTTCCCATGATTTTTCCCACAAGTAGTGCAATTCTTTACAATGTTCTGAATATGTTGCTTCTGTCCTGATGCACCAGCTGATCTTCTCTTAACATCTGATGATGTTCTCTCCTTTCCAGTGTTGAATTCCTCACGATTCCTCTTCTTTTTCTTGTCCTCCCAGATGTGTTTTTGTTCTTCATAAATTCGCTCCAGACGTTGAGCTCCATCGACCACCTGAGCATAAGTTGGATTATCCATAATATACATCTGCCGCCTTATCTCAAACCGCAATCCATCCTGAAACTTGCGTGCACGGTGTCTTTCATCCTGTACAATATGCGGGGCAAACCTTGAAAGTCTAGCAAACCGCTCCTCATACTCCGTGACAGATTCACTGGGATGTTGGGTGATCCTCATGAAATCGCTCTCCATAGCTTCCTTCACATTTGGGGGAAAGTACTTTGTGAAGAATAGGTACTTTTAAGATTTAAAAGGACCATTCCACTGTTGTTTTGTAACTTTGCCGCACGGGTTCTGACACAGGAAAAAGAAATCAACGGCATAGCGTGTGTTTTTAAGTAAGGTAAAACTGTATAGAATATTTTAAACAAATTGAAAACAGAGGTGCAATGATTGCCTTAAGAAAGAAATAGTACAGAAAAACGTAAATAGACAACGATGACAGATTTGCGATAAAACGCTAACAGATTTGTGGTCAGATATAAAAATCACGTTAACAGATTCGTAATAAAATATCCAAAGATAACGAAATTGCGAATGAAAATACGCACGAACGACATGGCACTAGTTAAAACTTTAGGACATGGCACTAAAGAGTAAAGAATATGTTGACTTGTACTAATTTGATGTCCCTTCACTGTGATTGTACTTTTGACGAGCTTACCTTTTCACACCAAAATATTATAATTTAAAATTTTTTTGACTCGTATCATTTCTTTACTCGTTAAGACTTTTTGTCAGCGGTAAAAGACATAAAGTTTATTAGATCCTAGTGACAATGTAAAAGAAATCAATAATCAGGTTAAAACAGTCACCTTTTGTTTATTAAGTGCCCTTCAACCGTTCCTTTAACACATAATTAATTACTTTAACTGGAACTAGACAATTTTGCATGATTTCTGAAAGTAAATACGAGGGAAACTAAGTTAGAACTCCACCGCCCTAAGAGTAAAAGTTAACATTTGTCGTGTTTTTTTTACTACAAAAATGTTTATACTCACTTAACTTGGGTCACTAAATCAAACGTTTGTAACGATTTTGAAGTGATCATTGTTCAATATCTTAGCAACTGCAAAGATATTAAAGTTTTGGTGGGATTTCACAGCAGGGGTGCTGTGGAAAAGAAGCCATTGATACATTGTAAGAGACCCAAGAAGAAAAAAAAATCTGATAAGAATCTAGGATATTTGTGACATGAAAGTGCCATTAAAGAGCCAAAATGATGAGACGTAATCGTTGAGAAATTTTGAGGGGCCAAATTATTGTAATCTTCAACTCACTCTCGTTTATGTACTTGTACCTTCTTACATCACCAGTTTGTTGAACAAGATAAAGCGAGAGCGTTAAAGGAAAAAAAAGCTGACCCAGCGCAGAGCCGGCGCCCTTCAAGCTATACCCCGGCGGCAGCTCGGTCGATCGATCGACCGACCGAGAGAGATGGCGAAAAGCCAAGTAGCAGAGAGAACCAGACACAGAAACGCTTCTAAAATGGAACAGAAAGCTCACACAACAACAACAACTACAAACAAGACTGGCAGCAGCAAGAAGAAGATCACTGCCAAAAACGACGTCGAGGAGGAGATCTTCGTCCTGTCCAGCTCCGACTCCCCGAACGACGTTGAATCAGAAGGAGGAGAAGAAGAAGAGGAAGAAGAAGAACCGAAACAAGTAAAAGACCCCACAGAAGACGAGGATTTAGACGAAGAAGAAGAAGAAGCGGACGAGAACGTTTCGAAGCGGCAAAGCAGCGAAAAAACGGACAGGAAGAAGAGGAACAAGGAGAAAATGGAGGAGAAGAAGGAGAGTGTGTTGTATACATTTCCAATGCAACGCGTGAACAGGATGATAAAGGGAGAGAATCCTGATATTCGCATCACTCAAGAGGCCGTTTTCCTCATCAACAAAGCTTCGGTAACTAACTATAGGCCCTAATTTCTTCAATTCTGCAATGGATTGACAATGTTGACATTGTTGAATAGTAGTTAAGTGAAATCAGCAGTTCAAAGATGACATTACGTGCTCATAAAGAATACAGCGCTTGAAACAATTGCTTGAAATGGTGTAGGAAAACTGTCTTCGCTTGAATTTGTATGTTATGAGTACGCAGCTAATGCTAGGGCATACCTGAATCATATACTCGATTCTTTTGATGATTTTATTGTCCCTTTTCACTATTTGTAAAGTCATAGACTAAATTGAACACGTAGACGTTAACTTTACTCATTGTTTTCTGCGACTTGTTAAACAACAATTATTTGATTTGTATGGCGTTCAATTCACTGGTTAGATATCCAAATTATACCCTAAAAATTTCAAAAACTCGAAGGAAATAAAAGTTATGGTACGTAGATTACTGTATAGCAAATGGTGATCGTTATATAACAAGCCTAGACTCGAATGAGGAACGGCTTAGACGAGATGAAGTAGATATGCCAACATGAATAGGAAAAGGGGAAAAGAATACATGCAGGATTTAGAAAAATTGACAAGTGTTGATGAAATAAGTATAAAAGTTTGTCAATGACTACTTACCTACGGTCTACGGAGCTTGACTAACTAATTAGCAATGGACTGCAATTTACTGGTTAGATGTCCAAATTTAATCCTATCAATTCACAAAAAAGTCCAAGGGAACAAAAATTATGTTACGGAGATCACTATATACCAAATGGTGGTCATTAGCATCTAGTTACTAGAACAAGCCTAGACTTAATGAGGAACGGATTAGAGGAGGTGAAATAGCTATGCCAAGTCAAATGGGAAAAGGGAGATGTATTTTGCAAAGTGTTAATCAAATAAGTATATGAGTTTGATTTGTTTTCTTATTGTTGTCTGAATTATAAATGGATAATGTGTAAGATGAAGATCAACTCGCACTGTATACTCCGCGACATCTTCCACTTTGTGGCTAAAGTAGTGCATGTTCACTAAGATGGGAATTGGATACAGGAATGAGTTGAGGAAGAACCTAGCTCTTAGGTATTGTTATCGATGCCATCACCTCTGAACAATGTCTCTCTCATTTCTTTTGTTGGTTGCAGGAGAAGTTTCTCCAACTATTCTGTACAGAGGCTTATGCTTGTTCTTTCCTGGATAAGAAGAATCATATTGCTTACAAGCACCTCTGTAATATCTCTGACTCTTTATATGCTTTTAGAGATACTTAAAAGTAAGGCCGATATTCCAGTATTTTGTACTTGCCATTATTACGATCTCTGAAGGCTGAATGAGCTTTAATTGATTAGATGTGTTTGCGCGCTGATGTGAACTGCTGAGTCACCAAAGGTGTAGTTGTTTAATGCAATCAGATCGTGGTCTTTTCTGTGAAGTTTATGATGATTTCAGTTTCAATTGTTTGAATAGATTCCTTGGTACATTTAGGCATTGTTGTGATGGCTTCTCTTTTTTCCTTGGGTGAACATTCTGGCATTTGTGCAGTCACTTCATAGTTTATTGAGCAATTTGTCAGCCAAATACATAATGCTAACATAGAAACCTTTTTGTTATTTTTCTTGCTCTTCCGAGTAGCGAACTGCATGCCAGTATAAAGTGTTAAATAAAACTTACCATATCGTGGTGAGAGTGAGGTTAATGGATGGACATCAGTAGGCATTGATGGTGTTCCATTTTCGAACTTGGACATTTTTTTTAACATGGAATGACAAAAATCTTTCCATCTTAAAATGGTTTGTTCTTTTGTGCTGGTTTGGAAACTGCAAAGCAGGCAACTCCCAAAATTATTGCCTGCAAGTTTATATTTGTAAACGCACGCCAACAACTGGCTGACTGCTGAGCCTAGCGCCTACAATGCCTAGGTCATTGTTGCCGAGATGGATCTTTATGAAGGGGGCTGCCTATTTTTGGATGCTTGCCTATGCACCCCGATATTTATTTCCCAGTTGAACTGGTTGGCATAAGCAATGAAATGAGGCACTATGGTGCAGTGCAGTAATCCTTTACCACATTGTTATCTTATGAAACTAATCTGTTTTTTGTCTTCACTTGGCCTTACACATGTTTGTATTATCCAAGAACCAAGATGAAGCACGGCTTCAAAAACTTTTTTCAATCAACAATAGATTTCAGAATCATGGATTTGGCTTTACTTTTGTTGTATATTAAGCATATCTGAATTACATCTTCTGCAAAAAATATTCAGTTTTTGGTTTTTATCATTAAGGAGTGTCCTTGTAGGCTAATAATTACTATTTGAAAGCTCCTGCCCCTGCACCACGGCATATCATAGAAGGACTAATTTTCAAACAGGAAATTAGTATTCATTTGCAAGCTGTTGCTGCAGCAGAGCATATCACATATGCAACATTTGATATTACCGGGACGAAGGAAATTTGAGGCTGGATTTGATGTACTAAGATGCTTCCTGTTTGTTTTTTCAGCGTCAGTTGTTGGTAAACGAAGGAGATTTGACTTTCTCTCAGGTATTCCCTACACCTGCTTCTTGCGCTGTTTTGTTCCTTTTCACGAGCTTGTTAAATTTCTCTTAAGTTAGTTACTTACTTTGGTCCGTTATGTTACGGGTTATGAATTTTAGATTTTGTTCCTGAGAAAGTGAAAGCCGAGGATGCCTTAAAAGAGGTCTCCTCGTCCTCGACACATGACCAGGCTGAAACCTAGATCCTAAGAGCCACTTGATTATTGGAGCTCAGCGCATATGCTTTGTCACCTGTGGCCTTTTGGGTGAGAATGTTGCTTCATCTCGTGGTAAAGCAAAGATACCTTTCTTTTTGTTTCAACTAGGGGGCCATTGAGCAGTATCGGCATGTCAATGCTCTTATTTAGGTCACATGAATATGTGCTTCATTATGAAATGACCACATTCGCCTGAAAGTTCTTCGCTCTTCATAGTGTGGTATGACTGGTTGGAATTAGTATGATTAGGTTATGATTACTAAAAAGAAAACCATAACTAAGAACAGCATATTATTCGGAGTGTTATTTTTTTTTTTCCCAATGAAGGGCGTTATGTGATTGGATCATCTTGCCTCTTAGTTTGCCAGTCAGTCTGAATCGAAATGAAGAGGACTAATGTGAAGTGTCTAGAGAAAAAAATACCATTTAGAAACTGACCCTAAAAGAAAGAGTCCACCTTATAAGATACGAAAGATTCGGTAGAAGGTGTCTTGTTCGACCAAACGTCGAACTCGAAGCCAAACCTTTGCCAGCACCGTAAACTTCTCATACGAAAAATCACCAGCATTTACCTTTGTGACATGCGCAGATGCTGCATGGACAACTAAGCCGGGGATTTTCTTTGACGGATACATATGTTATATACATAATGGTATATATTTCTTAATAAAAAATAGTAAAGATTGCGTCTTTTGCATGCTATATAATAGCCTAGTAAAGAATACAATTGCAATTATTCAATACAACTATTATAATTAAAACTATAATAATAAATAAGTGGATCAATTGCACATAAAACCTTATAGTTTGAGGGTTTGTGCGCATTTTATCTTACTATTTCAATTTTAACGCAATTCACCTCACTTTTCATCAATAGGTGCACAATTCACCAATTGACGGTCCGGAGTTTAATTTTTTGAATGCCCGTTAATCTCTTAGGGGTAAAATCGTAAGTTCATTGTTTTTTCCACCCTGACATTAAGTGATCTCAGTTTCTCTCAAAACCCCAATATGCAATCCCCCACCTCCTTCCTTGTGCACCCATAGAACACCGTCTGCACCCAAGAGGAACCAACCACCCACGCACCCATAGAGCGACCAACCACCCCATTAACCCCTCATTTCTCTCTCTCTCTACACAGACAGCAAACCCCAGTCATCGAACCACAACCAATCTTCACTTTGGTCATGTCCTTCACTCTCACAACCATCCCAACCTCGCCCAAGGCTTTGACTTCCTTGGCTACGTCGTCGATTGCCTTGCCAATACGTCTCAGTTCGTGTCGATTGCCACGTCCACCGCAGCGAGATCTCCATCGACGATATCACCGGTGATGTAGAAGTTTTCAGCGTTGACAGTGGCTCCGCGGGGGGTTGGACGACTCTGTGATGGAGGAAGACAGGACGGCACTGTGGTGGTGGGGTTTGGACGGCGCTGCAGTGGTGGGGGTTTGAACGGTGCTAGTGCTGTTGGGGGTTTGAAGGGTTGGCGTTGGGGGGTGTTGGACGAATCTATGATGGAAGAGGGTTGGATGGCGTTGTGGTGGTAAGGTTCAGACGGTGATGCGGTGGTTTGTTTGGGCTGCGCTGGCGCCGTTGGGGGTTTGGAGGGCTGGTGCCGCCGCTGGGGGTTTGAATGGCAGTGTCTGAACCATGGCCCTTTTCCTTTGGGCTTTGGATTTTGACAGTAAAGAATGTGTTGGGCAGTGGTGATATGGTTTGCATAGGTGGATGGTTTTGATTAGGTCAACATTTTCTGAGGTGGACTTGTGGTTGCCAAGGTGGATTAGAGGATTGAAGTCACGAATTTGCCCTTGAGAAATTGACGGGCATCCAAGAATTGGACTTCAGCCCGTCGTTTGGTAAATTGAGCACCAATTAATAAATAGTGAGGTAAATTGCGCCAAAATTAAAATAGTAAGGTGAAATGCGCACAAATCCTTAAACTATAGGGTTTTATGTGTAATTAATCCTAAATTAGTTGTTAACTGCTAATCAATGACTCAAAGTATAAAATATTGCACAAGACATGGTCTTAAATTCAAATTTTTTACGCCAATTATAACCAATATTTTTTTCACTAATAATTGTATTTATTTTTCGTCACATCAAGTTGCAGCTAAAGAGAACCCTGACTGTTTCATATTATATCTTGTTATACAAGGTACACTGGTATTGTTATTAGTCTCAAACATATTTCATAAATATCTAACTCTCACGAAACACTACAAGCTTAATTATACAGTAATATGAGTGAAGAAAATGTTTAGAAATAATTAATGTCAACTGTATTTATTGGAGTTGTCTAATTTCATATAATATGATTTGATGGCATAATATAAGTCTAGGAAGTGAAATTGAAAAAAAAGTTTGAATTATAGTTAGGTGATAGTAACAAAAGTTCAAAAAATTAACATGAAAAGGATTATCGAATATAAAATGTTTAACAGGAGAAGAAGTTATGATTAATAATTTTTTTTGGTGCAATATGATTAATAATATATAACAAATTTGTAAGACGAAACGGGTTATGAGTTTAAATATTATAACTTTAAAACCAAGAATCAAGGCACTCAGGAGATCTAACAAGACACATGTAAAAACTGAACTACTTAAGCAACAAATTTAGTAGCCTTAACTTTTAATGATCTTTCCAAAATTTTTATTATTCACTTTTAGAGTTTTGACACTTTTTCTTGCAAGCATCATCACGAAAGTTTAAAATATCACGAGTAAGGATTTTCAATATCATCCATTATCCATCTTGTTTCAATCTGTATAGTGATGGACATTTCTTATAGCGATGGTTATTGGGGGTCAAAATATACCTTACAGTTTATTTACTTTTGGTAATGATCTAGTCTATTACTCTCTCTGTCCAAAAAAAAAATTATCATATTTTCTTTTTTGGCTGTCTTAAAAAAATTGATCAATTTTTAACTTATATTCACCCATTGTTCACTTTTTTTGTTCTACTTATTTCTCCACATTTAGTCCTCTACCAATCCATTTACCCCCTCTCCTATTTTGGGATATAATGAGACTCATATCTTAAATAAGCGTGCAGTCAAATATGATCAAATAATTTGGCACGAAGTGAGTATAATTTTCATGTATATTTCTCTTATTTTAAGATTAAAATACAAATCAAGTCTTTTTTTTTTTTTTAACTTTTTCAATCTTAAATTCCAACGTTCGAGCACAATATGTCTAAAACTACACTTAATCGTAGTTATATTTTCTTTTTTTTTCAATTAAAAAATCGATAGTGTATTCTAAAGGCTGTACGCTTACGAGATTTTTTTTTATATTTTGTATTCTGGTTTTGGTTTCTAAAATTTAGTATTTAGTTCTAAAATCATATTGTGTATTTTTACTTTTTCTGTATATACTTTTTTCAGTTTTTTTTTGTATGTTTATCATTTTTATTTTTGTTTTCACCAACTTTTTTTCTGAACCAATCCGTTAATGGAGCCCACTACTTCCATTTCTAGGAAGACCCAAGGAAATTGGTGGTCTAGTTTGTTGAAACGGAATGGTAGATATGAGGGAGAGGAGGTGGTCCTCAGATTTGTGGTGGAGGCTGTGGAGGATGAGGGAGTTTGCGGCAGCCCTAGGGTTTTGGGCCGTGGTCTGGAGGTGGGTGGTGATGAATTTCGGGCTTTTGATGAGCGAACGCCACGGCTTGGAGACGGATTTGAAGCACATGAGGCAGGTGGATGGTTCATCCAGATCCAGTCCGTTCATTCTCACGAGTTGGTGATGAATTCGTTTTCCTCCTCCATTTTTTCCAGTCGGAGGTGGCCGCTTCGTTTTCCTCTTCCATTTTTTTCGATCGGCGGAGGCCACTTCGTTTTCCTCTTCTATTTTTTCCGGTCGGCACTGGCGGCGGCTTTGTCGTGTTTAGAATGGATCTTTGGCAGCCAGTGGTGGGTTTTTTTTCGGGTGCAGGTTCTCCTTCGACTCCTTCAGATCTGGGATTGGCTTCTTGAGAATGAACGGAAGATGGGTTGTTCATGGAAATCTGGAGGAGAGAGCAGAGAAAGGATTGGATACTGTATTCTGACAAGGAGAATACAGTTCAAGGAAAAATGTGAAAACACCATTTTTGATACTATTTGGAAATTTTATCCAAAACGGAACTGAAAAAAGGTAAACATACACGAAAAGGGTATTTTTTCATCATCATTACAAAAATGAAAACTGAAAAACGTAAACATACAGCCCCTAAATTTTTCTTGATAGTGTGCTATAAAGCTCTCTTTTATTTTTATCTAGCATGACCTTATTTATCTTAGTAGTATAATAAGGACTTTTATTTTTAACACAGACTTATATGATAGTATCAAATTTACTCATCTAAAAAATCTATGTACATGTGTGCCTGTGTGTGTCATTTTGAAATCAATACTACAAAATAAATGTGTTAAGTTGATACCAGATAATGGTAATGAACTAAGTAATTTCAATAATGTTTACAAACCTACGTTTTTCACCATAAATTTATACATATGCTTTACATGTTTAACATAAATACTCAACAAAAGTTTATCAAGAATAATTTATAACTCAGATCATTCATCAAATAAACACCTATATCATCAAAATAAAAAGGAAAAAAAAATATTACATATAGCATACGGTTTTGAGAGTTAAGAAAATTACAGGGTTAATTGTGCCCATGACCTTGAGGTTAGGTTAAAATTACCCGCTTATCCATTAAATGGAACAAATAGTACTTATGTCTATTGGCCGAACGTTGGCCGAACGAAAATACTGAAAGATGAAAAGACCAGAATGTCCATCACTTAGGAATGTAATTCTTCAAATGTCAGTCCTTGTCCCTTCATCTCACTATACATCCCCACCATTACCATTATCATCATCCCTTTACACTTCTTCAGCTTCAGCACACGCGCGTGGGCGCGTGCTCCCACCCACCCACACCCACAACTTGCCATAACCACACCATTAGGTGGAACAAATAGTACTTATGTCCGTGCTGAACGAAAATACTGAAAGATGAAAAGACTATAATGCCCGTCACTTAGGAATGTAATTCTTCAAATGTCAGTCCTTGTCCCTTCATATCACCATACAGCCCAACACACACACACACACACACACACACACACACACACACACCACAACCACAGCCACAATCTCATCCCACCATCATTGTGTTCTTCATCTTTTTTACCTTTCTTCAGCCTTCTCACCTCAATCAATTGTCATAGTTTTCTCACTCCAATCACTTGCAACAATCACGATTCAACAAATCAAATGAACAAAAATGAAAATTTGAATTTGGGGTTCAAAATTTGGGAAAAGATGTATAAGATTCTTGTCTGTGTCAAACTACTACCCAACACCACTGCAACCGTCGCCATTAATCACTACCCGAGCGGCCTTTCACCACCACTAATCAGCCTACCACTGCGTCCAATCAGCCTACCACCTGTCTAGTTCACCTAGCGCCATCAGACGGGCCAGCACCACCTCAAGTCGACCCTCCACAAACCACAATCGCCATCAATCAGTCTTCCACGACCCACCACACCTCTAATTAACACGGTTACACACACACTCAGCTAATGTTACAAATTTATGATTGATTTGGCGGCTTTGAAATTTTCATGTTTGTACAGCTGTCGAGGATGTTTACAACTATAGAGGCGGCCGGATAGGGTGGGATAATGTGGAGGCCGACGTTCACAGGCACCGGGATGAGGCCGATAGGGTTGCGCCAGTTTGCCAACTTTTAGGCTGAGTGCTTGTCGAATTTTACAAACGCCAAATTTGAATGGACATTACCAAATGCTTCCAATTATATTGTTCTTCTATGCGTGCCAACGTTTACGCCTTAGCAACAAACTAACAATCGATTTTCAGGCAATTGCTATAATTGATTCACTGCATGACTTCTTCCATTGTGTTTGGAAGAATGGGAAGTACAATCTAAAATGTAGAATGTAGATTCAAACGTAGCGTTTGAAATCACTTTTTAGTTTTGGTTTCTGTTTCTAAAAAAATAAAATCAAAACCAGTTTAGTTTTTATTTTTGACAAAAACAAATGGGTGTTTGATTAACCAATTTTTATTTTGTGTTTTTTCTTTTGGGTGTTTGATAATCCAGTTTTTATTTTAAGTTTTTTCTTCGGTGGTGGTGGCAGTGGTGGAGCGTGGCAGTGGTTGCCGGCTGCTGGCAGTTGGTAGTGGCGATGGCTACTGACGGTGAGAGGGTGGTGGTGGTCTCAAAATAAAACCAAAACTGAAAATCCAAAACTCCTAAATGGGAGTTTTAAAAAACAGTCCTATTTTAAAAACTGATTTTCAAAACTGATGAAAAAAAAATAAAAATAGTGTGCCAAACGCTTTTTTTCTCCAGTTCTATCCATCCAGTTTATAGAACTGGAGAAAAAATTAAAAACTAAATGATTTTCAAACAGAGCCAGAGCCAGAGTGTTGTAATATATAAAAGCATCTAACTTCTAAGAAAGCACTCATAAAATGATATATGAAGGCTTTTGGCATGATGAGAAAGGCTACATTATTCTTCTTAAAAAGGAAGAAGAAAAATGATTTGATTGATGATAAATATTAATTAAATGTTAAAAATAATTACCATGTAAAAAGTAAACCACCTAATATATATAATAACTACGGATCAGAAGATAACTAAAATATAGAAAATAATTTCTCCAAACAAATAGGCAACTATTTTTCCATAATCCATTTCTCCTAACTTCTCCTAACAAATAGGCAACTATTATTCCATAATCCATTTCTCCTTACTTCACCTAACAAATAGGCAACTATTTTTCCATAATCCAATCTATTGACAGACTTAATTCCATTATTTGTTGTACTCTACTTTCTATGACTAAACTTTTTTGTGACACTAATGCACACACTTTGATCTTTTAAAACATAATTAGAGTCTAAAGTACAGTTCAAACATAACTTCTTCCTTAGAACGAGTACCAATATATATATATATATATATATATATATATATATATATATATATATATATATACAGATAGCAATAACTAAAACGGGAAATTTCGTCAAGAGAAAAATATGAAAATAAATAGGTTGTATTTGCCTAGAATCATCTACCAGAAACACTGCTGAAGCAAGTATCCAACAATTAAATTCACTTTTCAGAGCTCTCTAACTTGTACTGAATGTTATTGAAAGAGGGACACGGAACAAAGAAAGCAATCATCTCATGTTCGTCAATTTGGTAATCACTGACCTTTCACCGACGACGATAACGCACGAAGCATTTCACGACAATCAATCTCCATAACCAAAACTAGAAACAGATATTTACAAGCTCCCAAATCTTAAGCAAAATGGTAGGAGTAGCAAGAAAGCATGACTGAGATTGAGATCATTGCTAGAACAAAAATCTGGACGATCCATCGCAACTAGAAATCATAGTCGAGCTGATTGACTCAAAATTAGAATTATACTGCTTTGACCGACGATGACAACACACGATGCATTCCGAGCCTCCATAACCAGAAATAGAAAAGACGATTACGAGCACCCAAATCTTAAGCAAAATGGTAGGAGTAGCAAGAAAGCAGAAAATGATCACATGATGACTGAGATTAAGATCACGGCTAGAACCACAATCGGGATGATCCATCATGACTAGAAATGGAAGTCGAGCCGAATAACCCAATATCGAAATTATACCGCTTTCACAGAAGACGATAATGCATGATGCATTCCACGATAATTAGCCTCCATAACCAGAAATAGAAACAGATGATTATAAGCGCCCAAATCTTAAGCAAAATGGTCGGGGTAGCAAGAAAGAAAAAAATGATCACATGACGACTGAGATTGAGATGACGGCTAGAACCAAAATCTGGACGATCCATCACCACTAGAAATCAGAGTCAAGCAGAATAACCCAAAATCAAAATTATACCACTTTCACCAACGACGATAACGCATGATGCATTCCATGACAATCGACCTCCATAACCAGAAATGTAAATAGATGATTACGAGGGCCCAAATTTTAAGCAAAATGGTAGGAGTGGTAAAAAAGCAAAAAATGATCACAAAGTCGACTGAGATTGAGATCATAGCTAGAACCAAAATCTGGATGATCCAGCACGACTAGAAATAGAAATCAAGCCAGTAACCAAAAAATTGAAATTATACCGCTGATGTGCATCCCATCAGCTGACTCTATGGTTGTACTTGAAGAAATCACATCTCACTAGGATAATCAAATTCAAGACGAAACAATAGAGCAAGACGAGGAAGAAGAACCTATTTGTGGAAGGCAGTCCTTTACACACAAGTCTGATTATAAAAAAAAAATCAAAAAAAAGTGCTACAAAGTAGTCTAAATTTGAAATTATAGGGCAAATAAGTTGTGTACAAGCCATTAAATATTCGTCTAAGAAATTTATGGAGCCTCCAAGGGGACTAGGGCCTAATTGATCTGGACGAAGGGCATTTCCTCAAAGATTACCATCGTGTTAGAAGTGGAGGGCAACCTTACAATTTGCAAATGGGAGTTGGACTTCAAGTTGTCAAAAGTTATAGATATTAAAATAGCACTTTGGATTCAACTCTCCGAGCTCCCTATCGAATATTACGGTGGGAAGATGCTCTCAAAAATTGCCAAAAATGGCGTACCTCTTAAAATTGATGTCAACACAATAAGATCCTTCTAGAGGGAACTGCACAAGGATTTTGTTGGGAATGGACTTGGCATAACCCCTTATCTTTGCGTACAAACTTGGAAGGACTAATTGGACCTATTTACCTGAAACACCCTGGGTTTTTTTTTTTTTTTTGTCACCACCCCTATGCTTCTAATTATGTGCTTCACATTCCATTTCAAGGTGATATTTCATTGCATTTGAATGTTGTTTTGCTTTTTAGGGCAAAAGGATAATTCACATTAATATCCTTCTTGCGGTAGGAGCTCAAGGCTATAAATTGAGGTCTTAGGGTTGATTCTAAGGGCTTCTTCTAAGAGAGGAACTGATAATCTTTCAACCTTGTTAGCCTCCCTATTAATCCAAATTAGCCTCCAAAGATCTTAAATCTCAAATTTTCTTTATCATCACAGACAGAAGCTTCAAACAACTCCAACTTGATCATAAAATATTAGATTTAGGCAATTCAAAAGCCTCAAATCCATCAGAAGTCGTATTTAGGGCGAAAACATTGACTTTTTAATCGGCCAGACCCTTTTGTGGGTTTTCTTTGCCAAATCAAGCCGTGCACCATGCAACCGGGGCGATCCTAACTAAATGTAATGTTCTATACCTTTGTCTTTTTTCTTTTTCGTGTGTAAATTGGATAAGAATAATCATAAATTAGATTAGATTAGATTAAACCCTTCTCCAGGACCAAATTTCAGCTGTGATAAAATTAGAACAATAGTTTCGAAGCCTTCCACTAGGAAAAAGTTGTTTATGATCAGAATTTTAATATGAATAGAATTCTGGTAGCATAAGACTTCTGTCTTGATTAGAATTCTAAGAAGCAACTACAAGGCTTGGTTAAAAAGAATTCTAAAAGCAATCAATTAGATTAAGTTGAATTGAATTAGGTTTCTAATCGAGTCCTGTTGTCGAATACAAACAAAACTTAGGTTTATGTTTTGGGATAAAACTCATAAAATCAATTTAAATAAGCTAGAGATTGTTTATGGTATGATAAGGTGCTTAACACCTTCACAACATATCTTCGGCGTCGTAGGTTAGAAGTTTTAATTGAACAATCCAGAGTCGAACCTAACGCTCCTCATTTTTCGTTGGTAGTCATATGATTAACTTCAAAGATAGCCGTCGACTCGAGTTAGAGCCTTGGTATTTTTGAGAAGCAGTTGCTCGCATGGCTAGTGATATTTTTTTTTGCAGATACCTGTGCTCACAATTCCTACTGCCTTAAGCCACTAAGCATCTTCGTACAACCCATGTTAGGGCCAATTATTACTTCTCTATAGGATTTTATGTTCTTCGTACGAACCATGTCATGGCCTAAAATTTTGCGGTTCCCTAAGTTGTATTAAAGGAAGCCGTCGGTCGGGTCACAAGTTCCACGTATCCTAATTCAAGACATTCACTCAGCCAAATTCCAATTTGGTCCCTACATATCTCTCCACGAATGCACTCTAGTTCTGTAACACGCGTCAAACTTCTGTCGTCCTAATAATCATCATTTTCAAAACTAAGCAAATTTATTTAATTTATTATTATAATAATAACACCAAAAAAAAAAAAAAAGTGTGATTTAGCCCAATTTTTTAAGCAGCACCCTCATTATTGTATCTCGCATCTTTGATAGCCACCGTCGATCAACAGCCCATTCCGCCGCAATTGCAGTTCCCAGCAGCCATTTCTTCACATGGCGAAGCAATCGCCGCCCAACCAGAAATTTCGGCGGCCACCATCGCCATTGTCGCCGTCAGCCCTACAAAAGATTGCCATGGTGAGTCATTCTCCGTTGTGCATTTCCAATTTTCCGAAACCGCTCAATCTGTTTGCGTGTGTGCGCGCGTGCATGTGTGTTTGCAACCAATTATCTTGTCTGTGCTCCTTGTTAGTGTGAGTTATGCAAAGCACAACTAGAAATTGAACACGAAACCAACGCCTTAATGCTATGGCTTAGGATCAATAACAACAATGGCACAGATAGTTTGGCAAATAAAATTTTCACTGATCGAACCAAATCCTTCAAGAATTCTGCAAGAGCAGCCTCTGTATTTCCAGTTATACAGTTGCTAACATCCTGATTAACTAGCCGCGAAAGAGCTAGTAACCTGAGTTAACTAACAATTGACATCGTATGAACAACCCCCTTTAGCGGCCTTTTGTACAATAATTCCCTAGTGTTGGTAAAATTTAGCGAATTCCTAGGGTACGGTTTGAACGTGTAAGCATTTGCTAACGTGATTGTTCTACTTTGACTTGTGAAACACTACTTATTTGACTTGTATTTCTATTCGAGTTCATTACTGTTTCATGTTCGAATTATGTTGAGTGGGCCGGCCTGGTATTATGGAGGCGAGTATAATTAGAAGTAAGAAGTTAATAACTGTGACGTAGTTTTGGCGGCTTATTGCCTGTGTGTCACCCTTATAAGATAAACAATTCCATGGACAGAGTTCAATGTGCAAATTGAGGTTGGTGACTAAAGTAGTGGAGTCCATGGGAGAGGCATAGGGGCATGTGGAGGACGTGTGACCTCTGACCAAAACATCAACAAAAGGTCACATTTGTGCAAACCATCAATATAACCCCCTGCCACTGCACCACTCATAAAACGACTCAAAGCCTCCATAACAATGAGAAGGATAAAGTGAGACAGGGAATCCCCTTGTCTCAGTCTCCTTGACAAAGAGAAAAATCCTGCTGGAGATCCATCACCAAAATAGGCAGACGAGTGGAAGATATGCAAAACTCTATCTGCGTTCTCCAAATAACTTCAAAACCCATCCATTGCAACAAATATAGCAGAAATTGCCAATTTATATGGTCATAGGCCTGCTCCACTTTTAACTTGCACAGCAAGCATGGCTCCTGCTCCTCGATTTAGAGTCAACGTTCTCATTAGCAGCCATGACAGCATTAAGGATTTGTCCTCCCCAACAAACACATTTTGAGAGATAAGAATCAGTTTGTCAAGAACGACTTCAGCTAGATTGCTAGAACTCTAGATTAAAATTTAAGAACATCGCCCATCAAGCATATGGGCTGAAAATCTTTGATATCTTCCCCCCGTCTTTTGTAGGACCAATAAAAGTATTACTATGGCTTTTCTGAAATGAACCACGATCAGGGGGACCTGAAAAAAATCCATCCAATCCTTTATCATAACGGACTAGCATTGTTGGAAGAATCCCATGGTGAATGCATCTGCACCGGGGGCCTCATTCATGCTTTCTTTATTCCACCCAAGCACATTGTTATAGCTGCTGATAGAAGTTGATGATAGCATCGTGGACGGCCTCCTAATTAAAAGCATGATTCCAACAGTTTATGAGCTTTCATTATCTTGTGGAAGAAATTGGACTTTGACCTCCAACAACAAAATTCCTAAAGCACTGAATAAATTCTCAATTTTCTGCCTTTACATCAAATCTCAGGTCAAGATTTTCGGGGATAAGCCCCTCTCCCTTTCAAGCACATCAAGGTTGTGAATGTCACACGCAGCACCAGCATGCCGAGAGTATCTTGATACCAAGTGCATAACTCCTCTTAAAGAAATTTCAACTTTCTGGCTAATAGCCCTTCCATTTTTGTTTGACCAACTCTAAGACCACCAGGTCCTTAAGCCACATGTTTCCCAAACGAAAAGGAGACTTGCCCCTTCGAAGAGCCCCACTCTCCAGAAGAGACACACGATGAGAAGTACCTCTAGGCAAGCATGACTAGATAGACCTGCTGAATATCTCCTCCCAATCAGGTCATTTAGGAACCTACCGATTCTTCTTCAAGAACATGCTCTGAACCACTAGACCAAGTAAAAGCACCCCCTTCCAGAGGGAGGTCCACCAAATAAGATCACCCAATGAAGTTGTTACACTGCATAATCTCACAAGAAAAGAAGTGTAGCCCACTCTCTCTCAAAGAAATCGAATAAAGTTAAAGTCCTCCACTATGCATCATGTTTCTTCCCAAGAACTACAAGCCACGGTAACTTCCTTCTGTAAGACCCTATTGCCTTCCATAGTGCCTTAACCATAAACTCCAGAAAAATCCAAGAGAAACCATTATCCTCATTTTTCAACATGCAAGAAATATAACACTTTCCTTTCTTCACATAATAGCTGACTATCCACACCATTCCAATTACCCCCGAAGAATTCACTACATCAAGCGAAACCCAGCCGGTGCATCTACCGCCCCTACCTTACAAGAACGCGTGATATTTGTCAGTTTTGCTGTCGACAACAAGTTCCACATTCCCACTTTCAAAGCAACCTCACCAATTTTCTCATTTGTAGTGTCGTGGAGATCCCTGACATTCCAAGAAATTTCATATTGACAGAAAATGAATCGGATCCCCGTCACTCTAGTCCAACTCCAGAATTCTAGCACGCTCCTTACCCTGGTCTTAGTTAATGGAGCACTTGAGCTTCTTCAGTCTACATTCCCTTCTAGCCTGAGGATTAACCTTCTTCCTGCTACGCCCCTTACTTTTAGTATGAAGACTACATTTTTTGATATTTTAGCAGCAAATTCACAACTTCCTTTTTCCCATTGGGACACCCAAAACTCTTCTAAAAGCTGTAGCTCTTTTGTTTTTCACCCAAGCAGATAATCCAGTATCCTTTCTTACTTAAAACAGCTCCTCTGAAAGCACAAAAAAGCCTGCCTCATCTACCGGAGAAGAAGCCAAAGGAAGGGCAGTCTCCAAGACCACCATCTGAAGATCATCAGCCCCCATACCAATATCTGAGCTATCATTAGAATATGAATCGTAACCGTTGAAGCTCGGTGCTTCTGAGGGTCCAGCCCTCCATGTTAGCTATAGTCAAACTCCATCTCCCATAAAACTTACAATTGGAAGCAGACGACACAGGCTGCACATCCCCTCAAAAGCATGCACCGATGCCCCTCCCACCGATTCGACAGACTGCAGACGAGGGGCCTGCCGAACAGAAGCCCTTGTGTCCCAATCTGACTTTTAATAAGCAGAGGAAATCGAAGTCCACTTTCAGATATAAAGGGTGCCTTGCGGCCGCAGCTAAACTTGGAGGTTAAAGAACGAATTTGCTCAAAGAAAGAAACAGGAGGCCTGATTTATCCCAGCTAATACTATGCCTTCTCTACCCTGCAAAATAACAAAGTGGTTATGAGAGTCAAATAAATGAGCTTTAAATGACTCCATCTACTCCACCTCTGATGAGACGGTTAAGCCTTCCCAGATGCAGGGAATAGTATATAGCATTCAGATTATTTTAGAGAAAGCAAGACTTCTCTCTACAACCCCCAATGCTCACTATGAATTTAAAAGTGGCTCATACGTCTACAAGGAATCCATGACGCACATTGTTAGCATTGTTACAGAGCATAAGATTGATCTGCTTTTCTTCGGTAGAAATTGCCCATGTTTTTTGAATGGACATTTCTGGCGCCACTATTCCTTAGAGCTTCATTTATGTAGGTCATTGAATGAAGCAAATTTAATGGTCTTTGCTTATGAGTTGCCATCATATAAACATTATAGGAGCCTTCTTGATCCTCAGCTTAGTATCCTTTTACAAGTGTTGCATGGGGCATGAGGCCTTAATAGCATCTCCACAGTGCTTGACACAGACACAATTGCAGATCATGCCAAATTGCCTTGTTGTATGTTTTTTCAGGCGACGATATGTCAGCAGTGTGGTGACACGGGATTTTGGAATGCTTGGGTTTACTGTGTGAAGTGTCTGGAGTTTGCTGTGCACCGGTATGTCATATAATTGCCAACCTGGATACTACTACTCTTTTTTTGGCTTGGTGACTCTGGCTCTTTTATCTTTTTCCGTTTTGATTTTTTTTGTCCCTGCTTTTCTCTTTATTATTGTCGGCTATTCCAGTGGAATGTGTCTAAAGATATTTATATTCCAATGGAACACGCATAAAGCTATTGTCTTTTTGTTTTATGATCTTTTGAGTCGACATTAATTTTTGGGCCTCTATGGGTAGTTGCATCAAACATGATGACGAAGGATGAAAAAGGTGTCTCCAAAGTTTTTTTACCCGTGTGCTGGCTCTATATCTAAGTCATAAGTTCACCTGAAAACAAGCTTGAACTGGTTGTAGTAATAGGTGATACCCGAAAAGGAAAAATCTTACACTTTTCAGACGGCTCAGTACTTTCTGTCAATTACGTTCATTCTGTTTTTTGCAGATATTGCTTGCATAAAATACCAGAAACATTTGATGAATATGTAAGGTGGGTTTGTGAAGACTGCAACTCAGAGGTCCAAGCTCGAAAAAAATTGAAAAGAGTGAACACAAGCTCTTTTGCCACCAAGGCAAATGATCACAAAAGTCATGTTGACCCTTCCCATGATTTCGTGGAGCTGCATACAGACCCTTATCTTGAGCGCGCTCAGCTGGCAGGTAATGGGAGAAGAAAAGATGTCACTTGCTCAGTGGGTGAGGGAAATGAACTGAGACATCAAAGGAGCCCCTCCCAGTCGGAGCGAAATTGTTCTCAGCTGAAGAAAAAAGTGATGAAGAAGAAGAACAAGAAGAAGAAGAAAAAGAAAAAGGATGTTGCTCACTTGGTGGCTAAGCCAGAGGAGCAGAGACCTCAAAGGAGTGCCTCCCGTCGAAATTATGGGGCATACAGAAAGATGGACTTCACTGAGCATGCTAAGTTAGCAAACGGTTCTACTTCTATTAATATAAAACTGAAAAAGACATACGATACTTGTTCAGTTGCTAAGGAAGAAGAGCATGAACGCTGTGAACGTTCCTCTGAACCTGGTAATGCAGCTGAGCCCGAAGAGCAGAGATGTCAGAGTTGCTCTTACCAGGAACATTGTGTTGCGGATTCAGGAATTGAGAAGTATGGAAAAGATCTCAAGCTCGAAAGAGAGAGTGGACCGATGCTTGATAAAGAGAGCAACTTCAATGTTGAGGTCCCTCAAGTAGCTATTAGTAAACTTAATGTCGAAGAGGAACATGCACAGCCAGTCGTTAACCCAGTTTGGAGGTAAGGAAAATTTGATCGCATCCATATGTTTTATGTGAAGTGACAAATTTTGACTTTGAACTTCCTCTGATGCATTGAAAATTTTAGATCCTTTTTTCTTTTCTTTTTCTTTGATAATCTTTTCCCATTTTGACAGGGGAACTTTTAGCATCCTCAACAAAATTGATGATCCATTCGATGGACTTGTAGCCCATTTATCAAGCAAAGCATGTGCAAAAGTTTGTGATGAGGCAAGTTTGCTTCCATCGTCGCTTTGTGTCGAAATGCTCCCCAAGTTTGATGTTTGGCCTCCCGCTTTTCGCAGATCAGAGCCTAGTGATGACAATATTGCCCTATATTTCTTTCCGGCTGATACAAGGTGTTTTAGTAGCTTAAGTCATCTTTCAGTACATGACTGCAATTTGGTTTATTTACAGTTTCTTGTCGGTCTTCTTATTCAATTATAGGCACGAAAGGGTTTTTGACGACTTGGTAGATGAGATGTTCTCTCAAGAGCTTGCTATGAGCGCCATACTAAAAAATTCCCAGCTTTTAGTGTTCACGTCAATAGAATTGCCACCGGTGTCTAGAAGTGAGTCCAAATCTCCACAGATAATAAGAGCTGCAAGTTTTCCTATTTTGTTTGCTCTTTCTTTGGCACTGTTAGTAAATTGCTTTGAAAACAACTGATATGCAGGATTCCAGGGCAAGTATTACTTATGGGGTGTGTTTAGGAGTATACGAGCTTTGCGGTCCCATTTAGTGAATTACACAAACACCAAGATTTCTGATAATGGTAGTTATGCTCTCTCTGTCTCCCTCTTATCTTTCCGAATGCGATCTCATTATTGTTGAAAAAACTAGTTGTCGTTTGTCCTGTAACAACTACAATTCATTACAGGCGAGTATGAACAGGACACGGACCACGAATCAAATGCTCATATGTCGCTGACTGCCACTGAGCATGAAGTGCAGTGAATATCTACACATAAGTTGTCCAAAAATTTGAAGAAAGGGGTTCTGTACATGCACTGCAGCTGTGGGTGAAAGTTGGCTAGGTGTATATATCTCATCTTTTGTTTGAAGAAAGTGAGGTGCTGAGTTGGTTACTTAAGAGGTAATTCAAATTCTTATCTTAGTTCAGCTTTCTGCCCAAATTTTTGTGTACTCTCATCCATAAACAAGTTGCTCTAGTGTTGTCCGGATTTGCAGTTCTAGTCATAAATCCTGACCATAACTCAATTGCTTTTGCCTTCTATTTCATTTGGGAATTGAATAATAATTCAGCTTTACCATTTGGATTCAACTTTTACACGGATAGGGATGGCAAAAAAATCCGCACCTGCAGATTTCCGCCCCGCCCCGATCCGGTAGGACCGGATTATTGACTTTGACCGGATCATGGAGCGGGTATGGTATTTTTTTCAAAAACCCGCAGCGGGTTAGGGTCGGGCATGGTATTCTCTGCAATCCGCCCCGCCCCGCCCAATATACTTACTCTAATAAATCGGTTGATCTTAGCCGTCCATCTATACTATATATATGTTCTTTATGGCAAACCCTACATTTCACCATTCTCATTCACTCCCAAGTCCCATGTGATCTGACCACTCTCCACCACCACATGGCCACGAAGTTTCGGCCACTCCACCGCACGGCCACGAACTTCCGGCCACTCCACTACATGGTGTCTTGCGACGGTAACAACGCATGGACAGTTGGCCATTCTTTACCGATCTGCCCATTCTTCACCGGCGGCCACGAACTTCCAGCGACTCCACTGTACGGCCACGACCTTGCGGTAGCTCCACCGAACAGTATCTTGCGACGATAACACCGCACAGCCATGAACTTGCCACGGACTTGTCTCCCTACGGCTCTACTGACCGCTACGCCGGTGCCGCTGCCTTATCTCTTTATCATTTATTCAATTCGTGAATCCAAGCTTTGCTAAACCAAGCAAAACAGGGCCAAGGCAGGGGTAGGAAAGGTTGGTTTTGGGTTTTTTCATGTGCTACAGAGAGGACGGGGTGGGACGGGGCGGAACGGGGCGGGTTCGGGTTTCTCACATCCACGTAGGGTCGGTTATGGTTTTTTAGATACATAACTCGGGGCGGGGCAAAGTTTAATGACTAGCGGGGCGGGTTCGGATTTAAGCAGATCCGCATCCGACCCGTCCTATTGCCATCCCTATACACGGACAAAAGCTGACTGCTAACAAAGGTGGGATACGATTATCGTTTTATTTGATTTTCTTTGATTTCATTGTGGTTGTTTGCATGGTTTAAGGAAAAATAACAGGAACCCTGTGCCTTTTCCCCCCCAAAGTTATGACATAGAACCATAATGGTAAGTTTTAGATTACCGTAACCAAACAACCAAAAGAATAGAACCTTATCAAAATGGAACAGAACTTGCTCATAATTATAGGCCTTCTGGCATTAGTCCAGTGCATGAGGCTACCGTGGACTAGTGAACCCAGCCCAAATTTATACTATGGGCTTCTAGCAGGGATGAAACTGTAATCACTGTGGCTGCTAGAATTCATTGGACAGTTTTCATGTTAGGCAATAAATGCTATAAATGCCCAGTGTTGGAACAATTGAGCAATACTTTTTACCTTGAGAGTTGCAATAGGCGTTTTGTAGACGCCGTCTATGAAGAGAGTTTAGAGCTTCACTGTTCAAGAACGACAGCTGAAGATTAGGGATGCGAATCTTTTAAAATCCGAACCTGCCCCGCTCGTTCGGATGTACTACATATATATAGTACATGATGGATGGCTAAGATCAACTGATATATTAGGGTATGTAAACCGGGGTGGAGCGGGTCGCGGGGCAAGTTGGGCAAAATACCATACCTGGTCCTAACCCGCTACGGTTTTTTTTTTAAAAATACCATACCCGCCTCATAGTCCGGTCAAAGTCAAAAAAATCCGCTCCTAACGGGGAGGAGCGGGACAGATATCCGCCGGATCGGATTTAAATTGTCATCCCTACTGAAGATAGCAACACTTCTCATGGCAAAGCTACTCTCAAAATGGTCTCCAGAATTCAACAGATGAATTGGTTCTTAATTGGATGTAGCATTGACACACTACTCAAAATTTTGCCGTTTGTAAAGTTTTGAGGGTGATCTAACTATCTATTTACAAAAGACCATTGATCATATAAGATACAATAAAAGAATTCCCCCATTGCAAAGACAATTCTATCATTCAGGATACTTGGCATAAGTGGCGGTTATCTACGTTGCAGGAGTAGCTGCACAGTCTAATATTGTATTCAAGGTCAAACATAAATGGGTCGGAGTTTCACACGAGTCGAGATCTTTTTTTTTTTTTGGTGCCACTTTTTGACAGTGTTGTCTTAAGCGAAGTTAGAAAGAAAGCACGATCTAAGTTTCTCTGAGAGCATAAGCGTGATGAGAGTGTTGTGGGAATGTCGGAACGAGAGCGCGATGAGAGTGTCGGGCGAAAGCGTTGTCCTATGTTAACTTTATTGATTGAGACGATCCACTGATCATATTGATTGATGTAGGTGTATTCACACTAATTCCACAAATTATTCAGTAGGAAGTTCTACGAAACATGGTAGAAAGGTGTGCTGTGCCTAATCCAACCGGTTCATGTCATGCCCATCATCGTCCACCTCTCGCTTTCAGTAATTATTGCTACCACACACACACATATATATATATATATATATATATATATATATATATATATATATATATTAAATGTTCAATAAGTCGATCTTCTATGAGCAGATTTTTCCACAAAAACGTGCTCTCTCATAACCACCCCCGAATTTAATTACAAACTTACCAAGAAACACATGATCTAGTCAGTAAATAAAAGTATCTCAATTGACTTTGCTCCCTCCGGAAGATGTTGGTCTTATTGAAAGAAGACGGCACTTATGCCTTGTCTTATACAACTCCAGCTATTTAAAGCTTTTTTATTAGTTTATCATAAAGTGTCCCATCAACTTGCCGTGACAAATTATACAAGAAAAATGGCTAATCTAAATCGAATATTTTTCTTACCATTGCAAGTTGAGCTAAAGAATTCAATTCGTGGACTCCCCTAAGAACCGATTCTCTCAAATTTTAATTTTCTTACTTTCTTTCTGCAGCTCTTTTGATACCTTCAATCAAACTCAGTAAGGATTCTTTTCCTAACCATTGATCAATCTTACTCATAGTACATATCACTTACTCCAAGTAGGGTAGAGAATTATTGTCGTGTGGAAAATTGAAATGTTCTTTGTGTTCTAAAAACTGTGGTTTTTTTTTTTTTTGGGCTTATAATATGAGAGTGCACTGAGTTGATTGACTTTCACAGTTTGGGGCATTATGACCCATTAATATAATACGGAGTATTTTATTTTTATGGTACTAATGTAATAGGAAGACAATTACAATTTTTCGTAGAAGGATAACTAATGATTATCAAATACAGTTAGTGATATTTCTTTTAGCACTTTCGGCAACAATTCTAACATCAATTTTTTAACGTCACTAATTTAAAGCTATTAAAGACTTTTAATGATAATTAACTGTCATCGCACGGGGTGCTAGCTAGTATCTGCCATCAGCTCCCATATAGGGTCGTGATCCATTACTAGCGCTAACACGTTGTTAGCGCTGTTTTACCGTCCGCTACATTATGTAGCGGACGGTACTAGCGCTAGTCACGGATCAGTTTCCATATATATATATATATATATATATATATATATATATATACATATATCGATCCTGTGTACCGGTGGAGAAGTCACTGTTTCTCCGACTCTCATCTAACTCTCCTCGTGCTATTATGATAGACGGCCAAAATTAACCTTTTTTTTAATGACTCGCTTAAACGCCCCAAAGAGGGGGCGGTGAGTCTAAATAAAATTCTATACCCGAGTTGCCCTTAATCCAGCTTCTCTAATTACTCTCTCTCTCTCTCTCTATATATATATATATATAGTCAACTGGCCTTTGTCCAGATTCTGTATCCTCTCACTTAAATCTGCCTCTCGCTCCTCTCAATCAGGTATCCGTGCTAACAACAGCTGTAATTGTGGTGCCCTGTGGCGGAGTCTGTGGTTAATTGGTTGGCTGTGTGGTTAACGTTATGGGTAGTGGTGGAGACGCTGTGGCGGAGATTGTTTGTAATGGTGGTGGGAGTGTGGCGGAGGTGGTTAAGGGGCGTGGAGGTGTGAGATCTGTTGGTTGCGGTGTTGCGTAGGTGCGTAATGGCCTGGTGTTGACCGATCTGTTGGCGGCGGTGTAGCTCACATCTGTTTTTGGCGTTACGGTGGTGGCGCCGTTATGTTTATGACGATTGTCTGGAGTACCAACATCTAGACGGTAAGACCCTCTCCTCCTCGCCCCCCCCCCCCCCCCCCTTCGGGCAAAACTGGCGGCCGATGGTGTGTGATGGGTTGCTCCTGTCCTGCCATAGTTAAAGAAAATCAGTGATTTTTGAGAATGCGGTGGTGTTGTTGGGTGTCTACGGTGGTGCGATTTATGAGAAACAGTGGTGCGATTTATGAGAACCGGTGATGCGATGTGATGTTTTGGGTGCGGTGGTGTGATGGGTTACTACGGTGCTATTGGTCGGTGGTTATGGTGGTGTTGGCATGGGGTTGTGGCGACAGTGGTGGCAGAGTAGGAAGAAGGAAGGGCTGAGCCGACGGCGACAGTGACATCAACGACAATTTTTTTTTTTTTTTTGCAGCGCTCATTTGCTTTTGTAATGGTTTGGTGCTGGTGGTGGTTGGTTGGTTGCTGCTACAGTGGTGGATGTGGTGCATGGTTGGTGGTGGCAGCGATGGTGTTTGTAGTGAGTAACGGTAGTTGGTTTTCTTAAAATTCGGATGACATAAATAAAACTGAAGATAAAAGAAAGGAAACTGGAGAATCAATCAAACAATGAAAACTTTTAGAAAGACATAATAGAAACCGAAAACTTTTCGAAAGATACGACAAAGTGATCATAACTTACAAAAGGGCATTTCGTACATAAATGCTAACCGCAGTAGTTGCACAAAGTTTGTTAAGAAAAATTTCATTTCATCCATCCGATATGTCACGTGGACGGCTAGATAATAGTTGAAGAAATAGTGATTTCTCCACCGGGGAACGACTCCCTATCTATCTATATATATTTATATATAGTTGAAGCTGACAGAAAGTTGTCAGATAATCGCGCTTATGTGAACGCTTTCTAAGCCCGCCACGTAGACTTTCTTATTTTAACTTTTTGAAAGTACTTAGAATTTACGAACCTCTACAATAACATTTTGGATTCCTTTTTCCTCTCACACCTTCTCTTAGTCAATTTGATTTGAATTCTTTTTTGTCATTTAAAATTCAACCAACTAAATAGATTGTACATTCCCTTTCTTATATGTCAACGTGTTCCACTTGATTTTTTTTAATTTTTTTTTACATCTTGCAATTTCATTAATTCGTAAGATTTGCCAAAACGAATTCTCTATATATTCCTTTTAATTCTAATCTTTTCAATTGTTTAGAAACGTCTAATATTTTCTATCAGTTTTAACTCTTTAATGAACACAATTTCCCTCCTTTTAATCCATTACAAGTTTGTATATGTAGTTTACTATCCCGTTTCATTTTCAACCATTTGTGTTATATTTTTACTCTTTTCTTGGTAGTCTTGAATAATACAAACCTCAACACTCAGCTTATTATTAGTATAATCACTAATATTGCTATTAGTTGGGATATACTAATTCCATAATTTCATATAAAAGATAACAATTATTACTCAACCAGCTCTAAGGATCCCAATAAGGTAGTTAAGCCTACATCCATTTTAGAATAGGGTTTAGAGAAGACCGGCCAATAGCTCAACGCTTAAAGCCTTCGTTAGTCAGATGATTGCTCAGAAGTTCAATTTGATGACAAAAATTAGTAGAAAACTCATATGAAAAGGTGAAAAAAATTTAATTATGTTTTTGTCACTATCAATTTTATAATTGTTATTAGGTATACAAGTACAAGATCTCCGAATCAGTATTTTGACAATTATTGCTTTCATGTACAACGCACAAAATTGAAACTAGTTATATCTATATGAAAACTGAAATTGAAACATGTCTCTATTTATGCCATTTAACATTCAACTAATAAAAAAATGTATTTTCTCTCCTTTCCACGCAGCATGTTTCACTTAAAAACAAATCTCTCTCTCTCCCTCCCCCCCCCCTTCAATATTGAATTTATATCTCTCATTCAAAATTTGAAACTTTCTTAAATTTTACACAAGCCCAATATGTTTTCACAATCTAATAAAATTAATCTCCCTCCTTTTTATTTTATTATAAGTCTCTCACACACGCGCTTGCACATACAAGCATATGTGTGTGTAACTAATAAAATTAATCTCCCTCCTTTTTATTTTATTATAAGTCTCTCACACACACAAACACACGCTTGCACATACATGCATGTGTGTTTGTGTGTGTAACTAATAATATATTTTATTTTGTCTTATATCACATAACTTTTATATTCCTGGTGAGTTTTATTAATAAAAACTTTAACACATTTAGATATTATTATTGTTACTAAAAGTAGTAGAAAACTCATACAAAGATTGAAATAACTTTATTTGTTATGATTATGTGATATATAAATATGAGCTCTTAGCGGCTGTTGCTCCCATGCGCAACGCACATGATCAATACTAGTTTTTTCTTATTAAAATGCGCGATTCTGCGTGCAGCTTGCTACAATTTTAGGAGTGTAATTAAAGTTGGTTTTACAAAAAAAAAAAAGTTCCTCTGTTACATGCGTTCATTCACAGAATGACAATCGAATAACGCCAAGCCGGACGAAGAGGTTAATGCTACGTGAGCAGTCGAGCAATGTCCTTTCATTAATTAGGCCGGCAAAAAAAAATAAAAAATTGTCTATTTGTCTACAGGGAACAATCACAAACCATGAAATAAATGTGGGTAAACATTCGATTCAAAAGCAAATATCAATGGATTAAGTACTCAAAAAATGTGAATACATGCTTGCTTAAGTTGCGACGTCAGATGTTGCGAAGTCATCTCGAGCTCTATATTTTATCAGTTGGCCTCTATTGTTTGTGCATAAGACCTTATAAGTGTCACTATATATTAGTTTTAAATGATTAAATTGAAGCTCAAATATCAACTTGTTAAATTTTCCTGTGTTTGGATGAAAATACCAAACTAACGAGAATTTTTGGACTCATTTATTTTAAAATCTCTTCAGTTTCAAATTCATTACTTCCAAATTCTAGTGTTTGGATAACGTCTTCGATAATTTGGATATTTGGACTCCTTGTAGTATGACAAATTTCAGTTATTAACTCAATATATTCAAGTACTATTACTAATATATAGCGGTAGGTATACATGATATGAAACAAAAGGTCGAAAGATGTGTAAGCTAGGATGAAAAGAACTCGCATAGAGACGGTGGCGGTGGTGGTTTATGCTGCATGTTAAAGTGGCATTAGGTCGCATAAAAGAAAATAAAACATGGTATTATCACAATTTATTCGTCCCATAATTTTTGACTAAAAAGAGTTTCATGTCCTTAAATAAAACTAATATGGACTAATTATTCAACCATCTCAAATCCCCTCTCCGATTTTATCAAGAATTTCGCGAATTCTAATTTGGTGTGCAATCCAAAGATGAATTTAAAGCAAAAAATGTGAATTACTTGTCAACATAAAACCCGCGAGTTAAAATCCTCAATGCAAACGTACTCTAATTTGTAAGCTTATCAAATGAGAGGCCCCACTGCCCCAACAAGCAATAACCAATAGCCATCTATTTGTTTGACTTGCAACTTTGTATTCACTAATACTTGTTTATTACTTTGTCCCATTTAATTAAGTCTTTACAAGCATGAAACTCCATTTTTCATTTAGTAAAACTTCTTGACCAGTCAGTCATTTAGAAAAGTAAGAAGATAGATATGCAATGGGATACCCAGAACCTGACAAGGTCAACTTTGTTACATAAAGGTTGTGGAGCCTTCTTCTGGAATTGTCAAGCAAAGGAAGTTGCCAACCTGTACGTACACTTCAATTCGGCTGGAAAAGGGCAGATAATTCTTGTGTAATCTGTTGGTTTACCGATATCAAGCTCAACTTAAACACGTTATTGAGAGTCATCATCAGCAACATGAAGTGGTCTATATCACATCCCTGCTTCCTATAAATTTTTGTTATGTGAAGGGCCCCAAAAGGACACAATGAAACCACCTACTCCTTGCCCAGAATGGATCTTTATTCATGGCTACATCAATCTTTGGCAAACATATGAAACAAAATTTTAGGCACTGTTGCAATAGAGCTCCACTTTCAAGGCTTGCAGACCAAAGTGAAGAAAAGCAGATAAAACAGAGAGAGAGAGAGAGAGAGAGAGGCAATCAGTAGGTACCAATTATATACCACAGTATATTACAAGAGTATTGCTATCCAAATTCTAAAAGAAGTGCCATGTGGGACTCCATTTTCATTAAGAATAAGAAGAAAGCTTGAATCCATACACAATGAAAAGAGAAACTCCTCTGACAATCATTTGGGACCGAAACCAAAATCTTGGTGATGAACATGGCCATTGAATCTACAACAAAACTGAAATGAAAAGCTCACAAACCTGACTGCTGCTGTATACTGTTTTTGTCCGGAGTACGGCATTGCTGTGTCTCGCTCCTACTGCATGTACTTTTACCGTAGCGACTAGGCTAGTTAAGTCATTCAAGTTTCATGTAGAGAACATGCATGGCATGAGAGCTTTGGATCTGCCGCCTCAACCACTGCATCTCAAAAATCTGTTTCGACCCTAAACCACTAATGGCTAAAAACAAAAGGGGATTGGGGGTGGGTGGGGAGGAGTAAATGTCAAAGGGTCAAATGTCAAAGAAATTATTGAAAATGTCTAGGGAGGGAGTAGGGGAAACCAAATGTGGTGAAAGGAAATTTGAAGGGCTAGGCATGAAACTACCCTCTAAATAATTCCTATTGCCATACAACACAGGGCTTAAATCATGAAAGAACCCTAGAGGATTCGGATCCGATTGAGGAGAGAAGAAGTTGGGAGGAATGGGAGGAAGAGAAGCCGGACCGGGCGATAAAATACCCGGAAACAGCCCGGTAATCCGCTCCACATCCGTGCTCAACATGTCCGTGTCTTCAACCACATCCGTATTACCACCTTGCGGCTTCCTCCCTTCTTGGCACTTGGTCTTTTCCACCGAAGCGTACCGCGCCGCGGGCGAGACCGTACCGCTATTGCGGTCTTGAAAGGATGAGGAAGAACCCGCCCCGGTGAGACGTTGCACGAGCGTCATGAAGTCGCTAGGGTTTGTGTGGATGACCTTTGGGGAGACCGTGTATATTATCACGGGCGGCCGGTGGGGCTGAGGCGGCTGAGACGGCTGCGGAGCCACCGGAGGCTTCTTGAACTTGTGGGTGTCTTTACGCACTTTGAGAGGCGCCGGCCGCGGGCCTAGGAGCTCGCGCCTCGGCGACTTGCTGGTGGGGAAGTCCATGGTCTGATGAAGAGTTGATGAGTAGGAGGAGGAAAGAGGAAGGAGGTGATTGCATTATTTTTGTTTGTAATGGTAAAGCAATATATTAGCTCACATGAATACTTAATCCTTGCTTAGTCAATGAATTGGGAGGGACTAATGGAATACGCGGAAGACATTATAAATGTTAGAGATGTTTTCTTTATTGGCTGCAAGTGTATATGTACTGTTTAATATTTGAAGGGGTTACTTGTTGTGCATATACATAAATATAGTTCAAAGGCTTTGGCCGGTTTCGTAGTGTCATGGACTTATGGTTGTCTGAACTTGTCTATGTTCCATTAATCATAAGGAAAGGTTAAGAACTTTGGTAAAGTTGGAGAAGAGAAGGGCAGGTGCAGTATGTATGTTTAGATTGATGTAAAGAAACCATGTAAGCTCATAGTTTGGGACATTTAACCTTTAGTGTATTGATATGTTGTATGTTGTACCAGAGTTGGTACACGATACTATCGTACTATAGTTAGTATATAATCCTTCCGTCTTAAAGAAAAATTATTCAATTTTGACTTGACACGTATATTAAGAATTTAAGTGGTAAATTGTGTATTTTTAATTCTAGACTAGATTTTTTCTTTTCCTTGTTGAGGGGGGAGGGGAGGGTTGATTGAATGTGGAGAGAGAAATAGAATAAAAACTATTAAAATACAGTATATAGAAAAACACCTACAATATTAAAAAGTTTTTTGTAACTGTATAAAAATGAAATATGATTAATTTTTTCGGGACGGAGGGATAGAAGTAACATAGTATACATGGTTATCCTCTTGTACAGCGTTTAGATGTCAACAAAACAATACAGCTTTCTCTTATCCAGTTTATCGTGGTATCAAAAGGTTTGTTGTTTGAGTGACTTTTCATGGTCTTGTTTGGGAGTTGAAGTAAGCGATAATTGAGAGTTTAATTAGTTTTCATAGCAGTATGAATTCTTCTACAGACGAGTAGAATCTAACAAAAACCAAAAAGTCAACAAAATTAGAGGTGTAATATTAATCTCGACACCCTTTATGCAAAGCGAAGGGTGCACTGACCAACTTGCCGATCAGACACCATCCGCTGTTCTTTTGGTTCCGGTAATTTAGCTTTGTACAACACAAAGAAAAATGAACATGTACAGTGGGGCATTCCCCTGAATAAATCCCTAAACACTAATCGGCTCTTTAGGTTACTTCTAGAAGAATAATGTGGGTTACCATAAACTTTGTCAAAGCATTCTGGATCACCTTTTGCGGCACAGTTGTTACCTGTCCTCGACCTTGCTCAGATTAGCTCTTTCCAATTTTGTTAAAGGGACAATAGTCAAAAGTAGAGCTCCTACCTGGGTGGGATAAGAGCAAGTCTCTTTCCCTTGCAACAGTTATGTCTGGAACTTTTGCCTGACCAGAGCCAGTGTACTTATGCTGCCAGAGTCACCTTACCAGCACGTTGCCTCCTTATGCGCGTCAATGTTGGTTAATTGATGATATTATGTCCAGGTCCGTGGATTAAGTAATTAATGTTCGAATCGGGACGTATTAAGGTCTTTTTCTTTTCACTTAGTCATGACAATTTTGATATTCGTGTAAGGAATTTTAACTTGTGGGTTTAACTTAATTGTTACTATATAAGAACGCCCATTTGATGAAAGATCAAATTTACGATATATTTTATTCGATGAGAGTCGACGGCTAACTTTTAACCTGTGATTATGAACAAGTGGAGCAATTGAGCTAGTCGAATTGCGGATCAGTTTTAGTGCATCCGTTACCGATTAGGGTTCATTGGCCCCTAATCAACAAGCACATTTTTTAAATGAGAGAGTAGAGGACTACATCAAGGTTTCTTGTTTCTGCCCATATCTAACAGGAACACTACTAAAGGTAGGTAGTCGTCTTTCTGTATTAACACTCACAGATACTTATGATTCATCCCTTCGCATATCTTTACACTGGTACCTTTGTTACCTGCAATGTAAACGAAGGCTGTGGATACCTAGCTAACAGTTACACCAACATTTTTGGTCACCAAACCCCAGCAAATTGATGGTGCAAGTGGAGTGCACCACTTGTCATAATGAGTTGGGACAGGCCAAGCAACCCGCAGGGGTATACCCACCACCGAGTCAACCCTAAACTGCGGACAACTCTTGCAATTGAACCAAATTGACAGTTTGGACGAACGGAATCCGCGCTGGTTAGTACACCATTATGTCAAAGGTGAAAGTATTACAAAAGGATATAAATCCATGCAGGTAGGTTAAACCGAGTTGCGCCAGGTCTTACCTTTTCTAGTCAAGGTCTGGTTTGGGTTTGAATCTTCGCTTCTATTACCCGGTCATGCGTGCACCGGTCCCAACGGCTGAACTGATCAAGACTGCAGTTCCTCAATGTAATGCCTGAAAGACTTGGCAATACAGATGGAAACAATTTATGAGATGGTATCATTTTAACCGGATTGAAGATGACAAAAGGGCGGCGATGTCTTATTTGTTTCTTACTTAATAGTGACCTTTGTAGGTTCTTTTTTCTTACCATCTACGGCCACCATTATCGCCAGCTCTTTTTTTTTTTTTCCTTTTTTTAGTTAAGAATTCAGAGAGAGAGAGAGAGTATTACAAAGGTTAGATTTTGAAGTATCAAATTGTCAAAATATAGACTTTTAAGCAGATGATGCAAACAATTTCCGCCAAGTTAATGTGTCGTTAAAGAAACATGTTATGCGACCACTCAGCACACATTGACTCTAGCTAAAGTTATACTTAATTTATTAGTTAGCCTTTAGATGTTTCTTTTTTAATTAAGAAAGCATCTCGGAGAGTATCAATATATTACACAAAAAGCTGTGCATTTCTCATTTGTGTAAGCCCAAAAGCACGTGGAGAAAGTAACAATGTAAGATTATAAATTTACGTAGCGTTACATAGATGGTGTGCATTGCAAATATGGTGCTTAGTCAAATTTGATAAAGGTACACTACAAGAAAAACCGGCTATACCTACAATATAGGTCCGTAGGCTTAAGTAAGTAGTCCCATAGACATAGGCTCTCCCAACGGTACTAGCCCATAGGCTTAAGTTCCGATGGGATAGACCTTTACCTACGGTACTTTGAACCTATACCAACGGGCATACCCTCACCATAGATGTATCATTTAACTGTATTCTTATTTTTATTCCCAACCCATGCCTACAGTACTACCGTGGGCATAGCCGTATTCTTATTTTTATTCCCAACCTATGCCTACGGTACTACCATAGGCATAGATCCTTATTTGTCAAAAAAAATATTTCGAAAATCATTTCCATGCTACCACTGTACCTTGCCAAGCACCAGCTTCAGTATTAAGAGATCTAACCATAGTGGAACATTATCTTTAAAGCACTTAAATGCAAACACACAGAATCCAACTCAAAAGATATAGAAACAAAAGAAAGTAATCCTTCAAATTATCACAACAGTTGAAGTACTGCAAACAATAAACACAAGAAAGTTGATGCTAATGGCAATTTTAAACTACACCACCTACCAACATTAATAATCACAAGGAACCCAAACCAATTTTGTATGAAGTTAACATAAACTAAGAAGCCTTTGCTTCAAGGTGTTATTCTAAGAATTGAATTTATTTTACATACGTACATAAGAAATTTTTGCTCCCCCTGTGAATATAACATACAAGGTATTTTTGAATGCTCCCTTAGAGTCATCCATGGCATGCTTTTTGCGCCAAAGTTCTATCATGCATTTAATTCAATGAAAAAAGCTTATCCTTTGCATCTTGATCAACCTTTAGAGAGCTTCAACTCCCCTAAAATCATAAATAGATAGTTTAGTCATACGCGCGCACAGAGACCACTAATGCAAGGGAAACAAGTAACTACAAATTCATAGCCCTATTTGGTACATACCTTATGACAGTTGGATCCGTACGGCCATAGTGGTATGGGATTCCTTGAACTATGATGCTGCCATCATCACCCTTAGTGGTTGGATGAAGCTCTACAACCAACCTGTAATTAGCATATCTGCTATTCAAGATTTTGCATTCTTCTAATATCAAAGCCAAAGCATTTGCACAGATTGTAGTTTTTATCCTCTGTATTATCAGTCCTGCATTTCCTTCATAACTTATCTGCACAAAGCATCCTCCAGAGTTACACAAATCCCAGACAAGTAGCTCCAAGTATGCACACTAGTGTAGAATGATGTCAAAGAATTTATTTGTATGATGTCTAACATGAGATTGTAAGACAGGAATGCAAGGTGAATAATTAAAGAATCTATTCTAAGTCATTTTCAACCAAAGTAGCAGTTGCAAGATAGTACTTTCGGATCAAGGGCTTTAAGTTTTTGTTCACAACCACCCAGTAGTTTTCCAACGAAACAGCCTAAGCTCACTGGAATTAAACTTCCTCACTTATCAGGGCTGTTTGTGCCATAGTAGCTAAATGGAGTTGGGCTGGTGAAAGCTGTTCCCTGTTTTAAATCTCCCGGTCATAGGTCTGATATCTTTTATCAGAAAAACTTTAGGATAAGAAAGAACTAAAAACAAAAAAAACAATACAATCCACATAATAGAAAACATGGAGAAACACTGTACGAAGAAAGCATCACTGTCTACTTGGAAACTATTGACAGACAGAAACTTGATTATCAACTTCAAAGTTGAGGGAGATAGATTGGAGGAAGAGGGAACACAAGCAAAGCATTTTCAAGACCACAGCACATAACCTGGAAATTCTGAAGGGACTCAACGAGGTTCATTTAGTCAGATCAACTAAATCCTAGTTGAGGTGGTTCCGAGAACGGAAAGAAGCCTAAAAGAAGCCTTTGGTTCCAATTACGCGAAATTACATCAGTAGTAAAGCAAAAGCTTACATGGAGCCCGTGCCGAATGCTTCAAGGAAAACAAGTAGAAGTTTTAAAGAAAAGCCTTCCATTCCAAATAAATATCCGACAAACAGCTGCTATAGTGCAAAAAGAAAGATGGACCCCAGGTTGGATGCTTCAAGATGAAAAGAAATGAAGAGTAAGGTTGGGGTGATGATGCATGCTACCAAAGTCGCAATTGTTGAGCCTTAACTGCAGCCAACATGGGTGACGATTCAATTCAAGTGCAGCTTCTGCTAATGAAGTTTTAGAAGGTCTCTTGAGACTTCTGACTTCTCTTTTAAGAATCTTGCTAAATAGGTTCGTCAATATAGTATAAATGGAAGGACCCAGAAGGGTGCTTATGCACACAACATGGATAGATTTCACCTAATCAATACAATAATAACAATGGGATAGGCAAACATCCAAGGATCGATAATGGCTTTCACTTCTTTTTAAGTCAAAGCTTTAGGAATGAGGCTAGGAAATATTATTGTCTTAAAAAAGAAAAGAAAGAAAATTAGGCATGGAAGCGGGCTCTCGACATTTCAAGGTTCTCAACATCTTTCTCGTTTGTTCCACTCCAGAAGCCCCAAAAAGGAGAAGAGGAGCAATCTCCAACTGACTATACTTCTCTCCTCTTCTTACACAAGTAACAGCAAAGCAATTGGTCACAGACTGATCAGCCTCCACCTTAAAAGAGTGAACAGCAGAATCCATATTTCCCTAGCCAGCCTCATATAAAACATACGTAAAATCAAGATATGGATCTGGAGAGGTGAGTTTCGCTACCCATTATTTTCTCCTCAAAATTTATGTTATGCCAGTCACAAGTTTTGTCTCTACAAAATAGATACCTTCTCAATGTAAAGATTTTTTAGTATTCCATCCAAATCACGTAAACATAGCATTTAAAACTCACCATCAAACATGAGTATCTAATATTCCTGAGTAACACCAAAACCAATCTAATAATCCAAGAGAAAAATTTCCAAGGAAATTATCAAATTAGAGACACAGAGATGAGGAAAGTAAAATTCTGAGACTTTAACTTATCTGAGGTGGTAGATCGAGTCGGCGGTAGATGAAATCTGAAAATTAAAGCCCTAACTAAGCTCAGTGATGGAGGCGACGTGGTAGATCGAGATTGGCGGTAGATGAAATCTAAAAACCAAAGCCCTAACTAAGCTCAGTGATGGAGGCGACGTGGTAGATCGAGATGGAGGCGACGTGGAAGATCGAGATCGGCGGTGACCTGGTAGATAAAGATCAAAAGATTCTTCCAAAATTGATCGGGAGGAGCAAGAAAATGAAAGACGAGGAGAAGTGAAACCTGGTGGATAGTTACGGCGGCGACGGGCGGGGCTGCAGCATGTGAACAGATGCGAAGAGATCCAATTTGAGATTTCAACTCAGGATATCAAGATATAAAAAGCTTCTTTTACTCTAATTTGGTTTATAAGACGACGGTAGTGCTTCTACCGTTGGTACACATGCACACAAACCGACGGTGCCGAGAGCACTGTGGGCATATTCGTGGGGACATCTCATATTTGTTTTAGTGGTAATCTTGTCATTTACAAGTAGCTAGACTGTAATGTATGCCCAACATTGTTAGATACACGGTATAATTAAACCTTGTTTTCACGCGTTATAAAAAGAGATGTGTGTTTAACTAGAGAATTTTTCAAGAAAATGAAAACTATAATCCCTTATGGTGTTGATAGCAGGTTGCTTGGTAGTGATGTTGGTTGGGTAACCGATGGCAGTGGTGAAAATAATGAAATGAGCAGTGGCTTTTGTGCAAATACAGTTGCAAATTATTTCAAAATTTTAAAATCTAAATTAATGTTTAGTTTTTAAGAACAAGTCAAAATTAACAACTAGTTTAAAAAATTGAGAGAAAAAATCAAAACTATCTCTCAAACGTAAGTTTTTTTCAGTTTACACCAAAACTGAAAACGAAAACTCTGTCAAAGGAAACAATAATTATTAATTGTTTTGTAACTGCACACTAGAGGTACAAGAAAAATACAATAGTATCCTCAAGTAAAGTCGGTATAACCGATTCTTCTCCTTTCATAAGAAAGTCTCGTAACCATATTTCATGTTCTGTTTCACACACACACACACACACACACATTGTTATGATTAACTTTTGAGTGCTTCTGAGTTTCTTGGGTCTCCAACGCCCTATCGTCCCAAATGAGAGATAAATCATTAGCAAGCACATGGATAAAGGAAAGTTGGATGCTTCCATGGTGGAACAGGAAAGTTAAGGGGTCTATCTTTTCCCTTGGCCCTTCGACCTGATGGATACAACTTTGAATTTTTTCAAAATTAAAAAATTAGGATGTGGTGAGCCAACAACTAATAGCTGCAGTGTTAAAGATGCTAAACAAAAACAAAGGTATCAAACTTACTAATAGTACAACCCTGACTCTAATTCCTAAGGTTCCTTACCCTAGCAGTATGAAGGATTTTAGGTCAATTACGTGCTTCAATGTGATATATAAACGTGCATCAAAAATCTTTTGTCCAAAAATTAAGAAGGTCCTTCCAAGTTTGATTGGCATGAGGCAATCTGCATTTTGTGGCTAAAAGGAGAATTGCTGACAACATTCTCCTGATGCAAAGAGTTGTGAAGAATTATCATAAGAAAGGTGGACAGCCGAGGTTTGTAGTGAACATTGACTTACAAAAAGCTTATGATTCAATTGGTCGGGATTTCTTAAGGACTGTAATGGAAGTTATGCAGTTTCCATCTAAGTTTATAAAGTGAATTATACAATGTGTAACCACTAAAAGATTCTCTATCAGTTTATATGGCAATGTGGATGGTATTTTCTAGCTCAAAAGGATTAAGGCAAGAAGATCCTGTCTTTCCTTACCACTTTTTGCTGGTTATGGAGGCATTCTCTGGGCTTCTTTATACCTATGCTCAATATCATGCCTTCTCATTTCCACCCTAGATGTCAGGAATTGCAAATCATCTAAGTTTTGCTGATGATTTATGGTTGATAGATAAAACTAAACAATTCTCATTTCTATTAATCGAACAAGCTTTGATAGAGTTTGAGTAGCTTTCTGGACTGGCTCTCGACCTCAATAAAAGTGCAATTTATCTAGTTGGTATTGATGAGGATATTGCCAGGCAATTAAATGAGATAATTGGCATGCCTATTGGCAAATTCTCAGCCACCTATCTGGGGTTCCCTTTGTATTCAACTAAGCTGCAATATAAGGAATGCAAAATCCTTGGGGAAAACTGACAAACAAAATTTTAAGCTATGCTAATAACTACCTCAAATGCTGGCAGAGTATAGATTGTTGTTCTGTGTTGATTAGTGTGCAAGTGTATTGGTATACCATCTTTACGTTGTCAAAAAGAACCATTAAACAAATTGAAGGAAAGAGCAGGGCTTTAATTTGGCATGGGAAGGATGTTAAATGTACTGGGGCTAAGGTTGCTTGGAAGGATCTATGTTTTCCAGAAAAGAAAAAAAAAAGTGGTTTAGGGTTGAAAAGAATGGCAGTGTGGAATAGGACTGCAATATGTAAGCACATATGGGATCTGACTCATAAGAAAGATTTCTTGTGGGTCCAATGGTGCCACATGTGCATCATAAAAAAGAAGCACCTATGGACTTTCAAACCTCCTGTAAACCTTTGATGGACCGGGGCACAATAGTGAAGATCAGGGATCAGTTCAGTCAATTCTTCAGTTATTAAGTGGGTGATGGTAAAGACACATGGTCGTGTCTTGATATATGGAAACTTGATAGTGCACTATTCAACAAGTTCGGATAAAGGGCAGTTTATGACTCTCGACTGAACATCAATAGTAAAGTATGTACCATTATTCATGAAAATGCCTGGAGATTACCTATCATTAGAGATCCAATGGGCTAAGAGCCTTAAACACACTATTGGAAAAATTGCCCGCATTGCCTATGCCTGATAGTGAGATACCAGATAGAGTTATCTGGAATTTACATCACAGTGACAGGTTCATAATTAGCACTGCTTGGGAAGGTGTCGGAACCAAAGCACCTCAGGTCCCTTGGTGGAAACTTGTATGATTTATTGGACATATCCTATGGTTACTACGCAAGCTTAAGAACCAAAACCAAACTGAAAGCTTGGAACGTAATTCAACAAGATGTTTGTTTTCTATTGGAATCAGCTTGAGACTATAGATCACTTGCTCATGTAGTGGTCATATGCCACTAAACTTTGTAGAATGGTTGTAAAGAAATTGCACTTAGTATCATGGTCCTGATTATTTGAAGATGTAATCAAGAAATTTTGAAGGAAGATCTTTAAAGCCAAACTGTGTAAGTTCTCTATAACAATCGCTATATATGGTGTTCGGCCAGAAAGAGATGGAAGGATCTTTGAACATAGATGTGCAAATATTCAAGGTTGTTTTCATATCATCTAACAATGGGTAAAATACAGAGCTTACAGCCGGAAGAAACCTCCTTTCACAGTCCAAAATAGAGATCGATGCCAAACTTGGGGGATTAATGCTTAGCGATTCCTAACAGGAGCTGCCAGGGAGAATACTTAGTTCTGGAAGAGAGATTATATACAAAATTACAAAATTCTACAGCGTTTGTTTGTGTGACAATGTAAATAGTTTGAGCTTTAATGAAATACAAGGACATTTGAACCAAAAAAAAAAACTTCTGAGTGTCAAGCATCACATCTTGGTGAGTCTGGCTCTGCTTGGCTAGTACTTTCATTGTTTTTGTTTTCTTTTTTTTTGCAATTCCATATAAGTTTATTTTGTTCTCTAAAAAATAATTACTTTTTCTCAATGCTAATTAACCCAGTTATTGTGAAAATATGGTGAGGCTAGGTCCATATCCTCTTTACAAAATTACACCTTTTGTCACTGATGGAACCAAAAGGTGCCGCTACTACATTTTTTTTAGTGATAAAAGAGCGTGAATTTAGCAATAAGAGTATTAATTTAGCCCCTCATGCATAGGATGAGGCTTAATATATTACTACTTGATTTAGTCTTTACCCTATTCATTATGGTGCAAAATTGTAGTATAAATGTTATTCAAACAACATTCACATACTTTCATAGTGATTGTTTTCTTAGAATTTATTCAACTAAATTTGATTGTTCATTTATCCTTTCAAAAATAGTATCTAAACATGAAGACTATTGGTCTCTTTTTTCAAGAAATTAATCTTTTTCCTCTTTTCAGAATCATGACTGGGCGGTTTGGTTAAAAGAGAATCTTATTGATCTGAAAATATTATTTCAATGTATCCTGAAATTCACCTCGGATATCTGGTTGTTGCGGAAGAACATGAATTAGAGTTATCATCAAAAGATCTCCTCACACTCAAATTACTAGTGGCAAGCAGAAACTACCAGTTGAACTTTGAGCTTCATCTAATACACCTACGCAAGCTGAAGGAGGAGGTCCAACCTTCATTTTCAACTACAATGCCAAAAGAAGGGATGTGGAGGTGAAAACAGATGGGAGTGCTACCCTTTTAGACAACATTGTAGGGGTTGGTGAGGGTATGGACTAAGAGGCTTTATAAACTAGACTTCCAATTCCAACATGATGGCGGAGATTTGGGCTGCAAGACAAAGACTAAAGATTGGTGTTGGACACGGTGTACGGGTGTATTTGGATTGTAAAGTACAAGTTTCTTCTTTTAGAATATATATATGGGTCGTGATCCATTGCTAGCGCTGTTTTCCCGTCCGCTACATAATGTAGCGGACGATAACTTACCGTCCGCTACATTATGTAGCGGACGGTGCTAGCGCTAGCAACGATCAGCTCCCATATATATATATATATATATATTAGATTAGAAATATGAGGCCAATAACCCTGGCCTTAGAGATTACGGTGTCATTAAGTACAAAATAACATCAAAACATAAGACAAATAAGACTTAACACCCTTAAGTTTACAGGGATCAATAGCAAACACCTAAGTACAAATTAAAAGACACACGAACAAACCTTATACCCTAAAGTCTGGTTACTCTATTGACCCAAAGATATCCTTAAAATATCTAATCGTCACCATAAGCTAAAATCAGGGTCACATAGCACGTAGCCACCATGCACTACCTTCAGATCATTAGATTCGTCCAAACGCAGTGCCACCCACCTATCGTACCACCACACAACCACTCTGCCCGCAACATCTCACATGATAATGCACCCAACAACAAACCTAGTGTGTTTTCCCCAACCACGCCACCACACAAGATGAAAAACGTGCACCAGCACCCAACTCTAACAAAACGAGGCCACCACATCGAGATCACAAACCATGACCAAATGCAAACAACTAGTAAAGGCATAAAGCTAGGGAAGAATGGGAATGACAAAACCCTAGTCTAAAACTACACCCTACTTCTAGCAACCAAACCAAATAATGCACAATAAACTAAAAAGAGCACCAAGCTAGGGGGGGGGGGGGGGGGGTAATAAAACCCTAGCAAGAAACTACACCCTAACCTCAAACGCTGCTACCATCGTGTTATTGTCGATGTCGCACCGCCGCTGCTATTGCTACTGTTGCACTGTAGCCGTCGTCACTGACCACCCACACACCCTGCAACAACACAGAAAAAAAGAACCTGGCCACCTAACCCATCACCTGCTGAAGCCGTCCTATTCACCAATCACATCTGAACACACGACCCCAAGATACCAAAGAAGGACAGATCTCAGATATACCCTCAAAGCCTCCCACCAACACACGAGCGAATCCATAAACTATCTCCAAGCCATCGAGTAAGTAATCAGGCTAAGGGAAAAACCAAACAAACTATATCTAAAAATCTAAACAGAGTACCACACCATCATCCACTAATAGAAACCAGTAATGGCGGTGGAGATGTGGGCAGTGCGAGAGAAGAAGTTTCGCGAGGAGAGGGAGGGATGAAATTCGGTGCAGGCACCCTAGATTGCATTTTACAAGTGTACCAGTGTCATGCATGCTTAGTTGAAGTGGTGGGTAATGGGCTAATAAGTTTTTGAAGTACTGAATTACTAATAGTTTAATAACATGTTTAGTTACTTAGATGAACTATGTAACTTTGCATACTCAAGTCACTTTGGTGAAACTCGGAGAGATAGATTTAAGAGGTGTATTAGAGATCAAGTGGAGTGAAGATGTATTGTTCTCTCTAAAATCTCTTCCTTGCCTGCTCCTCATTTGTGACTATACGAGTTGAATGACCAAAAAAGTGGTACATATATGATGGTCCTAGTTTTTGTTGTGGCATTAGAATTGTGGAGTCATTATAATGGTGAAAACAACTTTTGGAGTTCAATAAGGTTTACCATATTCGGCACCGCCGAGATTTATCCTCATTACACATATCTATAGAGAAATTACACTCCACACAATTTTCTTTTCTAAATCTTAGGGTGCAAATAGAAAATTGTGATTTGACAATTTTAATTTTGATATTACAGAGTTAAAAAGTTTCATTGGCCAAAACTACAATCAACTCAATCGTTGATCAACCCAGTACCCCCACCTTAAATAGCCAAGAATCTCAAGCACCATCCAATTTTAGATGAACCGTGGTTGTTGCATCGAATGGCTTTGCTACTAGTAGACTGCAACTAGAACTAAAACCAAGAGATCTGTTAGGAATGAATATTCGCTAAGGGAAGTAAAGATGGAGACGACGATAATGTGGTTAAGGATGAAGCGGATTGAGGACCAATTGCTTGAATTTCTAGACTGTGGTACCTAAACGGTGAACGATGTTTGAATTCTAGCAATTGGGCGTAATTCAAAATTACTAAACAGTTGTGACAACCCAGAAAAAAAGTAGTAAGTAGGACATTTTGAGGCGGAAAAGCAAAATTATGGTAAATACTAGTAGTGGGCCCAATTTTGTGAAAGCGCCAACTTCATTGCGTGTTAATTATATACCAGTTGTTCTAAAGTCATTACGTGGCCTTATGAGGAGGAAGGTCTTCTAACCGTGACAGAAATAGGAAAAGAAAAAGACATGCGATGGGAGCGTTAAACAAGGGTTAATAGTTTTATAACAAAGATGTACTACCCCGATTTCAATATATGGAGTCAGCAAAAGGAAGGGCATAATGAAGTTGCAGAAGAACAAATTCAAAATTTCAAGCCTGGTATTATTCTATTCCTTCAATCAAAAAATCTCTTGAATAGTAATCAGAAAATCATGCTGGCGATTGATGTGATGGTGAAGAATTGGGATGTAAATTAACTATTGATTCCAAGGAGATGGGTTCGTAGATTATGTGGTGGCAGCACAGAGGATGCTGTCCAAGTTAGCTGCCAGGTATTTGGTAGTGGGATACATAAGGATGTAGTAAGGGCAGAGAGCAAGGTTTTTACAAATAGAGCATGAGGAATGGCAATGCTGTGAGAATGAGTACTGAGACAAATAAGCACCGACAGTCAATTGTCCAGGATATAGTCTAAGAATCACAGTCCAAATGTTACGGTTCAGACGCGAGGGTCCTAATGCAAGGGTCCAAATATTGTGGTCCAAGGGTATTGATCCATAGTTCAAGTCCAAAAGATTTCTCTTCTCTAGGATCTCTTACTCTGGATTCTAGAGTGAGAAAGTAGCTTTTTATGGAAATGAAAAATCTCTCTCTTGAAATAAAGTCTTGGCCCCCTATTTACAAGCAAAAGCATGCATGTGTCACCAGTTGACACTTGATGCCCCCTCGGAGTGCCACATCACCATGGGGGCCCATAAATGTTGGTGGTCCTCGAATCGACAAATCGTCTATTCGGCCCGCCTGCCCTGCACAACGTTGCTTTGTCTATATGAAAAGCCTGACCACGTAATGTCGGCATGATCAGAGAACACCCTTGTTCTAGCCACCGGTCCAAAGGCCTTATTGAGTCTCACATAAGGTGTCAAGATACAAGAAGAACGTGGCAATGGTAAGGGGAGGTGTCAAGATACAAGAAGAACGTGGCAATGGTAAGGGGAGGTGTCAAGATACAAGAAGAACGTGGCAATGGTAAGGGGAGGTCCCCGTGTCTGACTACTAGACGAACTAGAAATGATGCCCTCAGAAGATTTGTGTCTGTCTCAGAGTGACCCGGGGGTCATTGTCTTGGAGGTGTCGATGATCATCGATAACGTGAGTGCGATGGGGTCACAGCTCAAGTATGCTTAGTGTCATGCCAGTCACCCCAAGCAGAGATAGTATTTTGGAGAACGAGCCTATCTCGCTGCGAAGGACCCTCATTTTGAAACACTAGAAGGGAACCCTTCGGGATGTTGCACACTTCGAAGAGTGGGTCAGAGCTTGTCCCATGACCTGAGGATGGTGTGGTGAAGGGATGGACCAATGCTCGGGGCGTGGTAGTATGACCGAGAGCAGGGGGCGTGACTGTATGAGTGGTGTAGTGCATGGGTGGGTGTCATGCTGGGGGTACGTGACGTGGGATTGTGCTTGGCACGGTGATAGGTGTTGCGAAGATAGCACTCAGTCGCGGTGACGGGTGTTATGGAGATGGGCGTCGTGCTATGGGCACATGACTCAGAAATGGTGCTCGAGAGTGGCGATGAGCAGCCCATGGGAGAAAGGCGTAGTAAATCCATTAGAAAGATAGTATCCAACCCCATCCCAAGAGGAGGCGGCCAACCTTTTTAAAAGGGAGGTAGCCAATCCCTTGGGGGGGTGGCCAAAATCTCAGAGGGAGGTTATGACTTAGGCAAAAAGTGAAAAAAAAAGAAGAGGAAAAAGGGGGGAAAAGAGCGAGACTTGGTTGTGCAGTGCAGATTGACTGATTTTGGGAGCATTGAACTTTGACCAATAAAAAAGTTTGACATTTTTCAAAAAAATAGTCCCCAAGGGCGGAGAAAAGAGGTGACTAAGATGGTTCCGTAAGATAAGCCCCCTGCATGTGGTACATGTGGAGGGGTAACCCGAGTGCGTAGTGTATGCATAACTTTTGGTGCGAAAATTCAGAACACCGAAGAAAAGGAGGGGGGGGAGGGGGGGGGGGCAAAAATTATAACTAGTGCAAAACTAGTGGGGTAAATTCGTAAGTTAGTTGATCGGATGGAGGTTTTGGGGGGGAGGGGATTTGCTGTTTTGGAGTGAGGTAGGAGATTTTGAAAGGAAAGGCCTATATGAAAGAGGTAAGTTTCAAATGGGTGGCCAAGATGAAATCTTGGTCCACCCATATGAAAATTGGGTGTTTTAGGGGGCTTTATCTTTCATCCTACCCACTTGTAAGACTTGGAAAAAAAGGGAGGGGGGAGAGAGAGAGAGGGGGGGGGGGGGGGACAAAGAAAAGAAGAGTAGAAATGGCAAGATCGAGGGAGTTCTTGAAGCTGCATGGTGGAGGGGTAGAAGAATGGTGGAGGAAGCAACGTGGCATACCTACCACGAGCTGAGGAGGTGGTCACAGGGGAGGGAGTGATCGCACGGGCAAAGAAGAGTGGGGAAAAAAATGATAAATAGTGAAGGGGATTGGGAGCAGGGGAGGGGGAGGCCGTGGGTGAAGGGCGACAAAAGGGGGTAGGGGGCGGGGAAGAGAATAGAGAGGAAGGGGAAGGGAGAGGAGTGGGCTGCGAGTAGAGGGTGGCTGAAAGGGACGGGGAGAGATGAGGGAGAAAGGGAAAAGCTAGATAAGGGTGGGACGCCGTTGTCGAGGGGAGGGCAACGTCGGTGGGGCATGCCAGGGTTGTTGGAATTAGAGACTTAGGAAATATGAAGAGGGCCCAAGAAGGGGGAAGGAAGAAAACATTGGCAAAGACATGGGGCGCGATGAGTAGTCTTCAGCATTCATCGCAGGGTGTTATGATCCTGCCACAGAGGGGGCCTTTTGTGCCTTTTATATTTCAGGAGTCAGGGGAGAAAAATAATGATTTGGACCACAATAAGAATAGTGTTAGCGTCAAAGCGGGTTATGCCCAGCGTGCCCGACAAGCCGTTGTGTTGAGATTTGAGCATGGCGGTGGCCAACTGGGGATTTTTCTGTCCCCTGGAATGGTGTGTCGAAGGCAAGGAACCCTGTATTGCCATCACCATATATCAGAGCCCTGAGTGGTTATACCATGCCCATAATATTGCTGAGATCCCTGTGTTGCTTGTTGGTAGATAAACTGGACATGCCTTGGTCACCTGCGGTGTTTAAGGCTCCTAGTGCGATGGGTGTAACGAGCGACGACTGGTATGACGACGTTATGCATGATTAGGCCCAAAACAGACTGGGACATGAGCTTGCCTTGGACGTGATAATTAGGGGATTGGAAGCTTTCAAGAACATCAGTAGGCTGACTCAACTTTTTGCTAGGTGGAGTTATCAGGCTCACTCTTTCATCACGATATTTAGTAAGATTGGTTCAATGCTGTTGGATGTTGCGATGCTGAAGGGGCTCCCTCTACAAGGGAGGAAGAACGAGTATGCAGTGCAGCTAACCGTCGAGGTGAAAAATTGAAGCTCAGGTAGGACGGATCTTGATCGAGATGAAATCCAACCGGAAGGGAACCTTTGGCCGTTGGATGAAGCTCTTCTATAACTTGAGGGCTGCTCGATCGGGGTTGAAGAAGGGAGGTCCCATAGAGTTCCGTATGAGGCCTATGCTCATAGAGATGTCATTCCAGCTAGTGGCGTCACTTTCCTTGTTCATGTCGAAGTAAGTGCTTGCCAATTCGTGCTTTATGCTTCACAGTTAAGTTGCATTCAAGGATTGGCCTTCACAGTGCCATCGTGCATACCTGTTGTCGATGTCTTTGCTAGCAATAGGGCACTAGGGTTAGTCTTGGTACAGAGTGCTCGTCAGGCAGGGATTTTGTCATTGATTCTTAGGGATGTCATGACAATGGTGGCCAATGACAATATCCCCACTAAGGGGCCGACATGACTTATACAGGTGTCGAATCACGGGTCGAGGTCGGACGTGGGCAAGGGTTACTCGCACTATAATGGGCAGAACTTTGGCACAAGGGTGGGTAGGCTGGCAAGGGTACTTTAGTCTCGCGAGCACACGGGCAGAAGAGGGCACGTGAGGCTACTTGATATTAAAGGAAGCTTCAATTCCTAATTTAGGAAAGTGTTACATTTGTATAGTTGGAATAGTTCTGATGTGTGTTCTTATTTTTCAGATAGGATGACGATGAGGAGCATGAGGGTGGGCTCAGAGGATGATAATGCCAAGGCTTGACTTTTCGGAGCAGACAGGAGCCTTATCGAAGATCATGATAATTGGCTGAGTCCATCGCAAAATGGTAAAGGAGGGTTCTGGGAGCCAAAGCATGAAGACCGAGATGCAGATTAGGAGATTGCTAATGTATAGGATGGGGCCCCTGGAAAGGGCGAGGAAGACTCAGTCGATGAAGAGATCGTGGTTGAGGAGGTGACTACGGCTGAGGGGGCACAAACGACAGGTGTCATGCCTTTGTCGGCAGAGGCGCTGCTTAGGGAAGTTGAGGACATTTGCTACAGGATAACACTGTCTTAGAGGAGCCCCAAGGGAGAACGTAGTATTGGCATCGTCTGAAGTGGATCCTGGAGCTACTCTTATGACGATGCCTTCGAGTATGGCCAGTGAGATCCTCTGCCTGCCCAACAAATGGCAGAATCACGACGACAACAGATGTCCTGAGGGCAGTGGCCGTAGTTGAGTGGAATGATGAGGCACCTTAGGATGGACTTGGCCTGTAAGCGGTAGTAGTGGCCCTTGGATGAGGTTCGTGGGAGATAACCAAAGACTTTTACGACGAGCATAGCAATGTGGTGTGGGGGGGGAGTGTCTTTGGGCTAGTGTACTTATTAGTCTAGTGTAGTAGCAACACGAGTTCTGATATGGAATGCCGATGTGGTGGCGGCGGTTTCACACCGAGCTTGCATCCCTTTAGCTGATCTAATTGCGAGTGGGTTAGTTGACAGAGTATGTTAGGTCGTAAGGCCCGGTTGGTGATGTGATGGCGGTGCTGGCCATTGTAGCCATGAGAATAGATGGGTTGAAGGCAGCGGGGGGACTTAGAGAGGCAGCGGGAGGACTTGGAGAGGCAAATTGCTGAGGTGGGTGCCGAGTTGACCGAGGCAGGGGAGCAATAGCTGGCATTGAAGGCATGCAGGGCTGATCCAACTCCTTTCTGAGTTGCAGTAGATAGCTTTTGTTGTTATTTATTTGATTGCTTTTTTTTTCCCTTAGATGTTAATCCTGTTAGTAGCTTGAAGCTCTTTTGAGTTGTATTCAAACTTGGGTATGTATGGTATTGCAGTCATTTCCATTTGCTTGCTGTTGTACTCAAACCTTCTTCATGTTGCTGCATTTGTTTGTTAGTCAAATGGTTCATACACAAGCTTATGTGCTCAAAAGAAAGTAATACACTAGCCTCTATTTCATGTCAAAGAATGCACATTCATGTACAGTGGCGGAGCCAGGAATTCATCCCAGGGGGGTTAAAAATATACTGAAATCAGTAAAAAAAATTATTAATAAAATAACACAAAAAAAAACAAAGTGCATTTTTTTAACTTCTTAGTACCTTCTTAATTATTTAATAATGTATCGTATACTTTAAACCAAGAAAAACACCACGCGAACTTTCTCACAAGTGACATGTGAAGCAGTGGATGTTACTATGTACAACAGCGATAACAAGCTGGTAATTTACAAGGAGCAAAGGAAAAGAGAGGGAGAATTACTTGAATCTCGACAATGAAAAATGATTGTCAACATAACCGATTTAAAGAGCCTTGTCGCCTAGCGTCAATGGTGGAGCGCCACTGTGTGTAAATTCACTGGAAATCAGGGGCCAAAGGACATTTGCTTCCTCGGCATTCCACGATAAAAATCAGCAATAAAGAATGGAGAAGAAACAGTGGCTTCCTCTTGGGTAGGTACAAGATGTGACAGATTTGTAGAGTACCCCCTCCCACGCCCCCCCCCCCCTTTCAACACCCCCACCCACCCCAGGCTCCCCAAGAACTCTCCCTTTTAAAAGCTCTCTCTCTCTGTCTCTAAGATTTTTTTTCTCCTCTATTCACGCATGTTCACAGATTGAAGGAATCGTGCTGTTAAAATGGTAGAAACCTGCTAGAAACCTGCTCTTGGGTGGAGAGAAGAACCTACTACCACCCCCAGGCCCTCTCTATTTGATGTGTGAGTGGGTGGTGCTCTTTCCTCAACTCTTAGATCTCTCTCTCTTCTCTCCTTGTTTCTCTAGTCTTCCTTCTTTTTCCCAATCTTTCTCCCATTTTCTCTCTGTCCAAAGCCATCATCCTCATTGAAAGTAGAGCTTCAACAAAACAAGGTTTGTGTGAGAGTGAAAAAAAAACTATATATATATTCTCAAAATCTGAGGGGGTACATTACCCCCCCCCCCCCAAGCGTGGCTCCGCCCGTGTAACCATGTATCTCAATATGGTATTACCCATTGTCATCAGTGGCGGAACCAGGATTTAAATTCGGAGGGTACAAAAAATGTATCAAAGTCACTCAACTTATTTATAAATAAAATAATATACAAAAACTGAGTGCACTTTCCATTATGCGAAAAAAAAATATCTTAGTAAAATCTCAAGGTTGGTACTCAAGAACTTTCTAGAGCGTACTCCAATTTATTGGAATAAAATCTTAATATCTCAATATACCAAGTTTTCAACACAACATCACATAGCTAAATAACACTACATTCCAAACTCAAGACCAACCTCCCAATTTCGTATCTCCTACTAAGGTTGGTACTCAAGCACTTTCTCACCTTAAGGCTTTCTGGACAGTAACACACAAAAATGATGAATTTTCTATGTTTGTTTAGAGGTCTACAACTATAGAATTCAATTTGCACCGATGGGATTATTGGATATGTACTTTTGGAGGGGCTATTGAGGCTATTGAAGTTTCTTTCTAGTCTTGCGATAACAATCAAGGGAAGAGAGGCCGGTCGTTTTGGAGCTTACTCCAAGTTGAAACCAAGGTTTTGCTCTCCGAACCTTAGTTGCAAGAAACTCCTAATATGGTGACGTTTCTCTCCCGAAAACTCGCTTTTGCGATCCCAAGTTAGGAGCTCCATAGGATTTCGTCCCAAGCTAAGATGGGAACTCGATCCCGCTAGTTGGATAGAGATGCATGGAACAAGTGAAAGAATACATGAAAATCAAGCTCTTTTCAACTCAATTCCTTGTTTCTCTCTTCCTTCAAGACCTTAAAGTCTCCTTGTCTGTTGTTGCTATCTATGTAAACTATGCTAAACAAATGATAATACTCTCTACGCATTTATGTATTCAAGCCGCTCCCAACCTCAGATTCTTCTTGGTACTTACGCTTCCCCGCCCCTGCTCCCGCACCCGCCCCCGCCCCCGCTTTGTGCAACTAAGCTCCGAACTCTAAAGAAGATGGTTTCGTGATACACCTGAAGATTGCTTATTGACTATAAACATTCCAAGCGGCACAAGTTCTTGGGAACTTAATTGTTTCTTATTGAGTTTCATTATGGGGCCTCACGATCAATGTGATTTTTCGACAGAGATTTATAAGCTAAAAAGCAAGTGGATTATATGTAAAGTAGAATTTATGACTCACTTTGAATTAGCAATAGCACTAGTGTGTTTTGCACTTCTTCTGATGTGACCTTAATTTGATGACAACTGAAGATAATCAAACCAAAAGACCAGTATTCTTCTATTATGGTTAGGTACTCGAGTATGTTCGTACTTCTGCTCCTGTGGGGTCGTTTTGGCTAAGAGCAAATCAGGCCTTCGCCTTCCTCGTATTGTTGTAGCAAACTTGAGCTAACAATAACTGGTTATTCACTTCATGATGTCTACACGTATTAGATCAATATACTAGAGTTTCACAATCAAAGGGACGTTCACAACATAAGATTTACTCAAATTATATTTAGAAATAAGAAACTGAGAATTCATTATACACATGTTCATGTAAGTATATAACATAAACCCGAATTAAATAGGAGCCAGATTGACAGAATTGCAGACCGCGTACTCAAATCAAGAGAGAGAGAGAGAGAGAAGCCCTACCTCGAAGAAATCAAATTGAGCCCCTGCCCCAAATCAGATCGGGAGAATTGCAGAAATCTCGACCAAATTCCAGTCAGCTACTGCCGTAGCCGTCGGTGAGTTGACCGTCGGCTGGATGAGAGAGAGAGAGAGAGAGAGAGAGGCGATGAATGTTGGAGGAGAGTCGGACACTGGTAGAGAGAGACACAACAGGCGGCGTCGCTCATCGCTGTCGGTGAGTTGATCGCCGACTGGATGAGAGTGAGAGAGTAGGGGGCCGTCGCCATCGGCCAGAGAGGGATGCGAAAGAGAGTGGGTCAGTGGGTGAGAGATTCGGAGGTGACGGACAGAGAGGAAGTGAAAAGATTTTTTTTTTTTTTTTTTTTTGAAGTTCAGGGGGTGCATTAGCACTCCCCTCGTCACAACGTGGTTCCGCCCGCCACTGATATTTGTCATCCTGTTTATCAGGCACAGGTACAGTACGAAAAAGGTTCCTTGAGCATCAGTCGGCAATGAAAATGACGTACGATCATCAAAGAAAAATGATGTACTTATGTTCATATACAGGCCTCTTCTTTAGCCATTGATGAGTCCATTTCCACTTAAAGTAGGCTTTGAAAGACGAATCACATCATCATTCGAAAAGGTACCTTCTCCGACTATCCATCGGCTGGGTCTCCGAGCTTAATTTCTCTTTTTTTGACAAGGACAACATTTGATGGAACTTTGCCGTAATATTTACTTATTCTTTTTGGGCCCATAGGAGGTCAGGTGAGTATGGTTGCGCAATGAAGAAGGTAGCCTTCCCCTTAATTAAGACTCCAACATCCACAATATGGGCAGGAATTAAAGAAAATCTCTTGATACGATAGTAGTATTAATTATCAGCCAAATTAAACAATATAAGTACAACTGCATTCCTTTGAATTTGAGTATTCTATCCTCTCTCGTAATTGGTTTTCACACCGTTCATGTAATGAAGATGGTGATAGCAGCACGAAGAGTACTCGCCGGTGTTTCTTTTTCTTCTCTACACCTATTCTTTTGTGAGGTAAATTGTGCAACTACACTAACACGATAGCAGAAAAGTAAAAAGGACTGGGAAAGAGACATGCTCCTGCAGTTCTGCTACTCAAGGACCACCAAACCTTAAAACTTGGGTACGACTTTTAGATAGGTAGCAAAATGTCACAGAATCTACCACATTTACCTTTTGAAGATGATATGAGCTAAGATAGGTTTTTCCTTAGACATAGCATAGCAAACTTTTTATGTGATTTGTTCGTAATATGTTTCGACTTCCAAAATTAAAATGATGCCAAAATTACGAGACGGAAGTAGTTACGCATCGATAGCCAGATTCATTTACCTGAACAATTCTTGGAAAACATATTTGTAATTTTCTGTTCAGATGCCACTTGATTGTGGCATATTTAATACAACGTAGCATACCCGTCAGATGCAATTTTTTTAGCCAGAAGCACAAAAGAAAAAAAAAATTCATGGTAAATTATTTTTTACCACGAAAAAGTCTCTTTCATCTTTTGTTCCCCATGGAGTGTGCCAGGACATGAATGCTGACAACTCTGCAAGTGGAAAAGAGTAGGCAGTCAGAGAAAGGACTTAAGCGCTGATCGCTATCGGCTTCGGTCCGCCTCACTTGCCGTATTTTGTTGCCATGACCACATCCTGGCTTGAAGGTGACCGCCCTCATGCTTCCGTAAACAGGCTTTGCCCTAGAGTACAGGGCACCGACCAAAGTGACAGACACAGCTGAGGCTTGTACAAGTCCTACGGATCCTAAGATAGTTGGCAGCTAGCTCAATTAAATGCTCCTGGTTTTTTGTGTACTACGAACAGCGAAGCCAAACAAGGCTCCGACCTTATGATTACGTTAATATGCACAACATGTACCGGATACCAAAACTTGTGTAATCCGTTTGTGGCAGACACCTTCAGCCTCTTGATATTAAAATAGCTGTTCTTAAGGGTGATACCAGATGGTCCTCGTATGCACCGCTAGACTAATACGTATTGGTCTAGGTCAAAGTTGAATGTATTCCGAAGCTAAGTTTGAATGGAAGAATTTAATTTAGTATGTAATTATGCATGGTTAGATCTTCGTTCGACCGCAAATACCGTATTGTTAAATATGGCTAGCAGCAGTTGTGTAACATGTAGCGATTTGCTAGACTAGAAACTTTTCTAACGTGGAGGAAAATTAAAAAACAATCATGAAAATTTCTTTCATTAGACATCAAAATGTTGAGTACAAATTGTAAAAAGAAGATAAACCTTTTTTTTTTAAAATTTTTTTGACTCCTACCTGGGTTGAAGGAAACTTCCTCTTATCCCTTATATAGTAATAATTAATCGTCATTAAATGACTCTAGTAACTTTTATTTAGTGACGCTACAAAAATACTGTTTTATCGCTAAAAATGTTTGCAGAAAAGTCACTAGAAACGTTTAGCGACTATTAATTGTCACCTACGATTTTTTTTCCCCTCTCTTTTAGTCAAATTTACACAATTGTATAAAATTACTAGATGGTAAAACAAAAAAATTGTGTCACACGGTACTTTTCAGTAAAGAAACTAAAAATACCTTACTACATGCCCTGGAGTAGTTTTGGAGCCTCGTGCTATTCTTTCACAATACAATGTTGAGAGAAAAGGCACAAAAAGAGAGTGCCCACATGCATACATGGGAAAACCTGGAAAAACCGCCTCCACAAGTTCTATATAATGATCAAATTACTTAAGGTGGACGACCCTTCACCTATTCTAACTGATTTAAGGTGGGCAAGTTCATCTTAACTCTTATCATTGTCTTTAGCTTTTTGGTGTGTTCTTAGATGGCTAATTTAATTCTTACTCCCCCCCAACACTCATGTGGCGAGAAATAATTTCCCAGAGGTGGCCTCGCCACTGTATTTGGCGCACCTTGCAAAATTGTTACTGAAATTCGCTATGAAGTTTGTAGTGAAAGCGCCACTGAAGATTGAAGATATATTGACAGTGAAGGGAGAATTAGAGCCTACAGTGACAACGATGGCTGTAGCAAAAACATTTCCCTATGGGGATGTTCAATATATTCTGGAGCCTTTTTTTTTTTTCGTTTTTATCACTACTACTCTTTTTGTGTCCGACCAAAAATTTGACGAGTCATTAGGGGTGAGTTCGACCCAGAAAATAGCCGCTAAGCCATTTCAGCGACAAAAACAGACAATAGTTGATGCTTTAGGGCCAAAGACGATCTGGATTTTTTTTTACCTTACCAACATATACTGGTAGGAAAAGTAATATTTTTAGCTACACTCAATGTCCTTATTTCACTGACAAGGGCATTGATTGAGAGACAAGGCACTTGCAAATGAAATTACAGATGAAATGGAGGACCAAGATCCGTTATTATGGGTTGTAATCATCCGAACGCGTTATGGTACTTGAGTCGCACGAGATTATGAGGGTAGGTCTCTATATATACTCTATTTGAGAACTCTTAAAATTACTTTTCTATATATGAGGTTCCCTCTTCCTTCCTGAGAATTCGAATAATTGCCCTCAACTTAGCCTACAAGTAATCTTCTTTCTAACTCTCCTCTCTGTTCATTTCTTCATGTACCAGTGTTCAGTATATCAAAAATTTAGCATGGGATTGATTTATCTATTCACACTTTTTTCTACAACAATGGAGATTTCTTTGTGTTACCTAAAATGTTTGTTGGTGAGAGACAAGAAATCTTATTTTGCAACTATGTCTGCACTTGATTCACATGCTCACAGAGATCAAACATGCCGGGTTAAAATGCAAGTGCTTTTATAAAATTTACTTACAAAAAGAGGAACAGCCTTCCCCTTCTTTCTTAAGTTTTCCAAAGAATGATATCAAAAATCGTAGCATGTTTGTGTATAATAGTCTGGAAGTTGGATACTTCATTCCTTGTTTAAACTAGAATATATGCTGATATAACCGTCATCGAATATTCTTACACCGCCAAGAACCCTTAGTTTGGCTGTAATTAACTTTGTGGTTGTACTATGATATATCAGTTTACCAACTGATGGAGGTGAAAAGAGAAACTTTCGAGTGCTCGGATGACTCGAACAAAGTGAACGAAACTGCATTTCTTCTAAAGGCTGGCCGGGGTGCTGCTTTTGTACCTTCAGGAATAAGCCTATCAAGTTCGGGGGACGGCAAAAGTAAGATTCACACGCAGAAGACGCGAAGCTTTGAACTGAAAATGAGTTCATCACCACAAGGAAAAACTATCCGTAAAGCAAAATCTCTGAGTGCTCAATTCATACTGAACATAGATGAACTTATCAACAATGTCACAGCTGCTGGTTATGACGAAGAAGGCACCAATCTAAACGGGGGTTCTGGCGATGGAATGGGATTCCTCACGATTGCTGGGTCTTCATTTCGTTCTGATGGCAATGTCTCTCATGCCCAGAGACGGCAGAGCCCTAGCCGAAGTAAGCTGTTATCAATTATCACTGCAGCTGGCTAGCTTTTACTAAACTTTTGGTTTCTAAAGTGATCAAATCTTAGACCAGAGGAAGTGGTTGAACAAACTAATACAGCTTTGTACATTTTTTTCCTCTCGTCTGACATTTTCGGTTTTGTTAAGAGTTCAGCAAAGCAGAGAATGCATAGAAAATTTGGAATAAAATTGGATTTTGAGGATTTCCTCTTTTCCTATGCATCAGAAGACTTGCATAAATCTCTTTTTAGTGACATAACTTTTTTAAGTGCAGGACATTCCGCCCCATCCACTCCCCCCCCCAATCCGCCCAGAAACACACACACACACACACACAGAGAAAAATAAAGAAAAATGTCGTCATGAAAGAAAAATTGAAGTAGAACCCTCTAGTACACACCACGCCAAGGAGTTGGAAGCCACGATTGGGTCGATTAAGTTCAAATCCCCTATAGAACCGATCGAGTCTGACTTGTCTATCTAGATTCTGTTCCAAATTGAGTTCGAGTAGCTTGTATTGTTACTGCTAACTAGCTCTTGTTGTATAAGCAGAAGGTAGTAATATGAAGCAATCTTCACCAATTGCCGAGGAAGATCCGCCTTGGAGGAAAATGCATATGGAACCTACATTACCCATACGTCTCGAGGTTGTTTTTGCACTTTTCTTTTCAGAGACTTCCTTTTTCCTAATCTAGATTATGAGGGACTCCGATCCCCTCTATGTCCTAAACGTATAGAAAAGTGAATATCGTCTCTAAAGTATTGTTTGTCACTTAACCCAACTTTTTGCAACAAAACAGTTTGATTTTTATAGCGACAAAATTAACCTTGTTCCTTGTTCCTAAAGGAACTTCAGCGGATTGGGATCTGAATCTCAATTTTGGAGAGTTTATACCCTCATTTCTACATTCTTTTCGGCAAAGAATAACTCATATCCTATCTGCTTCATTGCTTGTGAATTTGCAGTTTCAAGATGTCAAATACAAGGTAACGGTCAAAGGGGAGAAGCACTCGACGGCAGAAAAGCGGATACTGCATGGAATCACTGGTTCAGTGAGCCCAGGAGAGGTTCTTGCCCTCATGGGACCATCTGGGGGTGGTAAAACAACACTACTTAACATCCTCAGTGGAAAGGTCAAAAACAATGAGGGTACCATCACTTACAACGATCAACCATATAGCAAATCATTGAAGCGAAGGTATATGTGTTGGTAGTGTTTATATCTCTCATCACACGATAGACATGATGTGATGAGCGAGATAAAAACAGCAGGTTATTCGAGAAACAAAATAGTTGTGGTAAGGAGTTTTTCTACGTGCTTAATTAACGACTAGCTAATCAACACATGATATTGTGCTTAAACAGGATTGGTTTTGTGTTACAAGATGACGTTGTGTTTCCGTATCTTACGGTCAAAGAAACCTTAACTTATGCTGCCCTGCTTCGTCTTCCTAGCACATTATCCAAAGAAGAGAAAAAGGAAAGAGCCATGCACGTTATAGGCGAGCTTGGTCTTGAAAGGTGACTCCTCGTGCTGCTTGACATACGATTTCATGTTCAACTTCAAGCGTGTAACAAATCAATTACCATAGTTGAATCCGCTGCTTTAGCTAATACAACGAGAGACTTTTTGTTGAGCAATTCGCAATTTTAAGCTACATGCGAGATTGAGAGACTTTTATGTAATGGATGATTATAAGTAGCAGGCATACGTAAGGGATTCATTCAGTCAAATGCCCATTTTAGATTTTTAAGTTGCACCGGCATAGCATAGGATGCTTTTTCAGGACTAAGAAATGAACAATTCTTTAACTAAGCCCTGGAAAACTAAAAATTTTCAATACCATTTGGAGATACGTAGGACTCTACAATCTTTTGTCCCATTTACACGGCAAATGGAAACACCACAAGTTTGCAGTTTAATATGATGAAGTTGATTGAAAAGAATAAAATGATGTCTTTTTTCAGGTGCCAAAATACAATAATTGGTGGAGCATTGGTGAGAGGGGTTTCGGGTGGTGAAAGAAAACGAGTATTCATTGGGAACGAAATTCTGCTGAACCCGTCACTTCTGTTTTTAGACGAACCAACATCTGGTCTAGATTCAACCACAGCACTTCGGATTGTTCAGATGCTACATAACATTGCTCAGGTACTGAACTTTTTTGCAACTGGATAAATCATACTTCAATCGTCCCTTGGAAAGAGACTTTGTAATCTTATCAGAAGAAACAAATAAGCCCGATATTTCCTACTAACCTTACTCAATACAAAAACAACACACAGAGAGTAATTATCTGCGTTAGTTATGACTTTGTAATAATGTCACTACTCAAGGGATGTAGAGCATAACAGCAAACCATACTTGTGTTGCAGGCGGGAAAGACGGTGGTGGCCACAATACATCAGCCATCAAGTAGGCTCTTCACAAAGTTTGACAAGTTAATTCTCTTGGGAAAAGGAAGCTCATTGTACTCTGGAAAAGCCTTGGATGCAATGCCATATTTCTCATCAATTGGTTGTTCTCCTTGTATAGCCATGAATCCAGCTGAGTTCCTCATTGATCTTGCAAATGGGAACATGAAGGACAAATCTGTTCCTTCAGAATTAAAGGATAAATTCTTACATGCTAGCCAAAATTATAAACATAATAACTGGGGCTTTTCATCATCTGATGCCCAAGAGGTAACAACCACCATATAGCTCAGGTTCTTTGGTCACATTCTTAATTTTGTTCTGCCTCAAGTCCAATATATGTCCACTTTTGTTCATATGCTGATTCTTCCTGTGACATATTAATATCAGCTCCATATGATCTTTCCTTTCGCCCTTCAAATTGACGTAGGACATAGAGATCGTCCAAAAAAAAAAAAATACTATACAACAGATCTTAATTATAATGTTTTTATCTATTGAAGTACTTTCTAGGGGCTTATGAAGCAAGAGCTGCGAACATGAAAAAAACAAGGTTTCTGAAGCCTACGCTGATTAAGGAAAATCCTGAGAAGCTGGATTGGCTAAACTCAAGGGAGCCGGGAGCACGTTGGGGAGAACAGTTCTCGATTCTCTTCAGGAGAGGCCTTAAGGAGAGGCGTCACGAATATCTTAGCAGTATCCGTATAACCCAAGTTATTTCCACTGCTTTAATTGTAGGACTCCTTTGGTGGCACTCAGCTGCTTCTTCTCCCATGCAACTTCAAGACCAGGTACTGATGCTTATTGTTCTGGTTGTTACTAATGTCCTGTCAGTGGAAGAACACTATATATGATAGGATGAGTGCAAAAGAGTTTTAGTGTGTTGGGGCTTTATGCATGGGGATGTACCAACCCCGAGTTGTACAGAGTTCCCTCTATTAACACTAGAAGGACTTTCAAAATAGATTTTTATGCATATGAATTGGCAGACCAGTTACAATTCAAGACAAGTATCCTTTATACAGGACTTCATGGAACCATCTGCACAAAGGTTTGGTATTTTCCCCACACAGAATTAGAGATAGTAGTACTCCTCTCCAAACTTCTGACCTTATCTTAGACTACCGCATAATGTGTAGGCCGTGTTCCTTGTATATTTCTATTTAAAATTCCAACAGTGCCAATTTTTATATCAGAGGATATATTACTTGTTCATTGAGACACTACAAGCTTACATTATGCTATCATACTGAGCTTGATTTGTTTGACATGCAGAAAGGACTGTTGTTCTTCATTTCAGTATTCTGGTCCTTTTTCCCTCTATTTACAGCCATTTTCACCTTCCCTCAAGAAAGGGCCATGCTAGTCAAAGAGAGGTCGGTGGGCATGTACAGACTCAGTGCATACTTGATAGCCAGAAACAGCAGTGATCTTCCTTTGGACTTCATATTGCTTTTAGTGTTCCTGGTGATAGTCTATTTCATGGTGGGATTGCAGCCAAGCTTCCTTACATTTTTTCTTACCCTACTTACAATTTTCCTCAGTATTGTTGCTTCTCAGGTACCTCTTCGAAATCACTACTCAATAGGAAATACACATGCTAATCGTCTAGGTACAAGTCGAATGAAAACATACACCATATTGTACATCATGCAATAAATTTACATTACTGACGACTTTGTAACTTTATGCAAAAGATACGGCATTAGGAAGCTAGAACATCCTCATAAATCTTGGGTTGCCATGATTTCATGTCTCTGATTTGTGAAATGTCATGCGAGAAGTCATACATGTATGAACTGCAAATTAACTGCAGGGTCTAGGACTGGCCATAGGTGCAGCATTCATGGATGTGAAGAAAGCAACAACCTTGGCTTCAGTAGTTGTTATGGCATTCATGTTAGCTGGTGGATTCTTTATCCAGGTAAAGATGGCCTTATACCTATGTAATTTGCTCCTTACGTTGGCATAAAAAAGTTTAAGGAGAATCGGCTCGAGCTGAGCTGAATCACTTACACGTGATAATTCGGAGAAAACAACATGGGTCAATGAATTTTGGCTTGTTTATTTGTATATGGCTGCAGAAGGTTCCACCTTTCATGTCATGGATGCGATACGTATCTTTCAACTATCACACGTACAGGCTTCTCCTAAAGATTCAGTACAAATGCTCCGGTTTGCAGCATGGATCAGGTTCTTGTGAGACCCCTTTCATCAAAGGGCAAAGGCTCGACAGTGGTGGAGCTGAAGTGGGAGCTATGTTTGTGATGATCATTGGTTATCGAATGCTGGCCTATTTGTTCCTAAGGAGAATGAAATTAAGGACAATAACGTAGATTTATCTCATATGAAAGGTAAAAGTTGCAGAAGATAATTAGCAGGACTGAATAAAATGCACTCTGTTACATTTCGGAGGCAATTCTAACCGCAGCTTTTGGTTATGTAATCTATTTCTTGTGCTTCCAATTTCCGTTACAGTGGCGTTATAAAGTGTTGGGTTTAAGTTCCTTTAGGAAAATTAGTTATCATGTACTATAGTCTCAGCACCTTCAAAATTTTACTGCTCTATTGGAATTTTTCAGTTGAACTGTTCGAAACTCATTTTAGTTTTTGTTTTCTAAAATACAAAAACCATAACTTCTTTGAGTTTTTTTTTTTTTTTTTATGGATTGTTTGATATAGTTTTGCATATTTTTTCCCTTTTTAATTCCATATAAATCCCCTCTTTTTTTTATATACCATAGTTAAATGAGTCACCTCCTCGTAAGTAGGAGGCCATCACTTCTTATTAATTCCTCCTCCCCTCACAGCACCTCCTAATGCCACACATCAAATAAATTGTAAAATTATATTTTAACTCCCTCAACTTTTCATATTTGCACTTTGACCCCAAACTTTCATAAATTTGCATTTTGGCCCCAAGATAAAACTTAGCCCCTCATTTAAAATCTAATACTCAATTATCAATAAAATAATATTAAAGATGGAAATAACACCCTAAATTAATCTAATTCGCAACTATATTAAGTTGGGGTATTTTAGGGTATTACATTAATTATCACATTCCACCCCTTACTATGCTCAGGGTAAAGGACAAGCCGGAGCGACGATCAAAGTCATTAAAGGCGTTATCAATGAATGGGTCAAAGAAAATCAGAGGGACCGGCACTTAGTGCTCTCAGAAGCTCTCTGGGTGTATAAATAAAACATCCAAAAGAACGAGCACGAGAAATCTCCATTTGCCCTAACACGTTGCCATGATGCTTTTTTGACCATTGAAGTGAACATAAAATCTGTAAGAATAGCTTTTCAAAATGGCCTAGAACCTGTAGACTATGACCTGGCGATGTTGATCAAGCTAGAGAACTTGGACGAAGTCAGGCTGGCCGCCGTAGATTGCTTAAAGTCATAGAAGTTAAGCGTTGCCAGGGCCTAAGACAAGTGGGTAAAAGCTAAGTTTTTTGGAGCTGGAGATATAGTTGGAAAGTTGTGTTGCCCATTAGGGCGAAAAGTTCATCTCTCGAAAAGTGGTCCCTAAACGGCGGATGCCAGTTCAAGGTCCTCGGGGAGCCTCTTCTCCGCTCACAATTAGCCATTTTTTTTTATCCTTTTCCTCTTCCTATTTTGCATTTTTTTGTTAATCGGCCAAGATGGGCTGATGTGAACGAGAAGATTGAGCCTCCTAAGTCAGCTTAGAGGGTACAAAGCATCCGGTTGGAATAGGCAAATTTTGAAATTGCAAAGGAAAACAATTGCACTAAACTGAAGATTCTTTACAAAGCCCATTTACAAGAAAATGCTACATATCAGCCAAACTTCCAGGTCTATTATCTAGCTATAGTCCTAGTTACCTAAATACAACGTTGAAGATACTTCGAGAAAGTTGGCAGAGGCCAATGCATTAAGGGTAGCTGCCACCAATTTATTCATTAGCCCATGAGTTTAGCCTTCATCGTCGGAGTCTTCAACAAAGATATCTCAAATATCTCAAGCCAACAGTCTTGATCGATGAAAGCAGACTCGAAATCTCTTGAGAAGGACAGTTTTAGCAGCCACTAATAGTGGGCCTAGAAGTTGCAAATAGCAGGATAATTGAGCGATTTATCTAGCTATGGAATTTTTAGACTCTGCTGAAGATGTGGTTGGAAAGACTGTGATGCCAAGGAAGTGGGTTTATACCTACGTGGAAGTGCTACAAAAGATGCAGTTCTATTCAGCTGTCAGATGTACAAAGTGAGAGATAGTGAGGGTGGAGATGTACAGAGTGAGAGCTAGTGAGGGTGGAGTAAGAGTAGAGAGCAAGACTTCCCTGACAGGCTATGAAGAGTGGCATTGCTGTGGAGATGAGGCGGAGACAAACAGGGCCTACAGTTGACAGTCCAAGTTAGGGTCCGAGTTAGGGTCCAATGTCACAGTCGATGTTATGTCCAATTTTACAGTCCAATTTTGTTTCTCTCTCTAGAATTCAAAAGCTCTGGATTCTAGAGTGAGAAAGTGCTCTTTTTCAAATGGGAAAATTCTCTTCAAAATGAATTCCAAAGTCCAATATATATAGACAAAAGTATGCATGTATTATTAATTGCCACATGTCATCCCTTGGGAGTGACAAGTCACCAGGGGGGTCCAAAAATACGGGTGTTCCGTTGGACTGTTGGTTTCCATATCGCTACTTGCCCCACACAACATCGATCTACCTGTCTGGAATGACAGACCATACAGGGTCGACATGATTAGAGTAAGCCCATTGCCCTAGCCACCGGTCTAAGCCCTTACTGAATCCCATGGGGGTGCATCAAGAGACACGGAGAGAACCTGACAGCGGTGAGGGAGAGTCTTTATGCCCAACTGCCAGGCAGACTAGGCCTGATGCCCTCCGGAGACCTGCTCCTGTCTCGAAGTGACCTCAGGGTCATCGTGTTGGGGGAGCCGATGATCACCAGTAATGTGAGTGGATATGGTCGCAGCTCAGACATACCTATTGTTATGCAAGTCACCCCAGGTGGTGATAGTTTATGTGGTAGCTAGGCTATCCTGAGACGAAGGGTCCTCATGCCGGAGCATTGCGAGTGGAGTCCCTCAGAATGCTGCATACTTTGGAAAGTGGGTTGAAGCATGTTCCACGCCTATGGCGTGGAGACATGGTATGGTGAATAGGTGTGGTGCATGAGGGCCCGTAACATGATTATGGCACACGGGTGCAATGCCAACAGGACGAGACATGATTGTGGCGCATGGGTACGGTGCCAACAGCATAAGACATGATTGTGGTGCATAGGTACGGTGCCAACGAAACGATACATGATGGTGGCACATAGGCGCGGTGCCAACGGCAGGGGACAAGATTGTGGTACATGGGCGCGATGCCAACGGTACGGAGCATGATTGTGGCACTTAGGCGTAGCAACATATGTCGCGGGACAATACTTGGTGCTGGAGGCACATGTCATGGAAGTAGCTCATGGGTGTGGGTGATGATTGTCGTGAAAGAATATCTGATGCCGAGGGCACACAGAAGTGGTGCATAGGCGCACGTGACGATTGTTGCGAAAGTGGGCGTTGTGCCAGGGGCATGAGCAGTGCATGGGCCGAGCGGCTTCTGTGATGGAGATGGCACATGGGCACCCGTTGAGTGTCCCAAAGATGGTGAATGAGTAGGTGGTGATGGGCATCGCTGAGGCGGCGAGCGAACAATGGTAGACGTAACGAATCTAGTGCGCAGACGATGGCAAGCGGCCACAGGCAACATGTGAGCGTCATAGACAACATGATGTTTGAACGAGTAAAAAAAAGGGGAGGGGCACACTAGTGGTTGAGTGAGAAAGTCATGGGAGGACACGCCAACCCTTTAGAGAGGGAAGGCGGCCGACCCTCCTTGAGGGAAGGCTACCGACCCCCAAGAGGGGAATGTGGCCGACCCCCAAGGGGGAAGGCCCTCTGACTCTCTTTGAGGGAAAGTCATCGACCCCTAAGGGGAAGGCCCGCCGACTCTCTTTGTGCGAAGGTGGCCAACCCCCTTAAAGGGGGGAGGCACACTGACGGCCGATGTTCACTTTTGCGTGAAGTTAGGCATCCAAAATTGTTATGCCGGTGACCATGGTCGCTTAAAAAATAACTTTAGTTATAAATTTCCGTGAAAAGCAAAGAAATGTGCAGGTGACTAATTAAGCGTGCATATTTTGACCAGTAAGAAGCGTTGAAAAATTGGCAGTTGACTATGGTGACATGTCGCAAAAAATGGGACCCCTGGTGGGCAATTAGATATGTCAAAAATAGGTTGGGAACATAAGCCCCTTGCATGTGGTCTGCACGGAGGGGAGGCCCGGATGGGCTTCTCACTCATAAATATAATCGAGCAAAAAAATATGCTTGGCGGCAAAATACATTAGCGAATGTGATAGTAATGAGAATTTTGACTAGCAAAAATTTTTTACAGCGAATTTTTTTTTGCTAGCAAAAATGTAGGTAACGCAAAATATTGATAGCGACAAAATTTTGACATCGTTCCAATAACGGTAGCGCAAGAAGAGAAATATTAGCGCGAAATGGGTTTGCGCGTTAAAAAAGAATTGTTGACATTTTTGGGAGGAAAGAGTTTTGATTTTGAAATTTGAATGAGTGGCCAAGATTAAATCTTGGACCACATATAACAAGGGGGTAGCTCGGTAAGTCTTTCATTTATCTTTCATTCAAGACTTAGAGAGAGAGAGAGACAGAGAAGGGAGAAGAGAAAGAAGAAAGAAGAGAAGAAGGGAGATTGGAGACCCACTATGGCAAGGCTAAGGACCTCCTAAGAAGCACATAAGGGAGGTAAGGGGTTGAGGTCAAGTGGAAGTGGGGAGGGTGAAAGTGATGGTCGAACCCATGGGGACAACCCATAGCACTCGGTAGTGGCCGAGGGGCGGTGGGGAGGAGGGGCTAAAGGGCATGGGGAACGGGAGGGACGGGGAAGGAAGGCAGGAGGAAAGAAGGGAGAAAGGGGTTGGGACGGTGAGCCAGAGTAGAAGGGTCGGCCAGGTTGGGAAGGTCGGCCGATGTAGGAGGGAGGGGGAAAAAAGGAAGGGGAGGGAGGTTGAAGGGATAGGGGAAATGAGGCAATGGAGGGGGCCAAAGGGGGCTTGGCCGAGGTCGGCGGGGGAGGTGGGTTGGTAGGTATTGAGGGGGTTGGCGGGCGTAGGAAAGGAGAGGGAGAAATGGCTAAGAGTAATGGGCCGAGGGGAGTGGGAAGATGGAAAGGCCAATGGGTCAAGGTGAAGTGGCCGAGCCTGTGGTAGAGGAGGCTAACTGAGATGACGTGGAGGTTAATCGAGATGACATCGAGGGGTTAGGGGAGGCGAACACACTGAGGCTAGAAAGGTGGTAAAGAAAATGACAAGGCAAAAATAATGGGCGAGGCTGCGGGGTGGAACGACTAGCTAGCCACGACCATCACGGGGCACAGTAACCACGCCCATTCTGATGCATCGGGGCACCGAGGCCCTACCAGGATCGACTAAGGAGTCAGGGTGCCATTAACGTTTGATGACGGTGTGGTGAGGACTTTTGATCTTGAGCCAATCAGGAGTAACACTGTGTTGGCAGTGAAGGGGGTCGTGCCCGGTACATCAGACTGGGAGCTGTGGAGAGAGTTGTCTATTTGGGTGGTCAACGGAGGTTCCCCTATGCCTTAGGGTGGTTTGTTGATGGGCGAGAGTCCTTGGCTCTGATCATCTTATATCTGAGCTCTCGAGTTGGGAAAAAGCACCTATTATGTCGTCGAGGTACATACTGGCCAAGAGGGAGGACATGCCCTGGTCGCCGTGGTGTTTAAGAGCCATAGTGCAATGCCGACAGGGTGGGACTTCTGGTGAGACTATATGTTAGAGTGTCCGGCACGAACCTAGTTACTGTGGTCATTGGGGTTGATTCTGGCCATAGATATTACCGCAAGGGGACTGGAGCTATTCAGGGATACAGCGGGTATGACATTATTGCTGGCAAGGTGGAGCACCCAGACACATACTTTTGTGACAGAATTCGGGGAGATCGGGCTGAATTTGCTTGATGTTATGATGCTTATAGGGTTCCCATGCACAGGGTGGAGGATGCGCGGGTGACTTGGCTGAGCAGGAATGAGCTTGTGCTGCAGACACAGCTCTTGGACATCCTGGCAGAGACAAAGAGGCGTAGAAAGAGGATATACAGTGGGTGGATTAGGAGTTTCTTTGGTGTTGCACAGGCAAAGATATGACATCAGTTGGTTGATTTAGTCGACTTCACTATGGGTCCATATCACAGTAAGGAGAGATATGAGATGGTGGCATACATAGCCATGTTCTTGTTGAGGCAAGCTCTGTACTGTTTCATTTTCTTGTTTTGTGTATGTTGTATAGTTATCACCCTTGTCATGCATAATACGTCAAACTTGTACTTAGGAAAATTTTGTAGTTTGAGGATGCTTCACTTTGCCATGCGTTGCACTGTAGGATAGAGCCTTGATATGTGCTATCTGTCTATACCTATAGGTTTGTGTTTGAGGGGACACCAGAGGATATCATTGCCCCTAGGGTATTCCTTCTGGCTATTCGGATAGTGGGGGGTAAGCGAGTTAGTCTGACCTCCGTATATCTAGACACTTTGTATTCACGTCTAGATCAGTTTGTCAATGACGTAAAGCGGTCACATGGGCGTTATCAGGTTGCCACTTACATTGATTGGATGTTCCTTCAGCAGTATCTATATGAGAGTTATGCAGGCTATCGGCCAACAAGGTACCCTCGTGTGCATCCGTGTCCTATAATCGGTACAGTCACTACAAGAAAAAAGGCTTTTAGCAATGGAGAAATCCGTCGCTAAAATCCCAAACTCCGTCGCTAAAGGTTTTAGCGACGGATTTACCGTCGCTAAAAGTCCATCGTATAATATTTTACTTTTTCAAATCTGTCGTATAATATTTTACTTTTTTTTACGGATTTATTTATTAATTAGTGACGGAATATCCGTCACTAACTATATTTTAAGTATTTTAATTTATTATCTTTTTTGTGAAATTAGAGACGGAATAACGTTTTTAGCGACGGAATATTCCATTAACTAAATAAGATTTTTAGCGACGGAATATTCTGTCGCTAGAAAGCTGATAGTATGAACACTTTTAGCGACGTAATTAATCCGTTGCCAAAAGTAAAATATTTTTAATTTTTCTATTACCCAGACCTGTAATAAAATTTTCATTTCACAACAACGCACAATAATCAATACACAGAGAAATATATATAATCAATCATAAAAAATGTTTATTATAAAAAATACTCATTATGGACAAGCCGAGAACCGGATACAGCCGGTTAGGGGAGGGGAGAAGAGTACAAGCCGGGCGGGGGGGGGGGGGAAGCTGGGACCGGGAACGAGAAGAGGCTCATCAGGGGTTGCCGAGTCCCGGATCTGGATTTTGCTGATCCGAGGCCGCCTCGGCATGTCTAGCAACGATACCCTTTTGATCCTGCTCCCTAATCATCCTCAACACCACCATAGCAATGCGTTGAATCTCCTCGTCGTCCAATGGATGCCGAGGAGCCAGTGTCTATGGAGGGGCAGCGGGGGGGTGAGGATGCCCTTGTCACAGCACGAGCAGTCGTGCTAGGCAGGCCTCGTATGCGGCCTTTCGGCCGATTGACAACCTCCGGCGTATCCAGCCATCACTTCAACACCCCAATACTCACACTCGTACTAGTGGACGCTGATGGCTGTCCGGACTGCTGCTTGGATCCCCCTAAGCTATTCATATTCGGCCTGCAAAAATAGTGATTTAAAGATATGTTAGGGCATTAATTAACGCAACAGACATTGAGGATAGAAAGACAAAAAATTAATAACTTAAACAAATTGACTCAAATCGATCCGCCGGGCAATATCTGAAATATAGTAGCCCGCCCGGTGCGCCTCGTCCTTGTCCTTCTTCCGCACGTGCGTCTGACTATACGATAGAGCTATAACCTCATCGCAATATCTTCCATGCGATGTTTTTCTTCTTCCCTTTGTCTGGTTTGTACCTTAAATGATCACATACTGGACACCGTGACAAATCCTTATTCTCTTTCCAGAACAATACACAATTGTTATTACACACATCTATCCGCTCATAGCTCAACCCAAGTTTCTCATCATCTTCTTCGCGTCATAGTACGACGGTGATAGCTTTTCACTTTCGGGCATAATTTCTTTAATTAAGGTAACAAACTCGTTAAAACCTTTCTCACTCAGCCCGTGTTCTGATTTCAACTATAATAACCTACTAACCGCAGACAGTCGTGTGTGTTTCGGAGCTCCATCCCACAGCGGCTCTTCCGCATCACTCAACAACTCATAAAAATTATGAGCCCCCTCGTTCGGCGGTTGGCGACCGTCGTCACCACCATCGTTACCCCAGTCAACATTTGCATTCCCAGCATCCATAATCATATCTCGGTAATCATACCGTGTCTCCTCCCTAACTTCAGTTTGACTAGCCGGGTTGGACGACAATACTATCGTTTCCTCGTGCTGCGTCCACCTTAAGTATCCACCCATAAAATCGTACCGACGAAGATGCCATGTTACTTCAATTCTTTTTCTCCAATGCAACAACTCACATCTACCGCACGGACACCTTATCTTATCAAGATCAACATGTGCATGATGTGCATAAGCGAAGTCGAGAAATTCATCAACGCGACACTCAAAATCTTCAGCATTCTTCCTTTTCATCTAACTTCGATCGACCGACATGACGACTGAATTATCGTACTGTATACCACCTTCAATTATGACCAGTCATTAGACAGAGTTGATGTAAATATGAATGCATGAATGTTACAACATGTCTATATATTTTCCCTCCATTCTCTAACAGGTAGTGGTCATATCCTATTCAGAAAAGCACATGTTTATAAAACAGTTAATAACTCATGTTTAGTCCCATGTCTGCGGAAAATTCGGCAGCATCTCCCCATATTTTCCCAAGTACACGACATCGATTAGGTGTTTTAACATTCATCTAACCTTGCCTTGCAAGGTTTGACAGATGTTAGAACACCAGATCTGTATGCACCTAGAGAAACATATGACAATGTGTACCAAATATCCAGGACATGGAACACAGAGCATGAGTTGAAACACTATTTTATAAACACGTAGCTTTTCCAAATTGTCCAAACTGGACATCCAAAGGCTCATTGCAAAGCATTACATTGTAATGAGTACCTTTGAACGGGAACTAAGGGTTTTTATGCATGCATGCGTTCAGAAATTGATAACATATGCAAGAATCTTTCCGAAATATCAAAACTGCAGAAATATCGTTACATATGTTACCAATTCCACATTAAATAGAATTTGTTGGCAACGAGTAGAACCATCTCGTTGCCAATGGACTTCTCAAAACAACAACTAATATTAAGAAGGCAGGATTTGTAAATAAAGAGTAATTGAACCATCTCTGGGCAATATGGAGTACTTTTGGGATGTACAAGGGCTAATTAGGGCTAACTGGGTTATTAGGGTTAATTACGAGTATTAAGGTTTAGGGTTTAGCATTATAGGTTTAATTAATCTAATTATGATTTATTAAGATATGTTAGCACTAATTAGTGTTAATGAGGAATACATTGGGCTAATTATAGCTAATTAGGGTTGATTAGTACTAATTATGATTATTTAGTCCTAATTAGGGTTTAATTGTGTCGAGTAGTACTGATTAGTCATAATTACGTTAATTAGGCTTAATTGAGTTATGTTGGGCTAATTATTGTTAGTGAAGAGTTGTTTCGAATAATTATAGCTAATTAGGGTTGATTAGGACTAATTATGGTTATTTAGTCCTACTTAGGGTTTAATTGTGCTGAGTAGTGCTGATTAGTCCTAATTATGGCTAATTAGGCTTAATTGGGTTATGTAAGGGCTAATTATTGTTAATGAGGAGTTGTTTCAGATAATTATAGCTAATTAGGATTGCTTAGGACTAATTAGGGTTATTTAGTACTAATTAAGGTTTAATTATGCCGAGAAGTATTGATTAGTCCTAATTATGGCTAATTAGGCTTAATTGGGTTATGTTAGGGCTAATTATTGTTAATGAAGAGTTGTTTCGGATAATTATAGCTAATTAGGGTTGATAAGGACTAATTAGGGTTATTTAGTCCTAATTAGGGTTTAATTATGCCGAGTAGTGTTGATTAGTCCTAATTAAGGCTAATTATTGCTAATGAGGAGTTGTTTCGGATAATTATAGCTACTGAGGGTTGATTATGACTAATTAGGGTTATTTAGTCCTAATTAGGGTTTAATTGTATCGAGTAGTGTTGATTAGTCCAAACTAGCGCTAATTAAGCTTAATTGGGTTATGTTAGTGCAAATTATAACTAATTAGGCTAACTATAATCAATATGCGCGTAATTGGATTCATTTGGGCTAATTTGGGGTAGTTACAGCTAATTTATTTTTTATTGGGTTCTTAGGGTTAATTAAAACTGATTAGGCTCGTTAGAGCTAATTAGGGTTAATTGATTTATTAAAATATTGTTAATTAGGACTAATTAGGGCTAATTATAGCCAGTGCTGGAGCCACGATGAGATTCCAGGGGGTGCATGCTAAAAATGTTGCGTTAACCTAATTAATCTAAATTCAATACACAGTCAACAATCTCAATTCCGACACCTCATATAGGGTGTCGATATGGTGTCTGATACGTGTCTGACACCTCCGGACACGTGTCCGACACGTACGACACCTACGGACATGTGTCATAGTCCTTCGGACACGTGTCTGACACCTACCGACACCCACCGACACGCACCTCCGGACACATCAGCATACACTGGTTTATTTTTTAAATATCGGACACCGTCGATCAGGTATGGTGTCCGTGTCTGCGCTAACTAACAAGTATCTCAATCCAATTGGGTCCTATTGTTCGTCAACAATCTAAATTCTCAATTGTCAAATGCTCAATGCAATAAAAATTAATAAAAATCACACATTCAATCCAATTGGGTCCCATCCTCCGTCAATAATCTCAATATCTCAAATGCACAATTAACAATCTAAAATCTTCAATTAACAACCTAAAATCATCAATTAATAATCTCCATTACTTCAAATGCAAAGCTAATAACCTAAAATTATCAATTAACAACATATTATCATCGATCAATAATCACAATTCTCAAATGCACAATTAACAACCTAAAATTATCAAACAAATGATCAATGTTCAAATGGAAAAAAATTGTTCAAAATGCACATATCTGATGCGCTTGAATTATTTTAATTTAGGGTTCGATTATATTAGGGCATTCAATTTAGGGTTCAATTAGGGGTTCAAGTAGTTTAATTTAGGATTCGGTTTGATTAGGTCATTCAATTTAAGATTTAATTAGGGTTCAATTATTTCAATTTAGGGTTTGGTTCGATCAGAGCATTCAATTTATAGTTCAATTAGTTTAATTTAGGGTTCAAATTGATTAGGGCATTCAATTTAGGATTTAATTACTTCAATTTAGGGTTCAATTAGGAGGTTCTATTGATTCAATTTAGGGTTCGGTTGATTTGGGGCATTCAATTTAGGGTTCAATTAGGGGGTTCAATTATTTCAATTTAGGGTTCGGTTGGATCAAGGTATTCAATTTAGGGTTCAATTAGTTCAATTTAGGGTTTGGTTGCATTGGGGCATTCAATTTAGGGTTCAATTAGGAGGTTTAGGTTATTCAATAAATTCAGATTATACATGGCAGAGAAGACAAATTAACAACAAATTCAGATTATGGCCAAATGCTTTAATATCAACAAATTTAGAAGACAAAATAATGGCCAAACGTCCAAATTAACAACAAATTCATATTATACATGGCAGGGAAGACAAATTCAAATGCTTTATGTACGTACATTGAAATTCAGAAGAGCTTATACATGCAGAAGTGTGATTATGGCCAAATGCTTGATAATCAACTTTAAAAAATAAACAACAAGATTAATTTAGGGCAATTGACATACATATCTTGAGGTGGGTACGACAACGGCGACGTTAGTGGTGCGGCAACAGTGGTGGGCTTCGTGGCGCGGCGACAGTGAAGGGCTTTGTGGCACAGTGGCAGTGGAAGGCTTGGTGCCGCGGCGTCGGGTGGGGTGTCGCCGGAGGTAGGTTGCCGTCGAGAGGGGTCGCCGAAGGTGAGAATGGCGGTGGGTGGGTGAGGGAAGAATTTCAAAGTGAGAAACGGGGAGAGAGAAAGAAACTAGATCTGGTTATAAATCGGATCTTTAGCGACGGAATAACACTGTCACTAAAAATCCGTCAGTGAAGGTCTTATTATAAAGACTTTTACCGACGGAATTTTTAGCAACGGTTTTATTCCGTCTCTTAAATAATTTAAAAAAATCCTAAAAAATACTAATTTTCTAAAAAGTATTTAGCGACGGCAATTCCGTCGCTAAAAGTCTGGCGCTTAAAGTCCGTCTGCAAATACTTTTACCGACGGTGTCTTCTGTCGGTAATAGTATTAAACGACGGACTTTTAACGACGGGATCTTCTGTCACTTAAAGACCTTTTTAGCAACGGAATACTTTCTGTCGCTAAAAATCTATCGCAAAAATATTTTTTGGTAGTGAGTGACGCGACCAAGTAAGTGTCATGACAGGTGACTGTGTGGTGCAATGGTGAGCGGGCATTTGCATAGGCAGGCATTAAGAGGCCAGGGTGCCCTTTCGTTGAGATTTTGGATAGGCAGGATGCGTGTTTATCACGTCTGTAGATGGACATGCATTATTTGTATGGGGTGCCACCATGGTTACATGTGCACGATATTACCACGACACAACTAGGAAAGGAGATTTGGGACTGGGACAGCTTACTTTGCTTGTATTGTATTTCCCGAGGTGGCTTCCCGTACTGACGGATGATGGCTGGAAGCCTGCCGAGTGTCATTATTATGTCACAAGGTATAGCTCAGATCGTCTTTCATTGGCCTTTGGTTATGATCTGGAACCCCTATGTGGTATGACAGTCTATGGAGTATGGTTACAGCTTTCAAGTACACGCTGTTTGATAGATCTCGCCAGTGGCCGACGCTGACTGAGGAGTGAAAATGGCCTAATACATTATTGACCGGGTGGTGATAATGGAGTATACATAGTGGTGGGAACGACTGCCAGCTAGTTGGGCAGAGTGGCTATCATAATCAGCCGACATGTGTCGACGGGTCAATGTTTTTACTTGTGATAGAGGTTTGGGCTTGATCTGGACGTCAGTTACGAGATAGTATGGGATGCCAACTTTGGTAGTCGAGGGCTCCTGGGTGAGCTCAGAGAGAGATGTTGAGGAGGGTGTCGAGGGCCTAATGACAATGCTCAGGAGGATGACATTGGTGAGGAGCTGGTTATGCATGTGCCTAAAGTTTCAGGGGTCAGTAAGGGTCCATTGTCATCAGTATGGGTGGGGATGTTGAAGACTACTCGACAGGCCAATGAGGGCACATCAGCCACCTGTGGACACTGGTCGAAGAGGCCGCGAGATATATCAGATGAGTCAGACTCTGAGGTTAGCATTTTCTTTTCTTTTTATTCATTTATAGTTACATGTGCTGTAGGTGACTATGATCTTATATTTCTTGATGGTTATTTTGACAAGAGCTCAACGATGGAGCTAGTGGGAAGCGTGGTGAACCGAGCTTAAAGAACGAGGCGATGGAGACTATGGTCATCGAGATAGTGGGAGCCAGGAAGGCCGATGAGGTTGAGACACTGGATGCTAGGATGACTAGGAGACCTGGTCTAGAAAGTACGTTGTAGAACCGGAGAGGGGACTGAGTCCATCGTATGTCCCTGAGGAGACGGTAGAGGCTTTACTTGGAAGACCTCTGGGTGACACGCCAATGTTCGATGCCGATGATGACTAGTGGACATGTATGGGGATAGATGCCATGGAATACAATCATGATGAGCCGGTGGTTATAGTCCTGGCGCCAAGGCAGGAGACCCTGATTCAGTCAGTTGCAAAGTGTCCCCAAGATACATTGTCGGGGTCAGCAGTCGATGCTGGTGCTACTCTTTTAGCGATGCACTCTGCGGCTATTGATGTGCAGACTATGGTAGGACTCTTGGATACCCTTTCAGCAGGTTGGAGGTGTGGTGGTCGGTGATGCCAACGGAGGGTCCTCAGTCGGCCAGGTAGAGGGGTATCCTACGAGGGTCTCGGGCTTCCTGTTAAGACATTGCATTGACTGGGAATTATGATGGCAGGATTCCTACAGACTTTAAGGGGTTGACTGTTAGGAATCTGATTCTTCTAAGGTGGATGTATGTCGGATTCATTGAATGCTTGATGCCTTTTACAGGTATGTCGCCAGCGGACCGTACTTCAGAGTTCATATCATGATCCATTCAGAGTTTTTGCCTTTTTCGTCGTTAGGCTTGCAGTTGGTGTGGTTGGAAATTTTCTTAAGATCGAGGAGTCAGGGCCTTGTTGTGGGGGAGAGGTTAGCCCTAGTGTGCATGCAGAACACGCGATTGGAGAGGTAGCAGACAGTGCTGGAGGAAGAAGGATAAGAGATTGCTGGTGAGTTAGCTATGATTGAAATACAGCTAGCCGATCTACAAAGGCGGCGCGCCGAGATGGAGAGCCAGAAGGTAGGGCAATTGAGAGGATGGGCCAAGTGGGAGGTTGGATGCTCCCATGTACAGGCACAGTGATAGACACTTAAGGCATTTCAACTCCCATTCTGTTGCAGTACTGCTGGCTACTCTTCCTTAAGCAGTTTGTATTTTACATTGTGTTATAGTTTTTTAGCCCGATAGTGGCGTGCGAACCTGTGATTTGTATACATTTTGATGATATTGATATTGTAGTCGTATGCTTCCTTTGCACCTGCACTTTTTATGATGTGATGATTATCTTTTACTGTAATTGGATGACTTGCATGTATGGGCTTTTCGTTAGTGTTCCCCTTCCCTACCCGTAGCAGGATACTTAGTTAACAGGGGTAGAAATAAAATTATGCACTATATACAGTAGTTGAGGCAAAAGAATGATATTGCATTGAAAGTATTGGGGCCAAAATCCATTACATGAGTGGACTGAGAACTTGTAATAATCAACAATAGTTACAAGTCTACAAACAGGTATGCGCATACAAAAAATGCTAGGTGGTCAAATGTTCTAAGCTTTGGGTGAGCAGGGCTGGGGGGAACAATTCGCAACCGACTATGCATAATACTTCTTCAGGTAGTGATCGTTGATAGAGGCCATGATCTGTCCATCGTCAGTGTTGAGTAGGAGATAAGGGCCGTTCTCTCTGGCTGTATGCACCTAGAAGAGGCCTTCCTAATTTGGCGTGAACTTGGGGGCTGACAATTTGGCAAGTACATGATTGGCGGCTTTCAGAACGAGGTCACCTTCAACAAATGATCGTGGCTTAACTGACTTCTCGTATGCTTTCTTGAGCTATTCATGATACTTCTTCATTCGGCGCAAGGCGTTGGCTCTTCTTTCATCAAGGCCTTCAAGGTCTGTCATTCTGCAAATTTCTTCCTCCCCAAGACCGCTACATAAGGAGAGTCTAGCAGAAGCGACTACAATCTCAGTCGGTACCACACACTCATCCCTGTAGACGAATAAGAAGGGTGTGGCTTTCATTGCTGTGTGCTTGGAAGTTCTATAAGCCCAATGTGTCATACTTAGCTTTTCGAACCATGACCCACTCGTGTCATGCACCATCCGTGACAGAACGCGGAGTAGAGTTTTGTTAAAGGCTACAACCTGGCAATTGCCCCGTGGATAGTAAGGAGCTAATGTAGCGTGGTTGATGTTGTATCCTTCCATAAGAGCTCGAACCTCCATATTGATGAACGACTTGTCGTTGTCGAACATGATACATCGGGGGATGCCGAAGCGACAGATGATATGGTTGTGCAAGAAGTTGGAAATGACTCCTCCTATGGCCTTCTTTAGGGGTATGGCTTTAACCCATTTTATAAAACGTTCAGTAGCAACCATGATACATATGTGACCTCTGGACGACGGATGTATGGGGCTGATGAGGTCAAGAGTAAAATGGCTAAGGGGCCAGAATCATGCGAAGGTCCGACGCTACGCGTGTGTATCTTATCGACGTGCCTCTAGCAAAGTTCATAGTGTCAAACATGGGAGATGGAGTCGGATTCCATAGTTGGCCAGTAGTACCCCAACCCTAGCAATTATACATACAGCTTTTGAGAGCCCAGAAGCTCACCATAATCCCCGTTATGCACCTCATTGATCACTTCTATTGCTTGGTTGCCCTGTAGGCATGGTATAGTGTGCCCCAAAAAGTCTTTGCAAAATAACTCAACCTCCGTCACAAAATACCTGACCGATTTTCATTTGATAGATTGGACTAAACTACGGTCAGGGGGTAGAATCCCATAAGATAAGTATTGGATGAAAGGGTGGCGCCAGTCACCCTCGACGTCAATCACGAGAGCTTCTACATTGTCTGGAGCATCTAGGCATTCGGGATAATCCCTTTGTATATCTGAAGCATCCTTGCCATGAATGGCCAAAAGAGGCCTATGAGTTGAAGGCAACAGTAGAGAAGGGGACCGTCAAGCCCACAACACTTCTGATGGCCGAGCTAAAGTTTCTATTTTGCTTCTCCTAAGGCCAAACACCTGGCTAGAGTGTCTCTGAGACATCTTCTATACAAGACATCTCCCAACATCAAAAAGTCCATGAGGGTAGATGCATAAGTAAGAGATGGTGTCTTGAGCTGGTCGACAATTGGCTTCTTCCAATTGTCTGAGGTAGCGTCCTTCACTATTAGGTTCAAAGTTGTGCAGGGTTTAGTCCTCTTGATGATGGTTAGCATTTGCTGTTCACAATCAACTTCTATCTTTGATGCTATTGTGACGAAGCTGTCCACATGTCTATTGTGGCACTTGTTATGATGTTCATACTGGACATAGCTGAGTCTTTCTTTCAAGTGCCATACCAAGGCACGATAAACTGCCAATGCTGGCTCTTTGACTGCGAACTCCCCATCAGCCTGCATCATAATCAAGTTTGAGTCTCCCTTTACACATAGTGACTTAGCCCCCGCATTGATGGCCAGTATGAGTCCAATGACAAGCACCTCATACTCAGCTTCGTTGTTAGACACTGAGAATGCCAACTTGAAGGATAGGGAGGGATGCGGCACCCCTTGTCGAAAGGATGCTCCATTGGGATCCTTGTTGGTGGCTGAGCCGTCGAATTCAAGCATCCATAATTCATCGATGTCGGTGATCAGGGTTGTCTCCTCCCCAGGCAATTGAACCGAGGTCAGCTCGTATTGTTAGTGTGGGAAGAAGGCCAAGAGGTCTGAAAGTGCTTGTCTCCGTAGAGCTGTGGAATTCTTGATAGATAGGCCAAAATCGGCTAGGATCAGTAACCAGCAGGTAAGTCGGCCAAACAGGGCCAATCGGGTGAGCATGTACCAGAGTAGATCGGCTTTGGTGACAAGTGTGATCTGGTGCGGCAAGAAGTAATCTCTAAATTTCTGTGATGTATGCACCAAGGCTAAGGAGTGTTTCTTGAGCTTGGAGTAATTGGCTTGGGGTCCCCTGATCGTCCAACTGAGGTAATAAACAGGATGCTCCACCCTATCCACCTCTTGGGCTAGTAAAGCCCCTAGGGACCTGGGCATGTAGGTCAAGTAAAGTAAGAGTAGGATACCTTGTCATAGCATTACCATGGTCTAGGGCAACATGAGGACCGAATTGATCTGTTCAAAGGCTTGTTGTTGGGGCCCACCCCAACTCCACGGTACGCTCGTGCGTGTCGAGTGCTGGAAAGGTGCAATAAGCTCGACCAGTGTGGGACTGAATCAGTGAAGGAAAGAAACCTAACCGAGGAAGCTCTTCAACTGCTTAGTGTTTCAGGGGGGTTAGGGGGGAGGCATCCCTTAGATATAGGAGGCTTTAGATGGGTTAACATCGTTGCCCTATCGATTGACCGAGAAACCGAGGAATTTATCGAAGGAGACTCCAAAGGCATCTTTCAGCGGGTTCATCTGCATGATGTACTGGGGACAGCGATCAAAAACTGCTCGTAGGTCAGTAAGGTGATCACTTTTCTTTTTTGACTTGATAATGAGATCGTCGACGTAGTCTTCCACTGTACGGTGTATCATGTCGTGGATGATGGCTGTCATCACCCTTTGATAGGTAGCACCTGCATTCTTGAGGCCAAAAGGCATGACTTTTCAATAGAAGTGCAAAAGGCTTTCTTGGCACAATCATCAGGATTTATTCGAATTTGGTTATAGTCGGCAAAAACCATCCAGGAAAGACAAAGTTTCGTGTCCGACAGCAGCCTCCATGAGTGCGACACCCTCAACCCTGGTGACATCACCAGGCTGAGTTATCGATCATAATCACATTCAAAATCCTGTGCTGAATACAGAGCAACTACATCCTTATACTCATATATCATTAATAGACTCTCCAAAATGCGTCCTTATAAAAAATTTCCTTACGAACATACATCATACTGCAGCAGAAGACTTTCAAGTCTCTAAACAACATGAATAGTTACAACCTAATATACGACTGTAGTCGTAGGATTCTTAACAACCGATCTCATGGCTCAATCTTTACCTCACACAACGCATCTCTTTGCTCAACTTTTCTAACTTGTTTCTCTTCCTTTCTCTAGAGGGTTCTCTTTATAGCATGCACAATACAACATAAGGAATGAGCGCAAATCGCCCAGTAAAGACAACACGAGGAACATCGTGTACAATTGATTCAAAAGACTCGGAAGAATAATAATCATCTCAACGATAGCAATGAATCAGGAGTAGTCAATAAATTTCAGCATCAACATAACTTGTCAAACGATAATTTTTCTTTCGTTACACTGAGCAGCTTTAAGGCCCAACAGAACAGCATTACTGCCACCTCCTCATGGACTGGACTAACTGACTGACTATGCAAGTGAGCACTAAAATAGGAAATCAAAAAGATAAACATCAACGAATATAAGTCATTAAAATCATTAACATCGAAAGAAAATCAAATGCAATGCAACTCAGACACGACAGACTAGACTCGACCAGACATGACAGACTCGACTCGTGCGCCCTACATCCTCTTTGCCAGTGATCATGTTGACAGGCCATCTTCCTCATATTGATGTCCCATATTATGGGATGTTCATCTCAGTCTCAAGTAAATAGAAGAGACACTGTCGACAAGTAGGGAACTCATTTAGAGTGTTTTCCCTAATCACGTTACAGCCAACCAACAAGACTTCATCAATGGGGCAGGCTAAGGGAAAATTTATTTCACCTTATGTCCTCAACAATACAGCTCAACAAAGAAATACCGGATCAGAAGATCGACCGGTGCTCAGACCTATCAACAAGAGTTCAACGTGACATCATCAATAGGGCAGACTTGGGAAAAGATTACCGTAAGCCCTCAACAATGTTCTTACATAAGATAAATGTTAGTTATCAATAAGTACCGACATTTCACAACAACAACGCAACGATCTCTACAACATCATCATCAACGATAGGGCAAACTCGAGAGAAGTTGCCACAAGTCCTCAATGGTATTCTCAACGAAAAGAGATATCGGCTATCAATAATTGCCGACATCTCACAACAACCACACGATAAACCCTACACAACATCATCATCCACTTCAGGTATGCTAATCAAATCGAATCATAGCATACTAGGACGCTCATCATCCTCACTAAATTCTATCAACAAAGCGGACTAAGGGAATTTGTTCTACCCTAAGTCCTCAACAGCACAATTCAAATATGCATATACCGGTCACAATGACTACTGGTGTCCAATCATAACGACAAGAATCCAACAACACATCATCAACATGGCATGCTAATCGAACAATGAATTAGCATATCGAACCGCATTGTCCTTACCTGATTGGCTTATAGCCGAAGCAACTCGCAATCTCTGATCGTAATGAGCGGCATCACCTAGTCAAATCATATCTTGCTCGTTAGTCATTATTCAACATATACGCACTCCTTATTCTACCAATTCCCACTTAACCGTTCATAGCATCTTACAATAGCTAGTTGATTCGATCCGATAATTGGATCCTTAATCTAACCTTATCGACTTATTATCGATAACAACCCTTATTTTAGACATACTACCACTATTCCTCACTTCCCACCCCTCCGAACGCTAAATTATGCGCATTTTAAAAAATTTAGCGTTAACATGATAAATTACTAAAATACCCCCTGATGGCCGTTACATCACCAACACCTTACCAACACCCCAAGACCGCTTCAAAACTACTTTTTAGATGTACTGCATCATTTATAGACCAAATATTTTCTCAAAAAACTTTAAAGGAAAAATTATCAAAACACCCCTAACTTATGCAAAATATCCCTGGCAGCCATCACCCCAACAAACATCTCAAAATAACTTTAAGACAAATTTTTGGGTGTCTAACACCCCTTCTAGAACTAAAAGTCATTCGGAAAATTTTATAAGAAAATTTACCAAAATACCCATTCTCGGGTGACAAATTACCAGAATGCCCCCTGAGGGTTCCCGCATCAGAAAAATCTCAAAAGTGCTTTAAAATGCTATTTAAGCCTCCTGAATTCATTCTTGAGCTAAAAAGTATTTTACAAAATTTTCGCTAAAAAATTTTGAACCCGTGTCTGGACCGAGCGTTTAAAAACTCGTTCGGCCAAAAATAGCTAATGACTTTATAATGATCCAAAAATTTGAGAAATGGAACTTCTCAGCATATTAGGGTCCCCATAAAAGTTTCATGCAAAACCACGTTCGTTCGATATTTTAAATTTCACTGTAAAGCTTCAAACTTCCTACGTCCGTTCATCCCCTTCCCGATTTTGGAAAAATCTGAAAGTTTTCCACGACACAGATCTTCTAAAAATAACTAGGGTCTATTTTTTTGTACATTGGCTAAATCGGACCCTAATTAGTTTTAATAATTCGTGAAAGAAACTGCCTAAAATAATCCCATCTTTAGCGACCATTACAAGTGGGTTCAAATCAAAGGCACACACTATTGCACCTTTTTCCACACGCACTTCCTTCTTCCTTCAGCTGTGAGACATGGCTGTCCCAACTTACTTATACACCCACGAATTCATCCAAAATCACTAAAAATCACCTACGTGAATAACTCATAACATCTAATTACACCATTTAAATTCATGATCACACCCCTCAACCCATGAATCATCAAAATACACACACACCCGAAACAAGAACACACACACGCGCACATAGTCAAGGAACACACACACACACACACACACAGTCAATACCCATACACACTGACCACGCTGAAACCCTTTAAAACTCACCCAAACTCCATTTTTTTCCTCTGATTTTGGTTTTCCCTCGAGCCTGATCGTCCTCTCTTCTGCATTTTTCCTTTCTCCATGTTTCTTCTTCTGCTTTGTTCTTTCTTTTCCGAAAGGGAAAGCTTCTTCTTCTATTTTGTTCTTTCTTTCCCGAAAGGGAAAGTTTCCTCTTTTGTTTTTTTTCTTCAAATATTTATCTATACCTTAGTTTATAATTTTATTTCATTAGTCATCAAATAGTCAAGGAGGAGGTGGCACTATCTTGTGACCAATTTTTACAAATTTGCACAATGGCCCTCCAAATTTCCATATTCAGAAAACGGCCCCCCAAGTTTTAAAAATTACACTTTGACCCCACAACTTTGGAAAAGCCGCACTTTGATCCTAAAACCACACCAACCTCTCATTTCACTTCTTAACACGTAATCATCATAAAAAAAATGACGATACTTAATAGCATATGCATCCTATTCACCTTATTTTCTAAAATTACATTTTTGCCCATTATCTTTCTAAAATTACATTTTGACCCCGAAATCCAAACCAACATCCCATTTTACTCTAATTAGTTGATAAAAATAATAGTATCGATAAAATAATGCCCTCGGTTAATCTAATTCTCGCTTAGATTAGATCAGGGTATTACAATAAGCATGTCAATGTTCGGCAATGGAAACTTGTCTTTAGGACATGCTTTGTTCAAGTTCCGAAAGTCAATACAAATGCAGACTTGGTCATTTTACTTCTGTACGTTGGCGACATTGGCCAGCCAGATAGGATGAGTGATGAGATCAAAGAAGCCAGCCTATAAGAGACGTCCAATCTCACACACTGATGGTATGTAGAGGGAACAACCCTGTTGACATGTATCCATTATCGACCAAGCAGGAGATAAAATGCGGGCTTATTGTCAATTGCATGAAATATAGTGTCGTGGCATACAGAGCCGACCATGAGGTCGATGGTGATATGGTCGAGGGTAGAATGGTGGCTTTGTAGCCAGTAATCTTGATCGGTTCATGGATGATCTTTTTTGTGGGGACGCGACTCTTTACAAAATGATAAGGGGTATGATATTGACCGAAGCACAATAGTCTACCAAGGCACGGTGATAGCCCATGCCGTTAATGGTACATTTCAAAACAATGGCCAGTTATGATGCTCAACCATTGGCGAGTCTTTATCTGAGAAAACCAACACAATGAAAGGGATATGTCAGAGTTCAACTTGGGGGGGCAAAGCATTCAAAACCAAGGCCGGTAGTGACCTCAATCAGGCAGTTGGAGAGGTAGATCCTTGCAGCAGGTGAAACCCCATTTCATCAAAAAAAATCCTTTGATTTTTGACATTTACCTAAAGGTGGGTGTTGGCTGGCCAGCTGAAGGCACATGAGGTATGACTAGTGGCACAGCTTCCATTGAGACTTCTGTTGTTGCCATGAGAACAACAAAACATAATGCTTTCTGTTGTTGCCATGAGAACAACAAAACATGATGCTTTTTGTTATTGCCATGATCGGTAACCGCCATGAGAACATGATGCTCTCTATTGTTGCCATGATGTGGGTAAGGATGCCCACGTAAGTCATTGTTCTTTCATAACTTAAGGTCGTCCGCAACAACCTTCCTTGCAAAAATGTCCTTTAGTCCGTTGTAATCCTTTAAGTAGTGCCCAACAGCTTGATGGTAAGGGCAATAGTTAAGCTTAGCTTTGTCCGCTTTCGTGACATTCATCTTTGCTGGTGACAAGTGGAAGTTGTCATCGTGCTCTATCCAATCTACCAATAGCTCCTTCACTGTCTTGAGGTCAGATGGGTATTCGAGGTAGGCTCCCGTTGTCTTCTTTTGTCATGGCGTCGGTCCTCCCTTTTGGACTGATGCTTGCGGGCGTTATAGTTGTTTTGGTTGTTGGTGCAAGTCTTAGACGTGTCTACCGTGTCAAAAAGAGCATTTTGAGGGCATGGCTTCCACGACTTAAGAAGATTGATCGATTCGTATGTGCAGTGGGTTGTCTCTTTGAGGTGACCCCATGACCTCAATTGCAAGTTCTCAATATGCACCCTATATACATCACTCATGTTATTGATGCATATGGGAACCAATGTTTCATCCTTACTAAAGTTTGTGCACTCGAGGCATTTGAGGTGGAAGCGGTGCACGTACTTATTCAAATCTTCCCCAGGATTTTTGGCATATGCCAGCAATATAAAAAATAGTGACTCTCAGCTTTATAGTGGAGCTTGTACAAGAAGAGACGTACCATATCATTCCATGAATGGACAGTCCCCTCAAGGATCTGGCGGTACCAAGTGTAGGCAAGGCCTATGAGAGACTTGTGAAATTCCCTCAGCTTCAAACTGTCCCCCGGACCATATTACTCTAATGATCCTACAAATATAGTTAAGTGCTCATTGTGTTGCCTTCACGTCCGTTGAAGAGCATGAAGATCAGCTGCTTATATTTTAGTGGGTATGGTGTGATAAAGATATAGCTGGCATACAATGCGTTGCGTGTTAGCCGGGTTGAGGAGTCAAGTTTAGAGTTTTTTTGACAGGCGGTGAATGAGAGCTTCCAATCTGAATAGGTGGCATAATGAGGGGATGGTTCTTCGTGGCCAGCCGGGAAATGGTAGCTGGCTAGTGCACCGCGAGCCCCAGACAAGACAACTTGTTGAATAGGGGTGAGAAATGGTTGATACATGATGGGAGCTTCTAGCGGCAGCTGTGAGTGGCTGGGTGAGACACGTCCACCACCTAGCTAGTGGTTTGTTGTTGGTCATTTAAGTAAGGGTTGGGTTCCATTTTGATGGAGTCATGAGTTTCAGAAGAGCTTTGGGTTGGCACATGGTGAGATATTATGGTGGCAAGGAGGACCTGCTGCAACACTGGTCCAAGATCCATCTGTGGTCTGTGGAGTAGCACCACAGAAGGGGGCACATTGGCTATGAAGATGTCACGAGTCCTACCGCCAAGGGTCTATATGCTTGAGGCGACAATGGTCATGACACTGGGGCCTGGATGACGTTGAGGGCTGGCCCAAGCCCTGGCTGGATTGGTGAAGCGGCTTGCTAAGAGACCAACGTCTATATGGATCTTTGCATTTCTATGATGGTGGCCAAGAGAGAGTAGTTTAGGAGTCTTGCAAGTTGGCTATGGTCAGAGTAAGCTGCTGGATGGTCTTGCTGATGATTACTTGTACATCCGGTGCAGTTATTGGTGGTTGTTCTTAGAGTCATACGACACTGGTCTCTTCTTGTTACCAATGTGATCTTCTTATTGTACAGTAAGGTTGAGGCCTTAACTGGTCATCTTGATAGCTCTTCGTTTACAGGCATGGTGCCTAAGTCTGGAAGATAGGCTGGCTATACTACGATGCTCATCTCCTTAGCAGAGTTGCCAAATTAATGCCAAGGAAGTGAATTCGTACCTCCATAGAGGTGCCGCAAAGGATGCAGTCTGAGTCAGCTGTTAGACGTACAAAGTGAGAGACAATGAGGGTGCAGTAAGGGCAGAGAGCAAGACTTCCCAGACAGGTTGTGAGGAGTGACAGTGCTGTGGAGATGAGGCAGAGGCAAATAGGGCCGATAGTCGACAGTCCAAGTTATGGTTTGAGTCGAGGTCTAATGTCACCATCTATTTTATGTTCAATGTCACAGTCTAATTGTGTTTCTCTCTCTAGAATTTAAGAGCTTTGGATTCTAGAGTGAGAAAGTATTTTTTTTCAAATGAGAAAATTTTGTCCAAAATGAATTCTAAAGTCCAATATTTATAGGCAAAAGTATGCATGTGTCATAAATTGCCACATGCCATCCCCTGGGAGTGACACGTCACTAGGGGGTCCAAAAAATACCAGTGCTCCATTGGACTGTCGATTCCCATATTTCCGTTGTCTGCTCGACACAGCGTCACTCTACCTGTCTGGAAAGACTGACCACATAGCGTCGGCATGATCAGAATAAGCCCATTACCCATGCCACTGGTCCAAGCTCTTACTGAATCCCATGGGGGTGCACCAAGAGACCCGAAAAGAACCTAACAGAGATGAGGGAGAGTCGATGTGCCCAACTGCCAGGCAGAGTAGGCGTGATGCCCTCCGGAGACTTACTCCCTTCTCGGAGTGACCTGGGGCTCATCATCTAGGGGGCCGATGATTACCGGTTACGTGAGTGGATATGGTTGCAGCTCAGATGTTCCTAGTGTCATGCAAGTCACCCCAGGGTGCAATAGTTTATGTGGTAGTGAGCCTATCCCGCTGCGAAGGGTCCTCATGCTAGAGCATTATGAGCGGAGTCCCTCAGAATGCTGCAAACTTTTGAGAGTGGGTCGAGGCATGTTCCACGTCCATGACGTGGGCACATGGTGTGGTGAATGGGTGTGGTGCCCGGGGGCACGTAACATGATTGTGGTGGACAGGCTCAGTGCCAACAACACGAGACATGACTGTGGCACATGGGTGCCGTGCCAACGGTATGAGACATGATTGTGGTGCATGGGCACGGTCCCAACGGAACGAGACATGATTGTGGCGCATGGGCACGACGACGTTTGTTGTAAGACAATACTTGGTGCGGGGAGTACATGTCATAGAAGTGGCGTATGGGTGCGGGCGACGGTTGTCGTGAGATAATAGTTGGTGCCGAGCGCACACGTCCTGGAAATGGTGCACGGGCGTGAAACTGGGCATCGTGCTGGGGGGCATGAGAGTCATGAGCAATGCATGGGCGTGAGCGGCTTCTGACACAGGGACGACGCATGGGCGCACGTTGAGTGTCCCGGAGATGGAGCACAAATTGGTGGTGACGGGCAGCGCACGGGCGACAGTGGATGTCGAGAAGCCGGCACACTGATGACGGCAAGCAATCACGGGCAATGGGTGAGTGTTGCAGACAACATGGTGTTTGAACTAGTGCAAAAGGGGGGCGTGCACTAATGATTGAGTGAAAAGGCCGTGGGAGGACACGCCGACCCACCGGAGAGGGAAAACGGCCGACCCCCGAAGGGGGAAGGCAGACGACCCTCCTTGAGGGAAGGATGGCCGAACCCCAAAGGGGGAAGGCCCGCCAACCCTCTTTGAGGGAAAGTGGCCTACCCCAGAGGGGCAAGGCCCTCCGACCCTTTTTAAGGGAAGGTGGCCGACCCCCTTAAAGGGGGGAGGTATGCTAACGGTTGATGTTCACGTTTGTATAAAGTTGGGCGCGTCGAAATTGTTATGCTGGTGACCATGGGTCGCGTGAAAATAAATTTAGTTATAAATTGCCGTGAAAAGCAAAGAAATGTGCACGTGACTTAAGTGTACATATTTTGACCAGTTAAAAGCGTTAAAAAATTGACCGTTGATTATGGTGATGTGTTGCGCAAAACGGGACCCCTGGTGGGCTCTTGAGTGCGATCAAAATAGGTTGGGAACAGATTGCAATGAAGTTGTTTCGCTAAATGAAGGAGATTACTGACACTATTGCAAATGGGACTTTGCAAATGTGCTAAAAGTATGACGAAAAAGTCTTCCATCCACGCACTGGAATGAAAAAGAGAAGGATATGAGCCTGCACGGAGAACTCTTAAGTTTAAAAAGTAGGGAGACAGAAAAAGACCTACGACTTTTATAAAGGTTAAGGTAGAGACAAAGACAGAGCGGGGTTCCATTCTCTAACCCTCTAACTTACTAAGATCGACTAGCACACACGTTACGTGAAACATGTGCTACAATTTACTAAATCACAAATAGTAGACGTCGTTCTCCACATAAATACTGGACATCTCTTGGTCCATTCGCTAGCAGGCGCCTAAACTGAGTTCTGGAGACACTCCACAATGAAGATGTGTTCAGGTGAGTTATTTAAGTTCTATTTTTGTTTTTACTTTCTGTCACAATAATAGATCTAGTTTTCTTATATCTTTCTTCTAATGAGACTCAATTTGTTAACTTTCCTTACAAATGTATCCAAAATTGGAAAAAAAAATTAAAAGTAGATAGATATAAGCAAACCTAAGTAGACGTAGGTGACATGATCTGATAGTCTAACAAGTAAACACATCATCAACCCCCAAACATACAGTAGCAAACTTGTGCCCACAAAGCTCTCACCCATCACTTCCTCAAACCCATTTTCGGCTAATTGGATGAACCACTGAAACTACCCAATCCAAAGAGTGTCGATCTAGTCGCCACCATTCCTTCCGAGCATACCATCTTCATCAATGCACATGCCTTTACCGACCTACTTCACAAGCCAATTCTCACACATTGAACATGCCCTTGTTACGTAAGGCATGGCCATGGCCAGTGCATTAGCCCTCGTTGACCAAAAATAGCAAGTCGTTTGTAGAAGAATGTATGGTATGGTAACAAGTAATTGAGACGTGGAAGATATCTATTCCCCCTCTCTCCCTCGTATGGTTCCGGAAAACGACGCAAAACATCCTCATTATATTTGTGGTTGTTTTCTTCTATTTGCAATCCTTGAAAAGATTGCAACTAGTAACCGACCATTTCTTAATATTCATGAAATTTTTTACGGTGATCAATGTGACGTAGTGTCACGGTCAATTGCGATATCACTAAAAGGTTAATAAATTATTATCCTCTCGTAGTGGACGAGTGGATCTAACAAGATGGAAAAGCTTTCGGACACCATATATATAGAAGGTTAACGAGTTATGAACCTCTAATTCTATCAATTGATTGCGTCACGCCATATCGATCATCATTGCGTTCCAGTATCCTTTCGGTTTTAAGGGTTCATGGAGCTGATGCTATAGGCAAAATTGGAAAAAGATGTCCAAGTTATAACTATTTTTGGTGTGTGTGTAAAATTTTTTAACAAGAAACTAAGGTTGAATCACATTAAACCTTGGCTATACGGTAAGAATCAACATCCACTCTATACATGCTAAAATAATGTGATCTCCCCTAACCGCAACATATATGTTCGGTGTTCGCTTTTCTTTTACTTCGAGGTAAGAAACATTTTAAACCAAAACTCTCCGCTCTTAGTGGGTCAGAGAAAATTTCATCCTATTCAATTACGAAGAGGAAAAAGCTGCAGCTAAAGCTCACTGTTAGTACTTTTGGCAGTAGATATGCGACAAACTTATAATTCCGTAATTGTAGTAGAATTCTACACAGGAGCAAAATTCTAGTAAAAGTCACATGCATTTGCTCCTAGTTCAAAGCATGACTTCTCCAAATGAGACTACCATCCTTAGTTGCATATATAGCACCTTTGCTGCTTTGGAATATGTCGCCAAGCATATTTTAGCGGTGAAAAATTGTATAGTTATGAAGTTTAGCAATAGCGGCAAAATTTTTAGTGTCAATCTTTTGTCTGTTAAGCTGTTACAATGTAACTACCGTGCGGAAAATGATTCTTATTCCTGAAACGAGCACGATGGTTTATACTAACAAAGGCTCATAAGTACATAATGTGTCCATTGCAATTATTATTGAAACCAATCACTCCCAAATCGAGTGTTTTTCGTTTTTGAATATATATTTACCGACGGTGGCGCGAGCACTTGAGCCGTACAAGTGGAAAGGAATAGAAAAGCTTTATCATGCAGCAAAACCTTGGGAATGAGCCCTCTTTTTTGTTCATTGTACTTATTCAGAATAGAGTCCCACACGGAGGATTGGTTTTATCACTTCAAGTCTTGGGGTGGTTTTTTTTTGTTCATTTTTACTTGATTTTAAATTGGACATTTTCGTTCAATATCAAAGCCCATCAATGGAGGCGTGGCAAATTATTTAATTCATCCGCGTAATGATATATTTTCGTTGAAATTTTTTTGAAGATGAAATTTGATGAACTTTAAGCAAAAGATAAAAATGCTAACAATCTTGTTGCATACCATGAACATGAACTTTTTTTTTAAAAAAATGAATAAATAAGTGTAAGGTACAAACTACAAAGGTTGACATTGAAACAAAATTTAAGTGAATTTTAAATTAAGAGATTGACTTTGAGAGCGAAATTATATAAGCAGCGTGAGAAGGACGAGGAAGAGGAGATCAATGGCCTCGGTTAACTCACCGAATTATTAAAGTTTACTCCCCGAAAAATCCGGTAAATAAAATCAGTAAAGCAATACCAGAAGTGATGAAGACATGCCACGTAGCACATTGACCACGTGCAATGCAACATGCCTTGCGCCACTCATTCTTTGCTCATCCCTATGTCCAAAAGTACGTTGTATGTAGTTCCCACGCTTGCCGTGCCGACGTATCATACGTCTCCCTCCCCCTATTACTAATTTGGCCGCTTCCCAAGAGAGATTATACAATTTTTTTTACAATAATAGTTACAATGAACGTTGTGTAATCAACGAATAAGATGAGATAATTCTAGAACATTGAAGCATCCCTCCCTCTCTCCTCATTGTTTAGAGATTCTTACGCCTCTTTAGATTTTACCGGTCTTACACTGAAGATTTTGCTCTTCTGAGAGCTGTTATTTATGACTCCAAATTGGCATTCATTACTAGAGCTTATATAGCACTGTTTTGCGGTGAGTCTTTGAGAAAAAGTGTTTTCATTAGTTCTGAAATCATCTCTATTGTCAAAGTAAGTTTGCTTTTCTGTCAAAACAATCCTTTCTTCTGAGCGTACTACAACGTACGTCTGAAATTTTGCAATGCTTTAACTAAAGTCATAATGTTTCCGTTCATATTGGATTTGGGTTCCATACTCGAAAGGGCAATAATTTTCACAACTAAATGGGATATGACTAGTGAAGAGTTTATTCCCAAGAGGAAGTGGATATCGCTGGTTTCTTCTTGAGAAGAAGTCGATATGGTTGAAGTAGAGTTTGTTCGCATACTTAATTAAGCGATTTCAGAGAGAATACGCGTGGCATAGACATCTAGAGAATTACATGCGAATGTCAGGTCTTTTCGTTGTACAAGATGAAATTCTAAATTGAATTATCTCTTGTACTGAGAATTGGGCGTGTGGGAGGAGAGGGTACGTTGTGTAGCTCAAACCCATATATTCAGTGATCAATTACTATGCTACCACCTCCACAGGAAAGAAAATTCAAAGCAAAGATGAATTCAATGGTGTTTGACAAAGTTAGGAGGAACAATCTAAAGGGACACCTTGGCCATCTGAGCAGGACCGCAGAGAGAGAAATAGTAGTGACGACGTAGAGGTCTTTGACTTGTGAACATCAATCACGCTCAACAGTGCCAACCAGGTAAGTACACATGGTCCAATGTAGACACACACGTCTAATCCGCCTATGAAACAGTAGAATATCAGTGAGAGCTTCCCTGCACAGGATTTCACATCACGTTCACTCCCTTCCTTACTCCTGACGCCTCGCAATCCCCTGTATCCAACCAATCAAAGCCCACACATGGCCCCCAAATTCCACTCTTTCTCTACAGCTATATATCTTCCTCCCCACCTCCCTCCAAGATCAGATCCCTCTCTTTGTTAAGATGTTCTCATCTGCTAGTGATCATCAAATGCTACACTACCCACCGAGGCAATTTGATATGGAGTCAAGATGGAAGCCAAGTGTTGAAATTGCACCAAATTGTCCTAGGTGTGCCTCTACCAACACCAAGTTTTGTTACTACAACAACTACAGCTTGTCACAGCCTAGGTACTTTTGTAAAGGCTGCAGGAGGTACTGGACCAAAGGTGGCTCCCTAAGGAACGTGCCCGTGGGCGGCGGTTGCCGTAAAAATCGTCGATCGAGATCGGCAAGATCGTCGTTGCCTACCTCGAGTTTCGCTCGCCACCCGCCTAGTCCCTGCAAGTCTAGCAGTGTCTCATCGGTCGCGTCGCGAGATAAAGCTAATAACGTGCCCTCAAATATTGATTTAGCGGCGGTTTTTGCCAAGTATTTGAATCAAGATTCCGGTTTGGAAAACGAAGTCGTCGGTGAAGAATCCTCCAGTGCAGTCAGTAACGAGTCGTTTGACTTGCCACTGAATTCTTTGGAAGTGGAGACTCAGCTCGAAAATATCATGATGGATTGTCAGTTGACATTCGACTTGATAGAGGAAGGTCAATTACACGAAGAGTTTCCCCGAGTGCTTGTTGATGAAGACACTGTCCAATGTTATCCAAGTTATACTCCGAATGCTTTCGAGTTGGAGACTGTACTTGGTCATGAATTACCACAGGACATCTCATGGTCGGAGGGCACGACGTTACCGAACTTGGCCTGGCAACCAATGGCGCAATTTCAAGAGTTTGGATCGTTTTTGCCTGATGATCAAACGAAGATCTCCACGAATCTATTTCACGACAATTGGACCGCTTTCCATCCACAAGGTTTTATGTAAATTTCTTCTAAGCCTAGAACCTATTTCGAAGTTTTTGTTTTCTTCTCTTATTTTTTGGTCTAAATCTTCTTGGAAGTTAAACGTCACATTTCCAAGAAAGAGATTGATACATACTGATACTATATACTTCACTGGAATTATACATCAATAAACTTACTTCTGATATATATATATATATATATATATATATATATATATATATATATATATGTGTGTGTGTGTGTGTGTGTGTGTGTGTGTGTGTGTGTTATTGTTAAGGTTATTGGTTGATTTTGAAGCGAGTGAGTTGGTTTCTTATATTGCAGTGGCAATGTAAGTGAAAGGGAAGCAATATTATGAGACATGAGACTGTGACTGGCTTAACAAGTCGACTACCTAGCTCAACATTTGGACCGACTAAAACTAAAAAAATCCGTAACAAGGAGTTGCATAAAAGAAGGGTACGAAGCGGCTGTAGAATCAAGGGATCTTGATTTTGAGCTGGCTTTAATGTTAAATCTGTAATAATTTTTTACCAAAGCATAGCATATACTCCGAATGGTTTTTGCCTGTTTCACGTTCTATCCTGTTTGATCCATTCCTACTGTAAGCCAGCAAGGTCCGGAATAAGCCCAAAATTCAACAAGATGAGAGAACATTATTGGAGCTAATATAGTAGGAGACAACTGATGTAGAATCACTCTCGAAATTGACAAATTATGTACCTGGATCAATAGCTAACAAGAGAGCAGGAATGCGCAAAAACATCCTGGTTTGAAGCTCCAAAAACCATTCCAATGTTTCAGCACCGATATGCCCTTTACTGGCTCTAGTGTCTCCTTTCAACATTTTACTGGCTCTAGTGTCTCCTTTCAACATTATTTGTTTTGAGAACCCCATCCGAGGAGTATACAATTGAAGCATGGATTGAGAACTCGCTGAGGCTATAAATTAGTTTGAGCATCAAGGAATTGTGGGAGGAAATGTTTAGTAGAAGAACCAATTTCTAGAGGTTGCATGTCTCCTTTTGACATGTCTAACTTCGTTTCCATTGAACAAGGTTCCATGATGTACACGAGCTCACCGTACGAAAATATAACCTCTATTGACGGAGTGTTGAGTTACAAAAGGAGCGAACTCCTTTACGACAAAAGTTTGCTTAGACCCATTCCGTCTTCTATTAACTAGTCGCTAAAAGAACAAGGGAAAATTAGGAAATGAGGGGTTTTGGGGTAAAAACTTTATAAAAGGTGGGTTTGTTTTGAAAAATTGTGAAAAAGTGGGGCAGCTTTTTAAAATTTCTGAAAAAGGGGAGAGGCTAGGAAAAAATGGGTTTTCTTAACTCCTTTAATCTGCTATTCCCAAATTACCCCTGCAAACGGGGCGTGGTGACACCAGTCGTTTTCTGCGAAAACACCAGTCAGTTTCTGCAAATGTGCTCGTCGGATTGTGCAGACGCGCAAGTCAATTTATGCAGAACTTACGGGAACAGTCCCGGTTGGAGGGAAATATGGGGGTCGAGGTGGGGTGGGTGTGACCGTAGCAGGGTAGGGGTGGGCTAACTTGCGGGTGGGGGGGGGAGGTGGAGTGGGGTAGGCAGAATTTTGGAGGGAAGGGGGACAAAGGGATTGGCCGATTGGGGGAGAAGGGTCGGGGTGGGGTGGGGGTGACCGCAGTAGGGTAGGGGTGGGGTAACTTGCAGGTGGGTGGGGGGGAGGTGGAGTGGGGTAGGCAGAATTTTGGAGGGAAGGGGGATGAAGTCATGGGCCTGAAAAGAGGGGGAGAATGGCTGGGCGTAGTGCACAAAGTGGGTTTACTATGGGGAGGGGTATTTTGGGGAAGGGGAAAGAGGGGGTTTTCAAAAAATCCATTTTTTTCCAACCTTTCCCACCTTTCATGAATTTTCAAGTTTGGCCCCCTCTTTTCACAATTTTTCCAAAAAAACCCATCAACCCCAAATACTTAATTAGAAAACCCATGTTTTCATAATTTTCCCGAAGAACAATGGTTCTAGCCAATCCATTCGCAAGGTTGGCAACGGAGTTCGAAAGCTTCTACGAAATAATGCGTCGCCCAACAAAATAATAAGTAAGATGATCACATCTCTCAACCAATCCTTGTGCGCCCTTTGCCTTCATAAATTTTCCTCCATTACTAGAAACTCTTGCTAACTCTTGCTATTGCTGCTAAAAACGGAGTTCGAAAGCTTCTACGAAATAATGCGTTGCACAGCAGAATAATGGGTAAGATGATCACATCTCTCAACCAATCCTTGTGCACTCTTTGCCTCCATAAATTTTCCTTCATTATTAGAAATTCTTGCTAATTCTTGCTATTGCTGCTAAAAATATGTTTCACGTACGGCCGGTGTTTCACGTACCGGGTTCCTGGCAGAGAATTCTCATAGCGCAACAAAAGCATAAAAGACTGTATCTTTCTGTGTGAAGTTCCTTTGCGTACATAGGGTAGTCCCTTTATATAGCTCAGATGTGTTAGGATCGCGTTAGAATATTTGAGGATCACATCACGATTATTGAGGATCATGTCACGATCCTTGATGACTTTTTTAGAATCTTAAATATCAATATCGTAGATTAACTCAGTTTGACTGAGATTGTTGGGTGTCTCCCAATTATTGAGAGTTTATATTTGAGTTATATCACTTGCAATTCCGTATAGTGAGACATTTTTCCTCTTCCCGAGAGTACTATGAAGACTTGTGCTTAAACCCAAGAATTTTTTTTTGTTTTTTTGTGCCACGCCTCGCTAACTATAACTTCACAAGTTTCTTTGTGTACCCACATAGCTAAAGGGAACAAATTAATCAACTTCCCACAGCAAAAACGGTCCAACCGTTTTGCGAACAATCTGAGGGACAAGTGGTTTAGTGTACCATGATAAGGAACATATATAAACCACTTGAGTCAAAATAGTGAAAGAAGCAGAAACTTACGCATGTATCCACGAGAAAATATATTTCAATGGATCATCATGCTGGCAAGTTGAATTTGTTAATGTTCATAATTGAATCAAAGGTTTACGAGCCTACCCTAACCTACGCTTATCCACCACACCACACCACACAAATCCCTCCCTTGGCAAGTTGAACTGGTCAAAATGTGTTTAATGCCTTACTTGAATAGTTTATTGTTGTTAGTCTGAACTTTTAGTTAAAATTAACACAGTTTTTCAGTAGAATGAAGGGGAAGACCGATCATGGGATCGCTGTGCAGTCTTGGCACACCATCCCCTTTACCATTAGCTGGTCATAGGCTTCGAGGTGATTAGAAACCATTTCCAACAAACCTTTATTGCCTGAAAAAAGTGAAATATAAAATAAATTTCGCTCGACACAAAATCGAAAAGGGTAAGTTCTTCTAAAGCCCGTCTCGGTCCGATCAAAATTACCCTCCCATAACCTTTATTTTGGAGAATGTTCCAATTGTTTAGAGATTATGATGAGACGTGCAATTCACCCCCTTCCTATAGGACCAAAAACCGGGCCGCCCCATATGGTGATGGAAAGGGAGGCCGTCCATTGCAATTTCTCTCGTTTTTCCCCACCAAATTTGCTGGTTTCATGGGTGTGTCGACCCATGCGGAAGTTTTGCGTGGATCTTCGGCTGTTGTCGACCCATGGAAGAGCTTTGCATGGATTTTCGGCTGAAATGGGTAGATCTAGAGGATAGGTGCTCAAATGACTCAGATTTGGCGATGATTTACAACCACCACTGTTGCTCTGGGAGGATGTGTGTGGTTTTGTTGCTTGGTTTTGTGTGAAGTGTCTCGCAGCAAAGCTGTTTGTTCCTCTCTCTCTCTCTCTTTTGGAAAGTTGTTCAGTAATCTCCTTTGGTGTCGTCGTTGATAGTTGTTTTAGTGTGCATTCGTCTACTCCTTTGTAGCCATGGAGTTCATTGTTGCAGAGAGACTGACTAGATATATGTAGTCGTAGTATCAAACTAGACGCCACTGTGAGCATATGAATTAGACGCCACTGTGAGCATATGAATTAGATATTGAATCATTATTCTTTGTTAGAATGAGCATCAAGAGACAACGTCAACTTAAAGTCCGCGAATAAACCATTCGTGTCTTTAATGTACCAGCGGTTCTTCCCTTTTCTTTGTTACTTTTCCCATAGACATAAATATTAATATTGACTTATTTTCTAATTCTCTTCGATGATTTTGCATGTTATGTATAACGTGATTTTCTGGATAGATTAACAGAATTTTAGGTGTTTAAACAAAGACGGTAGTCTTTCTATCTTGTTTTTTCTCTGGTTTTTATTTCACCAATTATTGGGTTGATTCGGTACATATTTGGCTTGTTGGCTTGTGAATGATCAGTTGAGTTGAGCTGAAGGAAGATTATTCTTTTTCTGTCCACAAAACATCAAACCAGGGGAAAAAAAAAATCTTACAGGGAATACCATTAAAAGGTTGGACCTAAATATACATCATCTTTTTAACTAAATTTACTGATAACTTTGTGGGGACTCCAAATGGGCTTTTGGGAACGTTGTCCTTGAAATTTGACGGTAAATTTTATACCGTTCACTACTTATTATGGGACTACAAGTCAAACCAAACCAAACCAAATCAAAAATATTTTTTCACAGCACTATATGACTAAAGGGTTAAAAAGTGTCACTAAAGTATCTTTAAATTACTCGACAATTACAGGTTGATATTATATGATATTACATGTTAGTCTACTGGCCCATACTCACAAAATAACTAGATAAGGTGAAACAAGTCATAAGAGATGCTCTGTTGGTATAATTGTACAGCCCAACAAGTACAACTGGGACAATCGTCCCACGTGCTTCGTAAGATCGATAATCATTCTTGATATTTGGAAGAGTTTGTTACGCTTTTTATCGAGCGAACACTTTGGCTTCGTCAAGTAAGTATGTTCCGATCTCTGGTGGTAATGCTGCACATATTGAAAAGAGCACAAGTATAACAGAACAAACTTTGGCTACTATCCTGATTGTAAAAATCTTCCTCCAACTCCGAATATAATGACAATTAATAATTTTTAAATGTTTCTAGTGGCTTTTGTACAACACTTTCAGCAACAATTGTTAGTAGCATTTTTTTAACATCACTAAATAAAAGTCGCTAGAGACATTTAGTGATCATTAATTATCATTGTATAGAGTGTAGGAGAAATATTCCTTCAACTTGGATAAGAACCAAAAAAAATTCTATATCACACGACCGCGTCAACTCCAGATATCTAGGAAATAAGGTATATAGAATTAGTATGTAATATGAGGTGAGTGGTATTATGACGATAAACCCATAAGCATATTTGCACCATTGAAATGCCTCGTGGTGTGTTGGAAGAAGGGTTTTTTTTTTGGTATAATAACCCACTCTGTTTTCATTATCACCCGGTTCAATAAGACATGTGCCAACTGCGAATTCTTGTTGTTGGACAATACTCCTAGATAAAGATAAATTTGAATTGGTTATTAGGGCAAGGCCTGGATGTGGAATTATGATGGAGATAAAGAGGGAGAGAGGGTTATACTGTTTGTAATATGCTTATCTGGTTAGTTAGTTCACAAACATTTAGGCTGGACAAAGTGTTCTCAGAGAATGCTTTCTTAATTGACTTATGTAACAACCAAGCCTTGTGGATTAAACGGATAGTTCAAAAAGAATATGCCAACATATACATTCATTCCAATGAAGGCAAATGCTCCAAAGTGCAAATTGAATAAAATCTGGGCCGATTTAGTAGTCCAATGAGAAGTAGTTGGTTTGCTAACCATGCTATCAGCCATTCGTGGAAAGAGGTTATCGATATCATTTGGAATGAGTTTCCAAACAAATCCTCTTTAAGGGATGGGCTTTGGAATAAAAGATGAGTTTAGGTTTCGATCTTTAAAGGCAAAAGACACAGAGATTGTCGGAGCTAATGTTTTTACTCATGAGAAGAAGTTTACGAGGTAGACGATCCAGCAAAAGTTACCACATGAACATTTGTAGCTTTGCTAATATCGGAATTTTTTCACATATTTGACTAGATACGAGTAGCGATACTTATTATTGGACTACAAAGCTGATTATTTATTTAACAACGCGTCATTGCCTTTTGGTCACATATGCTGATTTGATTTTGATTTTCCACCTGCTGATTGTACCCCTAAATTACATGTCTCTAAACCATGAAATGGAGATTTATGTGCCTTTGATTATTGTCATTATGTAAGAACTATGTAGGAGGGAGAAATAGAATTAAGGATGGTGACATTCCAGAATGAGTGAGAAATGAGTTTCTCATATTAGCAACTTTAGTCCAAGGTATCCTTGGTGAGTTGAAGGCTGGTAAGGAATGAGGTGTTATATTTGGTATCCGATGGTGATGTCGTGACCATCTTTGACTTGGCATCAGATGCATTGTAATAAGGAATCTCTACCAGTTAATAAACATATACATACCAATGAAGCTAAGGACGGCCATTTGGCTGTCAGAAATGATTGAGTTCTGATTTCTGAAGTATTTGTTCTAAGAAAATGTTGAGATTAGTTTAAGGAAATTCGATAGCTGGTTTTGTTGGGTATTCGGGGTCCTTACCTATGAGGTGACCCATTTGAATTGGGTCTCTTTAATTGACATAGGGAGTTACCTAGTTTGAGTGGGTAATGGCTTCTTTATTGAAGTCTTATGAAAAAAATGGAACTCTATCATCTTCTCCAATTTTCAGCGGAAGAGCTAGAGAGAAAATTGGGGGAGAGCAACTATTTTGGTAGATTTTTGTTGGGTTTGTCAACTCAAATAGGTAAACCTTTTGCACTCTATATTTATTGTGATTCCTCAAATTTGGTGTGTAAATTTGAGAAGAATCATTGTATTGCAAGTTGTTGATATGGTGGATTTGGTTCGGAGTTTGGCTTTTGGGTTTTTCCTTTCTCATTGGAAGGTTTTCACGTTAAATCTTTGTGTCTTGTGGTTGCTTGTTGTTATTGGGGATTACATCATATTATTATCTGGGTTTGACTTGCTTTGCATAATATATTATTATTGATATTGAATTCACTGTACGTGACAATTGATTTGGGACAACAAAGTGGTGTCAAAGCTTGTTTTTGTATTAATTGTCTGTGTGAATTGAAAGGAGGATCAGGCGGGTGCCATGCTAAAGCTTACGGCTACAAATTATTCAATTTGGAAGCCATGAATAAAAGTCATTTTATTTTGCAAAGGATTTATATGACTCGGTTGAGGGTGATAGTTCCAAACCTAAAAGTATGGATGCTAGATCATTGGAGAAATTAAATAGAAAAATTATTGGGTTAGTTAGGCAATTGATTGACCATAGTGTATTTCACTATGTGTCCCAAGAGACGAATGCACAAACTTTGTGGAGAAAGTTGGTGTCTCTTTATGAGAGGAAAACAGCCCAGAACAAAGCCTTTTTAATTAGAAGGCTTGTGAATTTAAGATTCAGAGACGAAAATTCTATTGTCGAGCATTTGAGTGATTTCCAGAGTTTGGTCAATCAGTTGACAACCATGGAAATGAATTTAGATGAGGAGATGCAAGCCTTGTTGCTTTTGAGTTCATTACCGGACAATTGGGAGACATTAGTTGTATCTCTGAGCAACTTTGCTCCCAATGGGAAGCTAACTTTGAGCATCGTCAAAGATAGCATGTTAAATGAAGAAGAAAGGCGCAGGGATGTAGGCACTGATTAATTACAGGCTCTTGTCACTGAGAACAAGGGCAGATGGTGGCACAAAGGTGGAAATAAGGTGTATAAGAACTGCAGTAAAAGCCGAGGTGCCAAATATAAGGCTAAAGGAGGAGATGATTCAAAAGAATCATTTGTTTGTTACTACTGTAAATAGGAAGCCATTTGAAGAGAAATTGTCGCATTTGGAAGCGAGAGCAGAAAAATGGTGACAAAGGGAAGAAGGCCGATGACAAGAACACTACGGCCAATGTTGCTGAAGATGTGGTAGTACTTTTTGTTGGTGAGGAAGATTGCTTGCATGTTTCAGATCAGGCTATTGAATGGGTTGTTGGTATAGTGGCCTCATACCACGCTACTCCCAAGAAGGAATTCTTCTTAACCTGCAAGTAGGTGACTTTGGGGTTGTGAAGATGTGTCATTCCCCGAACTTTGGAAGTGGCTTAAATGACTATCGAAAATCTGAAAAATAAACAGACATAAAAGTTGAGTAATGTTTGGGTATTAGTAGTGCATAAGAGCTTAAAAAGATTTTGCGACAAAAATATAATTTTTAAAATTTTGGAGGCATTTTTGTAATTTTGAAAAGGGCTAATTACACCTATATCCCTGAGGTTTGGGGGTAATTACAGACAAGGACAATAGTTTGGACAAATTACACTTATGTCCGTTGACCAGACGGAATCTTAAAAAAACCTAACGGTTCTAACAAAATGACTTTGTTGCCCTTATGTTAGGAAGTTAATTTTTTTAAATGTCATTACCTCTTTTTAAAGAAGAAAATCCTAATTTAAATATGAACTTTACTCTCTCTCTCTCTCCCCCCCCCCACCCTTCCTCACCACACTTCACCGTCGCCCTCCACCCCACCAGCCCGCTGTTACTCCCTCCACCCCCGCCATCAGCCGCATTCCTCTCCTATCCCGTCGCAACCCTTCCCTCACCCAAACCCGTAGCAGCGCTGCAGCCCGTCCCTTGCTCGCACCATATGTGGTACCATTTCCACAGCATCGACATCGTCCCTACTTCACACCCATAACCGCAAATTAATTGATTCGATTTGCAGCTGTGTGTAGAGGGATAGCCCCAGGAAAGGAAAAAGATATGGTTGATCAAAGCTGGCTGAAGGCCCACTGTTTGATGTCGTTGACTGATGCAAAGAGAAATTGACTCAAAGAAATTCATCTATCCACAGTGGTGGGTCTTATCTCACCGGCAGTCTTTTTTTGGTGGCTCAGCAAAACTCGTGAGTACAGTATGCTTTGATGATGTGGATAGCCAGAGTTCACCTGGATATTTTTTAGATTTGCGGCATTAAAGGAGGAAAGCTCGATATACACAGATGTAACATTTGGTGGTGGGTTTAGTTGTTGGTTGAGATGGTGCCGTGGTGTTGGAATGATGTGAAGGTGGTGCACGGCAGGGGGAAGGGGGCAGCGGCAGCGGGGTGTGTGTGTGTGATAGTGTATATGTGTGAAACCATAATCTGGATAAACCCTAATTTAAAAAAACTCTAATTTGAAAATTAGGGGTTTTTAATAATTAGGGTTTGAAATCTTAATTTAAAAATATACAGTATAAGGGCAGTATTGTCATTTTAAAAATACGTAATGATGACATCAAATAAAACGTACATTTTTTGGATGGAACCCTAAAGATGGACACAAGTGCTACGTTTGAAACTTATTGTCCTTGACTGTAATATCACCCTAACCTCATGAACACTGCTGTAATTGGCCATTTTGAAAAACTTTAGAGGCAAAAAATATAATTTTAAAAATAAGGTGAACGGGATGCATATTTTATTAAGTAGCATCATTTTTATGATGATTAGGTGTTGGGAAGTGAAATGAAAGGTTACTGTGGTTTTGGGGCCAAAGTGTAATTTTAGAAACTTGAAGGGCCAAAAATGCAAAATTTGAAAGTTCGTGAAATTTGTTATAATCTGAGGAAATCAGGCCATGCACGGTGACCACCTCTTGGTTGTAACAAGCTGACTCATTGTTGGAAACAATAAAATAAAGGTGGATAAGATTTGATGGAAAGAAAATAGAAAAAAAGAATTTGGGGTGTAAAATATAAATAAAGCAAAGTGATGAACTCAGCTGAAGAACACGAGTAGAAGCAGCAACAAGAAGGAAAAAAAATGGGAAAAGGAGGGAGAAAAAGGAGGGGAAGGAAAGAAAATAAAAAAGATTGAATCCGAACCCTAATAGGGTTGAATCTTGAACCCAAATTGTGGAAATTAGTTGGATTTGGTTGAAATTTGTGTTATGTGTGTATGTGTTTTTATTTTAGTTTTGTATATATATAAGATTGGGGATGGTAAATTGTATTGATTCTAATGGTGAATCGTGAATATAAGAAACTAAACCAACAAGGAAAGAGAAAACGAATTAGGGTTTTGAATTTGGCAAGGTTTCAATGTGTGTGGGTGTGTGTTTCACCGTGTGAGTGTTCTTGAGGGTAGGCATACGTGTGTGTTTTTGTGTGTGATTACATGTGTATATGTTGTGTATCAGTGGATTAGCATGTGGGTTTTAGGTATAGAATTGGGAAATGGCGTGTAGCCGTGGGTGAGACTGTGAGTTATACATGGTTGCATGTGTCCAGTTGTGAGGTGGAAGAAGAGAGGTGTGCGGAAAAAAAAGTGAAATAGTGTGTTTGATCATGAACAATAACTAAAATTGTCGCTAAAGATAGACATTAAATTAGGCTATTTTTCAATGAATTTTTATAAATGGTTAAGGTCAAAATTAGACAAAATCTGAAACTGTAACCCCTAATATTTCTACGAGACGTACGCTTTAAAATTTTTCAGGAATTTTTTATGTCCACGAACAATGCTAAATTGGGGTATTGATTAGGAGAAATTTTGGATTTATTTAACATAGTAAACAAAGTTATTTTAATGTAAAAATTTTATAAAAATATTATTTTACTGATATAATTCATATTCTAAACTTTTGGGCTATTCTTAGGCCGATAGGTATTTTTCAAGAAATTGGCTTTTAAGCGTTCGGTCTGGACACTGGTTCGGGATTTTCAGGCAAAAATTCTCTAAATTACTTTTTAACCCAAAAATGACTTCAGGATGTTTGAAATAGTATTCTAAGATATTTTTGGGATTTTTCAAGTGCCGGAAAATCCTAGGGGTACTTTGGTAATTTGCTACCCCGAGGGGGTATTTTGGTAAATTTGCCTACAGTAAGGATATTTTAGGAATTTTGCTTACGGGAGGGTAATTTTGATGATTTAAGTGTAACATGGGTATTTTGATAATTTACGGCCCCAAAGGGGTATTTTGTAATTTGACCTAAGAAATGAATTTTTAGGTAAAATTGCATACGATAAGATTATTATAGTAATTCTACTTACGAGAAGATCATTTTGCTGATTTAAATTCGAGAGGGGTATTTTGATAATTTTATACCTAAAGGCATTTAGGTAATTTTAGATACCCGATAAGGGACGTTCGTTTTAGGAGTATGTGTGAGTCTGTACTAAGTTATAATATTTTACTGTAGGCTGTGCTCTAATGATTCGATTATTCCATTTAGGTTAAAGCTAAAGACTTCTGGTTAGGATAATCTAGTTGTGGATCCAGGTAAGGGATTCTATCTAAACCTTGGGTAAAGACTTTAGTCCGAACATTTATTTTGATAACTCTTACTCGTAAGTACTCCTTTGATTTACATATGACTAATGTCGAACTCTGGAGTATGAATTGATATCAGCATGTTATTGCAAAAAAAAAAACCAATATTGAACCTGAATCGATTATTCAGAAATCTTGTGATGCTCGTCTGTTATTGGGTGCTGAGCAAATTTGATAATTGTATGTGTCCATTCTTCTGAATTTTGTGCCTAAATTCGATAATTATTCGCAATCGTTTTTACTGTTTAGTTGTGATTTTTCTTCTGAAATTTTGAATGATGGCTTACATCAGTATATTATTGTTATTGAAATCCGATTTGATTTTGGTGATTTTGAGCTTATGTTAATGCTCATTGATATTGTTGATTTTTCTGTGTTGACCTGGATATCTGTTATGTAGGGAGGTGGTATAAGGCTGGATTGTAACTGCTTCCTACGGGGAAGCAGGCTAGTTCATTGACTGATGAAGATTACTAGTAATTATGTAATGGTACATCATGCATGTGTACGGCTTTGCCTAAATGGCATTGCGACCGTTTAGGATCAACATTGATTTTCTATTTTATCTACACTATATATTGCCGTAATTGTTACGGAAATGATCGGAAAGTATATCTAAATGATTTGTGCTTATGTTGAAATCCCTTGAGAAATCTTCATGGTACTTTGGAAATGATGACTTTAGAAGTGATCTTTTATCGATCGTTTTGGAACCCATCGTGATTGTATTTGTCTATTTTGGTATTTATTTATGATGAATTTTGATCCTTTTGAGAATCATTGAGTTTTTGACCATTTGAAGTATTTTGGAAATCATCGTCGGTTGGATTCTTTGGAATCATGTGACCTTACTGAGCTCTCAAAAGCTCACCCTTTGCTTGATCCCTTTCTGCAGGGGACTCACTCACTACCGTGTAGTGAGTCCCCTGCGTGGGTCTGTACTGTCATATTGTTTTATAAGGACTCAAGTTTGTAAGGAACCTAGGTTTTAATAGTTTAAGTTTATGCAGTTTTGTAAGCTTGTATTTGAAGAATTTGAGATGGTATTGGATAAAATGTTTTGAAGTATACAGGTTTGATTTGATCCGGTAAATTAATGACCCGGAAGTTCGGGGCGGCGGAGTTCTGGATTTTCGGGGGAGTTACAGAGGATGGGCAATACAAGCCAGTCAAAGATTGTAGGAGTAGGTGATGTTTTGCTTTCAGACAAATGTTGATTGCACAGTTCTTGAAGGATGCTCGACACATTCCAAATTTGTGTCTCAACTTGATTTCAGGAATAGCTATGGATTGGCAAGGCTTTGAAAATTATTTTGGCAATGGAAAATGGAAGGTCACTAAGTGTTCAAGGGTATTTGCAAAAGGGGCTACTTATGTACCTTGTACAAGACCTACGTCAAGGTGTGTTCTAGTGCGTTAAATGAGGTTGAAGACGGGTCTTCACCGAACTTATGGCACAAGAGATTTGGACACACGAGTGAGAAAGGCTTGCAGATTCTGGCGAAGAAGTCTTTTATTCTTTTTACCAAAGGTAGTGTTTTGAACCCTAGTGATTATTATTTATTTGGCAAACTAAGGTTGCATTTGACAGAGTTTTCAATATTTTTTTTAAGAAAACTGGAAAGAGTTTTGTTTGTTTTTTTTACCAGTTTAAAAAACTGTTGGACTTATGACAGAGTTTCTGTTTTCAAAAAACAGAAAAGCACAAGCGTTTCACAGGACAACTATTTGTCTTTTTTTTATACATTTTCACATAATTAAACAAATATATTACCCTGTCGTACAAATTTCAATTGTTCGAACACATAACATTTGTCATGTCTCATAATTTTTGCATCCCTTGTCATTGATTCAAGTGGTATTTACTGAATCTCAACAATAAATTAACCTCTGCTATTCTAAATTCCTGTAGCAATGCGGTCTCTAACTATCCCCATTCTCTGTTGCTATTGAGGGTTACTTGAATACATCTGGCTTTGATCTTGTGAATTGGTCTGAACACCTTCAACAATCATACCCGGCACAGTGGTAGATCTGCCAAAGAAAGGATATAGAGGCGGCAACGGCATTACGAGATGGATGCGGTGGAGGTCGGAAACTCTGCACATAGAGAGATGACTTACCGATCTTATCTTCAAAAGGATTAAGTGACTGTAAAAAAGGAAAAGGGGAACCATACCTTTGCAATTTGTGGCTGTGTTGGTTAAAGGAGACGGAAGCGGTGACCGGTGTGTGGTGGAGGCGATAGAGGCAGTGGGCTGTAGAGTGTTTGTGATAGAGTATAGCTACAGCCGATCTGAGCATACGGTTGAAAGAGATGAAACCCTAATTTTTAGGTGGGTTTTATACTATAGGAGAAAATTGGATCTTTTTGTTGCTGGTGAGGCTCGAAGCCTCGATCTTATTTATTCCAGCTCTAAAAAATGCATGAAAACGGGTTTCCAAAACCATAGAAAATAACAAATTCGAGTTTTGGAAACGGGCCTTGTTTTAAAACTCTTGGGCCTTTTTTAAAAACGGAAACTAAACCAAACACCCTATTTCTGTTGGACTTTTGGAAAATTTAAAAACTGGCCAAAAAACAGAAAACTAACAAGTTTTCAAACATAGCCTAAGTTGTTAGATTTGGTTTACTCTGATGTTTGTGGTCCTATTGAAGTTGAATCAATATGAGGAAACAAGTACTTCTTGACTTTCATTGACGATGCTTCATGCAAGTTTTTAGAGGTTTCATGCTATGGTTGAAAGAGGGACAGGAAAATCATTGAAGTGCCTTCGCATAGATAATTGAGGAGAGTACATTTCAAATAAGTTTGAAGCACATTGTGCTGATCATGGTATACGACATGAGAAGACAGGTCCTCGTAGAATGAACTGCACACAGTGGACAGACTCAGATGCATGCTGAAGATGGCCAAACTTCCGAAGTCATTTTGGGGTGAAGTTGTTCGCATTGCTTGTTACCTTACAATAAGTCTCCATCAGCTCCATTAGATTTTGAGATTTCAGAGAAGTTGTGGAAAGGGAATGACGTCTCTTACTCCTATCTGATGGTGTTTGGGTGCAAGGCATTTGCACATGTACCAAAGGAGCAAAGATTGAAGCTTGATGACAAGTCAACGCCATGCATTTTTTGGGTTATAGAGATGTAGAACTTGGTTACAGGTTGTGGGATCCCTGACAGAAAAAGTTGTTTAGAAGCAGAGATGTGGTGTTTCAAGAGAATCAAAATTTGGCAAACTTGGAGAAATAAACAGCCTAAGAATATAAGAGCTTTTGACCTTGTACCAGTACCTTCTTTATCTTTACATGCTACAGATGGGGAAGAGGTTAATGACGAAGCTCCTGAGACAGATATTCAGGGAATAGATGGTGTTGAAGTTGAGCCAAAGATAAAGGGTCTTGATTAGGGGGAGCACGAGGAACCCCTAGAGACTACGGTGCCTCAGACACTGAGTTCTATCAAAGAGCGTGTGACATTAGTTAGATACTCACACAATGAGTATATTTTGCTTATTGATGAAGGGGAGCCAGAGATCTTCAAAGAAGCTCAAATTTATAAAGACAAGAATTACTGGGTGAAAGCAATGGACAAATAGATGAATTATTTGCAGAAAAATGACACTTATGAGTTGGTAAAACTTCCTAAAGGTAGAAAAGCCTTGAGAAACAAATGGGTGTTCAACCTAAAGAAAGATGGAGAGAAGCTAGTGATGTACAAGGCTCGATTAGATGTCAAGGTCTTTGGGCAAAAGCAAGGCATTGGCTTTGATGAGATCTTTTTCGCAGTTGTGAAAATGACCTCTATTTGAGTAGTCTTGGGGTTAGTGCCGAGCATGGATCTTGAGCTTTAGCAGCTAGATGTCAAGACTGCCTTTCTTCATGGGGATTTGGAGGAAGAGATTTATAGGTACCAACCTAAAGGATTTGAAGTAAAAGGGAAAAAGCACATGGTTTTCAAATTGAAGAAAAGTCTTTACGGCCTGAAGCAAGCGCCACGGCAGTGGTACAAGAAGTTTGACTTATTTATGGTGGCTCATGAGTAGAAGAGAACTACAGCTGATCATTGTGTTTATGTGAGGAAATTCCTAGATGGTAATTTCATTATTTATTTACTTTATATGGATGATATGCTAACAAGATTCATCAACTTAAAGATAAGTTGTTCATGTCTTTTGACATGAAAGACTTATAAAATACGGACCAAATATTGGGTATGAAAATTATCACTTATAAAATATGGATGATATGCTAACAAGAAAGCAAGGAAGTTGTGATTATCACAGAAGAAATATGTTGAACGAGTGCTTGCAAAGTTCAACATGAGAGATGCTAAGCCTATTAGCACCCCCCTTGCTAGTCACTTTAGGCTGAGCAAGACTACGTGTCCTTCAACCAATGAAGAAAGAGAAGATATGGCAGTGGTTCCCTGTAACATTCCGGAATTTTCTGAGATGTTAACACTCAATCGATCGATAACACTAAGACAATAGTGTTTTCAACCTCAAAAAATAATCCATCTATTGTCAGAGTTACTAAACCATTAATCAAAGTATTTTCTCTCAATATACAATTATATCTGGAAACTAATTTAAACATGAATAAATAAACTATCAAAGTCACCCACGCAAGGGTTCTAACAATTAATACCAAGATTTATTTCCTTTTCTTTCGCTCGCTCAGCTCTAATCCTTATCCGGGCAACTTAATGCCGGCTATGACCTGCAGAAAGGAAGTCAAAGCAGAGTGAGCTTTCGAGAGTCCAGTAAAGTCGATCAAAGACTTGAAACAATAAAAAGGATTTGGACGATTTTATATTTAAGCCAAATAAAAACTTATAAATGGGAACATGACGATTCAGACAATCTTTCTATATACAATCAAATGATAATTTGAAAGGGTTTTCATAGAAAACCACAGCATTTCAATATAAACAAAGGGATGAGTATCAACTCAGTTCCCTTAAATCAATAACCATTTTTTTTAAAACACTTAAAGTGCAATAAACATAAATAGGAAACATTGAACATGAGCAGTACAGAAGCAAAGTCACCCCGACAGTGCTCGATAAGCTTACATATGCATATGTACACTGACTAGTCCATCTAGGTACCAGTTAAACCCATCCAACATACCATCCTTATAACGCCAACAATACAGACCATCCTTATGGCTCCAAGTTACTAACTCATGTCAACTTTGAGAAGTAATAAATAGAATTCAAAAATACTTTACGATGAACAATCAATAAACATATCAAATGAACAATGTATTCTAAGATGAGATGAAACATAATTCCAAACGATCGCTATAAGGCTCAATTTATGGTTTCATGGGCAATTTTAAAATATTTTTATATCAATCAATAAAAATCAACATTCAATCTAGTTTGTAAAACTGTCGTTATAAGCATTTGAAATCAGAATAATGAAATAGGGTCCGGATAGAATTCCTTACCTCGGTCCAAGTTATACAATTCTATGCAACCTCGATCAAGATTCTCTGAATAAACCTAGATTGGCAATCTATTTGTTAGAATACAATATATACTAATATACTATAACCTACTATTCATTACCCAAACGATTCTCATTTTCAGCTCCGAAATCGCTCAACTCAAAGCGCATCTCGCACCCTGCTAACCAAACGGAGAACTCGGTACGCTCTTTAATGCATAACAGCATTACAAATTGATTATAAATTACAAAGAAAACACTTTTATAGCTTACAACATTATAAGAAGTCAAAATATGAATTTTCTGAATTTTTGAATATTTTAAAATTAAGATAATTTCTTTAAATGCAATAAAAACCCATAAATTGCCAAAAAAATTTCCATATGTAAAATAAGTCGCAAAATTTTTGTAATAACCTAAAAATATAGAAATTAAAATCTGAATTTAAAAGGCACTAAAATCATTTTTAAATTATTCATTTTGTTAAAAACAATGCGATACAGAAATCATAGCAAAACAACTCCAAAAATTATCAAATTAAAACTGAGTCTTATTTTTATCATAGAGACATTACTGTAATTTTTCCCAGATCATTTTCAGGGCTTTAAGGCTCCAAAATGATTTTACAAATCTGAAGTTACTTGAAATATTAAAAACACATGTGATTTCAGAAAATTATAAATTTTGCCACAAATTCTAATATAGCCTAACATATTAAAGTGTAAAGTTTTACGTATTAACAATCACTGTACGATATCTCATGCATGTTTCGTACCTGGCGCTAATTCGATACCCATAAACACACACACACACACACACACACACACCTATACACATATCCACACAGTTTACATGCAAATACCTCAAAAACACACTCACATTTCCACTTAGCAAGCAGTCAGGCACTCAATGAACCCACCTGTACAAGCCACAATAGCCCCATGCTTGCTCTCTTTCTCTCCATGTGCTCCATTTCACTCTTAATCACACACAAACACACAAGACTTCACCCGCTCTACTTCTGTATGCACACACACGCACAATATCCTTCATAGCCCCATTTGTGACCTACATCAGCCCCCTTTCTCTTTATTTTCATTCCACTCACACACACAAGACATGCACACACCTCAGTTCTTCACAAACACACACGCCTGAGCTGCCTTGGCAGCTTCGTTCCCTCACCATTCCACAGCTTCACACACCCACATATTCCTCCTCACAATATCAAGGTTACAGCTCTCTCTCTCTAAACTACACCCACAGCTTATGGTCCATGTTTCTCTCTAAAAAACCCACACCTGCAACATTACACCACACCAAAAGCTTCTCACAATCACAGCCCTTCCCCATTTTTCCTTACACTCTGAGGCAACCCACACACACACAGCATACATACACTTACACACGTGCACGACACACCTAACAAACCCAAACCCATTTACAAACCTTCAAACCCACTGCCATCTCTCTCTATTTTCTATGTTTAGCACAGCAGCGCACACTATCTCAGTTATAATCTTCTCACGGCAGACCCATTACACCAATGCACGTAGGTTACACGATCACACATACACCCAGATAAACCCAAAAAAATTGATCCCCACGGCAGCCCCTACGTGGATGTCTCTCTCTCTCTCTCTCTCTCTCTCACTCACTCACTCGTTTTATAGATCTAAACCCATAATCATGAAACACAAAAGAAGGAAAACTAGAGCTTACCAGAAAGTTCGCCGAAAAAACCTTCGTCACAGTGCTCGATCTCTCTCTCCCAACCATGCGCATAATTTTGGAGGAAAAGGGGTTTGGGCGGCTGCCCTATCCTAACTAAGATATAAATATAAAATTCTAGAAGGAAAAATGACCAAAATGCCCCCTATATTTTTGTTAGTTATTTTAAGCGTTACCCGAATCTTATTATGATCGCAAAAAGGTCCAAGTAATTATTTATCAAAAATTAGTATACTTGAAGATTTTATTTGGGTTGTTACCTCATCCCGATTCACTAATAGCCGCTAAAATTTGCTAAACAGAAATATCAATGCTAACGAAAATTTTTGTCGCTGAATAAAATATTGGTGCTAAGTAAGAAAATATTTTGGCTGCTAAAAATTTAAAATAAATTGAGAAAATATCGGGGTGTTACATTCCCTACTCGTCTACAGTAGGGAGTCTTATGTATGCAATGGTTTGTACTAGTCCAGACATTGCTCACGTAGTTGGTGTTGTGAGCCAATCTCTCTCCAATCCTAGTAGAAAGTATTGGGAAGATGTCAAATGGATTCTTAGATACTTAAAGGTTACTTCATGTTGTTCTTGTGTTTTGGGGGTTCTACGCCAGTCTTGGAAGACTTTACAAATTCAGATATAGTAGGTGACCTTGATGGTAGGAAATCTACATCAGGTTTATTATTTACTTGCAGGGGGCTGTGTCATGGTAGTTCAAACTGCAGAAATGTGTTGCCTTGTCTACGACAGAGGCTGAGTACATTGTCGTTACTGAAACTAGTAAAGTGTCCTTGAAACGCCTTCTCTAAGAGTTTGGTTTCAACCAAGAGGAGTATGTAGTTCATTGTGATAGTCAGAGTGCTATAGACTTGAGCGAGAATTCTACATACCATTTTCACACGAAGCACATTGATATTCGCTATCATTGGATATGCAAGGTGGTAGAAAATCATTTATTGAGTATAGAAAAAATCAACACAGACAAGAATCCAGCTGACATGATGAAAAATGTAGTCCCTAAAGAGAAGCTTAAGTTTTGCAAAGAGCTTTCCGGAATGGACTCCAAGTGAGTGGCCATGTTTAGGGTTCCCTCCTCTCATGGATTCTAAGGGGGAGATTGTTAACTAATCCGGTGTCCTCACCCATGAGGTGACCCATTTAAATTAGGTCTCTTTAAGTGGCATCAGGAGTTACCTAGTTTGAATGGGTAATGGCTTCCTTATTCAAGTCTTATAAAATAAATGGAACTCTATCATCTTCTCCAATATTTAGTAGAAGAGTTAGAGAGGAAATTGAGGGAGAGCAACCATTTTAGGAGATTTTTGTTGGGTTTGTCAACTCAAATGGAACCCTTTTGCACTCTCTATTTATTGTGATTTCTCAAATTTGGTGTGTAAATTTAAGAAGAATCATTGCATTGCAAGTTGTTGATATAGTGGATTTGGTTCGGAGTTTGGCCTGTGATTTTTTCTCTTCGGAAGGTTTTCATGTTAAATCTTTGTGTCTTATGGTTGCTTTTTGTTATTTGGGATTGCATCATATTGTTATCTGGGTTTGGCTTGCTTGGCATAATATATTATTATTGTTAATACTGAATTCACTATGACAATTAATTTGGGACAATGAGTTTTGGCTACGAAAGCAAGGTTTTGAAGTCTAGATGAAAGAAACTAGTCCTCCTTTAGATTTGGGACCCCAAATGGACAACTAGTCCCACAATGTATCCCACGTCCCTAGTGATATTTCTTCCACCAAACCTTGCCAAGAATACTGTTGATTTTCCTGCACAAACGGACTAAGAAAAGAAGTAGTGGCATATAATAAGTTACGGGAGAAGATAGCACAAATTTAATAAGAGTATCTCTCATGCCTTTATTCAATAAGAGACCAAATTACCAAGCATATTGGTTTTGAGTTATACAAATCAGATTCTGGAACGATTCCTTTCGATGAGTCATAATATCAAGGTAGGTATCCAGGTAGTTTCCGAGGGCTTGGGGGAAAGTGAATTAGGTGCTTTAGGTGGTATTTGAGGATCCATGAAGGGTTATACTAGGGTCTAGGAATTGAAGGTTTTTTGAGAATTCTCTACCATGGCTGCTAAGGAAGGATAGGGTCCAATAGAGAAGAAACATGTATGGAACGAAGCCAGGAGCTAAGAGGATGGAGGTTCAATGATTACTTTGCTGAAAAAATTTCTCGTGTTGTGTTTAGTGCAGACGGCTCCGATCTATCAAGAGCAGAAAAGTGGGCTACCTATCTTGGAACCTTCTAGACAAGATTGCTAGAGGAGCAAAACAGTGTTCTCAGAGACTTCTCCCATGTACAACTAGTAGCTATTTGAAAAACTAGGGTTTGGGTGCCCTACCTATCTTAAATTTGTCTTTTCGTTGATATGGGATGTCTATAATTACATTGCCTTGCTAATGTGACTCTTTAGGATTACTTTTTATATTTTAACGTTTGGCTTAGTGTAAGCCTTTTGTCAAAGTAATACTATAAAAGAGATTGAAGGAAGCTGCAAAATCATTAAAAGCAAGCGTATCTTTGGCCATCAGTGTTAGGTTATTTCTTATTTTTGATAAATGATAAAAGCCGAACCCAATAACGTGGTAGTGAATATATCAATTACAACCAAAGAATAAATAGGCAAAGTGATTTTAGAGAGTGAGGGTTTGATTTCTCTATTAAACTCCCAAATCCAGATTGCATCCCCCATGTTCCCCCCCCCCCCCCCCCCCCACAAAAAAGGAAAAAAAAAACAAAGATTTCCCTTAAGGGTAGTTTTGTCTTCCTTAAGGGAAAATGGATTTTTATTTATTCATTTCTTACTTGTTTCTTTGCGTTATTTTCATTTTTTACTTGTGGTTGATTTCGTTGTTCAACATCTAATTATACCACCTCCGCATTTACAATCCAAATTTAAGAATTTGGAGGCATATATGGACTTTGGCGGCAATCTTGCACCACCTATGGTGGTAGATCTTTTGGATTAACTGGTGACGTCCCGATAATCGTTATGTGGTGGTGTCTAAGGATCAAATATAGAAGTTTCAGTCTTTAAGATATGAAGGCGGTTCATTCGGCTTGGCCTCAAAGATTATTAAAATGATGGTGTTGATTTGTCACCGGAGGGAAAAAAAAAAGGAAAGAAAAAGGCCTTGACATGGTGGGTGAACTCACTAACTCATGCTAGCACAGATTCAGATTGTTTTTTTTTTTTGTTCTTTTTTCTTTCATATTGCTTGATTTCCTTTTTCTCTGTTGTTCTTATAGTAGATTTGTGCATCAATTTGGCAGATGGTATAATTCCATGCCTTATTTATTCTAAAATTAAGAGTAAGAGCACAGAAATCATGGAACTTCTATTGTACTCTTATGGACACCTCATTTTACAATTCATCGTTTCCTATCATTTGATTGACCTAAACTATATTTTTGCACTTGCATAATCCTAATGGCCAAAATCCAGGTTGTACAAATGCATGTTATAAACTGAATCACTTTTATATGATTCATAAATGCAATCTCTCTTTGGTAAACCCTCAATCATGAAATCATAATTCGAGATGTCTAGGTTTGAGTACCATAACATGTTTTGCTACCAAAGATATTGCCCCAAATTTTTATGAAATTCAAAAACTTTAATTATAAAAATCAAAATGTATATGTGGTGTTATATAAGGAGCACGATATTTCATATCAAGTATAGTCCTCATGGTCGAATCTCTACCTCTCTACCTCTCAAACTCCAAAACACCTCAAAAAAATAGATTTCAAACTTCTTAAATTCAACAACACTATGGCCATTAGATTCCCATTGGTTTTGAATATTGTATAACTCAATAGGTACTCAAAAATTGATGAAGAATGTTCAAATTTGTGCTTTGTTAGTGTTGACTTTTCAAACTCAAAATGAGCAGTGGTTCTCTTTTGTGCATCTAGAGTTAATTAAGTGATCTAATTCGCTTTAAATAATAGAGATACTATCATTAATTCTTTTAAGTTTTGGAAAAATTAGAGGTAAGGACTGTATTTTGTCATAATATCACTTATGCCCTTTGACCAAACGGAATGCTAATTGCATCAAATTTTTTAATGAAAAAAAAATTGTTGCTCTCATGCCTGCCTCTCATATCAACACCACCTATCTAAAGGAAGATCAACACCGGTCTACAACGTCGTCCACCGATAATCACCACCATAGCACCATTCCATGCCATGTTACCTGTAACCACCAACCCAACCTAAACTTGTTTGTCTTTCTCTCCCCGCCACAATTTCACACACCAAAGTATGGCACACACACACACACATGTGCAAGCACATGGATCGACATATCCACACACACAAAGGTTGACGTGCACGCGTGCACACATACAGATCGATGCATACCCTCAAGCTTAAAATAGAGGTTGTGCATGTGTCTCTGTGTGTGTGGGTGTCATGTGCATGTATGAGTGTGAGGGGGTGGATGGGTGTCAGTGTTAGGGGGTGTGTGTATGTGCCTTTGTGTGAGGTTAGAATGATGGGTGGGTGCATGATGGGGGAGTGTCTGTATGCGAGTGGATGGAGTGGGAGGTGAGCAGTGGCAGTGGCAGTGGCAGTGGCAGTGGTGGTGGTGCCGAGACATAGGAGAAAAGGGGGAAGGGTGCAAGAATAAAGAGAGGGGAGAGAGACAGACTAGAGAGATAAATGTACAAAATACGTATAGAGTATCTTAAAAAATTTATTGTCATTTTCAAACTACGAAATCGTCATGAAAGCAAAGCTCGTTAATTAAGGTTAAGAAACCCTATCATTGGCCAAATTTGAAACAAATGTTTAACATTTATTGATACGGGTGTCCAATTTGTACAAATTGTGTCTTTGACTATAATTTTATCCTAAACTCATAATGTTTAGTGATATTATCCCCAAATGATGTAATCGTCAAATTTCTTAAGTGGATGAGGCCATCTCTTGCTCATGCCCCAAATATCGATGCCTACTTCAAAGGTAAGATTAGCTTCCTCGACACATTTAATAACATGGAATCAGTTGTCTATAATTTAACCTTCAACCTTTTTTTCTTTTCAGGCCAACCACCCGCCTTCCAGGGATGTTGTCATGGTAATAAGGAGATGCCCACTTGTGGTGACCACTTGAGATCAATCACTAGATATACCCTAGTTGCAAGTATGCTTTTCAACAGATTGAATTTCAACTTAAATCCGATCAAAGTCCCGTTCTAAGCGAATGTGGTAAGTAATTTTAACTCTCTTTACCCAAAAATTCAGTAACATGATTATCTAATTACTTGGTGGATCAAATAAGGATATAGACTAATCTGATCCGTTAATGGCCTATTCCATGTGATTACACATGTGAAGTACAGGTAACATGTATATATGTACGTTTTCGGCGTCGTTTTTCAATTTGATTCTCCATATATATTGGGGGGAACTCACTATCATTATAGTATCACTTTTGATACTTATGAGGTTTCTTGAATTTTTTGAATACAATCATTCAACTGTAGATATATATGTGATTGAACTTATTTTGTTGGGTTTCTTTTTCTAAAATTGTTCAAAGTCCGGTCTAATCCCATCGGAATCCAACTCTGACAAATCCCAATGGTGACCAATAGTCTATATAATCAGCAAATCCAAATGGTGATCGATAATAATCCTAATCTACCATGGGATTGTGGCATGCTTACACCATCTTTTACTTTCCAAAAATTAGTAACAACTTGTGATCTAGGAAGCACTAAAACCTCTCCTAGGTGGAGGTATTGTGTCCTAAACGGACAGACACGCCGACACATTCCTGACACCGCAAGACAAGTGTCAGACACCTCTAATCAGTGTTTGATTTTTTTTTCCTTTATTTAAATTTTGGACACCGTGTCGGATGGTTTGGGCCCAATATGAGATTTTTTGATCTAATTTCAAGGGTCAATCTGTAATAGATAAAAAAAATATGGGGCTCTTTTTATAAATATGCCTTAATCTGTTGGAGTGATTACCGTCTCTCTCTCGCGCGTTCTCCCTCTCTCTCCCTTTCTCTCGCTCTCCTCGCAGTTGCTATCTGCTGACCACAACGAATCTGTCAAGGGCTCTCGCGGTTATTGCTAGATCTCTCGCTGCTGTTGTTGGTAGATTTTGCCACTGTCGCCGAAAGATCTCACGGCTACTGTCTCCAAAAATAGCGAAGCCATCAATGGCTGCTTCAACTGTCACTAAAGGATCTCGTCCCTAGAGGATCTCGCTACCATCACTAACCAACAGGTGCCCTTCTTCTCTTTGTACCGTTGTGTCTTTCTTTTTTCTTTTAAACTGAAATAGTGAAACCATGTCTAGCTTTTTTTCTCTCTGTACCATCGTGCCCTTTTTCTATGTGATTAAATTAATTGATTTAATAGCTTTAAAGCCCCTTAACAGGTTCCCTTATTGACATTTTTACATTAAAAACTGAAGTATACATGAAATTCATAAATTGGTATCTTAACAGGTCCTATTGTTTATTTATTGTTATTCAATTTTTGAAATGGAGGAAGCTAGTAGTGGTGCATCTGTAGCAGCTAGTATGGATGAACCATTGAAACCGTTGTGGAGATTCGTAGTAAGGACAGGAAGGCTGCGCAAGGGGGAAGAAACTTGCCTTGGAATTGCATTTTTTTCAAAGTGTAGAAGAAAGGATCGTAGACAAGGGTGAGGGCACATCTACTAGGGGTAATCGATGCTGGGGCCAAACCTTGCTCTAAAGTGACAAAGAAAGACATATTGGAGTTCAAAAGTTTGGAGGATGAAGCTGCGGAGAGAGAGAAAACTGCTTCTAATTTTAGGTACCTTTACCCCCTACTAGTGGATTTGGATCAAATGTTGGTATAAGTTCAATGTCCATACAGGAGAATAAAAAAATAAAGGGGACATATAAACTTGAAGATGCTTTTAACAATAAGGAGCGTGAGCAATTAGATCATGAAATTGCTAGGATGTTCTTATGAGGGGTGCCATTCAACTTAGCGAGAATTCATATACTTTTGCCCCTAGTCATTAGCTTGGGGGTTATGTTCCACAAAGTTATAATAAGTTGAGGACCACTCTTTTGCAAAAGGAGAAAAGGAATGTTGATAGGTTGTTACCACCAATTCGAGCCATGTGGAGTGACAAGGGTATAAGTATTGTTAGTTATGGGTGGAATGACTCGAAAAAGAGGCCACTCATTAATATCATGATTGTCTCTAATGGTGCTCCTATGTTTTTTAGAAAAATAGATTGTTCGGGTGAATATAAGGACAAACATTTCATTACCGGGTTGTTGAAGGAAATGATAGTGAAGGTTGGACATGAGAAGGTGGTCCAAGTTGTTTCGGACAGTGATCTTGTTTGTAAGGCTGCTGGGCAGCTTCTTGCTCAACAATTTCTAGGCATTATTTGGACACCATGTGTTGTTCATACTCTTAACTTAGCATCGAGGAACATATGTGCAACCAAGAATGCGGACAATAATGAAATTACTTATATGGAATGTGCTTGGATTATCGATGTTGTTGGGGATGTTTGGGGCAAGTTAAGAATTTCATCATGAATCACTCGATGAGATTGGCAATATTTAATGAGTTTGTGAATTTGAAGTTGCTTGCTATGGCCGAAACTCGATTTGCTTTTGCTATTGTGATGCTTAGGAGGATTAAGCTCATTAAGAGTGGTCTTCAAGCCATGGTAATCAGTGATCATTGGAATCTTATCGGGATGATGATGTAACAAAGTCTAAGTTTGTTAAGGAGAAGGTGTTGAATAATAAATGGTGTGATTCCATTGATTACGTACTTTTTTTCACTACTCCTATGTATGACATGGTTAGGATTTGTGATACCGATGGGCCTTGTCTTCACCTAGTCTATGACAGGTGTGATTCTATGATTGAAAAGGTTAAGAAGGCCATATACAGGTATGAAGTGAAAAGACCCGACGAGGAGTCCACCTTCTTTGATGTGGTGCACAATATTCTTATTGATCGTTGGAACAAGAATAATATTCCACTTCACTGCTTGGCACATTTTCTAAACCCAAGGTAATATCATCCTACGTTAAGATTTGAGTTGCTTTTTTGGCTTCTACTAATGCAGTCCCTTACTTATATATCTAAATGTGTTTATTACTTTCTTTCATAAGGTGCTGTACTCGTGAGTGGCTAGATGAGGTTCCTTTTCGAGTTCCTCCACACAAGGATAATGAGATCAACAAGGAGAGAATGAAATGTCTTCAAAAGTACTTTCCAAACTTGGAGGAGCGCAACAAGGTGAATGTAGAGCATGATGATTTTATTGGGCCTAGTGGAGATTTTAGAAAGTATGATTCCATCTCTAATCGCTATGGTATGGATCCCAAGACTTGCTGGCTTCTTTACGGTGTAAGTGCATCTATGCTCCAAGCCTAGCCTTGACACTTCTTGCACAATCTTCTTCATCATCTTGTGCCAAAAGAAATTGGAGTACATATTCTTTTATTCACTCAGTGAGAAGGAACAAGATGACACCCTAACGTGCGAAAGACTTGGTTTTTGTTCATAGCGATCTCTGTCTTTTGTCAAGGAGAACTCCAAAGTAAGCCGAAGGGAAGACCAAAATGTGGGATGTGGAGGGAGATAATCATGATGGGTTTGAAGACGTGGGGATGCTTTGGTTTGTAGATCTATCATTTGATGAGCCAGAGATGGAAGCTAAAGTATGCAAGGAGGAGAATAATGATGGAGGTGAAAAGGGCCATGAAGAAGATGACATTGTCGATGTAAATTGAGCACTTGGTCGATGGAAAATTCTTAACTCCGTGACTTATTTAGCTTTTTCCTTGTTTTCGTGTTTCCTATTCATATGACTTTGTAAGATTGAAGAAGTTTCTTATGTGATATACTACGTTGGATTTAATGTTAAGCATGACTTGTATTTGAATTCCTTGTTTTGGTAGTTTTCATTATTGTTTGCTATTTTAGATTGTGGAATGTATTTTAAATTTATTAAATATATAATAAAAATATATTAAAAATATCGGTGTCCTACGGTGTCTAAAATATGATATTTTGGAAATTGTGATGTTTGGTATCCCAGTCGGTGTCGGTGTCCGACACGGTTTCCGTGTCCGTGCTACCTAACTTTGAATACATACTTAACTTGTATAAATAGCAAAGTATAAGAAAATTGACGATTAGGTCCAATTTAGTTCATAGACATTCACATGTTTTTAGAATTATAGGGCAAAAAGAAGTCAATTTTTCTTCCAAAATATATGTTGGGATATGAACTTAGCTTGCCTTTCTACAACCAAGCTCTTACGAGAAATAAAAACATCAAGAAACAAGGGAAACTGCAGCGAGTTATTGGTGTAGACTTCAAAATGACCTAAAAGCTTAATTCAATTGGCTCGTTTGAACAAATCAAGTAATTAGAGTTTACCAATCTCTCTGATATAGATATATAGGGTGCTTGAGCTCCGTGGAGCAAATGTTACCTCTTCTTTTTAAACACTTCACCGAGGTAAATGCTCTTGCAAGAACCACATCTTAAAAGGTTGCCATATGCTGCTGTCAAGGTCAGAATCACAACAACACAATCACAATCTATCTAGAGCAACACTAGGACCGCCACATCTAAAGGTCTTCTCCAAAACCACCTCAACTATGGTAGGCATACAATAAAATGGTGCACGTCCAACACCGGAGTTTGCAAACATGAGCTCTAAATATAAGGGATGGATGAAGAAATGGAAAAATTGACATAAATGTTGGAGCCTAACCTAAGATAGAGGTTAAGCCAATAGGTCTTTAGTCCATTGTGCATATCAACCATACAAAGTTTAAGCTCTTTCTTGTATGGTATAAGGTGCTCTAAACATTTTACCAACTCGCCTCCCAGTGGTTCATATTCTACAGCCTTTTAAATGGTTCAAGAGCGGAGCCCCTGAAGCAAAAGATCGTTATGGTCTTGTATGACGTTGGAGTAAACGTGCAGAATGGAAGAAGAGAACCAAAATTTTATGGCTTGACGCACGTCTAAAGACACTGTCTTTAAGGCAATATTTGCCTCCAGTATTCTGCCAAATTTGCTACTGGGTTGATGGCAAATCACCTCCAGGATTACTCAAACCAACAACCTGCAGTCAAAATTGCTCTTCGAAATTGTTTATGTAACTGAAAAAGAGAAAAGGAGATTCTGAAGTTGGGAAATGCAAAACCTAATTTTCTGAATTTTCATAATCTTATTTATAGACTAACAGCCACCCTTTCAAGAAAAGACACAACCATTGAAGGGACTACTTTAGATATACTAACTACGATTTCTGGTGCCTTTCCAGAATTATTTCAAAGTCACGAATTTGTCACTAAAAATAAATGACTGAAAGAAATAATTCAACATGCCATACATTAAGTGCTAAGCGCTTCACATCCGCATACGCGCACGATTGACCACACAATAGCATTCTCAATCTTCCTTCCAAAACATCTCAAAACAATCCAATGGAAGTAACACGTGCTTGCTTATAAAGTGAGAGAGTTTTTTTCTCTCCAATGTGGGACAAAGAACAAGACCTTTTGGGTCTTGAACTTCGCTTACAATACATACAAACACATGATCATAACAATCCATCACCAAAAATTTCCCACCTAGATTAATATGTTAAATCATCATTTACGTACTGATATTTTCATGTATAGTAAAGGTATGTCTCGATTTAATCCCTTACTTAGTACAAATACATCAAAGCTCTAATTAAATCCATTATGGCCTAAGCTTAAACCTGGATTCATTGATATTAGAACCGGATATGCTGTACACATGACGATATTCAAATTTCAGAGAGCAATTCACCAAATAAATAAATGCATTAACAACCATATGCCCCATCCTGGACTTCATGAACATTTACAAAAGTAAACCCATAACTTTTCCTAGAAACGGCTCCATTTCTTATGTTCACATGGGTGAAGTTTCATCTGTGTCCCTATTACTTGAACACTTACATGGAAATTAATTAAACTTCATTAAGAGTTTATAAGTCACCATCTATGTCATCACAGTCAGCACTTTCACATCTTGGACTGGCAAAGTAATTAAGTGCTCCTTTAACCACTTATCAGTAGCTTGTTATTACCCATTAAACCTTAGGAATAGCTTATGGTCAGTTTTTTATTACTAGTGGTCTATTAAAAGGGTTTCTAACCCATCCAACTAGATGTACTCCTCACCTAATCTCTTGAAAGACCTTTAGTTAGAGGATCAACCAAGTTATTACTTGACCTAACATACACTTCGGTGATTACACCATTTAGTATAAATTCTCGGACATACTCATGTCGTAAGCTTATATGTCTTAAGTTATCATTATAAATGGTATTATATGCTCTAGACATAGTCGCCTCACTATCGCAATGCAAATAAATTGATGGCATGGGTTGTGGCCACAACTTTATATGCAATAAAGAATTTCTCTGCATTATGCTTCTTTGCCTGCTGCTGCCAATGCCAAAAATTCAGATTTCATCGTTGAGTGTGTTATACAAGTATGTTTCTTTGAAACTTAAGAAACAGTCCCTCTCGCGAGGTTAAATACCCAACCTGACGTTTTGTTATCGCTCGCATCAGTTATCTAACTAGTGTCAATATACCCTTCAAGTATTGCAGAAAAATGATTTTAAACCAGTCCTTATATGATGGTTCATTTAAGAAACCCAAAGACTCTACAAATTGTTTTCCAATGATCAACACCAAGGTGACCTATGTATCTAGAAAGTTTGCAAACTGAAAATGCTATATCTGGTCTGATATAGTGCATTGCATACATTTGACTACCAATGGCACTCCATATTCTAGTTGGGCAACTACTCTACCAGAATTTTCAGTCAATTTGGAAGAAGAATCATATGAGGTACTCACTTCCTTAATTCCTAATTAAGAAGCATTTTCTCAATGTAGTGTCACTATGTTTCTTAACTTTAATTCCTAAAGCAGTATCAACCTTATTAAGATCTTTCATCTTAAATCTGGAATTAAGATACTTCTTGGATTCAAAAAAATTTTCGAAATTCGTACCAAAAATAAACAAGTCATCCACGTAAAGACATATAATAACGTCATATGCATCTGTAAACTTTAAGTAAATGCACTTATCAACATTATTATGTCTAAATCCATGTTATAAAATAACAGAGTCAAATTTTCATGCCACTGTTTTGGTGCTTGCTTCAAGCCATCAAAGACTTGACCAATTTGTAAACCTTCATTTCATTTCCTGGAATAACAAATCCCTCGGGTTGTTCCACGTACACCTTTTCATCAAGGTCACCACTTAAAAATGCAATCTTAACATCCATTTGGCGTACATGCAACTTCTATAGAGAAGCCAATCTAAAATCTGGTGTACACGTAACTTATATAGAGAAGCCAATGCAAAATGCACTCTGATGGACGTTATTCATGCCACAGGTGCATAAGTATCAAACCAGTCTATGACCTCCTTTTGTTTAAAACCTTTTTGCTACCAATCTGGGCTTAAAGGTTTGTATAGACCCATAAATATTATATTTTCGTTTGAACACCCATTTACATCCAATTGGTTTCGATCCTTGAGGCCATTCAACTAACACCCAAGTATCATTACATAATACTGAGTCCATCTTATCATTGATTGCCTTTTTCCAAAAAGCAACATCTCTAGAATATGTCTCTGGATCATCTTCTATATTTAGTAACATGGGAATTTCCTTGAGAACGTTCTCTCTATCACCTTCCACAAAGAAAGTGATTACTTGAGAGTCTATAAAACCGAGATCCAACATTTTTCTTTTTCTAGCTCTTTGACTTCTCCTAGGTTTCTTTGTGTAATTAGGCACAACACTCTCATTTCTACCTAATGAACCTACATTCGAGTCAGTTTCAAGTGAAATTGTAGGTGCTGAAAAATCAGAATAAGAGTTGAATTTATCTTCAATAAATCAACATTCTAGATTCTACAATGACATTATACTTTAAGTCTGATAGGCATTAGGCCTTGGAATTTTCAACATATCCTAGAAAGACACTTTTGAGAGCTCTTGGTCCAAACTTTGTTCTCTTAGGATCAAGAACCCTATAGAAGGCAAGACAACCCCAAATTAAGATAACTAAGGTTAGGTTTTCTTCCTTTCTATAGTTCATATGGTGAAACCTTAGTTTTCATCGAAGTTATCCTGTTATGTATATGACAAGCTGAAAGTAATGCTTCACCCTAAAAACTAAAAGGCAATTTAGCATTCAAGATCATATCATTTATCATCTTCGTAAGTGTCATATTCTTTTTGTTGCTAAACCATTATGTTGTGGGGCGTAGTATGCACTTTTCTGATGTATAATACCATGTTCTTCACAGTAAGAATCAAATTCAGTAGAAAAAAATTCTACACTTCTATCATTACGGAAAATTTTAATCTTTTTCTCCTTCTGATTTTCAACCTTAGATTTATAGCACTTGAACATGTCAAAAGCTTCACTTTTATGTTTCATTAAATACACATAAGTATATTTAAAGAAATCATCTATAAAAGTGATAAAATTTCTATTGTTACCTCTACTTACGACTTCATTCATTTCACAAATGTAAGAATGCACAAGTTCTAGCAATTGTATATTTCTTTCAGCCTTAGGAAAAGGTTGTTTAGACAACTTTGCTTGAATACAGATTGGGCATTTAGCATTATCCATATGATTATATGAAATCAAACGATGTTTAGACATAAATTTTAATGATTTAAAATCTAAATGAGCTAAACGACCATGCCACAAAGAAAAAGAGAAGGAGTCAACAGAGTAAGCCAAATCAGATGTATTTTTATTAATAGATAACTTAAACATGTCATCACATGAGTACCCCTTCCCAACAAACACTCCACTCTTAAACAAGACCAACTTATCAGACTCGAGCAAGGCTTTAACGCCTTTCTTTGCAACAAAGACTAGCAGATACAAGAGTTTTTCTAATCTCCAGGACATCGAGCACATAAATTAGAACTAGTTTCTTTCCTAAAGTAAACTGAAGTTCAACACTCCATTTTCCCAAAACATTAGCAGAATTATGATTCTCCATTAGCACCGCTTGTTCATTCATTGCCCTTCTTCGTAATCCTTAAAAAATGACTTCTTGGCAAACATGAATTGTAACCTTGGAATCATACCACTAATCAGAATTTTTGCTTGAAGTTACCATATGCAATTCAGTAATCATGCTAACCTGCAATTTACAAGCCATGGCAACAACTTCATTAATGTTGTCTCCATCACATTTGTGTTCGGAACTTCGTTTTGTTCTTCGTGTTATTCTTGTTGGAGTTGCCAGAGTTGTTTGTCTTAGAAAGTTTCCTCTTGTTTCCACTAGAATTTTCATTCTAAAAAAATTTTTTGATCCATAAAGTTCACCTCTGAGTTAAAATTCACCAAAAAATTTTTTTATCACAAACCTGAGTTTCCTCTACAATTCGCAAGTGTTTCAAAATTTGCTCAACTGTAAAATCTTCTGTGGTATGCAAAAGTTTCTTTCTGTAACCATTCCAACTAGGAGGCAATTTAGAAATTATAGCCCCCACTTGCAATTTTTCAGAAACGACGACCTTTATTTTTTCAGTTTGGAAACAAGAATTTGTAATTGATGAACCTGATCCATAACAAATTCACAATCATTCATAGAAAATTCGAAATACTTAAGAGTGAGGAACTTATTTGCGCCTTGCTTTTCAATATTGTGATTTTCAATATTGTGCTTGTTCTCCAAAGCCTTCTAGATTTCTCTATGATACTTGGATGACATAAACAGGTCATAGAAGCGATCCGAAAGTGCATTCAGAATATGTCCTTTACAAACCAGTTCGTCCTCTTCAAGTTTCTTTCACGCTGCTTTAGTCTCATTAGAATTGTAGTCGGTAATTTTTGGGAGTGCTGGCAGACTAGGATCCAGAACATTCTGAACCTTTAGTGCAGTGAGTAAGAACATCATCTTGTCTTGCCAACGGGTGAAATTTGTTCCATCAAAGCTATCCAGTTTTATGAAATCTTGATCCATTACTTCAGAAGCCGCCATTGTTGATTCTCCTTCCTTTATAATAGTGCCTTAAAATTGTTGGAGTAAATGTGCAGAATGGAAGAAGAGGAAACAAAATTTTATGACTTGAAAGGCGTCTAAAGACACTATCTTTATGGCAATATTTGCCTCCACTAGCTCCAAGTTTACTACCGGATTAATGGCAAATCACCTCTAAGATTACTCAAACCAACAATCTGCAGATCGTAAAATTTGAAGATTTATTTTAGAATTGTTCTTCAAAATTGTGTATGTAACTGAGAAAGAGAAGAGGAGATTCTAAAGTTGGGAAATGCATAAATTCATTTTTTTAATTTTCATAATCTTATATATAGACTATCAGCCACCCTTTCATGAAGAGACATAGCCATTAAAGGCGTCACTTGAGAAATAACTGTTACTTCTGGTGTGATTCCAAAATTATTTTAAAGTCACCAAATTGTCACTAAATTAAATGACTGCAAGAATTAACTCCAAAAATTAGTTAAAAATATGGACCGTTAGATCATAAATCAACACGACATACGCGCCCATGGCGGCTAAGTGTTAAGTGCTAAGTGCAGTGCTAAATGCAGTTCTAAGTGCGCCATTGTCCTATTTCCCGCTCATTCAAGCCCATTTTCTGAAACTAGTCGGATGGAGTAGATAATTTCCTAGGTGGAATTTGTCCACGAGCGCCTGTACATGTCCTGGTTTTCAAGACTGGGGCTATCAACCACTTAGTAGATCGAGCAAGTTCGAATTGACGTAACGTAAAACCTATTAGTCCAAAAGCCCTCACTCTATCTATTAAGGTAAAGCCTGAGAGCGCCCACAATAGCGCCACATGGGCACACGCACTCGTATCTTCCCACTAAAATATCTTAGAACAATTTAAATGAAAGTAATATGTGCTTGCTTATAAGATGAAAGAAAGTTTCTTTTTATCTCTAATGTGAGATAAAGAACACGACATTTTGGGTCTTGAACTTCAATTACAAACAAACACATGATAATAACAATATATCACTAACATACGACTTAACTGTAATTCAATATGACTAGATTTGGGGCACACGTGTGCAACTCAAAACATTAATTTTGCAAACCTTTCGAAAAAAGAAAAATTAAGAGCGTTGAAATTTGTAATGATACTTTTGACATCAAAGAAAATCTATACATATATAAAAGTACGTATGGGCTTAAATGGCTAAACTTTTCTTTCCTTTAATTACCCTTTTCTAATTGATATTTTCATAAAAGATTAAGGGTGAGTAAGGGCATTTTTGACTTATAACATTCTTTCCCATTAAATATCTTTTTAAATTAGAGTTTTATTTAAAAATGAGGGTGTTTTGAACTTCTCATAGGATATCAAGCATCTTTTCTTAAAATACTATTATTGGAATATATATGTTTTTGTTAGAATTAAGGATTGTATTGACTTTTGATTAAAAAATTATTTTCACTAAATACCTATTTTTAATAAGTGTTTTAAAAAATAAGGGTGTTTTTTTATCAAGTATCTTTCGTCAAATTATCTTTATTAGAATATATGTTTTTATATTTTGATTTAAACTATAATAGAGTTACTACATCTTCTCCGTCATATTCGATTAAAGAAAACAACTTGTAGAGAACATAGTTTCTAAAGCTTTTTTCGAAAGATATAAATACTGATGCTAAATTTAATATTTTATTAGAAATTCAATCCTTTTTTATTTTGCATTTCATATGTTTATGTTGATGTATATTCTACAGATTTAAATTATTCTGCATGTATATAGATTTCAATATAGACATATTAGTACATTGAAACTGTTGTAAACTTGAAGTTTGATTCTAAATATTTAATACGGACATATTGATATAAGAAAAGTAATAAAACTAGAGTTTTTAGGATTTTGTAAATACATATGTAATCTTCACTGGGGTTAAATGGCTAATTCTTTTTTTTCCCTTAAGATACCCTTTTTAAACTGAAATATTCACTTGAAACATTTTTTCCCATCAAATACTTATTTTGAATTAGAGTGTTGTTAAAAAATCAGAGTGTATTTTGCTTCTCTTAAGACATCAAGCATCTTTCCTTAGAATATCTTTATAGGAATATATGCATTAGTTAGAGTTAAGGGTTCTTTTGTCTTTTAGAAAAAAAATTATGAAGATCTATAAAACCACCCTTGAACTCCGGCATGTTTTTTTATTACTAAAAAATTTTCTATCAAAACCTACTGCTTTCATTCACGTTAAAGCTAAACTACATCGAGCTACTACATCTTCTCCATCATTTTTTATTAATGAAAATAACTTGTAGAGAACAATGTTTTCTATAGCCTTAAAAAATATAAACATTATCTACTTAAACTAGATTGAATATTTTATCAGAAACTAAATCTTTTCTAAATTTTGTATTTCAGATTTGTATGTTGATGTGTATGCTACAAATTTAATTATTATGCATGTATATGTATGTATATATATATATATATATATATATATATATATATTTCGATCTAAACATTTTCTTACATTGAATATATCATAAAACTAAAGTTTAATTTTAGATTTTAATTACAAACATATTAGTGTAAGAAAACTATAGTAAAACTGGATTTTCTTTAAAAAAAAATTAAATGCATAAGAATTGATTTTATCATATAATTTTTTTCCTAATTATAATCTGAGTTCGTGACGAGTACATAATCATATATTCGGATCAGAGTTATTGGAACCCTTATTCCATGACAACATATTCTTCATATGGTTATTGTCTTTCTATGATGTATTATATCCAGAGGTATCATATATTTACATGATAGCATGTGTTTATATGATTATTGTTTTCACATGTTTCACTCTTATAAAGTGATAGGATTAGACGAACTCCAATTAATAAAGGCTCTAATTTTTTTGGCTCAAATGATTAATAACAAGTGATAGAATTAGATGAATCTCAATTAATAAAGACTTCAATTTCTTCGGCTCAAATGATTAATGACCTTTTTTAATTTGAAACTCTCAAGTTTTTATATGCAAGGGGTTAAATAATTAAATTTTTTTTGAAAATATTCTTTTTAATAAGGTGAGGCTAAATTACTATTATTTTGGCTAACTTTAAACATTTTGACACTATCCATTAATGCATCTTTTAGTGGCAAAAGACTATTAATGATGAATGACATTTGAAGAATTACTTTCCTAAGTGATGGGTGGGCATTTTGATCTTTACATCTTTTTAGTATTTTCATTCGGTCAACGGACATAAGCGTTATTTGTTCCAACTAATGGGTATATTTGTAATTTGACTCTAACCTCAAGGTCATGGATGTAATTATCTTATAATTTTCTTAACACTCAAAATCTTATGCCATAGGTAATATATTTTTTTCTATTTTGATGATACAGGTCTTTATTTGATGAATGATCTGGGTTACAAATTATTCTTGATGAACTTTTGTTGAATTTGTATTTATATTAAAACTGTCATGCATATATATATAAATACAGAGTGAAAAACATAGGTTTGTGAACATTATTTTAATTATTTAATTCATTACCACTATCGGATATCAACTTCGCACATACATTTGTAGTATATATTTCAAAAGGACACACAAAGACATATATGTATATATATTTTTTTGATGAGTAAATAAAATTTGTGTTAAAAATAAAAATTTTAAGACAAATATATGCTAAATTACATCTACAACTAAATTAATAGTTTTTTTTACTACTAAGATGAACAAGGTCATGCTAGATAAATATAAAAGAGAGGTTTAAAGTACACTATCAAAAGAAACTTAGACTACATTATAGATTTTTTAATTGAAAAGTAGAAAAAAAGTATAATTAAGATTAAGCGTTGTTTTAGACAAATTGTACTCTAACGTTGGAACTTAAAGGTAGAAAAAATTGAAAAATATTTGCTATGTACTTTATTCCTAAAGTAAGACATACTTGAAACTTATACTCCCTTCGTCCCAAATTATTTAATCATATTTGACGCATGTTTGTTTAAAATATAAGTCTTATTTTACGAGTTTCTCATTCTATTCTAAGAGAGAGATGAGCAGGACAAAATTGATTCAGTAGAGAAAAATAGGTTGGTGAATGACTAAATGTAAAGAGAGAAATAGAATAAAAAAATGTCTAGAATGGATAAACATGTAAAAATGGCGACAAAATCTTTTTTAATTTGAAAACTGATCAATTTTTTTAGGACAATCCAAAAAAATCATTTTTTTTAGATTGAGGGAGTTATAGAATAGATCATTATCAAAACCAAATAAACTGCAGGGGATAACTGGATAGAAAGAAACATGATAGGTAATGAATGATACTGAAAATCATAAGTGATGATATTTTGAACTTTAGTAGTGATGCTTGTAGGAAAAAGTGTCAATACTTCAATATAAACACTTGATATTAATTATCTCTAAAAAATTTCTTCACTTTTATCATTGTACAATCAAACTTGTAATGTTTCGTGAGAGTTAGATATTTGTGAAAGATATTTGAGACTAATTATAATATCAGTGTACCTCAGATAACAAGATATAATATGGAACATTCAGAATTCTGTTTCCTAACAACTTGATGTGACGAAAAAAATAAGTATAATAAATAGTGAAAAATATTGGTGATAATTGATGTGAAAAATTCAGGTTTGAAAGTAAGACCATATTTTGGGTAATGAACTTTTCATATTTTGAGTATTTGATTAGTAGTTAACAACTAATTTGTTATTATTAATTAATTATAATAGTCGTACTAATTAATTTTAATTATCTTTTAACCAAGATTTAGAATATTTTTATTTCAAATTACTATATATTGTGCAAAGCACGTGATCCTTACTAGTATAGTAAAAAATACTTACATAGCAAAAATAAAACATTAATAAAATCAATGATGTTAACATCCATTTAATGGAATCAATGATGGTTTGCAATTAATGATGGTTGAAGGAGTGAGAGAAAAGAGAGAAGAAGTTTTTTTTTGCAAGTAGTAGAAGAGATGTAAAGGATCTCCGGAGTTATAGATGGATTAGAGTTGGAAGTGAGATAGCGGTCGGTAATGAAGCCAAAAAGTAGGAAGATATTTAGATTTTAGGATACCATGCAAATTGCTTCAATGACCATTATTGAACCTTTTCAAGAACGAGAAGAAGGATTTCCAGAAATAGAAAAAAATGGGACAAGAAGAAGTTCAAAAAAGGCCTTATCACATGGTCATCTCTGTTTATTTTAGTATGCATAACCTATTCCTTGCTACAAGACATTGCTATACGATGCCTGGTAGTTTTAGTTTGTATAAAAGATCTCATTCATTCCCTTGTGACTTTGGAGTTTGGACTAGAGCTTTCATTAGTATCCTTTGCTACTTCTCTTTTTTGCTAATGGATTCTCCTAATTTACTTGCCTTCACACGCAAGTCGAATTGGTTACATCTTTTCTTCTTTTACTTTTAGGTTTTTATTTCTGCTTGACTTCAACTTTTTTACTAGAGATTGTTATCATCTCAAAGTACAAAGCATAAGCAACACATATGAGTTGGCTCCGTCCAAAACCCACATGACCACACACTTGTGCTCGAACGCATGAATGATCATTTTGCTATGCGGATTCTTGTCATGACTTCTCCACGAGAGACATCGGTACAACTAAAGTGTGCCACGCTCTCGATTTAGAGTGTGCTTTGACGCTTTACTTGTTCGTTCTCCGTTCATCCTCTCACAACGTTTTTCATTTTCGCTACCGTGCAAGGATCATGTCCAGCCTGCCCCTTCCAAGACACTAACTCCAGTGGAGACTCCAAAATGGAAGCCCATTCAGTAGGCACATTCTTCTAACCGGGTCCCCTGGAAAGGTTCATGCACGGAGGAAAAGAGAAACATAATCCTAATGGAATAATCATTTTGGATCCTACTTTATGGAAGGAGGCTGATTTTGGGGGACCTTACGCCAACATTGTGATACAGGAAAGGTTGTGGCCTCTATGCTTTCACGTCTCTCTTTCGCCTGCTGATCTATCACTTTCACTTGGATAGTTCATGGATTCTTGTCCAAACACTTCTTCTGGTTATGCAAAATGAAAAAGTAGCATCTTGAGATAGTTCAAAGGGGTTATAATAATTGGATATAAAGTCCGACTTTAGAGTTTCAAGCAATTAAAACGTACACATTTTCCTGATTCTTGCTTATTTCACTGTAGCCATGATTAGTCCAATACATCATAACTGTCGGTAATATTCTCATCATTTCATTACTACGATTATTAGATCTTCATATTATCCAGATGATACAAATTAAATAATTGTCCATTATTTCTTTGTCTAGCAAATGGGTTGCAGGGTAGACCATACTATTACCATGTGCTTTCCTTTCCCATCTACATGAGTGTAACTCAAACAAAAACAAGGTGGAACCAACTTTTACCCCCAAAATATCAAAGGGTCTAAGCGAATGTAGAAACTTCTTCATCCCCAGAAAGGGACTGAAGAATCTAGAATGTTATCTAAATGCATAAACGTCCATCAACACTATTTGTAATTGTGCTCGTTTTAAAATTATAGGTAATCCTCCCTTAACATTTATACAATGTTCATGGGAAAGATTATTTTATGTTTTGTTAAAAAGTCAAAAACGTCTCTTTGTAACTATGAAGATAATGCCTTGTCTCGATGTCACATGCACAAGACCTGCCAAACGACAATCTCAACACACCAAACATACTGCTATCCAGTATCCATCCCTGCCTTAGCACCATTCCTCTTATCTCCCTTGTCCCTTGTTGTCAATCCATGCAACAAAACCACAGTACAAGCCCATTCTATTGATTAAATCTGTGGAGAACCACAGGTTGTTTAATATACCTGTGCCCCTGTCCAACCAAAAGAAGAGAATAAAAGAAACATCCTTGTTCCATAATAGAGCTAACATGTCAAAACTAGTAATGATGAGTCAGTACCCCATTTTGATAGAATGAGCTGCAATAGAACAGTAGCAGAGAAACCTCAAGATGTCAAGCAATGCAATTACCATATTTCTCTTGTTCCTCAGCATATCCTGTTTCCAGCCATCTCAGCTTTGAACCAAGAAGACCTCTTTCTACTTTCATGGCTTTCAACAATCAACTCCTCTTCTTCTGCAGCTTTCTTTGCTTCATGGAATGAAACCCACCAAAATCCATGCAAATGGGATTACATCGCATGTAATAATAATGGGTTTGTTTCGGATATAACAATCAACTCCGTAAATCTTCCAACCACCTTCCCCACTCAGTTTCTCTCCTTCAACTTCCTTATCACTCTTATCATGTCCAACGGAAACCTCAATGGAGAAATCCCACCTTCGATTGGAAACTTGTCATTGCTGACTACTCTGGACCTCAGTTATAATGCTCTAACAGGCAAAATACCACCTGAAGTCGGCAAATTATCTGAATTGCATCTCTAATCTCAAACTCCTTGTAAGGTAGAATTCCATCAGAAATTGGGAATTGCTCAAAGCTTCAATAGCTTGAATTGTTTGATAACCATCTCTCAGGGAAAATACCAACAGAAGTTGGGCAAATACGGGATCTGGAAATTTTTCATGCAGGTGGAAACCAAGGAATTCAAGGAGAAATCCCGTCGCAGCTATCAAACTACAAAAAGCTAGTTTTTCTTGGCCTTGCGAATACTGGAACTTCAGGGCAGATTCCATACAAATTAGGAGAACTGAGGAATCTCAAGACACTATCAGTTTATACAGCAAATCTTGCTGGTAGGATCCCACCAGAAATTGGTAACTGCTCAGCCTTAGAAAACTTGTTCCTATACCAAAACTTAATCTCTGGAGGAATTCCCAGTGAACTTGGTTATCTAAAAAATCTGAAAAAGGTGTTATTGTGGCAGAATCATCTGTCTGGTACTATTCCGGGAGATCTTGGGAACTGTTTGGATCTGACAGTCATTGATTTTTCTTTAAATTCTCTGATTGGTGAAATTCCTCAGAATTTATCAACTTTATATGCACTGGAGGAGCTTCTTTTGTCCGACAACAATATCTCTAGCATATTTCAACCTTTCATTGGCAACCTTTCTAGCTTGAAGCAGCTTGAAGTGGATAATAACAACATTTTTGGGGAGATCCCACCAACCATTGGAAAGTTGAAGGAGCTTTTTCTGTTCTTTGCGTGGCAGAATCAGCTTCACGGCAGCATTCTGACCGAGCTAGCATACTGTCAAAAACTTCAAGCTCTTGACCTCTCACATAATTTCCTCACTGGCTCACTTCCAAAGTCTCTCTTCAACCTCAAGAACTTGACAAAATTGTTGCTGTTATCCAACAAGCTTTCTGGTAGGATTCTGCCTGGTCTGGGTAATTGCACCAGCTTGAACCGTTTACAACTGGGATCAAACATGTTATCTGGTCAACTTCCCATAGAAATTGGGCTCTTGCAGAATTTAAGTTTTCTCGAGTTGTCGGAGAATCAATTTATTGGTGAAGTCCCTCCAGAAATCGGCAACTGCATGCAACTAGAAATGGTGGATTTGCATGGAAATAAGCTCCAAGGCATGATTCCTACCACCTTTGAATCTCTTATTGAACTTAATGTTTTAGACTTGTCCATGAACAGAATATCAGGCACCATTCCGAAATTCCTCGGCAAGCTCACATCATTAAACAAACTTGTATTGAATGGAAACTACATCACTGGTTCAATTCCTGATTCACTAGGCCTCTGTGAAGATTTGCAGTTCCTGGATTTGAGCAGCAACGAATTGAGTGGATCAATCCCAGATGTCATAGGTCACTTGCAAGAATTAGATATTTTGATGAATTTGAGTTGGAATTTATTGACAGGACCCATCCCAGAAGGCTTTTCAAAATATTCAAAACTTGCCAACTTGGATCTCTCTCACAACATGTTGACAGGAGGTCTGCAAGTGCTCAGTAACCTCGACAATCTTGTTTCTCTGAACCTGTCGTACAATAATTTCTCGGGTCTGCTTCCTGATACTAAATTCTTCTAGGATCTACCTGCCAACATTTTCCTTGGTAATCAAAAGCTCTGTATTAACAAAAAAACATGTGCAATGTCAGTAGAGAACTACATCACACAAAATCCAACAGGAATCTTACAGTCTATTTCTTACTTGGTGTAGTGGTAACTACAATTATCTTGATTTTAAGGGTTGTCTTGTATATCAGAGCTTTCGGTGCAAGTAGCAGGAATACTGATGAGGAAAGTGGCTTGCAATGGGATTTCACCCATTTTCAAAAGCTTAACTTTTCTGTGAATGATATCCTAACAAAGCTTTCAGATTCAAACATTGTGGGAAAGGGTTCTTCAGGAGTAGTTTATCGTGTTGAGATTCCAATGCAACAGGTTATTGCAGTGAAAAAGTTATGGCCCAAGAAAAGTGGTGAGATTTCGCAGGAGTTGTTTTCTGCAGAAGTTACAACCCTAGGATCAGTAAGGCATAAAAACATAGTGAGGCTTCTTGGTTGTTGTAACAATGGGAAAACTAGGTTGCTCTTGTTTGATTTCATCTGTAATGGAAGTTTGGCAGGATTGCTCCATGAGAAGAAGATATACTTGGACTGGGACGTAAGGTACAAAATCATAGTGGGAGCTGCTCATGGTTTGGCTTATCTTCACCATGACTGCATAACTCCAATAGTCCATCGCGACATAAAGGCCAACAACATTTTGGCAGGAATGCAGTTTGAAGCTTTTCTTGCAGATTTTGGAATAGCAAAGCCCGTTGATTCTGCCAATTGTTCAAGAGCGCCCAATGTCATAGCAGGTTCTTATGGGTATATAGCTCCTGGTTAGTATATACGCTTTGACTCTTCCATATATTTCCCCATGCGATTTCAACTAATCCATGCACATAGTTTAAAAGAAGTGGAGTAATCCTGTGAAAGGATTGCCACCAAACAATAAAATTACTTGCAAGTATATCTCAGCTACTTACATAAGACAAAGGTTTCAATATATTCATTAAGGGAGAAAAAAAGAAACTTCTAAATACTATTAGTATGTTCCAGGATACCACAATAATTTCATCATGCAAAGTGTCATTAAATTTTGGGCTTTAACAATTTTTGCCATCAAACTTCTTTCCAAATACTACTTCAATAACAGTAAGGTATGCAAAAGTGTAATGGCGTAGACTGATTACATTTCGTCTGAAAGTGCAGAATATGGATATAGTTTGAGGATTACAGAGAAGATCAATGTGTACAGCTATGGCATCGTTCTCCTAGAGGTCCTGACAGGGATGGAACCAGCTGATCAACGGATTTCAGAGGGTGGTCACATTGTTAGTTGGGTCAACCAGGAACTGCGAGAGAATCATAGGGAATTTACATCAGTTATTGACCAACAGTTACTTTTGCAGTCTGGAACACAGATACAAGAGATGTTTCAAGTGCTTGGGTAGCTCTCCTCTGCGTAAACCCTTGCCCAGAGGAACGACCCACCATGAAAGCTGTCGTCGCAATGCTCCAAGAGATCAGGCATGAAAATGAGGAGTTGGACAAAAAAAATTTCCTTGGCAAAGGATCAGTATCTAACCCAAAAGCAGCAGTTCATTGGTCAAGTTTTTCCAGATCATCTGAACCTCTCATCCGGTCCCCTCGCCAGTTGCCATAGTTACCCTCAGATTCTTGTGTATTGAGTTAATTGATTCTTTTCAAAAAAGAAAATGTATATATCAGTACATTATCAATCGCTAATTGGATTTTGTAGCACTCTAGTTTGTAAATGAGTTTCTTAAGATGTTCATCCCAACTGGTGTATAATGTTCATTCCTATAAATCTTAGTTGCACCAAGTGGGGGGGGGGGAGCATGAGCTGGTGGGATATTTGGTAATGAGGTTCCAGGGTGGGAGTGTGACTACAAATGAAGTATCCTGCAACGAAGTCCCAATCAATTTCTTACTCAAGCTTAAGATTATCTTCTTTCCTTTGGAGGTATCACAATAAACTAACATTTATTTCAAATGTTGCATTTTAAACATCTCACGAACTTTTTTTTCCTCAAACAACTAGGGCAAGTTACACTGTTGATGCATACACCCAACTAAAACAACATGCTTTCTAGATACAATCTCAAGGCTAACCATATTAGAACGATGTGTTGCTAAGGGAAATTTTACCAAGCAGCAATAGGCACATGCGGTAGAAACATGTCACAGGGGTGCTTTATTACTAAGGCTAAGTATTAGAACAGCTCAGATATATCACATCAAATGCTAGTTACCAAACTGGGGACCAACAGAAAAGATGCATAGTTTTCAAGCCCAATGGGTAGTCTGCAGGGATATGACCTGATAAAAAGCGTGATTTGACAAACTCTTAGTTAGCTTGACCTAGATGGAACAAAGAATTATGTGAAGCATATGGACCATCATTCCCTACTCATTTTCCCATCTATTTCAACAAAGATAAAAAATATAACATGCTCCATGTTCTTGCAAGATACAGTGCTTTTGGTCATGTGACATCAAATCCTCTGGCCCATAGGTAGTCAAAAGTACCTTATCAAATTCCAAAGGCTAAGAAGCAACAACCATGAGTAGTTCTTCCTACATGGTTTTTTGCCAATAAAGCAACTATCATTTTGTAAGCAACAATCCTCAAACTGATGTAAGTTCAATCCACTGCCTTTTTTCCCCACCTTAAACAGGTAAGTAAACCTTTTCGTCTATATCTTGTAGAATTGTTTTCACAATTTTTTTCACTTCCCCCTCCTCAGTACCAAACATATCACATGAAGCCATGTACTAACAAGTAATTCTTCACTGTACGTATCTACAGTACTGGTCTAAAAATGCCAACTCCCCACCCCACATGTTTCGCACCAAAAGGAAAAGGGGAAAAAAAGAAACTATCACAACCAACATCTTAATCATCGATAAATGACAGTATTATTTCAGTTGAGACTACTTCCGTGTCTGATCCCTTAAAAGGGTTAATAAAATTAAAGGAATGAGAAATCTGTAATCAAAGACTCAAGAAAGTGCAAGTAGGAACAAAATGTAGCCACGTCCAAATCTTAAGTTCCATAGTTAGATAATCTAGTAAGGTGGAATTAATTCATCATAACCATGTACATAACTAGCTGCAGAAGATTATGCAGACGCAAAAGTATATCAAGTTTGTCAGGAGAAAACAAACTGTCCAAGATAATAAAATAAAGCAAGTGTTCCACAATAGACGGTTGGAGAAAGTAATTCTCCTAACCCTATGACCTAAAGAGAGCACAGAATGATGACTTGAAATTACACAACAAAGAAAACACAACACTTCAGTGACATACAAATTTCAGCACTACAAAGTTGAGGCAGAGAGGGAACGACTGATCACACAGTGGCCCTTGTAGAAACTTTGATATTCCAGCATGACTATATCCCGCACTTCCTGCTAGCCCGTAAATTACATGCATATAGGTAAGTAATCAGTCTTCCACACTACTTATGGAATCTGAACAAAATTAATTTGTCTGTTACTAGTAAGTACGAGAGAAAAACAATTCATGACAACAAAAATTTTTTACAATTACGTCAAATGATGTTGTTAGTCAAACTTTGAAGCCCTCAAGGGATTCCGAGTTTATCTTAAAAATCTTCTAAGCTAACATTTTAAAGGAAAGGTTGAAAAATATTCCCGACCCCTTAGAAGAAACCAAAATGTGTATTTACATGTAAGGTAACATGATGCATACACCTTATGTTACTAATATCCATCATGAACATTTTTATGCTTTATTATCCTTTTGTACACAGCGCATATATTCTACCCAAAACATGATTTCATAGTTATAAGAACTCTTATCATATCACACCTCAAATTGAGTCAGTACTTCTAAGTTTGCTTTTTACTCGACTTCATTGATTATGCCTTAATGAGAGGCATAATCTTCCTTCACATGGGAAATGTTAAGCTTTCCTCCATCATGGACTTAATTCTAAATGGCATAAAAGTCTATAAAAGTTGTTCACAAATAAGGCTTTACCTCATTTTATTTCTTTTTCTATTTTCCACAAAATAAACCCAAAAGCCTCATAGTGTAGAACCTGCCTTCATTGCACCAGCAGTATAATCCAGAGACATGCTTTGAGATTTATACGATGTGTAGTTTGTCTGCAAAGATGAAGCAATTATCCTCATGATATGCACAAAAGAATTATGTTTGTGATAGCAGTAGATAAACAAGAATTAATTCTAACTCCGTATTCCTCGAAAAAGTGATACTGTTGATGGTAGCTTCGCTTAACCTTATCCCCTTCTAGGAGTATTTTAGTGATAGATTAGTGTTCTTAACCAGTAGAAAAGGGCGTCAATCGAAGCGAACCATGTACTATTAATTAAAATCGTTTGTTAAGCATGACATACATTGTCGACCCATTCTCTAAAAGCTTTTAGATCGGAAGGTAACTTAACATGGTACCAAAGTTGTTTGGCAAGTCGCGCTTGCATTTGGTCCCCATCTGTGGTAGTGCCATACGCACATCTCTGTATCATTAAACTTGGTGCCGGTGCATCTTCATTTCTCCAGGTGCAACCGGGCGCTTGCATCTGAGGGCAATGTTAAACATGATTTACATTGGCGGGCACATTCTCTAATTACTTAAGCTTCTAAGAAGCATGCTAACTTAACAGTTTTCATTGCTTCGTTTCTTTTTGTGCCTTACTGGCACTCAATTTTTTTTATTAGGATCATCTTATTCTTACTCTTACAGTAGGATTGAGAGTTAGTTCATGTGTAACTGGCTCATAAACTGATATCTCCTCCCCCCACCCCCACCCCTACCCCCACCCACACACTCCCCAAAAAACACCACACCCACCTTAAAATAATCTGCGAAGACAGAGGTTAAATTGTTCATAGTTCCAAAATCAAAGATATGGATTAGATTGTCTAACTCTAAGCTTACAAATTTTTGATTCTCAATCTGATGTGACATTTCCTTCTATAAGTGACGACAAGTTTTCCTATAGAACACAAAGGAATGACTCACTTCCCCTACAACAACAAGCACCCGGATTGCTCGTGACAACTCGCTTTAGAAGATGATCAAATATCAAATGAAAACCCATCTCAACCCAAAACCTAAATTTTCCATAGAAGAAACTTAACGTGCAAAACTATTCTTGTCTGAGTACAACAATTGTTCTTACCTATATAGGCTTCAGCTGCATTGTGAACCCAGGCCAAACTTCCATATGTGTCTTATTTGTTAGTATTTCATCTCGTTAATCCTTCCATAAATGCTGGAACAATTAAAAAGAAAGAAAACAGCACATGCACTTGATATCTGAGCAGGTGGAGAAGGAGAGAAGTTGAACCTCCTCATACTAACCAAAAGACAAAAAGGGTTTTTCTGCTTTGAAAGCTTGTCCACCCTCCGAGGAATTGTTATACTGTACCTCAATTTGAAACTACAGGATCATCAGTAATTCGAAAACTGCTCAACAAAACTTTCGAAACAACACTGCTTTGTACACTTCCAAGGATTTATCCAAAATCCAAAACCTTTTTGAATTATCTACACTATTCTCCTCGACTTATTTACTTGAATTTCAAATACTCTCTCCGTAATACCTTGATTGATCGCCTTTTTTCAAGTAGATTAAGAATTTATGTCATATTCCTTCTAGAGAAAGGAGGAAAAGAAAGTGAGTCAGATAGAAATGAATTAGTAGAGTATTAAATGTAAAGAGAGAAATAGAATAAAAAAAAGTGTAAGAAAATAGGCCAGAAGAGAGCAAATGAGTTGGTAGAGAATTAAATATAAAGAGATAAATTAAATAAAAAAGCATGAATAGGGTAAATATGGAAACACTTATAAAATCTTTCTTGATTCTTGTGAGACAGCCAAAAAAAAATATAATCAATTTATATGAGATAGATGGAGTATACCTTTAATGACATTTATGAATCTATATAGTCCAGGTAAATTAGTTTTCTTGTCAACGCGATCTGACCGTCTATCTATAATTTATGAATGGTCTAGATTAAATCTCCTTCTTCAATAGTTGTAGATAATCCTAGTATTTTAACATATTTGCAATCTGACCCCAAAAATTTTTAAAAATATAATTTTATGCATCTAATACTTTGTAACATACAAAATAAAAATATAAGGTTATTTTAGGATATAGCGTGACTTACAGAGATGTTGTTCTTGGTTTTTCAAATGTACGTCCGCCATGCTTCTTCTGTTACTTTCTGTTATCCAAGCTTTCACTAAGTGGACACACAGTTCATCGCCCTTCGTTCCTCATAATTGGCTAATGCTATAATCAAGCACTCTAAAGCTTTCAGGATATTGGTTTGAAAAGTGCAATCGAAAAACCTCGTATTAAAATCAATACTTCTTTTATTTATACTGGAAAGGAAATACTACATACGAGTAATAAAAAGGAATGGTTCATTCTATTGTTGCACACACTAATTCTTACCACACTTCACACTCTTAGCACTCTTCACACATTTACACAGTTCACACTCTCTCAAACTTCCTCTGCCTTCTAACTCTTACCTCGGCCCATTTTATAGATGAAAAAAATCAGGCACATAGGATTCTTCAACAGTGAAAATTCTCTATTATTTTCTGTAGGGTCATTTTCTTTTTTATTATGGCATACAACTTTATTCTCCTTCCCACTTGGCCTTGTCATTTTTCGCTGGCTATTATGTCCATTTCAATCATGCTTATCATGTGGTCCCAAATCTTCTTGTACAGCTCAGAAGTTTGGCTAGGCAGATCTGGTTCTTCTTGTCATTGACTGTTGAACTGGTCATAGAGTTTTATTACCTGATCTTGACCCTGTTTGGAGGGCTCTATGGATGCTACTCTTCATCCCTTCAGGATTACTGTCCTTCATCCATCGCAGAAACATGCTTCTTGAGGGAAGGCTAGTATGTCTTCAAGAAATTTATCGACAATACTAATTCTATCAAGCTTGTCTTTTTCGCATTATATGCGTCCCATAGTCCATTCTTGTGTGGCCGGCAAGGTTTCATTAACCCTTTATTAGCTAACGGATACATGAACCAAATCTGATGTGGCTGATAGAACTTGGTATCGCTTCTTTCAGCCAAGGTTGAATATATCTGGCCTGTGATAATCTGTTGACTGAATCCCAAAACTCCAAGAGCATGTCGAACTATAGCTGGTAGATCGTTGATGAGTTACCAATCGCCTCAGTCTATTTTGATTGTGTCACTAGTCCATGTTCAGTCCATCTAAGATTAATTTTGCCTAATGGTAATGTGAGGCTTGGCCATCAATTATCCCAATTCATGAATTCTTGTACTTCTAGGTTACAAAGAATCTCTTCATGTTCATTTTCCTTCCTAGCTAGTTCTTTTATTGTAGTAGCGATATTAGATGGGAGCATTGATTCTAGTTTTTCTAGCAATCGGATTCTTTCTTCTTTTTCTTGTAGGACAATCATTCCTTCCTCGTCATTTATATTAAGCCTTTTTTCTAAGTACTTAACATAATCGGTTAATTAAGTGAGGGTTCTTCATAACTCTTTTCGATAATTTTTCCTCAAATAGTGTCAGACATTTCGAAAGAGATTTTTGTTGTCTTCATATAACCTTGGATCATAAAACAATTTTGTTTTATTTTCATTGGCTTGTGTCATAGTAGCATTTTGCTTTGAAGATTTTTCATGTTCGTCAGTTGTCACTTTCTTTTTAAATCCTTGTTGTTAGGATATTAATCTTTTATTTTCTTACCCACTTGTTTAGAGCGCCTTGCTGTAGAGGTTTCAGCCTTACTCTCTTTATTCCAAAACTTATGCATTGGTTTTGAATGCTTAGTCTTGTATCGTCCTGTTTTAGGGCTTTCGGGTTAGTACTTCCAACCATCCTCTTTCGCTACTGAGGGAGGATTTGTGAGTGACAAAGAACTTTCTTCTTTCTTTTTAGGGTAAATGACGTAGTAGTTCAATTTCCATAATGGTTCTCCCAGTAGACCGACTTCGAGATCTCCTGCTTCATACCTTTCTTTTAAGGCCTTTTGAGTATTCTTTTTTGGGGTAACAACAACTCCCTGCATGATAAAGCATAATTCCCTAGTTAGGCTATCTGCAAGTGCATTTTTGGGTGATGAGATGTATTCTATATCAAAAGTATAATAGCTGAACCATTGTTGCCATCGATAAAGCCTTGTTTGACTAACATCTCTTAGGTGTCTTTTGAGGAAAGCTTTAAAACACCTATAATATGTTCTGATAAGGAAGTGTTCTAAAATTAGAAATATATAAAAAGCTTTTATGCCACATTTTATAGCTAAAAACTCTTTCGTTTATGTGATATCGAGTTTCTGCATCCTTAAAGGTTCCACTCCAATATCCATATAGCTGTTCTGCAGCTTGATTAGGGGATATTGCTTTTAATACTGAACCCCAACAATTTTCAGAAGCGTCAGTTTCTAGAACTAACTTGTCTCCTCGTTTAGGCAAGCTTAATTTTGGCAGGGTTTTTACTGACCTTTTATCCATAGAACATTTTGGGTGTCTTCATCTTCCCATATCCATTTTTCTTTTCTAAGCTTTTTACTTAAGGCTTCTGTTAGGCTTGATAGATGCGGGATGAATTTTCTCGCGTAATTTAACAACCCAATAAATCTTTTAAGTTACTTTGCATCATTAATTTGTTCTGAAAATAGCTTAATTTTTTTAGATGTGTGATCTTGAAAGACAATTTTTCTACTGTCTTCTATTCTCAATCCCAAGAGGTTAATGATGGTTTGTTCCCATTCACATTTCTTTTGTGATAATACTAATCCATGGTCAATGAATTCTTGTGCTATCTTTTTTAGATGATTTCTATATTCTTCTCTGGTTTTTGAGAATACTAATATGTCATCTATATATACTACACAGTAATCTCCGTGTCTTCTAAAAATGTTATCCATCCTTATTTGGAATAAAGGTGGAACATTTTTTAATCCGAAAGGAACACTGTCCATTCATAATTTCCTTGTGATACACTAAAGGCAGTTAATGGAATGGATGATTCTTTCATTTTGATTTTCCAATATCCGCTTTTTAAGTCAAACTTCGAAAAAAAATTGGCTAGCTGAATTTTGTTTATCAGCATATCCTTGTTTAGAATATTATAGCCATATTTAACAGTTGATGTGTTCAAAGCTCTATAGTCTATGACTAATCTGGCTTTTCCTCTAGCCTGTTCTGCATATTTTTTACCATGAAAACTAGACTTGAATGAGGACTCGTTGGAACTTATTAACCCTTTTTTAGTATTTCAGAAATCTGTCTTTCAAATTCTTGAACCATCTCAAGACTATGTTGCATTGGTTTTACATTAACCACATAATCTTTATCCTTGAGGGTCAATGTCACCCAAGGTTCTAATACCAGTTGGGTATGGCCAAATTTTCCTTTGGTTAGGAATGACATATTCTAATCTTGAGAGGGGTCACTTTTAGTCTTTTGAGAAGTATGAGGTGTTTCAAGTGAAAAAATTACTGCGTGGAATTGGGTTTAGGGTTTTCACGCATGGGAATATCTTTTAACAACTTGACCGAAATTTAATAGGTGCCCTTGTTGAAAGGTGAACGAATACGTTTCATTTCTCTCTTAGAGATATGACAATTTCCCTAGAAGATGTAGGGTTCATCTTAAGATTACCGATGACGAGACAGCCGATAATTGCTTATCCGTCAAAAGCATCGAATAAGAGAGCCGCTAGGGACTTCTTTAGATAGATACCTGAAGATCAATTTATCACTGGTGGGATAAAGTCGAAGTGGTTGCTAGATATTTACAGGGTTCTATTAGAAAACTACACGGATGAGATGCTTGTGCTGTACACACAACCTTTCCTCTTGTAGGTGATGGGGGTAATTCTATTCCCAACGACGTCGAAGAATACGGTCAGCGTCAAATATATACAGTTGTTAGGTAACCTGCAAGAGGTTGGGGAGTATGCCTGGGGTGCAGCAACTCTTGCGTACATGTACCGAGCATTGCACAAGGCAATGGGACTCAACTCCAAATCTATATGTGCTTGTCTCTTGCTATTGCAGGTATATTATATAAATCTTGATTACGTTATCGATATTTTTTTATTAGTCGGTGGACAATAAATTTTGACAATACTATATATAATTTGTCTTTGTTCCCAGGTGTGGTCTTATGAACACATTGCTACCAGCTCACCCAACCGTAGGGAGGGAACAAAAAATGTGTGGCCTTGGTTGTGCGCTTGGGAGTACAGCCAGGCAGAGCTATTACCCGTGGAGACATGATCTCCATCACAACATTACGCTCTATCGGGGGAGTTTGACTCGCTATCTCCAGGCCAAATGCGTTGAGCACCATACAAACGTTTAGAGTGACGGGTGGCAGAGTCGTTCGTCTTCACGCTCTTCGGGTTGTAACGCACACCCCTGATCCACTTTGAGGTTGTGGAGTGGCAGCTGTCAGATCAGGCAATGCACCGTTTTGACTGCTTGCTGGGATTACCAGCCGATGCTTCATATGTGAGGGTTAACAAGAACCCACTGGGTGTTGGACGGTTTGGCAAGGTAAATGCACACGAATTATGTGCAGCTGAAATTGAGGTTTGAGGTTCTTGGCAGGACACACTGGCGGCTATTGTGTCAAAGCTTGACCCCATGATTAACATCGAGCAGTACAACGACTGGTACTATAGCATCACGTAAAAAAGAGTAGCCCTAATAAGGTTTGAACGACGGCAAAAATACCACCCTAGGGGTCAGATCGATGAGCGTAGGGCATACGATCTCGTAAGTTGCCCAATCAATGATTTTCATTGGATTTAATGATTCTTGTTTTACATTCAATCTCGTCTGTTTTGTGGTTATACTTATTATCTCTTTGGATGTAGGTTAATGCCTCACTCACCTTCTTCTAGAAGCTAAGTGAACGAAAGGATCTGGTGGATGCCATGGGATTAGAACCTCGCCAACAGGCTGATGCATTGGCGTTTGGCTGCGGGGAGTTTGTGTGCCATTATACGGGACACCCTTCGAGCGTCAGCCCAGGAATGGACTATTCGGGGTGGCAGCCTCTCCATGTGAGTGAGGGATACGATGATCCCTCGGGGGAGACATAAGGGGTGAGTGAGGGAGTTGGTGGTCCCTCCGTAGCGGGACAGGCTGAAGCGTCATGGGATGACATTTTCTTTGCTTTGGGACTCGGAACCACTACCCCTCTCTCTCAGAGTCAAGTCACACAAGACTGGCATTTCGTAAACATCAATCTCTCTAAGTCAATGCCCATCATCTTGTGGGTCGGACATTCCAGCCCCCCCCCCCAGAGGGCAATATCAGCTGGCCGACCCCCCGAGAGGGTAATATCCCCCATTTCTCGCCCCTCCTCTCCCAAAGGGGAATATCCCTCTATCTGCCCACCCAAAGGGCAATATTAACCCGTCGCCCCTCTCCCCCCACTTATTGAAAAAGGCATCTGTTAAAGCCTCTACGGCCGGTAAAATACCAGCTAATCCACCAGCGTTACTTTAGCAGGGGCCCTTGAAACAAAGCATCATATAGTGTGGATTGCCTGAATGGCATGGATTACAGTTGCTCGTGGGAGAAAATGTCTTCCTTAGCTCTGGGGGCTTAGTTGAGCGAACGTGTGATCTCTGCCTTCATGGATATTCTGAGGCTAAGAAGTCAGGATAGGCGGAATGAGTATCCACGTGTTTTTTTATGGATGCACTTTTTCATGGCATGCTCGTAGCTGAATGGCAGGGTTGGGTCAAACAGAGGGAGAAGAAAACCTTGATCCAGAGGGAACAGACTGATGCACTACTTGCAATTCTTAATAGGGATAGTTCGGAGAACGCCCGTGATGCGGACGTGTTCTTAATACCATTTTGCGATAATAGCAACCACTCATACTTGGTTTGCTATGAACCAATTCAGAAAGTCGTATCAATCCTCGACAGTCTCCATGACGATGCCATAAAAATGACCGTGAAGCAACTTTTCAAATACCAGTTGGATGCTATGGTAATCTTACGATTGTTGTTTAATGCTTATTGTAATTTGCATATGGTAAATGTTAACTTGTAGCTTACGTCATTTTTTATTTCTCCACAGAAGATGTTTTGTGCCGTGGTCCACTCTATCCATGAACTAGAAGTACCGGGGAGGCTAAAGCTCGAAGTTCGATTGAAGAGGAAGAGGCCCAAGCAAGCTAATAGTGCAGACTACGGTGTCTTCGTCTGCATGTACATGGACTATATTTGTCAGGGCGAGAGCCTCAAGGCAGCCATCTGGAGCGAAGTAGAAGTAGAAGCCTTTAGATATAGAATAGCTTGGCAAATTCATAGCAGTCGCCCTAGAGCAGTTAGGTTTATTCTACATCTGTCTAACGACGAAAATCCGATTCAAGATGAGCCCAATGATGACATTGTAACATTTGGTCTCCTTCTTTGATTATTGTAGAAGATTATTTTGTAGGACATATCATATTTATTTTGAAACACTTGATTTATGTACTTTTTTGTGTTGTGGTTTTTTTGGGTGTATGTGTTGTGGATTTTTCGCCCTTGTTGAGACATGTTTGATGGTGGTAAGAAAATGTTATGGTGTAGTTTTTTTGCCCTCATTGAGACAGGTTGAATGGTGGGAAAGAAAATGAGGGTAATGTCTAAAATCTATACTGGTACACCGTATGCTACATAGTATAGCGGGCGTCCTAAAATACAAAAAATTCCAACTGCATCGTTCGCTATACTATGTAGCAGATGGCCAAAAACACCAAAAAATTCTAAGTGTTGAAGCTTTATTGTTTCTGCTGCACCGTTCACTACATAGTATAGCGGATCTCCAAAAATACCAAAAAAATTGTTAGTGTTGAAGCCTAATGTTTTTGCTGCGCCGTCCGCTACATAGTACAGCGGATCGCCAAAAACACTAAAAAAATTCTAAGTTTTGAAGCCTAATGTTTCTGCTGCGCCGTCCGCTACATAGTGCGGCGGATGGTCAAAAATACTAAAAAAATTCTAAGTGTTAAAGCCTAATGTTTTTACTATGTCGTCCGCTACATAGTGTAGCGGATCTCCAAAAACACCAAAAAAATTGTAAGTGTTGAAGCCTAACGTTTCTGTTGCGCCGTCCGCTACATAATATAATGGATGGCCAAAAATACCAAAAAAAATTCTAAGTGTTAAAGCCTAATGTTTCTACTGCGCCGTCTGCTACATAGTGCAGCGGATGGCCAAAAACACCAAAGTGTTTAAAGTTTCACCGTCCGCTCCATAGTGTAGCGGATGGCCAAAAACACCAAAAATATTCTAATGTTTTAGCTGCATCTTGTTCTTCCATAGAAAAAAAAATAAAGAAAAAGAAGAAAAAATTAGACTTGATGGCTCACAAAAGATCATTACAAAAAAAATATTACAAAAAGTCCAACAAACTTGATGGCTCATAAAAGATTATTACAATAAAAATTCATTAGACTAAAGGTCCACTGCATCTTATTCTTCCTCATCTTCGGCGTCATCTTTTTCTTCGTCTTACAAACCGTTGGACTTATCCCCAGTGCCTTGTAATGGTTCCACTTGTCATGGTCAGTCATTTTGTTGCACAGTGCACACCTGCTCAACTTTTTAGGTTGAGTTGCTTGTTCAATAGAGCTCTTCATCCGTATAGATCTCTTGCTGCCTTTCGTTTGCGGTATAATTGGATCCATAGCCCGGATATCATTGTCGTCTTCCTCAACCGGCTCATCATCTTCTAATCCCTGGGTAGGCTCAGAGTCAACCTCATTGCTGACTGAAGCTACTTCAAACTGGTCGATGATGGGCTCTTATTGCTTCGCTATCTCGAGGAGATGTTTATATCTGGTCATTGTAGCAGCAACCTTTATGGAAAAACGGGTAAATACTGTCACTAGATGATTATACCACAACGTCTCTGATTCTTCGAAGTTAATACATGGATGCTCCGGAAAGGCTATGGTACCGTGCAGCCTGTTTGCAACCTTCGTCCACCATGGCAAGACGTATTTATCGGGAATTGCCTTGATATTCTTCTGGGTGAAAAACCGCATAATGTGTCTACACAGGAGGCCATGGAACTCAAACTTCTTGCAAACACATGTCACTGAATCCATCAAAGTGTTATGGCTCACTGTATACATTCTACGCAACTTCTTAGGGACGAGGTCGTTCATCAGCGAATAAACCTTGTAATCACGTGTAGACTTTTTAGCTACCTTGTTTATACTATATCGTCCTGATTTTTGCATCTTTACTTGGTATTGCATGAACATCTCTTTCGTATAGACTTTTGTACCGTTCACTTCTAGTGGGGTCTCAAGCAACCTTCTCCTTTGTTTGTACGTGCTTGTGAAGTCCGCAAACTTTCTTTCACGAATATCTGTGCAACCATTTTTGGGTAAATGTGACAAAAATTTTCAAATTCGTAGTTGTACCTACATAACTATCGAATATGACATTCATAGATTCACTCCTGCCAATCATTTTCATGCCCGCAGAAAAATACCTTCTCGTGAAATAGCCAATCTGTTGCTCTTTGAGCTCATACAAGTTTTGGAGCCATTCGTTGTCTTACAATGAGTAATCCCGAACAAGCTTTTCCTACGTCTCTTTAAATTCCTCAATCGTTAACGACTTGTTAACGCACCAGTCAAAATCCTATTTAAAGTCTAGATACTTTGCATACACGTGATGCAGATGTTTAGGGATTTGTTGTTTATGTGCTAAATGCACAAGTTGTGTCGAGTATCTCGGAAGACGGTAGCAATAACATTTTTCATTGCCAAGTCTTGATCGGTGATGATAACTTTGGGTGCTTTGAAATTCATTGTTTCTATCCACGTCCTAAACAACCATACAAAAGAACTCTCGCTCTCGTCCCTCAACAAAGCGAACCCAAACAGGATGGAGTAATAATGATGATTGACGCATGTGAAAGGAGCGAAGGCATTGAGTACTTGTTGGTAACATATGTGGTGTCAAAAGTCACCACATTCCCAAAAATGCTTATAAGCAAGTCTCGAACGACCGTTATAACCCAAAAAATTGTGGTAACTTGGTGCTCGTCGTCAAGTTTATAATCGTAGGTAAACTGCAGGTCTTCCATCTGCATCCACTTCAATAGGCTCATTGTGGATTGAGCATCATGGAGGTCATAAACGGCTCGTCTTTGGATTTGGATCGCGTTACGATCGTCTGTCGTATTAAAGTTTAGATTCTGAATTCCCCCAGCCGGTTCAGCAAGAACATTAACAATGTCGGTAGGTCCTATCCGCGCATTACTCATTGTTTGAATTAGGCTCCTTACAATATTACGCATCTTCTTGTGTTGATGCATTTGACTCACCTTAGAAGGGGTACCTAACGTGTGATTGTGTGCCAATTCCAAGCTAGTAATAAGCCAATGATCTTGTTTGGGTTTATGACTTATGAACATCTTGACCTTGCAATTCGTGTGCGTAAAGCAGTCTCTGCGCATTTCCTATTTCGTCGTCACTATCATCATTACCAACGCGTGTCTCATTTTGCAGTGGGTGTCTGCTCCTATGACACTCGTATAAGCGAGAGCATTTTTTTTTTTGTTATGTTGCTTGTTCTTGTAGTCTTTATTCTAATGTCAAAATCAACCCTTAACGAATACGCTCAAAAATATTCTTTCGCTTCCTCAAATGTTTGAAATGTTCGCCCTAGATACGGATCACTAGCATCTACTGGGGTGTTGGAGCTTGACATGAAATCAGACATTGTGAAACAAAACCTAGTAGAAATAGATTACGCTTAACGATCAAATGATGTTTCTTGAATATTTCAAATCAAAATTACCTTGACGAATAGACCAATTTAGCATGACAAGTGTAACAAACATAATCTCAAAAGTATCTCCAATTTAACAATTATTAATTTCTTCAGTATAACAAATTAAAATTAGTAAGATGAGTAGACAAATTTAGCATGCTAAAATACAACAAACATAAAATCAAAAAATTCGAACTTAACTATAATAAATTTTTTGGAGTTAACAAATTAATTTCTTGAACATCACAAATTAAAATTACTTTGATGAATAGACTAATAAATTCAACAAAGATAATCCCAAAAAAATTATATATTCATCCAAAAAAAAAAAGAAACTTCATCATTCAATCTAAAAAGAAAATTTTACCATTCTCAAACTTATCTTACTTGAGTGAAGTTTGGAATTTAAAGGGAGCTGAAAATGGAAGTAAGTGGATCTCAAAGAGATGAAAATGAAAAAAGAGCTGAAAATTAGGATTTTTGTGTATATATATAAACCATCCGCTACATTATGTGGCGAACAGAGTGGATAAGGACAACGTAACAGTGGAGGGAGGGGGACAGAATGTGACAGTTGGCAAGCGACAGTCGTCCGCTACACTGTGTAGCAGACAACTTTTATTCTGTCAATTGTCAGGGTCAAAAAGTCTTCTACTACACAGTGTAGCGAACGACTGACATGAGATATTTTGGTAAAATAAAAAAGGTCGTCCACTACATAGTGTAGCGGATGGTTTGCCCTTTTTTCTAAAAAAAAAAGATATGGGTTATCCATTTTTTTAGAATGGACGGCCAGATCGCGCGCCACAACAGCAATTTTTTTTCACCGTCCGCAACATAATGTAGCGGATGGTAAATTATCGTCCGCTACATTATGTTGCGGACGGGCAAATCGCACTAGTAATGGATCACGACTCTATACATATATATAAAGAAAAAGTGGTCAAATCACCACCCCATTCTCTTAGTTCACCATATTATGGACTTTTCTATTTTGACTTTTTAAAAGTATTTTAAATTTATCCATCTTTGTAATAATGATTGAAATTTCTTCTTCACTTTCTCTCTCTTATTCAATTTGATTTGAATTTCTTTTTATCATTTGAAATTCAACCAATTAGATAAATTTTATATTTCTCTGTCTTCTATGTTAACATGTCTCATTTAAAGATTTTATCTACATCTTTATAATTTCATTAATTCCTAAGATTTTGGCAAAACTAATTATCTATATATTCTCTTTAATCTTAAATGTTTTCTATAGTTTAGAAAAATATAATATTCTTTATTAGTTTTCTCTCTAACTAAGATAAGCTCCATCCTCCTTTTATTTCATTATTATAAGTTTATATACATAGTTTACTCTTTGATTTAATTTCCAATCATTTGTTACATATTTTTACTTTTTTTTGTGGCCTTGAGTAATACGAACCTCAACACATGAATTATTATCATTAAAAAGTATCACTATTGTTGCTATTAGATAGGACATACTATTTTATCATTTCATAAACTATTTTTCATCTTCATATGTTGCTAAAAGTTAGCAAACTTTACTCAAATTCATTTTTAATGACAAAAACTGGTAAGAAAACTCATATAAAAAGGTGAAAATAATTTTTAATTATTTTTTATCACTACCAGTTTGTTATTAGGCATACAAGTACAAAATCTCTCAATCAGTATTTTAAAAGATGTTGTTCTCGTGTACAACGTATGGGATCAAAGTAATAAAGATGAAACTCTAATAGCTAAAACCCGTGTCCCATTTACCAGTTTCCAAATAATAGTGCTATCGTGCTTAATTCATTTAAGAAAGTGTTTGGAGTATAAGTTAGTGTCTCATGTTGTTGGATACTAGGAGGAAACGAACAAATAAATTACTATTGATAAAGGGCTCGGACATGTCCGAAGCCTTGTTCGGCCTTGTTAAGACGAGGCTTAAACTCCGTTTAGTTACTACCTTTTCTGCCTAGTTTTTATTTTTAAGTTTTTGAGTTTTGTGCATTCGTTTTCTCTTATATAGATGTATAGAAAGTGGTAGGCGAACAATTAGCGGAGATTTCATATTTTTCTTACACGCAGTTTAATTAAATTTTGTCATTTTTGTAATTATGAAAATGGTATGCAAACAAGTTAAAACATGACAACGTAAAGCTTGGTCATAATCTGCCCCAAACGTAAGAAAGAGATATTGGAAAAGAATAATTAATTGATAATCAATGTAATACTCAAATGTATACTCTTTCAACCTTGGCGATTCGGTCTTTGGTTAGATCTTCTTAATAATCTGATAATGATAGAGAGTAGGTGATTCAATATATTTAGAACTGTATTAACGGCAAATGACAGGACTTCGATAATAAGCTACCGTAGATCAGTACTGAGCACCATTCATGAGGACTCTTTCAGCTCCTCTCTTTGCAGCCATAGGATACATTGATTTGCAATTTCCCGTTAAAGCATGAACCCCAAGATGTGAGTTTTTGCCCAATATAATCTTTTTTTAATACTTAATTATTCCTTTACTCCATTTTCAACCTTATTTACCTATCTATCTCACTTTTAAAAAATTTTGATTTCAAATAGAGATTTCAACCGAAGAAAAAGTAGCTCCGACCCACATTTTCAAGCAAACGTTACTATGAAATCTCTGTTAGAAACCAAAATTTCTTTCAATTTTGTTTAAATTAGACAAATAAAACTAAACATATTGAAAATGTGGTTTCAAATTTTAGTTTAGAACCACGATTTTCAAAAGTAGAGTAGATAGCTAAATAAGGCTGAAAATTAGGTAAAGGAGTAATTAAGTATTAAAAAAAGATTATTTAAGAAAAAAAAAACTCGATCTTTTGCATATCTACTTTAGAAAGAGGAAGACCAACAGTACTATAACTAACCTCAACCCCTCTAAAACAATGAAGGGGATTAAGAAGATCTTTCAAGGAAAATACTTGACCAAGATCATGAACGAGAGTTGTGAAAACGACATTTGAACCACCGTTGGAATCTTATCATCAATGCAATGTAGCAATAGAAGAACATGTCCGTTAGGACGATATACAAGGATGGAGGGAGACGAAGGCAACGCCATGTCTTGCGAAGCCAATGCCAAGCTAATGCCAAGGCATCCCGGCATTGCCTTTGCATTTTAACTCACGCTGATACCAGGAGTACTGTTAGATGTTACCGTAATAACCTCTAATACTACGCCAAGTAGTTTTCAGTAGAAAAAAAGACGGATCACAGGTACATGAAATACAAAAGAAAGTCGGCTTATTTTCTTAATATAAGGAGGGGATTGTAAGGTTCCCATTCAATGTGGAGTGCGATAATCAATTCCCGGTAAAAATGGGCAAGTCTTTACATCTTTCTACAAAAATGCAACATAAAAAGATATGGCATTTTTTAACAATGCTCTAGACAAGGGGGTGGGAGGCTACAGAACATATCGATTCGCTGGAAATATCTGTTTTATCAATTCTTCATCTAGAAGCCCTACATGCCATAATCCTACCTATGTGTAGGCATAACAATCTAAGTACAGAACTGATTTGACAAAGCACATAGTGCCAACCCACTTGTGCGTTCAAGACTTATTAAGCATGAATCCTGGAGACACAAGGAAACATACAAAGAGGAGAGAAACAAATGTTACGCATGTTAAGTTCTGTTACTGCACCGGCAAACAACCCTAACAAAGATAACACGACGCACCTTATAAAAGTTGTCCGAAAAGTTAGGTCCCACTATACTCACATTACAGCTAGCTATTTCTCAGGATGCCACTTTATGCTGCATCCAACACTTCAAGAAAATAGGGAAAATATAGTGAGCTTGTGATCATGGATGACAAATACTAGTAATCACCAGCACTCACAGTAAGGAGGAGAAAAAGAAGCAACAGCAACGATTACCTGGGTTTTTGAGCGGATACCATTGGTTGGCCACTGAGAACACGATCTATTGCTATGCTTAGGTCCCTAGGCAGGGTATTATTGCAGTTGATTAGAGAATGTTTAAACCAAGAAAAGGCGGCGGGCCTACACAATAGATTTCTGTAATGAAGCTAGAAGGCAAAAACCAACCTTCCTGTGACACGCACGTTATTACTTGGCCTAGAATCATCAAACTGTCCATGGTACACTAGCTCAAACGGCCTACGACCATCCTGTTATAATATGGACAACTGATTACCAACCATGTGAAAATGACTTGGGGCATTTATCTTGAGAGCATCAATAATTCTGATTCAATGACCCAGCTAGGAAATAAACTGAACACCTCCAAACACGAAGTTCCAAAAAGCTGTAGTAAACAACTACAGGAGATTGTAGCTACCTTTTTGAATAGGAAAAACTCCGGAGTGCAAACAGCTCCAAAATCTCTGGCAACATCTTGTGACTGCAAATCAACATTCTCAGCTACATAAGATCTCATACAGCTTCGGCCAAATTTAAGACCAAGCAGTATGCTAGTTTCAATAATATAATAATGGCGTTCAATTTTGCGCGTGTTGTGACAATCATGATACTGGGAGCTGTACCATGCTAGAAGAATATTAATGTCAAACAAGCCCAATCATCTCGGTCTATAACATTGCACCTAGGTAGCTGTAGCTAGACGTAGAATTCCTAGAAGGCCAGTTTCTTGGTACTATAGAGTCCTTGGCATAGTGCTTGCCCTTATTAAACACGTTGGGTGTGGCCATAATCATTAAACTTTCACAAATAATTATAGAGGAACTGTTCTCCAGTATACTTACAAGGTTTCTGTACATCAAATTTCATGCGTCTCACTAGAAATTTATTGTGTGAAAATCTTATGCTTTGATTAACTTTCTTTAGCTTATATCCCTTATCATCACATAACTCTGACTTTTGAAGGGGCTTCGGGTTCTGACTGCAGTTCTGCCTAGGGCTATCATGAGGTCTATGTTGTCATCACAGGAAACTTTAATCCTTTCTTACACACTATACCAAATCCTTGGGGCCAATGCTCGGTGCTGTAGTAAATTGCTTGATCTGTTAAATGTAAGAAGCCGCTTCTAGTCCGAAGGCCACGACTTTGTAGAAATGATCTCTAAATTCTCTTTCCTAATAGGTGCAATTCATGGTGTGGTCGACAATGCACAGCCTCTTGGCCTTTAATCAGTTTGAAAATTCAAGCTCCTGAGATCGAGTGATTTGGTCAACTATAGACTTAGGAAACAACCAAATGACCAATGTTCCCTTATAACAACCACATGACTGATACATACCTGTTTCCAAGATGACTAATACTTAAGAAGCAATCTGCAATGATCACTGTGTATTCCCCATCTTTGTTGAAATAATTTCTTTTGTAATTCCTTACATAAGGATTTCTACTGGAGCAGGTGTTATTTGGGAACGAACCACGATATGAGTCGATAAAATAAAAATTTCAACCCCGACTGGTTTTCCAAAAGAGTTCCACGGATGCATATAATTAACAAAAATATGTGATTGATTCCAATTTGTGTAGAAAATACTTTTTATTTCTCCATTCAAATGAAGGCCAGGTCTTCCTCAGTGTCCATCTATAATTCTGAACAAACAGAGTGCCTTCCACTAAAACAGGCAGCTCGTGCCATAATGAAGACTTAATACACCCCTAATCAGGAGGAGGTCAATAAACATGAGGATATTGTCATACAAATAGTCTGTGCAACTACCAGACGAGTTTAGTTATGCTATAAATGCATACTTTCGACCCATTGGAAACTTCTTCATGGAAAACTAGTTGTGAAAAAGATATAAGTTTAGCCCAAACAACTTTCTTACCTACTTCACATACTTGAGCACAAGATAGACCTCTTGTCAACTAAATGGCTAACTTACCAATCCATTCCTCAGAGATAGTACCTCAAACTTTGAAAGCAATTGACAAAATCGTTAATACACTAACTGGCAACTTAATGCACAAAAAATTCCTTTTTTAGCACCAACATATATACCATTAAAATGTAAGAAGTTGAGAGACTGCTGTATGAAGAAAGAAACCGAGGAAAAACTAATGCGCACGCGCGCGCGCTAGAGAGAGAGAGAGAGAGAGAGAGAGATTATTGGGTTCACAAACAATAGCCCATCATGGCGACCCACTCTAAACCCAAGCCTAAGCATCCCAGCAGTAAACTTCTGAAGTTTATTTTAGCTAACCACTCCATAATCTCTTAACTCCAATTATGCAAGAGCTTCGATGTTCAGACGTTTAAACTAGGAGTGACCTCCATACTTTTCTGTAATTTGTTGGCCTTCCACCTTAGGCAACAATGGTCAATCACAACCAAGCTACTGGCATCTTAAAAGTACCATCCACAGGTTCAGTACTGATACAAAGACAATTTAAAATTGTAGAAAATGTCATAAATCTCAAATACAGAGAGACGAAAATGTGGAGATTCTGATGGCTGGAAGTAAATGGCCAAAGGCAACAGCAATAATATACTTCTTCTTTTATTTAAGCATTTAAAAAGAAGAAAGAAAATTTAAAAGAGCACATAGGCTAAAAAAGGAGCAGATAGAGAACAGAGAAGCCGACCTCGTCATAAAGATAGGGGAAAGGATAGTTATACAATCTAGCATCTTCTGCCATGAAATCTGGTCCATCCTGCGAGGAAGTTCAAGTTTGGGTATCATACAATGGCTTCAACAAGCTGAAGTTTGAAATTGGAAAAACATCTGAACCTGTGGGTGAGTAGCAACAGAGTTTGAAGATATTGCAACTACAGCGAGGCCTTTCTGTCAGCAGAGAACAAGAGAAGTTGATATGAGACAACCTTTACAATTTTACAATGGCATAATAGTTTTATTAGTTTTTATTAGTGGCCAAGGGCATGGTATGTGTGAGTCATGTGACATACAAAGCAAGCATATCACAAGGAAGTTCTTCAGCTGCCAGCCTACCTTCAAATAGAACTTTGACAGCTTCACTATATCCTTTTTCAAGTGTATAACAAACGGGCAGTGGTTGCAGATGAACATAACCTGCAGCATAAATGGTCAAAATGAGTTTAACTAGATCATGTTTCAGGTGCTTTTAAGAAGCCATATTGTCTAGTTCAGGTAGCCAAGAAACCAGTCTGCCAGCTGGCCAAGGAACGGGTCTGCAAGGGCATGTTATACAAGCCCCAACCGACCACACCTGACCATTACATGGACAATCGTGCTACATTATTTGCATATCTCCGTTCTTGTAGCAAGTTAATAGCTAATCACACCTGCCAGAATGAGTTCGATGATACTTCTATGATGACCTAATCTCAGAGGAGCGCAGTGCCTTTTATGTTCTGCAGGGATCAGCTTGGTTGGCTTCCATGCCCTGTGAGAGCCAGGTATGAAGTGCGTTTGTGGAGGAGACATGATGCATTTTCAACGAAGTTCTTCTTTAAGTTGGGCATGGGAAGCAAGTAAGTCCAAGTCAGCCACTTCCAAGGTGATTCCTGGAGCTCCGCAGGTTGGTAGATGATAGGGAGACCATGGTTGGCATTTTTTTTAAGCCCATCTAGTAGTGTGTGATGTGGCAATGAGACTTTCAAAATTGGGAGGTCAAATTGCCCAGTTGTTTCATATCAAAGGGTGATTGATCAAACAAATTGGCAGCTGACTAGACGAGACTCCAAACAGAAATCCAGAACTACTTATCCTGAATGCATAAAACCAGCGGTGATTTTGCTCGCGTATTCTTCAAATAATATAGCTAGATGTCATAGATTTTGCTGTACTTATCCGGTTTCTACGTTTATGTCTGAATCATTTGGAATCCACTATCAACTCTCGCATTGGAATGCAGGTTATCACTACTCATTTATAAGACTTACATTAATTGTAGATACTTATCCGGTTTCTACGGGACTCTCATTTACCAAATTACCGCAAGTCGCAACCCAACTACCACTCCTCATGAGTTAAGTCCGAAGATAACAAGGCATTTCTTTTGTGACTTGTTTCTACCATAAAACTATAAAGCCAACTTTAACAAGCTACATAATATGCTGCTCAAAAGCTCAGCACCCCAAAATATAATAAGTTCCATCTACTAAGCCATTAGAATATTGGGGCCAGATCCTGGTGCATACATTAGTGATCATCTTAGCATCAACTCCGGAATGTTGCATACTAATCCTGTGAAGTGAATTTGTTTGTTTCACCTACAATACTTAATTTCTCATGTGGCTTTATGTACTTCCCTATCCTATCTAATGCTCAAGAACTAACCAAACCAAAGTAATTAACTAAGCTAAACCGTTCTGCACTACAACATTCAATCCGTTTATACTTTCAGGCCCACATCCACCAGAAGTTAGCAAATATGCTGAGGGGAAAATGAAACTCCATGTAAAAATCAAATTCAGCACCGTCAAATTTTATGTGCTTAATTTATCAACAAAATAATGATCTTCACTCAGCACCATGAAGAAGGAAACTATTCCAAAACAATATCTTTAAAATCACAACTATGAGATCCATTTGACTTGAAATCCGCCATTTTAGATGGATCCAATTCTTTTTTGATAAACAGGAGTTCATTAACTCCTTAACACCACGTCAGGGATGGCCTAGCGAGGATATCAAAGTTTACTTCTTTTTCCCACTTACTTCTTATATGGAAGGAGTGTAATTATAATAAATAATGAGCCAAACATTATAATTTATAACCTTTAAAAGAAACTTGAACGACGAAAGAAGTCATAGCAATCAACAGGAAAATACAAGAACGCTCATGATCCCGCAACATTGACAACAAGAAAAAGGGCTGGAAACTAAAATCACCACTATTCTAGTCCCTTTTACTTCTAGTCAAATTCATATATAAGAAAATTCAAAAGCATTGCTCGGCATCATTTGGGAAACAAAACTTAGGGGAATCCTTATCCTACGCAGAAGTGCAATTGGATGCTACAGACCAATATCCATCGGCTAAAAGCTTCGTTGATCAGGAAAACATAAGATGAATACGATCTTTGTGAGATAAAACAGTCTTTAGTGACCGCAAAGGTACCTAATTCCCCTTAGTGACCAAGAGTTCGAACTATATAATTAATCTCCACATTCCACATCACTTATAAACTACTAATTTAAATTATAACGCTTCTTCAGGTCAATTTCATGCTATTGCTAATCTAAGAATTAGTTCAAACTTAAAAGGGACTCAAATTTTGGAACGTAGGTAGTGAACGAGGAACTTCACCAGTAATGCAGGATAAGATTCGAAATCTTCCAGTTTCCAAACCTTCCCGGTAAGTGGCTCCAATAGCTGAATTTACCCAATTCACCGAAAACAGAGTAAAAGCAGTTAGAATTAGAATCAATAACGTACACACTTAAACTACTACGTGTCCGAGTGTGGAAAACGATGACCTCAAAATGGGGGGCTCTGAAACCAAGAGAGACCCCTTTGGACTCGGTTCTTGCAGCTCGAACAACAAGCTTTCTTGAAATGGGTGCAACTCTCCTGCGTTGCAGGGCATAATGACCCAGCTTTGAGGGACACAGTGATGATGAAAAGGAGCAAGAGGTGAACGTGCGCGTCACACTGAGCATACGTGCGGCTGACAAACACATCATCACTGTCGTGGTAGCCATTGATATTGTAGTTTCACCTTCTGCTTAACCGGAGCATTTCTACACAGGGAAAATTGCGTAAAATAGTCCTGTAGTTTGGGGTCGTTGTAAAAATACCCTCGTTATTACAAAAATTGTAAAAAGACGCATGTGATTGCAAAAGTGTCGCAACAGACGATTTCTGTAACGAAACAAAAATTTTGTCCAAAATACCCTTCTATTTAAATCTTAAGATTGTCAGGCCAAAATGAAAGAAGAACTCAAGCCCTAGAAATCCAACCCTTTCATCAAACATCAAAGCCCCGACGATCACATTCACAGTGGCGAAGAAGAATGGGAATCAATGGCTCGAGCTTGGCCGTAGCTTCGGCCATTTCTTCAGTCCATCTGCCGTCGTAACCGACGACGTGGTGGTGAAAGACCGGATCGTCGCCGCCACAATCGCAGCAGTCGTGGCCGGGTCTACGCCATCACCACGGCTCTGCACGGTCGCCGCCGTCGCCGTCGGCTCTGCACCTTCAAGCGGCACCGTCGCGACAGGCAGTGCCGTCGCCGCCATGACAGGAAACACCGACATCGCAAAATCCCAAGGGCCACCGTCGCCCTTCTCTGTCAACATTCTTCGCGAGGCATTGGGCCGAAATCAAGCCCATCTCGTACACGACGGCACCACTCCGTGCACGAAATGGGTGGTGGTGGTTGTGGATGGGGCTGGGTGAGGGTGGCGGCTAGGGTTTTGGTTGGGGGCTAGGTTTAGGGCTTGCTTGGATTGGAGAAGAAGATGGGACTTGGGTGGGAGAGAAAAAAAAAAGGGAGGGTAATTTTGTCTTTTTAATATATTAAAAATATATCAAACGCATTTTTTAGGAAAGTGAATATGACGCTCCGTTAATTTGGACGATTTTTCTAACGGTCGCAACAAAATGAACACCACAGGCGTCTTTTTGCAATTTTTGTAACAACGAGGGTATTTTTGCAACGACCCCAAACCACAGGGGTATTTTACGCAATTTTCCCTTCTACATACATCCGAGAAGGAATATTTTCGTCACTAAACCCAAAACTTATAACCCAAAGTGTCGCTTAAAGACTTTTCTGTTTAAAACAAAACTAAAATGTACAATATATAATACTTGTGAAAAGTACGGTTATCAAATTCTTTTGAATAAATAGTAGCTCATGACTGTTTAGTTGCTCTTTGTTTTTCCACCTTGAAGCCCAACATGAAACAGTCCAATCGTTTTAACTGAACTTTATAACATAACAAAAAATAATGAGATCGATAAACATTATACAGTAAAGATCCGGATCATCTGTTGTAACTAGGATTATAGCAAACATACAGTAACTCCAGTTATAACCGTTCGATCGAATTAGGTGGGAGGTTACGGCTTAGATGAAGCCACATCAGCTAACTATTTATTCTCTCCATTACCTCTTTGTTAATCCAATATATGTGTGCTCTCTCTCTCCCTCTCCCCCCCCTCCCGATTCCATTTGCCGGCAGCAACGATATCTCCACCTCCTCTAACTTCCACCGACGATGACCCGTGGGTTCTGAAGTCGATCTACATTTGACGATGACATCCTCTCTCTCCATCGGTGCTGAAATTGATCCATGGGCAACGGCGACTCCCTCTCTCTCTTCTATACAGAACTAGCCTGAAATCGATGCATGGGTTCTGCACAACCATCACCCTTTTGCGACGACATAGATGGACGACATCTTTAGGCGACAGCAGGTCTCCTTTCTCTCTTTCCCCCCTAACACTGCTATTAGTTGTGTTCAACTTATTTTATTTTTTTCAGAATGATGTAGCCTTCGTTGCTTCACTCATATCTTTTGTTAGTACCATGTCTTTTGTCTGGATACTAAGTTTAAGAGAAATGGTATGTTTTGCTAACAAATGCTTGAAAACCTAACTTGCTTTGTTGTAGAAATAAATCATCCATTATTATCACCCCCCCCCCCCCCGCGGGCGTTATGTACCTTGTTGGTTCTTAGTTGCTAATTGCATTAGCACTTTCTTGAAGGCAGACTGAGTTGCATTATGTAATATGAATCTATGAATAATTTGCTTTTCCTTTTTTCCTTCTTTTTCTTAATTGCCAAGGCTTGTAGTTCATTTGATTTTACACTTCTTGAATTGAGAATTGCAGAATGGGAACTAGAAATTTCGAAATATTGTTCATCAAATTAGCACACTATAGAACTTTAGTAGCTTAAGTATTTAGCAGAAGCTTGTGTTACCAATTTTCCTTAGTATAGAGTTGATTTGTAGTTAACAAACTTATCTGCACCTCTTTTTTTATGATATCATTCTCTCCACGTTGATGCCTTTGAATGCCACATTTTGTAGCTTCCTAATTCCATTCACATGCCTCCCCTCTCGCTGTGCTGAGAAATATATGATCCCATAAGATAGATTAAGATAGATGATGCTTCAAATTGTACTTTGTATTAGAGCTTTGTATTAGATTGTTCTTTGTTTCTCTGCTTCAAATCCCACAGTCTAATTTACACCCACTTCATTCTTGATCAAAATCAACACAAAATGACTGAGATTTCAATTTTCTTGAATTTTTTATTTCTAACACAATTTCTCCATATGTGAAGGCAAACCTGGTTAATACTCGGGCTTTATTTTTGAAACGTTCTAAAAATCGTGCTGCTAATAGAAGGTGCTTGACTTTTAGTAATAGAAGGTTTATGTATCTTAGGTTGCTTTACGACTTGTGCAGGCAATCTTGGCTCGAAAGAAGGGTGCCCAAGTTTTGAAGTATGGCCAATGAGGGAAGCCCAACAAATAGTCCTTTCAGGTTTTCTATGGTAGGCAATTGGAAAAGCGATGTGATGAGACGAAGTGCATATCTTATTTTATGTATACTATTACCTGTGGGTTTCTTCAAGTAAATTATTTGCTAGATAGCCACTTTGCTCTATGAAAAACCTAAATACAGGCATAACTCTTGTCGGCATCAAATTAACTTAGAAGCACATATAATTGCAACTCCATACAAGTCAATTTTTTTTAGGTAAGGAGGTAACATATTAGAAGACAAGAGCAAGAGCTCAGCTAACAAGTAGCAGTACAAGCCTAACCCTGGTCATAGTCCTGCCATATGTTTTAAGAAGAGCATTGAAAACTTCTTGAAGCTTGAAATAATGAACTTCTATCCAAATGTTGATCATATGATTGGGTACCTAAAAATGTATGGAGTTTGATAGTCAGGAGAAGCATGGAAATATTGAGTGGATGACATTTTTTTTTCTTTTGTAGGCCGGCTTGGATGACTATTTGTTGTCAAGTTTGTCACTAAGTGTTCAAACTATACCAAACGCAATGACAAAAGAGTAATTGGAAAGTTTAAACTCTATCTAATCCAACGGCAAAAGAGTATGTGGAGAGCTCGATGTGCTTTCAAATCAAGCCTCAACATCAATTGGAAGCTACGTTTTCAAATGAAAATTGTTTACGACAGGACTATGTAGCGTTTCTTATTTTCAAACTATTGGATGTCTAAACTATGGATAGTTTTTTGCTGTTAATGGTTATCAAGTTGTTGCATGCCTACAATATGGTTAATGCCTTGGTCTTTTATAATCATTAAAGTTTTTTCGTGGGAAAGTGTAATATAAATTAGCAAACAAGAGATAATATGGGTCAATAATAAAACTGTTCCTGAGGTTTACACGTATTTGCACTTCGCTCTCCATAAATAGAACTTTGGCAATAGTGTTCATTGAAGTTGATAAAACCATTGTAATAGCTCCAAAAGTGGACGGCCATTGAAATTTGGGTGTTAAGTCCACATTTGTTGTTTTGGCATGAATAGATCGGTCATTTTCGATACCCATTTTTCTTCGGTTATGTCGAATCTAAAAAATCCCAACTGTTACACGATTGAAGAGAAAGAAACAGAGAGAAGCGAGAAAAGAGAGAAAGAAAGTACGATCACCACCTGCAAATCCCTATTTTGAGATGAAGAAGATCAAGCGTGGAAGATCGATGATTGAAAATGAATCGGCAACCTCGAGAAAACGAGGTTCAATATCCCATTTACGATTAGTTCAAAAAAATATGTCTTTTGTCTCTATTTGATTAAACTAGGGTTTTGCAATTAAAGTATAGAATTAACTATTGATTTTCACAGCATTATAAGTATTTTATAATCATAGTGCTAATTAAATATTGTATTTGTTATAGTTATGTTGTTTGTTTGTGCGCATTGCTTATTGATAAAATAATGTGTTCGAAGTTTAAACATTGTTCTTTTTTTATTAGTTTATGTTTTTGCAGTAATTAATTTGTTGCTGTGCATGTTGGGTTTGTTTGTGTTCTTTCAGATTCTTGTTCTTCTTTGTTAACTGTAGAACTGCACTATGGGAGTCAGTTTAAGAACATTCCACATAAGGTTTACACCCCCTTGCAAAACAAATTACTTTGATTACTATGACCTTGACACGTTAAGCGTTATTGAAATTAATAACATGGCAGATAATGAGTGTTAGAGCTGTAGGATTTATGAACTATTACTATAAGAAGCCTGGGTTAACTCTTGATAAATGGACTAGTACAAATGATTGTAGACTCGTACATTTTGGCATTGAAAGACTTTATAAATTCACAGGGCAAAGTAAAATTATAAGTGAAAAGTTTGTCATTGAGACTCAATTAGGGCTTAAAAAGACTATGGGGTCTAATGTGGTTATTGAAGAACTTGATAATGTATAGGCAATATAGGAGGAAATATGGTTACAGGGGCTACTGTGCCTGTTTGGAACTTAGGTACACATGGGGCAACAAAGTACACAGGGGGAGAGAGGTGGTTCTATATTTAGGTTAAGTCTAGAAGCTCCAAGCAATGCTGGTAATGATGGGGTTGGTACACACGCTTCAGTAAATGTGGGCACTAAGGGGGAGGGAAATAAAAACCAGAGCAATAGGGCAATAATAGGCATTAAGGGGAGGAGAAACATACACCAGAGGACTAGGGCATCAAGGGTTAGTGAAGATAACATACACAGGGGAAGTGGTACTAATGGGCTAAGGGGAAGTGTGCTAAGGGGCCAAGAGGAAGTGGTGCTGAGGGGCCAAAGGGTGATGATACTAAGGGGCAAAGGGAAAGTGGTCATGACACTGATTCTGGTGATGAATCATATTTCTCATCTTTGTTTGATAGTGACTATGATGCTAATGAGGATGATAGACTGTATCGGAAGAATTTTGACATGAATGTTGTAGAACATGGAGTGGACAGTAACAGCAAAGGTATAGAACTTTTAGTGGCAAATTTTGAAGAGAAAGACTATGACTCTTATGAGTGGCAGGAACATCCACCATCAGATTCTGAGGGTGAAATTGAGATTGAAAAAAATAAGAAACTAACTGAGGAATTTAACCCTAAATCAGACATGAGGCAACCTAGGTTCAGGGTTGGTATGGTGTTTAAAGACAACAAAGTATTCAAGGAAGCTGCTAGGCAACATTTTATTTTGGAAGGAAAACCAGTGGTATTCCATAAAATGAATCAGGGAGGGTTAAGGCTAAGTGTGCTTTGAAGGATGTCAATGATAGGTGTATGTATCTAGGATGCAAGGAGACAATGAGGTTATTTTGGTTGTGAAGACTTATGTCACCCAACACACCTGTACTAGGGTTCACAAGAATAAACATGTGACCAGTATTTTGCTAGCTGCTAGATACTGTAGAGAGTTCAGATTAAATTCTCAAATGAAAGTTAGTACTTTGAGGAATACATTGATGAGTGATCACCAAATAGATGTGCCAATTTGGACAGTTTATAAAAGGCACGTAATCTGTACTCACCAAATGATGGTTGGGGATAATAATGGAACAGTTTGGACAGTTGAACTCTTACATTGATAAACTTAAGAGAAGTAACCATGGCACTATTGTGAATCTATAATTTGAACTGGCAGGCTAGGGCATGGTGAGTACATGTTTCAAAGGATTTATATTTGTCTTAGTGCATTAAAGGAATGGTTTAAGGCTAGTTGTAGCAGATTGATAGGGTTAGATTCGTGCTTTTTGAAAGGTACCACTGGTGGTCAACTCTTGATTGCAGTTGGCAATGATCCCAACAACCAAATGTTCTTAATGGCATATGTATTGTAAAGGCTGAAAACAGAGACTCTTGGGGTTAGTTTGTTCAGCTTTTAGGTGATGACCTAGAAATAGAAGACAGTTTGAGTTGGACATGATTAATTTATCCATTGCTTCCTTTATCATTGTATTGAAGCTCTCACAGTAGTTATTCAAACAAAAAAATTATATTTAACATTTGTATTAAAATGTGACCTAGACCATTCTGTAGGTGGCTTATCATCAAGCCCAGCCACTACCTCCTTATCTATCTCAGCTATCTCTTGCATCCTATGTTCTTATCTCACCATATTAGTTGTTTTGGCTGTAGTAAACAAAGCATCTCTCAAAGCAAACCAGTAAACCCTGATGCCTTGAAGTTTGCATGGAAGTGTATCACACAGAACCTGTGCTCAGTACGAGGACACGATATCTATATGCTCCCAACTAAGCCTTTTTGCTTTTCAGACAAAAATTAGTTGTCATGAAATAATGAGAAATACTTTAATGGCAAGGATGGGTTTTTCAAGGGAACAAATTGAGGAATTGAATGGTGAAATTTTCCCTACAATACATAGGATAATTAAGAGATTTAAGGTGTATGCCAGGGAAGGGATACCATCACATTAAGGGGAGTTGAGGTTTCAGGTATTATGTCCATGAGGGGAGCAGTTCACTGTGGATTTGAAGTAATATACTTATTCTTGTAGGAGGTAGGACTTGAATGGAATTCCATGCCCTCATGCCATTGCATGCATTTGGCACAAAAACTTAATGATAGAGAATTTCATCCAGGAGTGCTTTAGTATTGATACATACAAGAAGGTCTATGCACCAATTATTAACCCAATGAACGGTTCAAAAATTTGGCCTAAAAGTAATTTACCATTCATTCTGCCGCCCACTTATAGAAGGTCAAGTGGCAGACCTAAGAAACTGAGGAAAAAAGGCAAATATGAAGCTGAGGAGAACACAAACACTGGAAAGATGTCAAGGAAAGGCGCAACAATTAGATGCAGCATATGCCATCAGCTTGGACACAATAGGAGGAAATGTCAAAGCAGGAGACATAATACTTCCTTAGTAAGCAATGCTTGAGACAGTGTTTATTGATTTTATTTTGTTGGAATAATTATTGTTTTAAATTTGGCTTAATGTATTGTAACCTCTTTGATAAGGAGACATGCCAACAGAGGAAGGCAGAGATCCACTACGAGGAGATATGGCAACAGGGGAGGGCAGAGCTCCAAGGCAGCAAAAGTTACTCGTATGTGAACTAAAAACATGTAATATGAATTGATTTTATTTGTACTTATATTTACTTACAGTTGTCTTTGTGCAGCCTAGAAGGCAACAAGCTGCATCCCAACCAAGCTCAAGTCTTCTACCAAGCTCAGCTGTAACAAAGCAGATACCGGGAGGTTTTACGCCAACTCCACAATCAAGATCCCAAAGACCATTACGATCTATACCAAGCATGATAGAGCCACCAACAACATCAAGTCAAGATACTTCATTCATAATGAGAGAAAGTAAGAATTACTTTGTCAAACTTGAAAGATGCAGCTATTGGAGTGGGCTCAGGCAAACGCAAGTCCAGAAGCCAAGGTGGCCAGAGCAAAAGGAAAGAGAAGACAGCTACCAAAGGACAACCAAAGGCTACTGCCAAGGAAGGTCCAAGCCAAGGGAAGGAGAAGACAACTGTCAAGGGACACCAAAATCCAACTGTGAAGGAAGGTCAAAGACAAGGGAAAAGGACTCAATCTCAAAGACACACTAATGATAATTGAGGACAAATAAGTGCAAGATCAAAAGCAGCTACAATGACTTAAGGTGAGGACAAGCAAAGGCTTGTGCAAAAGTCAAGGGAAAAGCAGAAATCTTAGGACACCAATGTAAGTAGGATGCTAATGTAGAAAACTCATTGTTAGTTTTTTTTCACACTATAGGTAGGTTGGATGATTTTTGGAAGGTAGTACATAAATTGGTAGGTGGCTGGTTTTTGAAAGATAGTACATAAATTGAAGATAGTTCCAACATATGTTTTTAGATATTGGATGTAATTAAAATAGATGATGACGTTTGTAATAATTGATAGATGATGATATTTACCGATTTTTGGATGTTGGATGTAATTTAAGTCGAAGAATGATGATGTTCATAATTTATTCTGATGAGATTGAATTGTGAAATGTGTTAATCTATATTGAATAAGATTTTTTGCATTTGTTGTTATTGTGATGATGCTCTGCATTGTGCTGTATTACAATTGGAATCTAAGTTTAGCAAAGCTTTTACAACAAAGTGATGTGTTACAGGTCCATTTTAGTGTTTAGGGACATGCTTGTCAACATGTAACAAAGTATAGGGGGCAAATCTGTCCCAAAAATACAAAGTACGGGGACACTTGTCAATTATTTTAAAAGGCATGGGACAGAATTGTAAAATGTGTAGGACACCTTTGCTATTGACATGAAAAGTACATGGGATACCTTTGCCTTACACATTAAGGTATAGGAGACATAATTGCAAAAAAAGTGAATAGTGAAATTGACTTCGTTACCTTGCTTCAATACACAGGTTGAAAACAGGGTAACCTTGATTCTTTCAGTACAATCCCTCATGCCATAGCTCAAAACATTACAAACCTCCCTAGTCCAGTACATTCTTAATAATTTTTACAAGTTGCCCACATCTTCGCCTCCACGGCCACTGTCCCATCGTCAAAATCACACAATAATGCAAACACAATCAATAGAAGCAACACCCAACTACTAATTGCAACAATCTTTCAAAATCTCTCATTTGACCAGTTAATCGTAATCGGAAGGTCATGCTGCGCGAAAAACCCACACCTACTAATCTGTGAGGAACAATTGAAGATTGTCTTATTTTCAAATTACAAAATGGGAGGAAGAAATTAACACACGAAACCCACCTGGTTGTTGCAAGTCTAGAACCTTCGGCCCGGATTTAGATCTGTCCACGAAGTCCTTGTGATTGCTCTTTTACCACATTGACAGTATACATGAGCCATGAGATAGATTTTTTGAAATTCTCTCTCTCTCTCTCTCTCTCTCTCTCTCTCTTGAAACCTCTAGATCCGCATATACATGAATACTGGAGATAAATTTTGGAGGAAAATTGGAGTGATGCAGTTGGAGGGAAAATGGGTATCGAAATGACCGATCTATCCATGCGGACTTAACGCCTGAATTTCAACGATCATCCATTTTTGGAGCTGTTTATAATGATTTTGTAAACCTCAAGGAACAGTATTGCCAAAGTTGTAAAAATGAGGAGCAAAGTGTAAATACGATAATTATTAATAACTTAGTCAATGCTTACATGAACTGTCATTACAGAATGTGTTACAAATCTTCCTGCCTAATATTATATGGAAATCAATTGCTATTAAAAATATACAAACTTCTTGACAAAGGGGAAACACCTTCCTCCACCTTAATACTAGAAAACAAAAAGAATTCACAAGCTAATAGAGAATAACTAATGTAGAATTGCTAAAGAGATTAGCGAAGCATCACATAGTTGCCGATTGCATGGAGTATCCTTCAATTTTGTACAGTTAAACACACGAAACTTCACCCATGATTTAGTATGAGCAAGAACTGCTGAGTATCAATCTGTTGTTGAGCAAATATTCAATTATCTTTGGCCTCTGAAATGCAGTAGACAGTCACTGCCACAACCAGCTTATTGAACCTATTCTTGAAGTTTTCAGTGTACAGTTAATCCAGACATTATAGTTCAATGTCAATAATGTACAGTCAATCCAAACATTACAGTTCAATGTTCAAACTTCCTATTTTTGTAAAACATAGGTTGCCATGTTAATAGAATGATCGAGTCGCAGGTTTTCACTTCTCATTGAGTGAAAGATTTGTCCCCATTATTTTGCAAGCAACAAGTTTACGAATGTGTAGGTTACCATTGATAAGAAAGAAGTATTGAAAAGTCAAGTAACACTCCAAGTAAAGCCCACATTATCATCTCAATAGAGGAGAAGAATGTTCATTTGTCCATCCATCTATCCTTGTTAAGGCGGCATGGCTGAGTGGTATGGCGGGGGACTGCAAATCCTTTTTCTCCAGTTTAAATCCGGATTCCGTGAAAAAGTTATCGACTTCTAGTAAGCAAAACATTCCATTTCAGTAACATTTGCGCTGAATGCAAACAAGAGGTGATTAAATGAGCAACATATACTCACTTCTTAAAAATGAGTGTTGGTGACAATCCAGCATACAGCCCATGCAAAAAGCAAATAACTTGGATGAATTGGCAAAGTTGCATAGAATACCTGAACGACCTCACTCGCCACCACCCAAGAAAAAAAAATTAAAAACGGAAGTATAAAAACTCAATTACTTGTACCTAATTAAGTACGTTTTGGAGCCAGAGAATCCAATTGCTGATAGACCTGTTACCTGTTTGCTTTGTGGCATGCGAATGAAACTAGGAAGCTACATAATGTGACATTCAAAAGCATTAACTCAGAGAGCATGATACGTAAAAAGTGATGCAGATAAGTTTCTTAACTACAAAGCAACTATGCACTCAGGAAAATTGGTAACACAAGCATCTGCTAAATGCTTAAGCTAGTAGTCTTATAATGGGATATTTTGATGAACGAAAATTTGGAACTTCTAATTCCCATTGTGCAATTCCCAATTCAAGAAGTGTAAGATCTAATGAACTACAAGTCTCGGGTAATGAAGAAAAAGAAGGGAAAAAAGAAAATTTTGCAAATTTAAATTAGAGAATGCAACTCAGTCTCCCTTCAAGAAATGCCAACACAATAGCAACTAAAAACCAACAAGGTACATAACCAAAGGGAGAAAAATAACAAGGCCTGATTAATTTCCACAACGAAGCAAGTTGGGTTTCCAAGCATTTGTTAGTAAAGCATTCCATTCCTCTTAAACTTAATTTTCTAGACAAAATAAATGGTACTAACAAAAGATAAGAGTGAAGCAACGAAGACTACATCATTCTGAGAAAAATAAGTTAAACACAACTGATAGCATTTATTAGGAAGGAAAGAGAAAAAGAGAACTACTGCCTCCCTGGAGTTGTCGTCCAACTTTGTTGTTGCTAGAAGGTGATGGTTCTGCAAAACCCATGCATCGATTTTAGGCTAGTTTGGTTTGGAGGAGAGAGAGGGAGTCTCTGTCGCCCATGGATCTATTTCAGCACCATGGAGAAAGAGGGTGTCATCGTCAAGTGTAGATCAATTTTAGAACCCATGGATCATCCTCGCTGGAAGTTGGAGGAGGTGGAGGTGTTGTCGTTGCCGGTAGATGGAACTCGGAAAGAGGGAGAGAGAGAGAGAGAGAGAGAGAGAGAGAGAGAGAGATGCTTGGTGTGGAGAGAGAAGATTGGGTTGGCAGGGAGGTGCTGGGAAGAATAATAGCTGGCTGACGTGGCTTCATCTGGGCCATTGCCTCCTACCTAACTTGATTGGACGGCTGTAACTGGGACTACAACATATCTATTGTAACCTAGCTATAGTAGGCGATTCGAATCTTATACAGTAATATTTCTCATTGGAATCTTCACTTCTGGTTTCCTTGAAGTCATGAGACAAAGAATTAAATTCTTTTAAATTCTTTGGGCTAGGCAGAATGGTTTGCTCTTGACCAGATCAGAGAGGCGGCGTGGTGCATGCAAGCTGACATGTAATATTACCTTTTTATTTAATCAAGAAAAAATAGAATAAAACATACTTTTCAGGGTAGCCAAAAGATCTAAGGGCATCCTAGGAGCTATCAAGATGAATATGAGTAAAGCATGTGATCGTGTGCATTGGAAATTCCTTGAATCAATTCTTAGGAAAATATAGTTCCCTACGCATCTTATTTGCCTCGTTATACAGTGTGTGCCTAATATTTTTAATGAAGTGCTAATCAATGGATTGCCATCCAAACGTATCCAACCCAAATGTGGTCTCCGGCAAAGGGATATGTTATTTCCCTATCTTTTTATTACATGTGCAGTAGGTCTCTCTGCAGCATTGGTACATGCCAAGGATCTAGGTGTGATTCTTGGTACCAAGGCGTGGAAGCAGAGCTCTCCTATAAATCACCTTCTCTTTCCTAATGATGTCATGTTATTCACAAAGATTAGTCCACATTCTATGGATTCTGTTAAAAATATCCTAGATCTTTACTGCTCCGTATCAGGCCAACAAATTAATCTAACCAAGTCCTCTATTACTTTGAGTCCTAATGCAAGTCTGACTGATGCCAATCATGTGGCCCAGTGCTTGGGATTCAATTGAAAACAACTTTTGGTACTTGCTTGGGCACCATGCTAGATTTCCTTATCCTGACATCAACTGTACTGGAAAGAGAACGACTTACTGCTTGGATTGGCCCATTGTCTAGTCGCACCAATTTCCTTGTTGCCTTACACTTTTTTGTCACCATCTGGCTCATTTGGATACACAGAAACAAATTAGTTTTTTGGAACACACCATTTAAACCCGTGAGTTATGATCTGACAAATCCTTACTTTTAACCAATTCCATCGACTCTGGTTTAGAAAAGCCGCCAACTAATCCACGCTCTTTACCTCAACCAAATTGTTCACCTAACAAAAATCAAAACCCCTCGCCTTTCTGATCTGGGCCGCTCCTTGTTTATAGTTGTGCTATGCCTTGCTCTTGTTTAAACCCTCACAATTTTGGTATGGTCATTCATTCTTGTTTGATAATAAGTGCCTTCGGGCTGGTATTGGTTTATTCGGTTACTCAAATAACTCTAGATGTGGCTCGATAGCTTATTCAACATTGTCGTTTCACAATTATACTGTTTTAGCTCATGGCCTTCGTATAGTATCTTCATGGGCACTTAAACAAAAAAATTTATATATCAAGGTTCTAATTGAGTCTTGTTTCTCCTTAACCAGATGGCGGGATCTTAGGACATCTTAGATATGGTGGCACTCATCATCTATGATTTTTGTTATAGTGTAACAATTATCATCACTTTACTATTGACAGGGAGATCCTTATCTTTTGAAGGAAGCACGCTTTCTAACTTCTTTTGCTTGTCAGGTTCGTATAACAATCTACCAAGACGGGGTTGATGACAACTTTTGGATATAGGCCTTTTTTATTGTGGTGTTATTTTATAGATATATGTGTTGTATGCATTAGTTGGGTATGGACTGATATAGGCAACTATTGTATTTGCTGTAACAAACTTGTATGGAGCTAAGGTTGAATATTTATTTTCATTATCAATACAGTTCTCTTATTATAATGTGAAAAATGATAGCAAACTTTTTGATAATTATTATAAGCAAGTTAAAAATTCTGACAAGTTAATTTCATCATTATTAAAAACAAAAAAGGCATATCATCATCATTCGAAAATGAATAGAAGGGAAAGAAGCAATTGTATGCTTTGATGAGGGCCCATTGTTTACCGAGGGCCTAATCTGGATTTCCAGTTTGAAGGCCCAAATACACGTAAACACTTAACAATGGGATTGCGTTTGGACTCAACAAAGGCATAGTGTTCTTGTTAAAAGACAAAGATAGTTAAGACCTTCAATAATAGTTAGTAATGGCTAAATATTATTTATAATGTTTTTGTTAACACTTTCAATAACAACTTTTAACAGTATTTTTTAATGTCATCAGATAAAAATTGTTAAAACATTTAGTGACCAAATTATATTAAAACATGTAACTATAATTCCTATAACTCGGCAAACAGCCAAAATTTAACATACTTGTAATGAAAAATAAGAAACCGCAAAGGATCTTTTTTTTTATGGATGGAATATTCATATAGTTAATTTGATAGCTAGGTCATGTCTGATCAAAACAACATTAGCATGAAACGCACCTCCTTCTATGTGCGCGATCATTCCAGGATCGAAGCTTATTAAACCACTATATTTTATGAGAATAAAATATCCATCCTTCAATGTGAACAAGCATAAAACCAGGAGATTCGACCCAAAATTAACTTCTTGACACCACTTTTTAAGTTATTTGATATAGTAAAAATAGAAAGTTTGTTGCCAAACATATAGCATGTCAAAGGTAGTCCATTTATTTTAATCACCTTCTTACGTATTATCGTTGATTTTTAGTCTCTAAGGGAATCGATCTTGTTCATTATCTTTGTATTTGCATTTTCATCTTCATAGTTTAATGTGTAGATGCTAAGACAGGTACAAGGGAAGCTAACGTCAAGCATATCACTTGACTATGGAGAAATAAAAACTCAAGGTAGGTTAATCATGACTACGTAAGGTAATATGGTATGATAAGGCAACTTACATATTGGAAGTATATATAGGTGTCACTTTCATATGCTTCAATTTTCTAGAGATTATGCATAATGAGTTGGAATGATGCAGCAATCTTAAGTACCAAAATTTTCTCATACCAATTATCCCTCGAGTTATCTTTGCAAAGTCAGATTATGAACAGAAAAGCGACGAGAAGAACGAACTGAAATTTCCGATGTTGTTCAAAAGGTGTCTTAAGGGAAGCTTCTTGGCAGCAGCACAAACTCAAACTAGTTAATTTATAGACGTGACGGAGATTCTCTTCATAGCAACAAATTATCACCATCAGTGGGAGATTCATTTTGAAAAAATAAAACAAGAACAAAATGGTTTGACTCAAAGATCGTTAACATTGAACAGTACTACGCTCAATCTGTTTATTATAGGAAAACACAATCTACTGGCCTCTATTATTTCTTTGATTATCAACAAATAGACAAAATTTTAGCTTAATTTAGCTCTATAAAGAGAAAAGGAATGCCTTGGCTACAGTAATTGTTCAATAGGTGATTCTTATTTTTATGTGGTTTTCTAATAAAGGAATACATTTTATTTATCACTTTTTATAACGATGTTGTGATCGTGAACTCGTGTATTATTGACAACATTTAGTGACAATAAAAAGCTAAGAAAAACCTCACATGCAAACCAATTTACGTTTTCCCCGTTTAACTTCAAGAATTGTGCTAGCAATTAAAATTTTAACATGACACAAACGCGATCGACTAACCAAAAAAAGGCAAAATGAAGAAAATCTAAATCAATATTGAAGAAATATAAGAGCCTATAACAACCGGTAACACGGTTCAGAAAGCACGTTAGAAACCAGCAGCGACTAAGCAATTCCATTGTTCATTTAAACACTAACCCCTTAAACAACTTTGGAGTTTGAAAACATAGAATGAGTAGTTTGCCTCGCTAAATGAAAGTGCTTTTATTAACAATCTAAACTACAGTTTTAGAAGCATTTTTTAGCGTCATTGAATTAAAGTCGCTATAAATATTTAACGACTAAATTATATAAAACATGTAGTTACGTTCCTACAATTAATTCGGTAGCAGTCAAGATTTGACATACTTTTAAGAGACAGTAAGGAAACGCAGAGGATCTTTTTTTCATCATAGAGGGGATATTCATCTGAAAAATTTGCTAGCTAAATCATCTCTAATCAAAACAACATTAGCATGAAGCATCATCTTTCTATATGCAGAATAACATACCAATCGTTCAGTGTGAACAAATACAAAACTAGGAGATTCTACTCAAAATTAACTTCTTGACACCACCTTCAAGTTAATTGATATAGTAAAAATAGAAAGTGTGTTGTCAAACATATAGCATCTCAAACGTAGTCCATCTACTTTAATCACTTTCATACGTGATTTTGATCACTCTGGCCCCCAAGGAAATCAATCTTGCTCATACCTCATTTTCTTTATCTTCTTAGTTTATTATGTTTAGATGCTAACAAAAGTTTAGGGGAAAGTAACGTCATGCATAGTACTCGATTATGGAGAATTAACAACTCAAGGTAGGTTAATCACTTAAAGCTGCTACCAGAAATGTAAGAAGATACTTACAAAATCTCATATAGATACAATTAATTGTTATTATGTTTTTAAGTGACTTTAATGTAGTGATGTTATAAAAGGTGTTACTAATAACTGTCGCTGAAAGTGTTAGTAGAAAAGTTACTAAAAAATTATCGCTATTCAAGAGACTTTTTGTCGGTATCTTTCGATAAATATGTGTAGTAGCAAAAAAATTTCTACCACTTAATCATGACCATGTATAGCAATATGGCATGAGAAGGCAAGTTAAATATATGAAGTATCTGTTATGCTATGATGCTGTTAACATCTAGAAGGCTAGAAAGGTTATGGGTGTCTCACTTGCATATATTTCAGTTTGCAACAAAATATTACGAGTAAGAATGATGCAGGCAATTTCAATTATCAAATTTTTGGCATACTAATTATTCCTCAAGTTATCTTTCCAAAGTGAGATTGTGAAAAGAAAAGCAATCAGAAGAGCGAACCAGATGTCTGGTGTTGTTCAAGAATTGCGGAAAAGAAAGCTTCTTGGTAGCAACATAAACTCGAATGTGTTAATCTATAGAAACGAGGAAAATTCTCTTCATGGCAAGAAACTATTGCCAGTAGCGTGAAATCCAATTTCGAAAGAAAGCAAGAACAAAATGGTTTAACCCAAAGATCGTTAATATTGAACACTGCTACCGCCCAGTCTATTTACTATAAAGAGAAAAAATCAACTAGGCCTTGTTGTATATCTTTGATTATCAACAAATAGACAAATTAAAGTCTTAATTTATGTAGCATTTGAAATCACTTTCAGTTTTTATTTTCTATTTTCAAAAAAATAAAAACTAAAACCAATTTAGTTTTTTTTTAATGAATGGGTGTTTAATAACCCAATTTTTATTTTGAATTTTTTTTCTTTTGGATGTTTGATTATCCAATTTTTATTTTGAGTTTTTTTTTTGTGGTGGTTTGCTGTGGCGGTGGCCAACGGGGTGGCCGGCAGCGATGGCCAGCCGGTGGTGGCCGGCTGTGGCCCTCCAGCGGTGGCTGCCGGCCAGCGGGCTGCAGTGGCCGGCGATTGTCTGCGCAGGCGGTGGCCAGCAGCGATGGGCGATGGCTGTATTGGTGGGAGGTGATAGTGGTGGTGGTCTCAAAATAAAACTCAAAACTCCTAAATGGGAGTTTTAAAAAACAATCATGTTTTAAAAACTGATTTTCAAAACTGAAGAGAAAAAAAACGAAAACTGTATGTCAAATGCGTTTATCTTTTCTAGTTTATAAAATTAAATAAAAAAAACTAAAAATAGAAAATTTTTCAAACGGAGCCTATAGCACTATCAAGGGAAAAGGAATGCCGAGGTTATAATTGTTCCAATAGGTGATTCTTTCTTGATGCTGTTTTCTAAAAGAGGCCTACATTCTTTTTATCACTTTTATAAATGTGTTGTTACCATGAACTCGTGTATATTTAATGACAATATTTAGTAACGGTAAAACTTTAAGAAAAATGCCACAGACAAATCGTGTTTTTTGTTTTTCCTATAAACTTCAAGAACATTATAAACAAAATAAATTTTAACACGATATGCAATCGACTAACCGGGAAAAGGTAAAACAAAAAACATTTAAACCAATACTAAGGAAATATAATCGCTTGACAACCAGCAATAACATGTTGCAGGAAGCTCGTGAGAACTGCATCGTTGATTTAAGAAAACCTCGGTCTAGCATCACGTAGACATATATATTATAATTATTACAACTGGGATGCTGATGCAACTGAAAATAGGGAAAATAATTGGATTGGACCATTTTCTTGTTGGGAATCGGCGCTATCTTATCCAAAAGAATACAGCAAGAACAGCATAGTTCCTTAAACTAATCCCTTAAACAATGTTGGAGTTTGAAAACATAGAATAAATTAAATAGGTGATGCCCATAGATTCATGAATCTAGCAGTGCAATCTGCACAACTCACGAGAGGCTTAGACTTTGGAAGAAATCTAAGAGCCGCTGCGTGGTTTACGACAGGATAACTACCAACCGAAGCTCCAACTGCCAGCAAATCTTCCCAAAAACCCATCTAGAAGGGACGGCAAGGCTTTCAAGCGTAATGAAAATGGATTTGGTAATGCCATTTTAGCTTTTGAGAAAACAAGTAACGGCGACATAGGGTTGGCCTTGCGGTGGTTAACGAGTGTTTTTGCCTTAATATTTTTGGGTTGAAACTTTTGGAACTAGTATTCAAGAAAAAAAATTATCTTGAATGCACCAGACATTTGTTGTGAGGGATGCGTCCTTGAGATTGCCATTAAAAGTGACCTAATCTCGATTGACACGGAAGGTGGTCCAAAAATAATGCAATAACAATGGCTTTTTCAATTACATTTGTGCAAGGAAGCTACAAGTGTGGAGTTATCAGGACAAATGCCTTGCATAAAGGAAATTTGGTGTTCTGCTCTGGCTAATTTGGTGTGCCCAGAATGCTGTGGTTTTCAAGAAAGAAAAATTTAACGCGACAAGTACACTGTAGACAACTCATGTCCAGCATCAGAGCCACACCCCCGATTCTAGGACCGTTTATTGAAGAACGCCAGTAAGCTGCCTTAGCGCCATCAGGCACTTCCAGTGCATTATGAACATTTTCATTACCCCCTAATTCCTTTTACAGTTTTCAAAATGCCACTGTTGCTCTTACCCGCCAAGACCAATGTTCAGCGCCATCTTAGTCGCGACACCTGGGACCCTGATATCTGTTCAGAAAATGTGGCCTCTGCTGAATTGCAATTCGGGATTAGCATGGTTCTCCTTAGCCCTGACTGGACTCCTTCCGGGGCCTACTCGGATGCTATTTTCTCTGCGAATGATATGACTGCATCTCTTGATTCTATCCTGCTCACTATTATTTCGTTCTCACAATATCTTAGCCATTTTTCTGCTTCCTTACTCAGATTTGCTTGTACAGATGAACAAGCCTGAGACACAGCCTGCTGTTGTTGTGCCAATGTGGTGTTTTGGTAGTCATGCTGGTTTTATGTGCCTCTTCCCTTTTCTTGTATATATACACGTGTCTGACTGTCTCATTCGAGATTGACAGTAATTATTGTACATATTTTGCATTGGTATATATTCTTTTGTTTCCTAAAAAAAAGGCAATAAAGGTATATATATATATATGTGTGTGTGTCTTGCATAAAGGTGATTGGAGGACATCAAGAGTCTAAAAATTTGCCACATAGGATGGACACATGTAACACGTACAATATTCAAGACATCACAAAGGGATATATTTCGATGAATATGCTTAATTTGTTTCCAAAAATTCATCTGTATGGAATGGAAAGGAAAAATTATAGGGCAGTGAGTAACATGTAATATGTCATAGATGGTATTTGGAATTGATTCGAAAATGATTAAACCTGATTAAATCAGGTCTGAAGTATTTGACAAAAAAAGGTAAACCGATTGAATATGCTTCATAAGCTGTTTGGGATTTGATTTTGAAAAGTAAGTTTCAGTTTAAATCTGAGTCAGTTTTTAAAAGAAGATTTAATCTAGTTTAAGCAAAATCAGTTTGCTATTTGGCAAAATTAGTTGTGAACTATCTGAAAGTTACAAAAAATGTTTGGATATAAAATGATTAAATCAGTTTTGATATGGCAAAATGACCATAAAGGACACTACATAAATAAAGTTTCTAATATTCATTTAGTGAAGTAATGTTAACATAACTTTCATTTGAAAATAGTTACAATATATGAAAAAAAAATTATTGAAAAAGTTATTGTCAACCACCTACAAAAATTGTTACTTCTTATTCTAAATTAAAGTTAGAAGAGCGTACACAAATGGTGAAGAGGAAGAAGGCTGTTATTGATGAACTGCTGTGCTCCCTCTCTCTTTTAGCGTAGAAGAGAATATAACTTTAAAAGTTAATTAAAAATCACACCTAATAATTAGTTAAAAGGGTATGAAATGTCTTTTAATGAAAAACATGGGAATAGGATAGTAAATTAAAATGTCAAACCCGATTATAAAAAAATTATTATTTCATAATTTTCACTTTTCAGGATTATGAATTTAATCAGTTTTTAACTTTTTTAGCCAGATAAAATTCCATAATCTATTTTGCCAAATACTCACACATTTGATTTAATTGATGATCCCAAAATCAAAATCAAACACTCTCTCAATGTATTCAAAGCTGATTAAATCTATAATCCTCATTTTCTTAGATTCTGCTATAATCAGTTAGAATCAGAAAATTACAGTATCAAAATAGCCTCACATACAAAAAACAATTAAATGCTCTCTTTTAATTTGAATACACGATATGATAATTTTGCCACATTAAACCTACTTTAGTCCCCGTTTTTATCCAAAGACCTATAACAATTTTAAATCTATTATTCGTAAAATAAATTTAATTTAATTTTAAAAACTGAATATGTTTTAATTAAAATCTACTTCTGAAATCTAACCCAAAGTGCCTCTTAATTTAAAAGTCCAACGGTGATTATGAAGTACAATTGTCTCGCTAGTTACACAATACTCGTCGTTCCTAAGAACCAAAATCCTCTCCTGTCTTCTTTGATGTCCTAAAATAGGAGTTGATATTTTAACATAATCAAACTTAATGTTTTCAAAATGTCAACTTTCGTTATGTTACATGGAGTACTGGTTGTTCTTAAAAGCTCTCAAGGTTTTAAATAAAGAAAGGCTAAACACAGTGCAGAAATCCTGTCATCGCCATGTAGTTCTGTGATTCTGGCAAGTCGGAATAAGATGACATCGCCATAGCCCTTGTACTTGATAAACTTTTTTGCAAAATATATGTCGTACAAACTTGTATTAGAGTTTTCATTTTACCATGCGGAAAAATTTTAATAATCCGGACGATAGTCACAAGGCACTTTTTATTATTGGAACGTCGAGTATACCATTATATATGCACTCTCTCCTGAATGCGCCTCGCTCATCTAATGATCTGTAAAAAAGGATATATCTGACCATTAAATATTTGCTCGTTGGCATCTATTTTCTTTCTTTTATGCTTTTTCACATGCTTTTATCGACAAAATTCTAGGCTTTTGGTGCTTAACAAGATTTGGACAAGAGTTTAATGGTCGAAATAGACGTTCTCTATCTGAACAGATCACTTGCTTTTGGATTATTTAATTTGTTGCTCTCTTTGGAGGGAAAGTTTACCGCTCTTTGACTTTCAGTGTTTAGGTTACCCCATAGAAGATGGAGGAGGAAAAGAAAAGACTCTTGACCATGAGAAGATGCCATGGAAGCACTGTGTCCTTCAAAAGTACATAGTTGTCGCTGCACCATTTACAGTAGGCCACTTTAAAAAAACAAAAAAAAAACAGAAAAAAGGGTCAGAAAATGAAATTGAAGCAAATAGATTTCCTATCAAGAGTCAAGACCACGTACGTGAAGACAACTGCCCATGTGTGAGTTCTTCAATTAGGTGACTCTATTAATTTTGATCTGTTAATTGCCCATGTGCAAGGCACATGAGCGTTAAGTAAGGGGTAAAATTGTCAAATAAAAAAAATAAGATTTTCTTTTATTTTATTTATTTATTTTGAATTTTTAGTTTGGACTTTTTCAATTGACCCCAATAAAAAAATTTGTTCTTTAATTAACCTCAAAAGATTTTATCTTTCTTCAACTGATCCCAACAAGATTTTCTTAAATGAACCCCAAATTGATTTTTTGTTTTCAATTAATTTAATCCCAATCTTCTTCACCCTGATCCCTGGCTACCCACCTCCACCACCACTTTCACTACCCATCGCCCACTGCCACTACCACAACCAAGCCTCACTTCCCTGCCTACTTCGCCACCCACCCACCACCACCACGACCAAGCTGGCGCCCTCATCCAAGCCTCGCTGCCACCACACTTAAACCTCACCACGCACCACCACCACGACCAAGGCTTGCCCCCAATTACCACCACGACCAAGCCACCGCCTCACCCATATTACCAGCACACCTTCATCACAACCTCCACCACACCTTCATCACAACCACCACTATATTGAACCAGCACTCCACGGTGTTAGTTGATTTTTGGGTTAAGATGGAATCTGGTGCGGCGGTGGAGAGCTGGTGTGGTCGTTTGTGGCATTCCAAAGCTGGTATGGTGGTTTGTGGCATTCCAAAGCTGGTATGGTGGTTTGTGGTGTTTGATTGGTGGTAGAGAAATGCCATTTTTAGTTTGGATTGTTCTTTTTTCATATCTAATCACACGATATTGATTTTTCTTTTCAAATCGGTTTGGTTTTTGCTATGGTGGTGGAGTTCCAGATCGGTGGTAGGGGATAGGGGAGGGGGTATGTTAATGTGTTGGCTTTTTTGTGGTAATGGTGAACTGTATTGGTGGTGGTTGTGAGTTTAATGGTGGAAGACCAAAGGTGGTCGCAGTGGCTATACTTGGTGGTTGGTGATGGTGTTGGGTTAGTGTCGCGGTTGTGCGTGGTGATTAGGGGTGGAGTCCTGGCTGTGCTCGGTGGCGGTGGTGTTGGGTTGGTGTCGCTATTGTGCATGGTGATTGGGGGTGGAGACGTGGCTGTGCTCGATAGCGGCGGTGCTTGGTTTGAAATAAGAGACATGGAATCAGAAATGAGAAAGAAGAAAGAAGAAGAAGAGGAAAAATAGAGAGTGATTGTCCCTAAATTAAACGACTTAACGGACTTAGACTTGACTGAATCTAACAAAATGACTTAATTGAACAAATTAACGAGTTCAATGGTTACTTTGACACAAATCAAAATTCAATGACTAAAGTTGAATTTGGCTTATAATACAGTAGTCAATCGAGTAGTTAACTCTAAGATCTAATATCAATATCTTAGTATTTGACCCAAAAGAGTGGAGAAAACAAGGGACTTACAAATATCAACTTTTAGCCCCGGTTCTATGATCTTAAAGGTACAAATTATTAAGGATTGTTTTGACACTTTATTCGATAACATTGTCTGCATCCTATGACATTGTACATAATTGGTTACCTGGTATGATCAAGAAGATTACAAATATTTGCGAAGATGCTAGCTTAACATTTAACCATGGTAAATTAGTAGTATATAAGTTGAGGATAGGTGACAACTTCAAGGTCAAATATTGGGTCGCAATCACATGTTTTATACTCCTAGAAGATATGATTAATAGATATAAAGAAATCCAAATAAAATAAGGAGTTCAGAGCTGAGAAGGCTTCCCCAAAAGATTCTCAAGTAACAAATAAGGGGCCATTACTGGTCTAACAACCTAATATAGCCATTGATGGAAGTTCTAAACCCCCTGTCCACCTTTGCCTCTCTCTCCTTTTGTCAGCAGTTTCATATAAGAATTAGATATGTGATACACCCAGTTGAGATATCATATAAATGCAGAGAGCTTGGTAGTAGATAGGGAAGCAAGAATCAAGGATCAAGAGATAGAAATAGAAATGAAGAGGAGGAGAGAGATTGAGAAAGTCTCAGAGATAAGGTCAGTCATTGAGGAGCTATCTATGGAGCAAGGGGTCATAGCCAAATCTGGTGTTGATGATCATAATAATGCTGCTCACATCTCTATCAAACCTTTCCTATCCTTTTGCAACTTGGTCATTCAAATTCTTGGTTAAGACTCTCTCTCTCTCTCTCTCTCTCTCTCTCTCTCTCTCTCTCTCTCGAATTTGAGATGCACCCTACATATCTGCATATATCAGTGTTTGTGTGTGTCTGATCACTGATGTGTGCATTCATTTCGATTGTTTTATCAGGGTGTTCATCACATTTTCTCAGCATTTCTTTCTTATTAGATTCTAAGTTTTATTCTCTATATGTTTTCTTCACTCATATACCTAGAACGTTGTTGTGCAGTAGTTTTACTATAAGCTTCATCCTTATAGAATCAGTCGGGGCCTTGAAATTTAGTAAATATCCGTTGCATAAAACATGTTACGCGGTATAAAAGTTTGAGCATATCTTATATCAAAGTACATAATTTTATTATGATTAAACGATATTGTCTCCACAAAAAAAAAGGAACAACTAAATATTGTTGTCCTCCCGTTTGTGTGAGTTGCACCATGTTATATAATTACAGTTGTAAAAGAAATTCTTTATTTTTTAACAATCCATTATCAAATATGCGAAAGATAGTTCTTTTTAAATTACAAAAATGACACGTAGCACCCAAAAAGTTAAAACGCTCGAAAAGCACGGTATAACGATTGCATAAATAGCTGATTGTTAATTTCTCAGCAAACATTAGTGTACAAGAATAGCTGAATATGTTTGTCTGAAGTGTCCAAGTTTTGGTGTGGCCAAGGCCTCCTTCGAGACTTTTTCTGTGGTAATATCGTCGTGATTCTTGCAGATAAGATAGGGCCAACAATGGCTGTTATGAGACAAGACATGCATCAGAACATCCAGGTACTTAACTACAAACAATGCATTGATTAAATTTGGGAAATTGTACTTCACTCCCCTCTGCTACACGCAATATATAAGAAGCACCCCTTTACTATAAAAATGTGTACTAAACACCTCTCTCCACTAAGGAAAGTTCACAAATTAACCAAAAACCGTTACAGAGTCATTGAAAAGACAAAAAATACACTCATATATTAAATATTGCAAAATTTTCACTTATACTTTATGTCTTCTTTCTCACCGAGTCCATTGATTTTGTTGCCCTTTCACGAATAGTTGTTGATTTCTTGAAACTCCTGCCATTTTATTTTCAATGATTGTTCAAAACTATGCTTTTGTTTGGAAAATTAAACTATATGCTTAAACGTATCACATTCACATTTTCAGTGTGTGTGTGTGTGTTTTTTGAAGCCTGACGTTGTATATAGCAGCATCTGTTCCACCGTCAAACCACGCTACAATCGCCACCACCCTGCACCCCAGCCATCCATCACCCCAGTCATTGCCACCCCGATCCATATTATGACCCCCATCATCTGACCCCACCGTCATAGCTGCCACCCACCCACGTCATCCACCCTCTGTTCCCGCCTCGATTACAGCCATATCGACTCCCATCACCACCTTTGCCACCAACCCCATCCTTTGCCACCCATCATCCCCCTTGACCCCCATAGCTGCCACCCACCCCATCATCTACCCTCGATTCACTGTCGTCCTCAATTACAGCCATATCGACTCCCATCACCACCTTTGCCACCAACCCCATCCTTTGCCACCCATCATCCCCGTTGACCCCCATAGCTGCCACCCACCCCATCATCTACCCTCGATTCACTGTCGTCCATCGTTACAGCTGTCGTCCACCCCATAACCGACACCACCCCGATCCAGTGATACCCATAGCCACTGGAGTGTAGCGCACATTTTTATCGTAAAGGGGTGTAAATTTCACATCATGTACAGTAGAGGGGGAGTAAAGTGCATTTTCTCCTAAATTTTGCCTTAGCAAGTGGTGTAACTTAATACAGATGTTGTCATTTTCAAAGTACGTAAGAAGCACACGCCTTCGGCCCAGTCACACCCTTGTCAACTACCCTACCTTGCGAATGGGCCAGGCCCTCTTTTGACTTTCATGCATGATTGACAAAAATTCCAGATTATGTGGACACTTTTGCCCTCCATCTGTCCTTTATCCCGCGGGGGTGATGTTTCCTCCTCTTTTTTGTCTCCTTGTACAAAGTAATCAACCAAAGGGGCATTTGTTTTATGAAGAGTCCAGCCATGTGATCTTCTTGTTCTGTTCCTAGAGATTGGAGAAGCTCCATGAATCAGACCCTTCACTGTATTCAAATGTGGTTGAGATATTAAAAAAGGAGGCTACTGAAGGAAGTGCAAGAAAGGTTGCGAGCTGTAGCAGAGCCTTTGTCTGGCTTACCAGGTAAAACAATTTCCCATCATTTAAGATCCCTTCAAAGGTCAATGGAAGCTACTGTGTCTAGTTTTTGGTCACAGCATCCAGTACATTCTTGTCAGTCAGTCATGTTATGTCGTCAGTTTTCACTACTAAATAAATCTTGAAGTACTGGTATTGACCTTTGCAGATCCCTAGATTTCACCTTGGCATTGTTACAATCACTGCTGAAGGATATTGGGGTGAACATGGAGCAAGCAGTGGAAGAGGCCTACAACATCAGTCTAAAACCATGGCATGGATGGATTTCTTCAGCTGCTTGCAAAGTAAAATTGCAGTGCTACATGCTTCCTTTTCTTCTGCACTGAAACAACTTATATACTTAATCGTCTATATACTCAAAGATTTAAAATTTTACATCCAGACGAAGAGCGATAACAATCCGTTTATGGTTTGTTCCAGAAAATCTAAAACTCTTTTTTTTTTTTGCAATTCCGATTACGGGTTGTCTTTCACTCAGTTTAACTCAAACTCATTACTGAGTTCTCTCCCAAATTTTTCGTTTTCCAGATGCATATTGGAATACGAATTATCCTGACACGATGTAGTTGTTGGGTCATGCATTTTCATGTCAGTATACACCGATAAGAAACAATAACATCGAAGAAAACAAAGATTGGGGAAGGCAGAGAGTACTTAGCCTCCAATGAGTATAGTTAGTACAATGGTTAAGGAAACTTTTTGTTAAATGCAAGTAATGGACTCGAATTAAAAGTGCCTCCGCTTGATGTTTTCAACTTACACAAACGAAACAGGCTTGCGATGTAGCTTTCTCTCAACTAGCAACTGCACTTACTTTTTCGATCAAATTTGCAGGTAGGACTCAAGCTAGTTCCGGATAACAAAACTTTCGTTAGAATCCTCATGACCAAAGACGAAGACCATGACACCCTTAAAGAAGAAATACAGACCTTGGTTTCTTTACTCACACCTCTTCTGGAAGACCTCCACTCTATTTTGGCAAGTAGCATCTGAATTTTGCTCTCTCATCTTTTAGAGTAACCATATAACTTCTTGAGGTCAGATACCCAAAGGTAATATCTAGTTCTAATGTTTTCTTATTTTGCAGAAAACATATGACTTGGATAGGGTGAAGTCTACTTGAAGAGATTAGAGAGAGTAACAAAGAAACCAAAACAACTGTACAAAGCTCAGTTTTGTATGAAATCTTGTGTATCTCCGTTTTCCTATGTAAATACAGTTCCATCGACCTTTCTGCTTGCAAATGTATAAGTTAGCACACTTATAATGTAGGAAACTCGAAAGGCAAATTAGCTTATCTGTTATGTAGAAACAATTGCAGTTTTGCTGATGGAACAGATGCTGCAACGTTTATGTTACGCTTACTCCGTCAAGTTAGAACACACAGTTGCTATGGCTAACTGCTTATGTCCCCCAGATTGTACATACTCAAATTGCTCTTGCTTTTGGTAGAACAGAGGAGCAGTAGTAGCTTCTGCTGCTAGTTCAGAAAGAAAGCCTAAAGTTCATTTGAGAGTCCTTCAAAATTGTCTGTGGGGCAAACTCCTAGTATAATTAAAATACATCTCAATTTTGAGCATTATTGAACTTTTGCTTGCAATCTGGGGTACGAATATCTGAAGAATGAGTAACATCTAAAGTCTCAACAACAATTTTTCAAAGTCTACTACTTCTTAGCCTGTTGCTATTTTCCAATCTACATGGACGCAATGTGATATTGTCAAGGAGCTACAGGAACTATCTGAATATTTTCGAAGATAGAATCTTTGTCGATACCTACGTTTACAGTGTTAGAACCAGAAGAGTCGCGAGGAGGATCCTGAAGTGCGATAAGGGCTGCTACTAAACCAGCATTGCTTGATATCGTTGGCTCTGTAAACCAAGGTTTGTCCCTTTCGTCCAAAAATAGGTCGTTTCGGTCTGGGCCTGCTACCATGGCTCCCAAGAGATCGTTTGGATTTGGTTCTTTTGCATTAAGCCATCTTGCTCCGTCGTTACAAGAGTACTGTTGACCATCCCATGGGATTGATGCACCTCTGTGATGAACATGGGTGGGATACTGGTCTCCAAATCCCACCATATAGCTCATCTTCATTGGATTTTCGCCAAGAATGTAACTAACCTGCAGAGAGTAGGAGATACGAGTTTAAAGGCAGAGATACTGGTCAAATGCTTATTTCTAAGAATTTGCAATTATACCAATTAGATGTATTGCAGAGTATTAAGAAAGTTTCCCAGAACCGGTATACAATTATAGGTATTGGAAAGTCCGTCGGTTCTGAATCATTCGAATTCTTGGAGGAAAAAAACCATAAAACTTGGAGCAATCAAATACTGAAACATACTCACTAAAGAGCTCCTTTCCTTTTTGGTATTTTTCTAAACAATGACCACGTTCTACTAATAGATCGTTAAACTATGTAATGTTTCAATTTCCCCTAAATCGCAAAGGGTTGTTCATAAACTGATCTGGTTTTTGAAGAGGTCTCCTCTATAGGGACAAATGGATTCCCTTTTCTTCTTGTAGGATACCAACAATTAGTTTTCTTGTGGCAGTAAGTAGCCATTCTATCTTAAAGATGCTCAAGAGTTGGGGCATATTCTCTGACACATTGCACTTGCCTGAGACATGGAAAAGCTTCGCAACATTTCCAGGGAGAAAACATCATTACCGCAACTGCTACCAGATCTACGTAAAAGATCAAGGTAATCGCTGTACAATTTGCTAAGAAAAGACGCTGTAGCAGCATATTGGAGTGGTGCACCGTAATCAGGCCTTAGGAGGATCAGTCCACCTATTAATTTCGGAGAAAATAAAACGAAGTTGATTGAAGAGAAACATGTATTGTTGTTTATGGAAACAGACACTTTGATAGGGAATGTTGGTTATACGCCAACAGAATCGTAATAACCTTCAGTCTTTTTGAACGTAAGCTTAGAAAGATATGAACACATGAGAAAGTCAGTACTATTTGTTGATGATCCAAAAGCATCTTCATAAGGGTATCCAAGATCACGGAAGAATCTAAGTCTTGTTAGCAATACCTACAAGAAAATTAGGATTTCATCAAGATCAGATCTCTCACACACCTCTACAGGAAAAACATTGTAGAAACCAAAGTTGAAAGACTTAGTCAGACTACCGCGCTAGCAGTGAGCTTATTGTTCCAATAAAAAATCCCTTTCTCAAAGACTAGTTCCTCCTCCTCTGCCGAGGCAAATTTCTCAGTAGCATATTCGAGATAAGTGGTGTTCCCAGTTGCAAAGAATAACCAAGCTCCTCCCCAAACCAATTCGTCCTTATATCCGGATGAATTATAAAACTGTCTTGCTTGTTCTCCGCAAGCAATATTTGCAGTGTATGTTCCTTGAAGATTAGGGCCTTCCTTCGACACATGATCAAACAAATTTTCAGCTCTGTCAATTAAGTTTCCTGAATAATTTGCGTCTTCTTTGAATACCATTGATGCAGCTGACAATGCTGCAATAATTTCCCCTGCTAGGTCTGAAGCCGTGCTGTCGCATTTTGAAACGAGCCTTTCATAGCTCATATCTTCTGGTCTCTGCCAACAGCTTATGTCATTGTCAACACCAGTATCATTCCCCGTTCCCACCTACAAGATTTAGAGTCAGTCTGGCATCGCGTTTTTGCTACTAAAGTCATTTAGCTATTATTTGCTTGCTATAAGTAAGCATGAATATTTCTGCTTGTAGCCAAAAGAGATGCTGCTACTCAAATCAGTTTCAGTATTTTGACCTGAATCACTCTTTAAAAGAAAAAGCAAAAGCAACCCAAAAAAGAACTTTCAGCTATAGAAAGGTTCAAAGTTGAGATAGCTTACCTGTGAATACAAAGTGATGGGATCAAAAGTCGAATTTGGAGGAAGAAACAGCTTGAGCAGGTAGTCACTGCCCCATTTGATAATGTCCTTGACATGATCAAGTTCACCTATATCAGCATACTTCTGATGATACTCGATCACAGTCCAACTCAAGACTGTGATAGTATAAGCTGTAGGGAAGCTGAACTTTATATTATTCCCAGAATCATAAAAACCCCCCACAAGATCTGCATGTGTATCCCTTGTAATCCCATCTTGTAAGCCAGAGTTACCACGAAATTTCACTGTAGTATTCTTTGGATAACTCCCAGCTAAAACAGAGAAAATAAAAAAAGGATTATAGGCTGGATATGTCATAATACTGCTACATGCACATATAGATAAACTAATTCATGTTTATTACACTTTTGAGCATCAAAGAACACGAGAGCTTGATTTATTGCAGACGTAAGATTCTTGGAAGAGCCATGGTGGTTATGCTTGTGTGGCAAAAAATGTAACAGCAGAACAAGAAAGGACAGCAAAAGGACTGTGGCGATGGTGATGTAAACGAAACGCTTGAAGTAGGTTCTATCCGCAATGATGAGATGGAAATCAACAGATTTGGAGAATCTTGAAGGGAGGGACTCGTAACCGGAGGCATTTTGAGATTGAGGAAAGAGACCATAGTCGATCTCTATGGAATTCCATTGGCTAGAGGAAGGGAGAAGGCGGCCAGACTCGGAGATAGTATGAACAAATCTTACAGGTTGCACATCTGCTAATTCAGAGGCAGAATTGTGTGCTGGAGATCCTAGGGAGTGAGGCATGGTGGTTTGCTGAAGATGGTACTGCCTAAGAAAACTTTTGCACAGACAAGGACTCCGAATGCATAAGGCCAACTATACAACTGGTATCTTCTTGTCCTAGTTTTGTTGGTAGAGTTGCTAAAAGAATTTCCTTGGGAAAACTTTGCCTTTGGAAGAAATTTTCTTGAATAAACTCATGAAAAATTGGGGAGTTTTTCTACCAATAGCCACTAGGTACTGCTACATGGAATTTGCATGCATCATTTGTTGAAGCATACTAATTGGATGATTCCAAGACAAAGGTCTTTACGTATTTTCACTCGCGTTGTTAGAGTAATGAGAACGGTTATTGTCATTGCAGAGTATCCGCATTTTCACACAAGATATAAGAACGAGATACTTTGCATATACATTTTTTTGACGCTAAAAGTGCATAACTAGTAACGAAATGTTTTCTTGATATGTTTATTTTTTAGTTTTTGATGGTAATATTCTCTGACCAGTTCTCACATTGGCCTGATGTTTAAACATAATGTAAAGTCCGCCGTTGGTGATGGCTTCTCAACATAATTGAATTAGTACCCAATGATTTTGGACAAATAGGCAATATTTGCAGACCTCAAACTGGATAACATTGGAAGTAAAGGAAGTTTGAATACACCAAAACATAACCGTTTTAACGGTCATTCCAATGCATATCATTTGTCTCTTTTTTATGCCCTTTAGAGAGAAACCCTTCACACAAAGGTTTGGCCAGCGGCTAAATTTCGGTGAAGATTGGGCCCGAGAGGCTTAAATTTTGGTCGTTTCCAGACACTCCTTCTGGCCCAATTTGTGTGAAATTTACGCCAGATTTATTGGTCCTTCAGGTTTCAGCAACCTCAATAGCAGCCCAGCTAACTATGAATGGAGCCTCATTGGTCGTTAAAAGTGCCTTGGAGACAAAATGTTAATTTTCTTTGTTACGCCATTCACAAACCCTTGAACATGTAGCTATAGATGATGATCGATGATTTACAACTGAAAAAAATAAAAAATAACAGTATTCCTACATAGCCAAAAAAAAAAAAAAGGTCAAATAATAATGTTGTCCTACATACCGATACTGATCATAACTATAAATATTTGATTTAATGTTACTTGTTGTTCACACCAAAATTTTGATGAAAAAATAACATATAATATTAAACAATACCGGATTGATAAGCAAGCTCAATATTTTTGTTGAGAATTTTGCTGAAAGGAAGTTCAAGTATTCAAACTTTTCAAGTAGGCCCATGTGTTTACAAGTCCACTAATATTGCAATTGGCTAAAATATTTAGGGTGAAATGGAAGACTTGTGGAGATATTTAATGAAAATCAAGGGGATAATTATTCATTACATTTGATAAAATTCAAGATTAATCATGCGATAACATGTGGTAATTATCTTTAAGAAGTGGTGCACAAGTCTTGGAAACTTGAACTTCATTTTAAAAAGAAGTCTTTGACAACAACTAGAGGGGAGAAAAATCCAGCCAAAAAAAGAGAAAGAGAGAAGAGGTTTGTTACGATCTGAACCCACAGTTAGGCCCATAAGTCAGATTTGATTGGCCGCAGACCCGTTTGACAGTCTCTGATGGGATTGTCAGGCCTCACTCATTAAAAAGTAAAAAGTAATACAAACAGCGGGAAAATTAAAACTTTTGCAACTCCAAATACAAACTTTGTTTCTGATTTTATTTACAAAACATTCATATAGAGACAGTTATTAAATGGTTCCAAAAATTAACAACTAATGTCCTTGTAATCCATAGCGTTTTTCCTTAAAAAGTTCCAAGCTCACGATCGTGACCATCACCTAAATTAGAACCAAAAAAATATTGAGTAAGGAGTGAGCTTCTAAGTGTGCAATAAGTAATCAGTGACCCAGTTAGCTGAATCGTAACATGACAGAAATAATTTAGTTTCTAAACTAGTGACTTTACTAATTATACGAAGGCATAAAAATTTATTTCTTAAAGTAAAAAAGGAAAATATAATACGTTAAGCATAATAAAGTACAAGTAAAAAACAGTTCTGAGGGCATAAAAATCGTTCTGCGGCCAGCGTGGATAGCCCCACTGACTTAAGTCTGAAATTCCACCTTGAAATAATCATCATAGTGGAAGGAGGAACGACCACATGCTACAGTATCGTGCATCACGTCAATGTACATAGTCCCGTTGGCATGGAACCAAAATTTAACTTTCTTCGGCTAGATGGGATGGGGAACAACAACCGATAAGAACATTTATTAATTTTGTTCTATCGTAAAATAAAATCCAGGAATCACTAATGGCCAAACCATCTCACTTGATTTCAATATTTTTTTAGTAAGAATTCAAATCCAAAAAATATGTCAAATTCAAAAACCATCACACTTTTTGCTAAACATTTCAAATCGAAAATCCGTAATAATTTCTACCAACTTTTTTCTTTTTTTCTCTTTTACATATCAGTGTGATTTTAATGAGTAATAAGTGTCCGTAAAAGAAAATTGTATTTTGGTAAACAATTTCAAATCGAAAATCTGTAATAATTTTTACCAACTTTTTTCTTTTGTTCTGTTTTACATATCAGCGTGATTTTAATGAGTAATAAGTGTCCGTAAAAGAAAAATCGTATTTTGGTAAACAATTTCTTTTTTTAGAATAAAAGATAAACGTCATTAATAGCGGTTCATATTGGTAAACAATACTTTCTCTAGAAAATAGATAAACATTATAATATGTAAAAGCACTAGATGGACGCAAGGGGAACCGTCCAACTAAGCTATTTCGCCAGTAAGCTGCTATCACTTACCTTAACGCTACGCATTTCCTCAAAACCAAAAGTCAGCACGATGATCACTTGCTACATATTGACTAAAAGAATCCTCAAACCACTCTAAGCTCTTCTTGAACGGACCAATTTCTACGTGTTCGTCTCCACTTCTTTCGAAAATCACTTAACTTGAATCCTCTCTTTTCCAACAAGCTCTCTAATTTCCAAACCCACAGTGACGCACACACCAACCCTGCCTGACAACCAACAACACACACATACTCAACACCCTACTGTCCAAACAGCAACACGCGTATACACACCACCTAACTGCCAAACAGCAGCACACATTTACCCTTCTTACCACAAAGTCGCATAACCCACCCATTTCTATCCAACCAACGCGTCACCTCCAAAATCCTCCATATAACTTGAGACACACGACTTTACACCATATAAATGCCCAATCAAGTAGTCAGGCGGCCGTACACCCACCACACAGTACACTCACACACCCATCGCACTACTACATACATATACAATATACAAACACACCCACCATCATATTGCTACACACACAACATCACTAACACACATAAACAAAATACATAGCTACACGCACAACATAATTCACACGCGCGAGCGAGCGCGCGCACACACATTACATGTATTGTACAAAGCAGTTAGACACATACGACACACACGCACATTATAACACACTTGCGGGCTGTAACACACATGTGACACACACAGACAACCATTATGCGACTATAACACACACACACACCCAATCTCCCCCCCCCCTTTGACTTTTTCTTCCCTTCCTTTTCTAATTACCTTCAATCTCTCCGGCTCACTCGTTCTCTCTCTCTCTCTCTATCTCTCTCTCTCGCTCTGTGTGTGTGTGCGCGTGTGCGCGTGTGCGCGCACGCTTCCGACTTTCTATTTATTTATTTATATATATATATGTAGCGTAAAACAAATTTTGTTGTTTTTAGATATAGCGTATTTTACGTAATAGCCCTTTAATTCATTATTTTAATCTTTCTAAAGTCACCACTCACTTTTATCTCTCTCTATTGCACCCACTTCATTGATTTGTAAATCATGGTTATTATACACTATTTATTGAAGGTTGTAAATAATATTGCTCATAACGATTGTCGCTAAATATTCAATAATATCACTTACAATAACTACCACTAAAGTAATAAACAAATCTGATAGAGTTTTTCATAAATCAACCCTAGCTTCGAGGTATTATGAAATTACCTCAGCAAAAACAAAAGAAGAGATGAAAGGGGGGGGGGGGGAGAGAGAGAGAGAGAGAGAGAGAGAGCAAACAAGAAAGAAAAAAAAAGCTATAATTTTCTTTGAAGCTTAAAGATGGAGAACCCGGTGATAGCTCTCCCTCTGCAATCTCTGTGTATTTTTCTTTTGATCTTTTACTGTCCAAATATATGGACCGCGAAAATAAATATATCTATACACTTTGCGGTTTGTTTTGTCTGTTTTTTTAATCGGGAATTGTCTTATTAAGTCGTAGACGTAAATAACAATTAGCTTTTTTTAAGCCAATTGGGAATGTGAACCCACTACACCAATAATAATAATTATAATAATAAAGTTGTCATATATAAGACAAGATTTAATGATACAATCAATATGAAAAATATGTCATAAATTGTAACTATGGATGAGTAAAGTCCGGTTAGTTCGCTTTTGTAGACAAAATATGAGAACAAACCAACCATCATCAGTTTGTATAAAAAAAATTTTGGGCAAATCTCAAAACTGTACTCTCAAGTTTACATCCAGTACAACTTTAATACTCAAGTTTGAAGGTGCGCAAAAGAAGTACCAAACTTTGAAATAACGTATCAAATCAGTACCATGGCGGATGGACGACTGACGCCTTTAAAAAGTCAGAGGGGTAGAACCGTCATTATAAAAAAAATATTAAGTCTGTCCCCTGGTCATGTGGGCTCCCTTTTTATGTTCCTAATGCAAATTTATTATCTCTCTCTCTCTCTCTCTCTCTCTCTCTCTCTCTCTCTCGGCCAGCATCAAGTCCTTCATTAGCAGTGGCAGACAGTGGCGGAACTCAGATTTCATTACAGGGGGGGTGCAAAAAATGTGTATCGAAGTCGCTAAATTTTTTTTATAAGTAAAATAATACACAGAAAATGAGATCACTTTTCAGGGTAATAGTTTTTTCCCCCCTTCAGTTTGCACTTAAAGAATCGATATAAAATTGGATATATTGGCATTCTTCAATATCAATCTTATGGACAGTTTATGGTGCTGGAGATAATTTTCCACTCATCACATTGTAGATACTTGTACATTATACATTATAGATACTTGTACAGAACCCTCTAAACACATATTCTCTCTCCAACAAATTTATACTTCCAGCCCTTAATTTCTAAAAAACCTATTACATCCAAAGCTCTCACCAAGCCATCATTCCACTGTAAAATCGGCAAAACTGAACCCAATCAAACTAGTCGACCAATTCAAATAAACTTCAATTTAATTTACTTCTGAGATTCGTAATTGTGACAATGCAAGGATAATGGTGGTAGGATTGGTTGAGATGGATCTTAGTGGTAGGGCGATGGGTATCATAGGTAGTGGCGGAACTAGGATTTCATTCCAGGGGGTACAAAAAATGTGTATCGAAGTCGCTAAATTTTTTTATAAATAAAATGATACACAGAAAATGAGATCACTTTTCAGTGTATTAGTTTTTTTCCCCTTCAGTTTGCACTTAAAGAATCTATATAAAATTGGATATATTGGCATTCTTCAATATCAATCTGATGGACAGTTTATGGTGCTAGAGATAATTTTCCACTCATCACATTGTAGATACTTGTACATTATACATTATAGATACTTGTACAGAACCCTCTAAACACATAGTCTCTCTCCACCAAATTTATACTTCCAGCCCTTAATTTCTAGAAAACCTATTACATCCAAAGCTCTCACCAACTCACCAAGCCATCATTCCACCGTAAAATCGGCAAAACTGAACCCAATCAAACTAGTCGACCAATTCAAATAAACTTCAACTCAATTTACTTCTGAGATTCGTAATTGTGACAATGCAAGGATAATGGTGGTAGGATTGGTTGAGATGGATCTTAGTGGTGGGGCGATGGGTATCATAGGCAGTGGCGGAACTAGGATTTCATTCCCGGAGGAACAAAAAATGTATATTGAAGTCGCTAAATTTTATTTATAAATAAAATAATACACAAAAAATGAGATCACTTTTCAGTGTATTAGTTTTTTCCCCCTTCAGTTTGCACTTAAAGAATCTATATAAAATTGGATATATTGGCATTCTTTAATATCAATCTGATGGACAGTTTATGGTGCTGGAGATAATTTTCCACTCATCACATTGTAGATACTTGTACATTATACATTATAGATACTTGTACAGAACCCTCTAAACACATATTCTCTCCACCAAATTTATACTTCCAGCTTTTAATTTCTAGAAAACCTATTACATCCAAAGCTCTCACCAACTCACCAAGCCATCATTCCACTGTAAAATCGGAAAAACTAAACCCAATCAAACTAGTCGACCAATTCAAACAAACTTCAACTTAATTTACTTCTGAGATTCGTAATTGTGACAATGCAAGGATAATGGTGGTAGGATTGGTTGAGATGGATCTTAGTGGTGGGGCGATGGTTATCATAGGCAGCGTTTCCAGTGGTATGGTGGTGGTGGATAAGTGGTGCGTAGATTTTTTGCGGTAGGCTCAGAACATAGGAATAGGTACATGGGGGTGAAGGCCAGTGGTGTTGGTGGTGAAGGTGTCAAAATCTCGAGCAATGGACAGACATACCATATTTGAATAACACCGCTTCGGCAGTCGGCGCCTTCAATCGGATGTCGTTCTAGATCTGACCTGAGCTATCCAAAGAGAGTTGCCTCCAGGAGCCCCTCCCGTGTCAGCATGTTGTTATCGCCATCCCCGGTGAGTGAGTGTCGATGGTTTGCATGTCTGGGAGTGCATGAGAGTTTGAGAGAGTAGTTGGGGTTGTTCGCGTTGGGCAAGTTAGAGAGAGAGACAGTTACATACCAGATGAAATGAAAAAAAAATCTTTCGGAAGTTAAGGGGGTGCATTAGCCCCCCCCCCCCCCGTACAAGCGTAGCTCCGCCCCTGGTGGCAGATCCTTTGATCTAAGCTCGCCTCCCACCTCCCCCCACCATCAAGTCCTTCGCCGGTAGTGGTAGATCCTCTGATTTAAGCTCGCTGACATCAAGTCCATCGCCCACCCACTAATAACTTCCACCGTCGGCATCAAGTCCTTTGCCGACACAGTCAAAATCACCTGTCACGTCCTCTTATCACAACCAATAAATCCACAACCAAACCCAGTCCCTCTACAAGCTCTACATTAAATTTACAAACAATCCAATTAATTCATCAAATGTTGAACCTTTGTCGCCACAACACCATCTCACCGCCGCACCTTTTGGCGCCTCGACGTCGACACCGACGTGTCTTCGGGTGAGGACAAAGAGCCTCATGGGCGTGCAGTGGCTTGAACCAATATGGGAATAAAAAAGGGATCTGGATCAGATTGAAAGTGAAGGTGGTAGTGGTGGTGGAGGGTGAAAGTCAAGGTGGGTCTCATCGGTGGTGGCAGCGGGTGTGGCGAGTAGTGAGGTTGCACTACTTGGTAATGCAGCAAGGAGATGGTGTTGTGGCTGCAGAGACTTGACTGAAGACAGGTGATGGGTTATTGCAACGATGGTGGCAGCGGAAGCCGGTGACAATGGTGGCCGACGATGGAAGCTGTTAGTTGTGTCAGTGTTATTCTAATTATGATTATTTTGTGAATATATATATATAAATATATATAGTGTGTGTGTGTGTGAGAGAGAGAGAGAGAGAGAGAGAGAGAGAGAGAGAGAGAGCAATAAGTTGACTTAATCAATTTACTTTGGGAATGTAGAAAGGGCGGCCCATGTGGCATGAGAACAGACTTTATGTTCTTATTTTATAATGACGGTCCTACCTCTCTAACTTTCTAACGGTGTCGGTCGTCCATCAGTCGAGGTACTAATTTGGTACGTTATTTCAAAGTTGGGTACTTTTTTGACACACCTTTAAACTTGAATACTAAAACTGTACTGGATGTAAACTTGAGGGTACAATTTTGAGATTTGCCCAAAAATTTAATATTACCACCATTGTTAAATCCTTTGGTATCAATGGCTTGGAGTGATCAAAGTGACGGGGTGATTGATTAGTTTAGACTTATAGTCATTTTTGGACCTCATAAGCCTATCCATAAACTATTGAGCCTTTATAATAATTATGATCACAAGTTATTTGGAACCAACCCATTAGATTGGTATTTAAATCATAAGAGTTAGTATTTAAATCATTAATGGGGTAGATACGTTATAATATCTAGGGTTAGATTAAAGTCAATATATCCTTAATATAAATATGGTAGGGTTTGGTTTGGTTTAAAACATTTGAGAGAGGAGGAAAAAAACGTAAATTCAAACAACTAAAAAAAAACTTTGATTTACAAAAAAGAAAAAATAAACTGATTGCTTTTTTTTTTTTTTAAATATGTTCTTAATTGACCAGTTCGATTTTACCGATTGGATTAGTTTCAACAATTTAATGCTTACCCCAAGAATACATTTATACCGGTTAATATCATATTTTCAAAACCAATTGTTGGCATTTGAATTCTAATAACAAGTATCCATACGAAATTGCAAAAATCATTACCCGTTCATTTGTTTGTGTTATTATCCAGCATTGTAAGTTAAACTCAATTTCTTTTCTTTTGGTTTGAATAAAATCCCATTTATTTGAATGCACCAAAAGTAGGTTAAATGTTTCTGGCATCGATGTAATGAGATTGACATAAAAGTTTCTTGTAACAAATTAGTTTGTTTCAGAATTATTCGGAAGATATAGATTATTTTCAAGAACCATAACTCATAAGTAGTGTATATAATTTACTCAAGAATAAAAAGTAACATATTTTCTCTATGTCTGTAACCATACAAGAAATGCTAATTTCGCGGTTTTCTTCGTTTTGTGTAAATTTTAAATAATTTTTGATAACGCCATTAAGTTCGTAGCTAAGTGTATTCGTTCTGAGGATTAGGGGAAAGGGCTTGGCCTCAGCTTCTTCTCCAATTTATCATCTTCTTTGAAGGCACTACCTAAAACAACAACTTTCGTGTCACCTAACAGCTGTGGTCAAGGTTGGTTTCTTCATTTTGACCCCAACCCTAGCATATTATTTTTAAATTTTCCACCTACTTTGTCTGTAATATACTCGATAATAATGTTCAACTAACTTTGATCACATACGTTATACATCGAGCACTGTATAAAAATTATTTGACTACTTGAATGAATTTTGTAATACAACTGGTTATGAATTATTATATATAAAAAATATACGAAAAAAGAACGTGAATTTCTTTGAATGTCAAAATTATAAGCGAGATTTAAAAAATATTTTTCGTGCAATAAGATGTTAGATGATTATAAGCGATACTTTTGAAGTGTACTTATGTTGTGATATAATAGTAATAAAAAATGAAATTTAGTACCCTTTTATTAGAACGAAAGTCGTGAAATATTGTACATGAGATAAGAAACAATTAACACTTGAACAAACGAAAAAATAAAATTAACAAATTTGGTAACAAATGAGAAGCTTAAAGAAGTAATATAAAAATAAAAAAAATACAAATTTAGGTCTATCTTGGCCTATTTTTTCTATGTAAAGATATTGTGGATAACATAAGATTATAAAATTCTATAACAACTAAGAAATACACTGAAACTTTTCTTTTTCTTGAATCGATGCTGTCTTCCAACTCCTAAAACTTTCAATTTCTAGGCAAAAAACGCTTGAGGTGGAGAGTGAGTTCATAATGTTGAATAAAAGAAATGATAGGATTGTTGAGACAATTATAACATATATTTATAATATTACAATTAGTTAATTTTGAGAGATTCAGGGAGAAATTTTGGGAGATTAATGGAAAATATGATGATGGTAAGATTTTTAAATTTAAAAGAAAACCCAACTAAGGCTAATGTGTATAAATGAATGCCTTCAATCACTCATTTGAAATGACTAAATTTTAGGGATATAAATTTAGAAGTAAATATATTAGAGTAGAATTTTTAATCCACATGGTAAAAAAAAAAAATATTCATGTAAGCGGTAACGTGGACACATTCTTCCAACTTAGACTTTCATATATATATATATATATATATATATATAGCCTGTTTGAGATTGATTAAAAAAATAGATTGAGCTTAAATCTTAATCAGTTTTCAAAATCTGATTTAATCAGAATTAGTTTACTATTTGACAAAATTAATTGTAAACTAGATCAAATCTATAAAAAAAATGTTTGAATAAAAAATACTTAAATCATTTTCACTATGACGAAATGACTATAGAGGACACTCAATAAATATATTATAATATCCAAACAATGTTAACACAACTTCTATTCGTAAATAACTATAATGTCCAAATAAATTATTAAAACAACTATTTTCAAGTACCTACATAAGTCGTTACTTTTTATTTTAAATTAAAAATATAAACAATCTCATGTTGTTACTTATAGTGCGATAACATCCCCAAATTATAAAAAAAGTTTATCTTAAGCAAAAAAATATTATTTAACTGTAGGAGAATAGATAAACTCTAAAAACTATCTAAGATAATTAATTAAAGTGGCATGAGAGGTCTTTTTTGTAAAAAATATGGGGATATAATATAAATTAGAAGGTTAAACCTGATTATGAAAGAAATAATTATTTTATAATCCTCACTTTTGAAGATTATGGATTAAATCAGTTTTTAACATTTGGAAATGAATTAAATCTCTTAATCTCTTTTGTCAAACACCCACATACCTGATTTAATCTAAATTAAATCAGGTTTGACCATCCCATAAACAATCCTAAACACATTCTTAGATTTGTTTGATGCTCCCAATATACATTACAATATTTTGAAGTTCCGAAGTTAAGGAAGAAAAGATAAGAAAAAAATATACGAGACGACAACCCCAAAGTTCGATGCCCAAATCTTGTCTCTTACACTGTGTTTAACAATAAAAATGTTACTCACTGCGCTCCACATAATTTGATCAACTTTTCTTTTTTGTGTCGTTCCATAAAATTGCTCATTTTCAAATTAAGAAAAATTATGTAAATACTTTTATACATTCACCCTTCTTACACTTTCTAAAGTATGTTTCTCTCTCCATATCTCATTTTGACTCTCTTGTCTCACTTTCTTACATTATTTATTTATTTTTTTATAAATTTAACGCTACACTAATTTATATTTTCTCTCTTGATCCTGCTCTGTCTCTCTAAAAAATAAAATAAAAAATACATAATATATATTATTTATCTATATAAAAAATTAATCAAGTTATGTCGGACAAAAGAGAGGGAGTATAATAGTTTGCTCATGAAATTTAGTAATTTTGTGCATTGACTTTCAAGTAACAGATTCTTTTGGTAGCCAAAATTTCATATATTTGATTATTTACCATATTTAGAATAATAGAAAATTTAGTAAGTCTAATGTAATTCATCTTCTTCATCCTGTAATTCGTCTTCTGATCCTTGAATGTATAGATCTTCCATGTTGATTCCACTCAAGACCAAAGCAGCCAACACTTTAGTGAACAAGAAGTGACCCAAAATTCTTCTACCCTTCAAATTTCGTCTGGGTAAGTTTCTATTCTTCCGTTCTTGTCCCGTGCCGTGAGGGTTCAACTCGGGGCACACTCGTAGGATGCGATATGGTAGACGTTTGAAAAATTGTGTCTTTTCTACTTTCTCTCTGTTAACCTTTTGTGAAGAGATTAGAGCACTTTCGCCCCTACTTGTGCTTGACTTTCCGTTCATTGACTCCCCTTTGTAAATTGACATCTGGGTGTGCTTAAGTTTTTTTTTTTTCATTTGAATCAGAAAATATCGATCCAATTGATTTCTCTCTTTGAATTTCCAACTGCGGTTGGTTTTAAATTCCATTTGAATCTAAATTCAATGACACCATTGATATCTACCTCTAAATTTGTGTCTGGGTATGTTTGATTAGTTTCCCTTACCCATTTATCATGATAAATTTCCCATTTACAGATAGTCCAAAGTCCTTCCATGCATACCCTAGAGGTGACTTTGATTTAGAATCTGGAACCATCAAAAGAGGAAGAAAGCCCAAAACTTCATCATACCATCCCATCAAAATGTTCAAGTCTATTGGAAATCGCATACATTACTATTACAAGCTGCACCCTCTTGTAGTTTTTTTCATCTTTTTGGCATTTGGGGTGACAATTCTCATAGTACTTTCTTTTTACGAGAGCCATTTTCGAATGATGAGTAGTTATAGGAAATTCAATATGAATTCGGATGCGTATCCATTGGCTAAACTTCATAATCTTGTAATGGTTGCGGGGCATTCTGTGTATATGAGTAGTAGTTGTGAGAAAGCTGATAAGGAGGAATCTTGGTATTTGGAGGCTTATCAGAAGCATCCAGGCCAGGCTGCTACTTTCGTGGCACATATACAGCAGGGTGTTGAAATTACGGCGAATGATGTTGAGGCTCTGCTCTTGTTTAGTGGTGGGGAAACTCGGAAAGATGCAGGTCCTCGAAGCGAGGCACAGAGTTATTGGATGGTTGCTGAATCGAAAGGATGGTTCGGTGAGTTCTTGGTTCTTTTAATTGTTAGTATTTTTTATTAGGTCAAATTATACCGTCTTGGCATATAAAGAAACAGAATTTGTGGAAGAGAAAAAAAGAACTTATACAAAAAGTAAATTAGCACACACCATGCTACTGAGTATCTATGTTCTCGCGTGTATGTGTGTGTGATGATGGTGGGCATATAAGCTATGCACGTACAAGTACATGAGCACATTTGTTTCCATCTTTCTATGTTATGATTTTGAAAAGAGGCAGACAATCAGCTCATCTTCGTATAACCTAATGCTGTTGAAATATGGAACTTTTAGGATTTAGCATCTGTTTGTGTTTGCAAGGAAGCTAAATGCCTTCTAAAGTGCATTATGCTAAGTGAAGTCAATTAATTGTTAATTGTACCCTCACTGTTTATACTCATGGCCTTGTTTTAGTATCTCTAGTTATAAGGTCTACTGGAATTTTACAGCTCTTCTTACCATCATTCTTGTAAATTGGTGAGAATTGAAGACTTGAATGACCTGCTGAGCTTTGTTGGATTGTTATCTATATCTTTCTTTAAACCTATGTAAACCAGTTCTTATCCATTCGCAATTCACTGAATTCAATTATAGGAATGTGATTAATGGGTGTAGCATCAACTGTAGTGGTTTAATATATATCTAAAGCCAGCTATGAAAACATATCATGACTCAGCAGTGTCTAGGGATCTCTTTTTCGTTAGTAGGTTGGCTCTTCAAATTGCATTAGTTATCCGTGTCTGACATTTGATACTTGGGTAAAGGTATGAAATATACATCGTCCACTTTCTATGAAATGTGCCACTGACAAGCATATCAAGTCACTGAAGTTTATTATGAAACTGAAAGCTATCCTGGTTTTTCATTTGATTTTGCTATTTCCTTGAATCGAGTCAAATATTCTTTTAAATGGCGTGTGTTGCATGATACATCACTCCTGGAACATATGTAAAGAACAATGTTGGAGAGTTTTCCCTATATATGCATATTTTGCCATGTCCATATCTTTTGGACGTAGAAATTGGTTAGGCACAACTGTACCAAGAAGCCCCACCCAAGGTCCATGCAACAACAGCTAGTTGGAGACTGAAAAAGTTGTATGACTAGAATATGTCCTGTAACATGGATAGCTGATTTTGCTTTGAAAGCCCAGAGTGCCCTGTAATACAAATAGTCAGTTATAAATTGCAGCACAGATTTTGACGTTGAACTTCCCGGCCGTCAAGAATTCTGCAATTATAAATAAGTTGTTCAAATTCATTCTTTAGCGGCATAGTGGTTGGTCTCTGGTTGAGCGGCGGTTGTGCCATTTCATGTGCCAAAGGAACCCATGGGTTGACATGGTCGGGGAGGAACTCTAAGATAGGAGTTCAACAATCATGTTTACGGTCAGTCACTTTGTGCAACTACAGCCAAAGTATCAATTCCAAATCCATTCCTTCACCTCGTATTCATGGAGCCAACACTGGGCAACAGCATGCTGATGCTCTTTGTCTGGTTTTTCTTTCCATGTTATAAAATTTTCTCTTAGTTGTCATCCTTTCACACAGAGGATGCGCGGTCCCAACACTTGAAAGCACATTGGTGAACTGCTTCGGAGGGCCATAGAGATGAGGAGAACAGGGTGGGTTGAAACGGGGCTTCTTTTGCTTCTTTCTGGGTGAGATATTTTTACTCCTTATTGAAGCCGGGCGTAACAGATTCCTTTCCGTGAAAAATCGTTTGGAAATCTGGGGCCCCTCTCAGAGTTTGCTTCTCTTTGTGGGGGGCAGCAAAGAATGCTATACTTACCGGGGAGAATCTGCCGAAGATAGGAACAGTATATGTTGATTGGTGTTATATATGCAAAGCCAATGGTGACTGGGTAGACCACGTTCTTCTCCATTGTTCAGTTGTCCAAGGAATTTTGGATATGGTACTTAGTGTGGGGCTTACATTGGTTCATGCCTCGCTCTGTTGTGGAGCTGTTGAGGTGTTGGCGCAATTTAGAGGAAAGGAAATGGTTCTAGGCTGTGGAGTTTGATTCCTCCATGCTTCTTTCGGTGTATCTGAAGGGAGAGGAACAGGAAGGTTTTTGATGGCATGGAGCTGCCTTTCACTAAGTTAAGGGCTTCTTCTTTGTCTTCTAATTTTTTGGTGGGCTGAGCAGGAGTTTTCCACTTCTTACTATGCCTTGTTAGCCTTTTTGGACAGTTTGTGATTGTGCTTTTATAGCTGAGTTCGTATGTACTACAGATGCCCCCCGTTTGGCGCTATCTAGTGAAAAACACTTCTAGTTAACGGGAAAAGTATTGGTGATCTCCTTCTGTCACTCCAGGATTAGAACTAATTGTGCAGATAGGCTCAGGGAGCTGTTCATGCCTTAGCTTCCCACCTTCCAAGTTCAGTAAAGCACAACACTGTCTCTCCATGTTATACACCTCAAGATTTATTCAAAAAAGAACTGTTTGTAGATGTATCAAATGGATTGCTAATTTATGTGATTCGTTTAGGTTATAGTAATATTTAGATGCTTTTAGTTCAGTCTATTGTCGGGGACTAAGGTTGAAGTTTGTCCTTGTTAGTTTATATCTAGCATCAAGCTGGATGCAGGCAGTTCACAAGTAAAAATAGGAACTTTCTAGTGCTACCTTTTTTGCTTTCTAACACTATTGAGGTAAAGGGAGGGGTTTATACCTACTCATTGTAGTTTTCAATCCAAGTAAAGTCAAAGTATGTATAAAATGTTAGTCTGCTACAGTAAAAGGTGAAGGAAACGTGGGTATGGCAATTGATGACAAGATGGGCGGTGAATGTTTTTTAAGGTGTAATTGCCTAAGTGATTAGGCTACTGTAATGAGTCGTCCTGCATTGCTCTCAAGGGGAAATGAAATTTGGAAAGTAATGAGGACATCCCACATGCAGCGAAATTTTTTATAGTTTTAGCATTGTTTTGCATGCATAATAGTATTTTAGGTTTGATTGTTTTCAGTAGATAAAATAATATTATGTGTTAATGACAGGGAAATTTTTTTTAGTTCTAGCTTTTTTTGCATGCACTATATATTATTTTACCTTTGATTCTTTTTAGTAGTTAAAAAGATCATATAGGTTATGTGAGTTGGAAATTTAGGTTGAACTTTGTTTGTACAGTTTACATAACATGTGGCATAGCGTATGTGATTAGAGAAATGTCAGTTACACAAGTTGCAAAGCAAGTGATAAACTTGAATCAAGTTAAAATTTTCCAAATATCTTTCTTGTTGATGATTTGGTTTGCTGGGGTTGATGGAGTGTAATGAGGATACGTCGGCATTGGTGATGGTGGTCTAAAGGTCATTCTTCTGTTTGCATCATGGTGATCTTGCAGCTGATGTGTAGGTTGTCATTGTTTCGTTTCGCTTTTCGCATTATGTGTAATTGCTTTATTGGTGTTGAATGAGGTAATGGAGTTAACTCGTGCGATGACTAAGTTGATGTTTCTTTCTTCTCTTCAATATTTTTCTGGGCTGAGAAGAACTTTTCCAGGTTGCATCCCTTTTGGCGCTGCTTTACCATAACTACTTCAACTCGTCTTAAAATAATGGAGTGTGATGACAATCCCTGTGTTGCTTTTTGCATCGACTGCTGGGGGTAGAAAATGTGTAGCTGGTTATAGACTCTAAAGGCAAAAAAGCACTATTTCCTATCAAGTGACTTTCATGGTGAATTATTTCAGCTGTGGCTGTGCACATGTGTGTTCTTGTATATGTATCTATGCTTGAACAAGTTCTCTACATTCCTGCCACTCTTAGGGTCTGTTTGAAAACCATTTGGTTTTCAATTTTTTCTCCAGTTTTGTAAACTGGAGAAAAAATAAAAAGGGTTTGGCACACAATTTTCATTTTTTTTTCTTTAGTTTTGAAAACCAGTTTTTAAAACAGGACTGTTTTTGAAAACCCCCATTTTGGAGTTTTGCCTTTTGTTTTGAGACCACCACCACCCCGCCACAGCCACCACCGGCCACAACCACGCCCCACCACCGCCACCGCAACCACCACCAAAGAAAAAACTCAAAATTAAATTGGGTAATCAAACACTCAAAATAAAAACTGGGTAATCAAACACCCATTTGTTTTTGTAAAAAATAAAAACTAAATTGGTTTTTGTTTTTTTGGAAACAGAAAATCAAAACTGTAAGTGATTTCAAACGCTACCTTAATAGTGGCTCTAACGTAATAACTATGCAGCTGTCTGTGCTTAGTTTTACACCATGCCAAAGTGATTCAGTGTCTCCTGCTGTAATTGTCTCCTATTGGAGATGATTACTTCCTCCTATACAACTGAGTTTCCTCTGTTGCAGTTACTCTTAGATAGTTCATTGTTACCACTAACCAAAGCTATAAATTATATGTTACTGATTAGTATGTTGTAATTCTCTGAACAGGCAAGCAAGAAGATGTGAGATCGAGGGCACTCACAGAAGAACATGCAAGGGACAGCTATGAGAATCTTCTCTTTAGTGTTTGCCGGTTCCGGGAGCTTACCGGGAAATATCCGTCTAATATAACTGTAAGACTTATATACTGTACTCTCATTTTTTCTCTAAAGTTTGATGATTGCAATACATTTATTGACTTCATATTTGTAGACACCCCACCTTTGCATGTCGCGTCAGTCTTCGGGTTATTTTCCATGTATAATCACTTAATTATTATTCTTACACTTTTCTATGTTTGTAGTATAGCATATTCCTGTATGTTGCCATTAGTATTTGGTTGTAATTCATGTGTGTCTTGGATGTTTATGCTTGGTAGGAATCGAGTTCGGGTGCATTTGCATATCAGTTGATTTTGGTGAATTATAATTTTTCCATCTTGAATAATAGTTATATGTTCTTTACATTGTTGGAAAGGTCTTCAAGTTAGCTTTATATAATGAGCCTGATTTCATTAAGTATTAATTGAGATACATTAGGGACTACCGAACTTGTTCTGAATTTGACACACCTTTAATACAGTATCTATTATGCAATATTTTCGGGTGATCCCAAGTTCACGTGAAAGTAGAATTCCAGAGCTTTTCATTGATGAAGTAGGCCTAAATCAGACTGCAGATGAGAAAGAACCAATCTCCCAAGGTTGAACCATCTGCACAGCTAGAAGGCCCAAGTTCCTCAGATTTGGCGTTTTTAAGGGTATTTAAGTCTTTTTGCATAGAAGTCGTTTTCTTAGCCTCCAAGCACTTCAAAGCTATAAATTGAGGTCTTACAGTTCATTATAAAGGGAGGAATGCATAAGATTTTGACCTTGTTAGCCTCCCAGTCACAAATTTTCTCAAAGAACCCTACTCTGGACTTACAGCATTTTGCACAAACCCACACTTCAAACAGCCATAACGTTCACATAAGATATCCTGTTTAGGCAAATTAAAAGCCTAAATCATGTATCTTTTCAAGGCTACAACTTTATAGCAGGAGCCGAATCCATCAAAGATCTTGTACAAGGTCAAAAAGCCGTTTCCCTAATCTGCCAGAACCCTTTTTTTTTCTCCTTCTTTGTTTTTTGACTTAAAATCAATCTCTGTATTATGGTAACATAGAATTTCTTCAGCCTCGCCAAGGGTAAGCATCTAACCATTTATATCAATTTGCTCTGTGATTCAAGTGTTATAATTGTCGATGACTTACATGCTCTAGGATTTTACCATTATAGATGTCAAACATGCTATGTGAACTGTACCTTTGTTGCACAAAGCGGGGGTGGGGGCAGGAACGGGGGCTGGGGAGCGTAAGCACTAAGAAGAATCTGAGGTTGGGAGCGGCTTGAATAAATAAATGCGTAAAGAGTATTATCATTTGTTTAGTATAGTTTACATAGCCAAAAACAACAAACAAGGAGGCTTTAAGGACTTGAAGGAGGAGAGAAACAAGGAATTGAGTTGAAAAGGGCTTGATTTTTAGGTATTCTCTCACTTGTTCCATGCATCTCTATCCAGCTAACGGGATTGAGTTCCCATATTAGCTTGGGACGAGATCCCATGGAGCTCCTAACTTGGGATCGCAAAAGCGAGTTTTCGAGAGAGAAACGTCACCTTATTAGGAATTTCCTGCAACTAAGAACTGTACTAATTTGTAGAAATGTAATGCGCCCTATTACAGTGCCAATTCGGTCGGATATATCATATATTTATCGTGATGTTTGCTTGATTATACTTGCTCAAATTTCTTTTCCCAAGATTTTAGTATTCTGATTGGCATTTGGTGTTAGGGAACCCTTGTTTTCCTAAAATTGTTCTTCAAAAGTCGTCATGAGATCTCTTCCTTTTTCAAATTCGTTCCTATTTTAAGAACACATATCAGATCTTTTGTTAAAATCCTGAGGGTTCTTTGATATCAAATCCGACAATAAAACTAAAACCACCACCCCTCTAGTTATGTCGAACTACGTTGGATCTGATTCCTAGAGTCTACTGGGTACTTGGGTAATCTGGTCCGTGTCAAATTTGAATCTAGGCTTATGTGTCTTTTAAGTGGTTTCTCTTATTTCATCATGTTTTGTTATCTTGTCATACGTCTATGTGTTTCTTTGGTCTTATTTAAAAGCGTATTAATGTACCAACTAGGCAATATGAGACCATTAGGGTGTGTGAGGTCCTAAATACTAGGGTTTTAGCATGCCAGATTAGCCAATTGTGTTTACAGAGTCAAATTAGGGTTTTTGTTTTTTTCTTCACCCCCCCCCAAACCCCCCAAAATTTATGGAAATATTTCTGAATTTTCTTTAACTTCATTGTTCCTTCAAAAGAGAGAATGAAAGCTCGCATCAAAGGACTAGCTACCTCTTGGTTTTCATGGATATATCCTTGTCCGCTCCGTTTATTGTTGTCTTGCAACTCATAAATTTCAGCTAGTTTTTGGTGCTGTACTTGTGCTATTTGTTAAAAGCACCTTAAGTTGGTTCCATTCTAGAAGGGTTGGTTCTGGAGCTATCTATTAAGAGATATTTCTAATTAATCGTATTTCCTGAGAACAAGCGGAGATTTTATTTATCCTTGTGCTGAATTCGAACCTGAAATGGTACCAGTTCTGCGTTTGAAGCCCTTATTCTGTTTGACTTTGAAATTCAGGTTGTAGGTTATGATTTCAAGGAGGAAAGATTTGTACATTTGCACCGGTCTGCAATCAGGTTTCCAGAGACGCGATTCTTTTATGCAGGTACCCCAGCATCATTAACTTCAAGGGAAGCAGCTTTGAAAGGGGAAGCATTGGTCAGGGCTCAATTTCAAGAAGACCCTTATGGGTGTTTAGGTTCCCTTCGTCGTAAAAAGCTTGGCCGTGATCCTTTTCACCGTTCAATTCCTTATCCAAATGGATGCCCTGAAATAGAAGGTTTGTTCAGATACTGTGGGGCAGTTCCATATCCAGGCTCCCTTCCTTGGGCTTAGTTGCCTTACTTTATTTTATCTTTGTGGTCCATAAGTTAGGATTAAAATCCTACATCCGCACAAAGTATATAGTTACCTGATGACAAGCTGAAAATCAGTTTTTGTTGTATCAATTATAGAAAGTTGATCATTTTACCAATCTTTGCTCTGCCTTTTTTCGAAATCTCTCTGTTGGATATGCCTTGTGACAGGCATTACCAGGCTGTAAGGTAGTGGCTAAAGGTTGATGGCCACCTTTGCGTCTATTTTGACTTGTAGGGGCAAGATATGCTAATCGCTTAGCATAGTATCTTGCTTGGGAAATACTATGCCAACAAGCCCTGAAACTGCGATAAATATGAATTCTTTTCAAACCCCAGGATAGATAACTAGGTTCATAGATATTAGCCAAAACTTAAAACTATAAGACACCTCTCTAACACTTCAGCGTCGTCAGTTCTGCTTTTTCTGGCACTGCATCTTTCGATTGTAAGCTCCTACTAACCATATGCTTGAGTGCACTATAAAGATCAAGAACTAGTTGACAACAGGATAACAAGGGAGGAGAATTGAATGGGCATGTCGAGTATCTGAAGGTATATGTATTCTTATTGTTATCTTTTTGACATTGCAGAAGATTTGTTTATGTTTATTCCTTAGCAGAGACTTCATTCACCAAGCAAGATAGCTTATGCAGTGTTTTTGAAGAGAGGGCAGCTTGGTGGGAGGAAATTGTCTGATTTAGCTCCCTTCATGAGCCCTCCTAGCAGTTCTCCACGATCGAAAAAGAACTCCACCTTAACGATCTTCTTCAATTCTTCATCCAACTGTTCCAAACCAAACTCAAGACTCATCAGTGTGTCATATATCAGTTCATTTAAAAAGGGTTGAGAAAACAAGACAGAAGAACCATGTGCTTAGGGGGATACCTCAAAAATAGCCATCCCATAAAATTCTACCATTTCCCCAGTAGGGGCATGCCCTTTGAAAGGGCCCTCCATGTAACCCCAGTGCCTGAACTTGTATACAATCACCGGTGGCCCTGAATAAACCTGGACAACCTCGAGAGCAAATCCACGCGGGAATGCTGTCGTGAATGCCACGTGCGACGAGTCTGCTGTTTCCTCAGCTGGGTTGTAACAGCGAAACTTCTCCGGCAACGAAGTTTGCAGCAGGGAATTGTAGCCTCCCCCAAGCTTTCTCTTTTCATCCAGTGTTACACCTTTCCTTCCTGACATTAGTGCGCCCTAGATAAGTACTTACTCAAAAAACCAAGTTCGTTAGGAAAATTTTGACAGATGAATGACTAAATAACAGCTTCGTAAACGTATAACCATTGAGGCCGAATCGATATTTCTCCGGATCAACAGTTTTGTTGTCGTTGAAACGCACTTTATGGAACATCTCCATCTCCCATGTCTTGACAAGGTTTTGCACTTCTTCTTCAAGTGAACCTGGAGGCCATATCTTCCATGAAGGACTAGTGTTTTAGAGAGGTATTAATTGATTTCAGTTATTGGATACTGTATACTTGAGAAGAACGAAAACAAAAAAGGAAAGATTGAACAGCTCATGCCATAAATAATTTGGAATTCGGATACCTTGGTTCTGCCTTCTTCAAAGAGCCTGTTCACGTCATCATAGTTAGGAGGTGAACCAAATCTCCAGACAGTGTTCCTTTCTCCTTCTCCATGCAGGTAAGACCTGTATTTGTCTGCCGCAGAATCACAAGATGTCATTTGCAGGTCTTTGGGATGACAAGAGCTTGGATCTTAATGGTTCTCCTTCTTACTCTATAACCTTATGGTGTTTTTCTTGTGCGGTAGGTGTGGGTGTGGGGTGGGGAAGGGGGGGGGGGGGGGTGGTGGTGGTGGTGGTTTGGTTTAACTTGGAAGATTCCACCTCATAGAAGAAGACTACTCTTCTTACATAAGCTAGATTAAGTTAGAGAAATGATTATAAACAAGCTCCGAGGGACAGATGGTTGGATGTCACGTCGAAGACGGCCAGAATGGCATGAAAAAATTCACTTTTGTCTAGTGTTATAAAATTTATTGAGTACCTTGTTTGTCGCAGAGACTAACATTTAGTAGTACACTTGAAGGAGTTTTAGGTTTTAATTTCACACAAAGCATAACAAAGAATTATACATTTATGTGCATCAGTGGCTTTTAGTGGCGCTTGTTAATAACACAACTTTAACTTTTGGCCACAAAGTGGAGTGAGAGAATTCAATTCTGAACTGAATATATCAGTTATCCATAACAGTACATACTAGGATTTTCTAACTTTTTATTTCAAATCTCTGGCCAAATGACATGTAGATGATATAAGCAAGTTTTAGCGACAAATATGGAGGCGACCATGATTTTCCTTGACATTATATAAGATCTGTGCTTGCTAGCTCGTATTTCGTTAGCATGGCATTAGCGGCAATTTAGGTAGCATGACTAATTTTGCGTTGCTGTTTACATGCCACGGGATATCTTACCAAAGAGCTACCAAAGATATTCCATAACTTGTACTGTTGAAAATATGTTCAAACGTTAGTGGCAAATGTGCCTAATCACTGACTAAGCAGTGGTCAGTCAACATTTGGCTTCTACGAAATTCTTGGACAAACAGAGCCAAAGAAGAAGAAGAGCCGCTGGGTAGCAGCCTTTCTCGACTCTTCCCTGCAGCTGCTGCGCTTGTCGTCTTTGACCCTTCCCACCAAAGAGACAAGAATTTTTTGGTCTCAAAAATTAAGAATGATTTACATTTTTCTGAATAATGATAGGTCATAGCTGCTAGATATTTTTATAGGCTTCTAATTAGTCTGAATTATTTTCTGGACAAAATTTTCCCTCAAACTATTTCTAAGTCATAATTATCCTTTGTTGTTGAATTTAATGAATTAATTGTATGACCCTTGGAAGACTTATCATTTCTTAATGCTCAATTCATGGTTTCTCTCTCAGGTTCATTGTCATATGTTAGATGCATGGTTACTTTCTCCAAAGCATATGCCTATTTCTTAGTTGTTTATATGTATTTGAATCTGTATCTATAATGTCAATATTATTTATAAAATTGAGAGTTGATCTAAAACATTCACAGAACTTAAACAGTTTTAAGTATTTACAAAATATCCCTCAAGTCCTATTATTCTTGATTTATATGAAACATAATAATAGTACTTATGATATATTGGCGATATAAGGTCAATGAATGATTTTATTTCTTTGTTCAATCTTATATCCCTCGTACAACAATAACATCAATGCTTTTGATTTTACTGTCAAAAGACAAATGTTTATTTTTAAGTCTTTTGACTTCCTTTCTCCACTAATTCACTGCCTCTAAGTATTGTTGGAAGCATAGATATCTAATTCTAGATTACCTATAAGTATTGTTGGAAGCAATGTTTAACAATCAATTGCAATATGTTAGTAAGCGTACAAAAGCAATGAAATATAAGAGAACACGCGAGCACGTACATCATGTCAAGTCCCCCATCGACAATACATGGAGTTTGAGATTGATTCTTATATCTGGTGAATTTTTCCTTCTCTTGAGCATGCTTTTGGGTCGGACATCAGGTTCAACATAGTATCAGGGTTAGGCCCATGCCACCCCATTCGATCCAACGGGGCCACCTCTTATTCAAGAAAAGTACCTCTTATTTTCACGCTTCACTTGAGGGTGAGGGGGAGGGGGAGGGGGAGGGGGGGGGGGGGGTGTCAAGTCCCTCATTGGGAATACATGGGGTTTGAGATTGATTCTTATATCTGGTGAGCTTCTCCTTCTCTTGAGCATGTTTTTGGGTTGGACACTAGATTCAACACATCCATTAGTTGTGGGCATGAAAAATAATTTACCGCGATGCTCTTCAACAACAACATTGTTCTTGCCAAATGCATTGCAATAAGGGTTCAATGAATCTGTCTTGAACACCTTATAAACAAGTTATGATGACACTGAGTTGGAGCGCAGATTAGGTCGCTCTCTTTAAGATGATTTGTGCCCCTACAAAATGTTCTGATTCAATAGGTTATAGCATGCCGTCTCCAGGATACAACACCCAGATATTTTGATGTTACTTCTCTTAGCTTGCACTACTAGAGAAGTGCTTCACACAACACCATTCTTTACCTAAATAAATGAATTACTTAGATAAATAAAACTCAATATTCATAACTAGCTGTATTAATCGAGACAAGCTTTTGCTTCTAACAAAAGTAAGCTAGAGCTTCTTTAACACCTCCTTGGTTGCTTCTGGGGAGGAAATGATTGCGCGAAAATTTTACCAAGCTTAAGGTGCAAAATAGGTCCATGCTTTTGGACCAGGACCCTCAAGGCACGGTGTCGTAGCGATGCCGTGGCTAGCTGCTGCAACTTTAGAATGATCGGCAATTTTTCTTTGAGATACGGCTATCATGGGCTCTAGCAGATTGCTTAAGGTATTTAGCACCAAGACGAGGACATGAAAGCCAAGAGGACTGCCATCCTTACTGCTCGCAGGGGCTATGTCCTTATATTATATGGATAGACCTTGTTACGGGTTAACTTTACTATGTCCTTATAAATGTTTATCTACGTCATACTTTCAGCCAATTGAGAAAGATACAACCATATATATATAAATAACTGTATCAACACTCATAAAGTAAAGCAAATATAAAAACAAGAAGAAGATGATGATCTAATGCATAAGGTGACGTTACGAAGAACTATGGGAATTTTTGCTCATTTTACAAAATATGATACCTGAAGCTTACGTAGGAGACAGTTCTTAAAAGAGGTGGCAATGGTGGTATGGATGAAACTGGTAATGTAGGTAATTGATTAAGTACATATTTTGTTTTCTATATTGTTGAATTCACATAAATTTCAGTTTATATAAAGCTCATCTTAAATTTTAGATATGCACTTCATAGCATTATGCTTACCTTTTGCCTGAACAAGTATGTATCTTTGTTTTATGTTGTTCAGACTTATTAGGTGTTAGTTTTTGAGGCTTTTGAAATGTTTGTTACATAGTATAGATGTTTTTGAAAATAAGTTTGGAAAATGCAGTTAAAGACCAAAATGTAATGTTTTAAAGGCCTTTTAAGTGGCAAAAACATACTGTACTGAGTCAATGGCAAATAAATATTTCCTTTTGATGGTATTAATGACAAATTGCAAAATGAAGGCTGTATTTGCGTACTATATTATTCTTTCTCCTTACTCTAAATTATAGATATAAGAACACTAAAGTCCGAGGAAGTTGAGGATCGACCAAGCAGCTTCGACATGATTTTTTTAAACATTAATGTTCTCATGCAATGCACGTGCATGGCCACCAGTAGTTCTAAAAGAGTCCACAAAGATATCACTAGCAACATTTAGAAACAACAAAAATTCACTATATTGGTGCACGTTTGTGCACTTGTTGTGTGCGCCCCACAGGAAGAGTGTTTTAGGCTATTCCTACTACCCGAGTTATAGCCAAATCTTTAAGTTAAGCAAAGCTTGAATGTTGATTGAGCTCCATTTGAATAAATCCATCAAATCAGAATTAAGATCTCTGGAAATAATATAATGGAGCTTCTATTAAAAATGCTTATGTATGGTATTGCGAGTTAAAATTATATCTTGTTGCTAGATCATTCTAATTATGCGCACCTTTGACTACTCATGAGTCTCGCTTTAATTACACCTCAACAAATATTCAACGGTCAAAGTCAACGTTACAAATTAGGTTAATCTGAAATGCATACTCCTTTTTACGGTGCCGCGCCTCTGTCAGATTAAATACTCTTAACTGTGACATCGGCACACTGCCTGGCTTTGGGTCCAACAAGAGATCCTTCGTACTTCCGTCGGTCTCCTTTCGAGTGCTTCGGCATGAGGATTCCTCTCCCGCCAAGTAGACAACTCTTTTGGGACACTACCTCGATGCGTCGCCTAGTATGACTCCTCTGGGATATTACCGTGGTGCAATCCTAACGCTCTGACACAAGAACTCACCGCTGGATATGTGACTCTTCTAGGACACTATCGTCAACAGGGTGTTCACTTGACTAGTCTACGTACTCCGACACTAGGGGTTTTTATTGGCACCCCTAGGGACCATGACAACCGATCACTCTAAGACAGAAGCAAGTCTCTGGAGGATATTATATGTAGTCCCCCTAGCAGTTCAGTTTCAGGCCTTGCCCACTGCTATCAGGTTCTCTGTGTCTCTCGATGCCTCTTGTGTGACTTAGTAAGGGCTTTGACTGGTGGTACTTGGAGCACAACAGTGTTGTGTGAGTTAGTCTTCGTAGACAAATAGCAAAGCTGTGGAGGGAAGGCCGAGTCAATATGAGATAGATGGTACCTGAAGCACCAGCATTTGTGGCTCATCGACGAGGTATCACTACTAGGGAGCGCATTACACAGAACCGATTTACATATTTCACTTTTTCACTCTACAAACTTGGAGGAAAAGGGTTTTAGAGAGATAGACACATTGGACTTTGGACCCTTAGCACTAAAGCCCAACTCCTCCTCTAGACCCTAATTCCAGAGTTTGACATTTTGACCTCAGCTCTGGACTCTCAACTCTCATCACATATTCACTTTTCCCCCTCCCCTCACCCTCCCAGTGCTCGCACACCTTAGGCTTTATCTGGAAAACCTCAGTCAATGCCCGTACCCCGCCCTTGCTTTCTCTTACACCAACATTCTTCATTTTGACTCGAATGCATTCTTTGTGTCATCTCTATGTACACTGCAATCCTTAGAATCACATCTCAAGTATCATGCCATTTTAAATCCTTGGATAATATGATAGCTTCACTTAATCTTATCGGTGGAATTCATGTCAAACTCTTACATATATTTGTAATATGTTTTATCTTTTAGTTTTTGAAAAAGTCATCAAAGTTCACTAATTCCATATATTTATGTTCGACTGCAGATAGAGTTTTGGCAATTAAAGACAAGTTTAAGTTCCTTTGATTCTCTGTCCTTCAAATTTCCTTAATGGCCTATTTGCATTCAAAGAGGACCATCAGAAAATTTACATCATGTAGGCCGACATGCAGACATCGACTACACTGCTCCAACATAAACTCTTCTGCACCTAGAATTTCCTCAGTTAGCAAGTTGGCATTTTTAATCACTGTCTTCCTCGTGGAACTTGAGACGAATCCTTGCGAGCATATGCAGACCATTCAGTGCTGAACATAAGCTAAGATATAGAAAATTTTGAGAGCTACTGCCATTTTATCTGTTTATATTCTATTGAGAATGAAATCCGGAACTTGCCTCATGAATGGACATGCACATGATTAACAGTTTTAGGCGGGGAATCTCCGATGCTAAAGTTAGAGAGTGTATGAAGAAAATCTAGGGTATTCTTAGATTTAATCACTTACCCTTTTTCCATTCCCCCACCTTCTTTATATAGAACCCCCCCTCTCAGTAGTTTAGTTACTTCCCCCTTAATGAGAGGGTTACCTAAATGAATGGGAGGTTACTCTTACTTAATGGACAGTTAATGTTTTTTAGTGGGAGCTTACTGCCATAATAGAGAAGTGAGATAGTGGGAGAGTGGGTGAATGCTACCTCCCACTTCTCCATGAATTGTGGGGCCATTTTGATGTCTTCAGGTGGTGACACATGTCACCATCTTGTGAGGGATATTTTTTTACCCATATCATTTGCCCCACATTCCATGTTATATTTTGAAGAAGAATATATATAATATAAATATTTTAGCATCGAAGCACTGTGCATGTGGTTTCTTATATCTAGTGTGAGGTCCCTTGGACAAAGGACTTCGCCCACTCAGCCTGGCCGAGTAGAGGTCGTTAAGGGGCTCACCCATTCAGCCTGGCAGAGTAGAGGCCTTCATGGGCTCGTCTACTCGGCCTGGCCAAGTAGAGGCCTTCATTGGGATTGTCTACTCGGCTTGGCAGAGTAGAGGCCTTCATGGGCTCGGCTAAAGGCATGTGGTGTAATGCGTTTATTTGCTCGACAGAGGCTAAGATCAAAGGAGATCGTCTACTCGGCTAGAGTAGATGTCACGACCCGAACCCACGGGCAGGCCCGCGAGCTAGGCACGTGACCGGCCACAGACTCAATGGGCTCCAACCAAGGGCTCTGCCAGGCCTTACTCGCTAAAATCCAATATATGCTGCAGCGGAAATTAAAACTTTTACAAACTTTAATTACATTTTTATATTTCTATTTAAATACAATACTTATGCTAAAACTCATTATAACTCTGATTTATCAACAGCTAAAACAGAACCAACAACCTAAATATTCGGCGACTCATTCTATACAGTGTCTGAAATTCCGCACCAAATTGTCTCTTCCTATGCTCCTCACCATCACCTTACTTTCAACCTGAAATGATAAGTAAGGGATGAGCTTCCATGTGCTCAATAAGTAACCAATGATTCAACTACGTGGACCATAGCATGTCAGAAAATAACTCACTTTATATTGCGGCATCATTAAGATATCTAAAAATCATAGAATTGGTAATCATTGGGTGAAACAAAATAGAGTACATGAACCAAAAACTGAAATATAAAATCATTAGCACAAGACTCATGACAACCGGTTCAATTCCAACATTAGCTCAAACGATATGCTGCGGTCAGCGTACATTCCCCCCTGACTAGGGCCCACAATCCCTACTCCATCTGGGATAAATATTATTCGATCAGGGTATGCGCCCCCTGACTAGGGCCCATAATCCCTCCTTCGTCCGAGATACATATTGTTGTGGATGCAAGGGCGCACCACGAGCAATAGTACTGTGCGTCAACGTATCGTCCCATTGACCAGGACCCAACAATCCAACTTTCCCGCGTGGATATGGGGCACAACAATCGAATAAACAAGAACTACCTTTTGGTTCATCGTAAACACAACCACTCAACAAAACCATCCACACACCCCTTTCGATAACTTTCAAAATGTTCAATATTTTCAAATACGTCAAATACCAAAACATTTCAAATTTGAGTTTCACATTTTCTAAGCAAAATGCGGGTTACATGCTGGTCCGGTTTTTAACGAGAAATAAATCACTAGAAGCTTTCTGGTAAATTAAGCCAGAACAGTTAAACGTAATCAAACAGTCAATGTTGAGAAGTATCACTTTTTAACATGAGAAAACATATACATTATATATAAAAATACTAGTTGAATCAAAGGGTCACTTACCCGTTGCTGACACTTTTCCTCGATCCAAAAATCCTTGAATTAACCTAGATTGGCATTCCATATGTTAGAACACAATCTATACTACAATACTATAAACCTCATATACACTACCCAAACTATGCTCACTTCTAACCCTGAAATCGCTCGACTCTAAGTGCGACTCGCACGCGACCAACCTAACCGAAAATCCTGTACAATCCTTAACGCGTGTTGATATTCTAAAATTCAAAATAAATTAAAATAAGACACTTTTATTGCTTAAAATATTATAAAAAGTCAAAATATGAATTTTCTATAATTTTAAATATTTTCGAATTAAAATAATTTCTTTAAATGCAAGAAAAGCCCATAAATAGCCATAATTTCTTCTAGCTGAAAATAAAGTCCCATAATTTTTTAAATAGCTTTAAAATATGTATAAAAATTATAGAAATTTAAATCAGAAATTAAGATGCATTAAAACTATTTTTAAATTATTCATTTTGCTAAAACCAATGCGATACGGAAATTATAGCAAATCAACTCTAAAAATTACCAAACTTAAACTGAGATGTATTCATAACATAAAAACATTATTCTAATTTTTCCAAAACATTTTCATGGGTGTAAGGGCTCCAAAAGAATTTTACAAATCTAAGCTTGCCAAAAATATTAAAAATACATATGATATCAGAAAAATATGATATTTTAACAGTAATTCTATTATTATTATTATCCTATGATCCTTCCGGTAAAGTTTCAACATTTTTTGACAAGTTTACGATACCCAACAGCCATGTGGTACAACTGTGCAAGCACAGTACTGTTCACGCAGAACACATATACTGTTCATTATCTTCTTCTCCTGTCCAAACCCAGAACACACAGCTACTGTTCACACAGCTTCCCTTTCACCCCTAGCACATTACAATTCACTCTATTAACACACTAAATCTACACCTTCATACACACACACTCAAACCACTTACGCACATATATCCAACACACTCATATGACTCACTTATACTTTACCTCTACTCCCAAACTCCCATTACCCATTACTGTAACTCCTCATCACCATTTACAAGCTAGACTCCTACACACACACCATACCACCCAGAAGACACACGTACACTCTCTCCACCTCATGCATTTCACAGCTTAAATATATACAATCACCATTGTTGCCAACTCACAACAATCCAAAACACCCTCATGTTCACAAACACAACTCACACCCACTGCCTTACGGCAGTGGTTTTCTAATTCTTCTTCTATCTTATTTTCTAGCATTCCTAGACCATTTACTCCTTCTAATCCCTTCCTCTCAAAATCTGCAGTCATTCACCCGTCCCACAAGGTGCAGTCACAGCCATCATGGCTGTGACTTGCCGTTAACCACCCTTCGCACCATGAACGTACCCACACAGACACTAACGGGCGCACCCAGTATACGTACACACACGCACACCACGTCCAACCTGTTCTCTATCTCGGCCGCAACTACTGGGTTTGCTTCTACCTTCATGTGATCCTTGACGGTGCCGTAAGTCATAACCCCGACACAGCCGTGGCCGTTCATGGCTCCAACCCGTACACCCGTGACCACCATGCACTCACCCGACCCGGCACTCTCACGGCATAATACTAAACCCCTTTAAAACACTCAACAAATTTCTCCCCTCTTCACAGGTTCTCACACCCAACAGATTTATATACTCGTAGTCATATATGCAATACAATAGTGAAATTTAAACTGAATTCTATAAGCTAATAGAGAAAAAGCTAAGAGAAGGCTTACCGAATTTACTATTGATCGCCGGAAACTTGCTGGAGAATCCCTTTTTCAAGCTATCTTCTATCTCCTGATATCTCCTTCTTATCAGGAATAGGTTGTCTGACGGCTAAGGGTGGCTGCCCACGACTATGTCTTATATATATATATAACCCTAATTTGTATAATTACAATAAATCCCCTTACCATTTCATGAGCCATTTAAATTCTACCCGGGATTTTAATTGTTACAAAATGCCTAATATAGTTATTTATGAAAGATGACGTATTAAGAGAATTTAACGGGTTATTATACTTAACCCGCTACACTAATTCGTTGCTAAATCTTGTTAATAATGTATCGACGTTAACTATAAAAAAATGTCATTAACGCTAATCGTCACTAAAGACCGCAATCAATATCATTCATAATTACTAACGTAAATTATAACTTATGATTATACAATTGTCGCTAAAGGTCATTAAAGAGAAATAAGCTAATGCTAAAAAAGTCCGTCACTAAAACTCAAAAGAACATCACTCTTAGAAACTGTCGCTAAAGCAATAATAACTGGGGAACGGGGCATCATAGTAGAGGCATGTGGTGTAATGCGCTCGTCTGCTCGGCAGAGGCTAAGACCAAAGGAGCTAGTCTACTCGGCTAGAGTAGAGGCATAATGCGCTCGTCTGCTCGGCAGACGCTAAGACCAAAGGAGCTCATCTATTCGGCTAGAGTAGAGGCATGTGGTCTAATGCGCTCGTCTGCTCAGCAGAGGCTAAGACCAAAGGAGTACCCATGTTCGGCTTTGTCAAAGTTTTTGTCAAGGGGTACGAGGGTAAATTTGCCCCCAGTTACATTGTTAGATGCTTGCCATGTGTTTAGGGTGTTCCAACGGTCACAAGATCATATCCATTGGATTTACCCATTGCCTTTATATAAGGGAGGAACTCCTTGATTCTTTCTCAGTTCTTTTCATTTCCAAGTGAGAGCTTAGAATGAGTTGGCAATTTAAGGTTCGTTTGAAGAAGATTTCTAAGTTAAAGAGTTTGAAAATCATCTCCCTCTTTCAAGTAAGCTTCAAATTCTTTCCAACTTTCTTTTAATATCTCTTGTTTTGATCTAAAATCATGTCTGACCAAGATAGTGAACATGTTTCTAAGCTTTGTGATGATGCTCGTAGCGTTAGGGTAGAGCCAACCTTTGACCCTTAATTTTTAGAAGTGGGTATTCCTGTAGTTCTTTTTTTAGGAGTCAAATGGGGTTCCTGCAAAAGAAGCACTAACAGAGGAGGCTCCGTCTCCTTAGCCTTTTGATGCCCACACACTCAGAAGTAGGTTGAGCAGTTAAGATTTATAATTTTTGAGGGAGCTCTGTGAGATCCTGTGGAGTATAATACCCAGACTACCTGATGAAGGGGAATCGGCCAACATGACAACAATTGATGAAATTGGAGTTTATTTGGACATGTTTATAAACGGCTATAGGGGTCCCCCTTTACCTTTTCTTCATTAAAGTTTTAAACGCATATGGGCTTGCACCTGGCCAATTTTCATCCCATGCCTGGCATTTGATATATTTTTTTATTTATCAATGCCATAAGCTTGGACTGAAGCCTAAGGTGAGAGTATTCAGATGGTTCTTAACCATTTGTACAATAATAAGGCATGTAGGTTTGTATTGTTTGAGTTAGTGTCCAAAGGCCGAGGCCAACTTGTTTCCACACCCACCTTCATCCAATCACCATTGGAAAGAGAAGTTTTTATTTGTCAAACTTCTTAAATCTCAGAGGGGTGAGGTTTGCAATGTATGGCTTTCTGAATGCGACACTAGGACTTGTAATTCATTTAAAGAGAGAGAGTTGTTGGATACTGACCTTGAACATATTGAGAGGCTCAAAGGAGCAGAGTCCCTAGAGTCTAAATACCCTCTGAGTAACACTCTGCTTCACGAGTGTGGAATCATATTTTCCCTTGAACCTCAAGATTTGGATGAGGAGGAAGTAGAGGGTGGGAATGATCCTGGTAAATTTCTTTACCAAGACTTGTGCTTGTCTGGTTTTTATGGTGGTCTTACTTTAATCTTTTGTGCAGAGATTATGTCGTCCAGAGCGCAAGAAGATCCACCACTATTTAACATTCAGGAGGTTTTGGGAGACATAATTCCTATCGAGTTGGCCTTCATTCATGGAAGGAAGTTCCCAAAAAGCGAAAGGTTTAATGTAAAGCCGAGACTTTTTCTTCTGTTCATTTTGACACTCCTCATCGTCCTGGAAGGAGTGTATCCATTGAAGAATCTATCTTCAAGAGTCCTCACACGGCATGGGAGTGGTCTAGCCATGCAATCATCCCAATAGATTGCAAGACCTTGGCTATTTAAGGTGTTAACGAAATGGCCAATGGGATGGTCCAGCTAATTTTGCAGGTAAAAGTTTTTAGAAACTTCAGTATTAAGTTGTTTCTAGTTCTGAGTCATTTGCTCTTGTAGGCTTTGGCGTAGGTGCAGATCGGAGCTGAGAAGCTGATCGCTGTAGATAAGGTGTTAGACGAGGAGAAGAAGAAAGTTATGATAGAGCAATTTTTGACGAGAAGCTGAAAAGAAGGTAGAGGACTTGAGCAGGAAGGTGGAGTAGCTGGAGCATTCTAATATTGATTTGACTGCTCGTGTAAACCGCTTGAAGGCTAAAAAGTCAATGGTTGCTCTCCAAGCTGTGCAACAATTTAAGAAGTCAAAAAGCTGTACAGATCAACGATACCGTGATTCCAAGAGATCACTTGTTTGGGGTTACAACGAGTGTAAGGGTGACATCTCAAAGGATCATCCTGAGATAGACGTGAGCATCTACGAGCACAAGTTTGCCCAGGGGTTGCTCTGGATAAGATAGCTCAGCGTGAAGAGGAAAGGCAGTTGCTCGCTCTTAAATGCTCACTAGTCCATCTAGCAGTCGTAGTTTGGGGGCTTCTGGTACAACATCTAGAATAGTTATTACAAGGCGTCAGCAATCAGTAACAAAGGCTAGAGTTTCTCATGAGGTGAAGGAACTAGGAGAAGCAGCCGAGTAAAAATGGCAGGTCTTTAGAATTTCCTTCTTTGTATGGCCTTGAAGCCTACTTTGTAATTTTCACATCATTAATGCAAACAAGGATTTATTTTGCATATAAATTTTCATTCATATCAAAGGTATTTACAGTGTTAGCCATGTAAGGCCGACGAGACAATGGGACAAATAAAGATCCCAGGGCCATGTATGGCCAGGGAAATAATAAGACAACTAAAGACCATTGAGCCATGTAAGGCCGAGGAGACAATAAGACAAATGGGAAACAATAAGTCAACTAAAGACCACTAAGATGAGCAAGACATTTTGGAGTGGAGATCTTGCTCATGAATAGTAGCGTCTTAAGTTGGTTACATTCCATGTTCGGGATATTGCCTTGCCATCCCATTGTTCTAAGTGGTAGGATCCAAGGACTCCTAACTTCACTATTCTGTAAGGGCCTTCCTAATTGGGTGTTAACTTTCTGATGGCTTCTCATGGAGTTGAAGTTTCCATGTGGTGGAGGACAAGGTCGGCAGCACGGAAAGCACTAGCGCGAACCCTTTGGTCATAGAATCTGGCTACTCGATGCTGGTAAACGGCGAGACGTACCGCAGCTTACTCACAATGTTCGTCAAGAAGATTCAAGTTCGCTCGAAGGGCTTCATCATTCATGACGGGGTTGTATGTTATTAGCTAAAAGAATGGCAAGCTAACTTCAACAAGAATAAGTGCTTCTGTCTCAAATACCAAATTGAAGGGAGTTTTACCCATGGGGTTCCTTATTGTCGTGTGGTATGCCCAAAGAATATTGGGTAGTTCATCCACCCCGAGGCCTTTTGCTCCATCAAGCCTTTTCTTCATTCCTTGAAGAAGGGTGTGATTGGTAACTAATGTTTGCCCATTCATTTATGGGTGTGCCACTGAAGTGAAGCGTTGTTCGATGGACAAGTTGGCACAAAATGTGAGAAAGGTGGGATTGTTGAACTACTTCCCATTGTCAGTGACGAGCACACGTGGGATTCCAAAGTGACAAACAACAGAGTGCCAAAAGAAATCTTTACATTTCTTCTCCAAGATTGTGGCCAAAGCTTTTGCCTCTACCCATTTGGTAAAGTAATCAATTGCTACGATTACAACTTTGCATTAAGCAGAAGCCGGGGGGGGAGGGCCTAAGATGTCCATTCCCCACATCGCGAAAGGTACTGGACTACTCAACATAGTTAACGGGCTAGGTGCTTGTCTAGGAACATTTGAAAGGCGTTGGCATGCATCACACCGCTTTGGGTAATCCAAAGTATCGTGCTGCGTGGTCGACCAGTAATATCCTTGACGGAAGACCTTGGATGCTATCACTCGTTTGCCCAGGTGTTGGCCACAAATGCCTTCGTGGACTTCTCGGAGAGCATAATTTGCTTTAGATGGGGTTAGACATCGAAGGTAAAGGAGCATAAAGGAACACTTGTAAAGCATGTCTTCTACTATGGCATATTGAGCAGAGCGTGTAATGATGCTCCTGGCTGGCTTTCGGTTGGCAGGCAATGTGTCATCCTTAAGGTAGGCCTTGATGGGATTGATCCACTATGGCTCATGTGTGATGTACATTAACTCATGCTTAGTGATGCTACGCTCATGTAGGAGCTCCAAGTGGACTGTGTGGCCGAATCCTGATGGGTCAAGAGAGGTTAATCGTGAGAGCGCATCTGCAGACACATTACCTTCCCTGCTGACTTGTGTGATCTTGAAGTGTGTAAAAGTAGTTGCAAGCTCTTTTGCCTTGCAGAGGTATATCCATTTTTGGATCTCGAGCCTCGTATTCCCCAAAGATATATTTTACGATGAGCTAGGAGTCGCTGTAAGCATTGAGGGACTACGCTCGCATGGCATGGGCTAGATGCATGCCCCCTATCAGGGCTTCATACTCAGCTTCATTATTTGAAGTGAGAAAATTGAAGTGAAGGGTGTACTCTATAATGAGGCCATCTAGCCCACTGAGGATTAGGCCGGTTTTGCTCCCATTTGCATTTGATGATCCGTCCACGAAAAGCGTCCTAGTAAAAAGTGCCTCTGTTTGATCTGGAAGAAAAGGCTCTTCATCTTCTATTGGCAGAGTACACTCGACAGTAAAATTAGCCAATGCTTGACCTTTGATTGAAGGGCGAGGTTTGTATTGGATGTCAAACTCCTCCAATTCAACAGACCATGGTACTAGACGGCCAGATTAATCAGGTTTATGCAATATCCATCTAAGTGGCTTGTCAGTAAGTACCGTAATTGTAAGAGACTGAAAATATGGTCAAAGCTTCCTCGCGGCGATCAACGGAGCAAATACGAGTTTTCTGTGTTCGGGTATCGCAATTCAACCCCTTAAAGAACTTTGCTTACATAGTAGATAGGAAATTGTCTACCATCTTATTCTCATATGAGCACAGAGCTAATTGCAGATTCGGCTCTAGCCAAGTAAAGAAAGAGTTCTTCTCCGCGATAGGTTTGGAGAGGAGTGGATGTGATGCTAAATAATATTTCAGCACGTCAAAAGAGGCTTGACACTCGTCCGTCCACTCGAAATTATTTATATTCTTCAGAGCTTTGAAGAATGGGAGGCAACGTTCAGTTGACTTGGAAAGGAATCGGCTTAGTATGGCTATTCGTCCTGTCAGAACTTGTATCTCCTTCATTCGTCTCGGCACCACCATTTCTTAGATAGCTCTGATCTTTTCAGGGTTGGCTTTGATTCCTCTCTATGAAACCATGAACCCTAAGAACTTTCCAGATGATACCCCAAAAGTGTTTTTGGTTGGGTTAAGGTGTATATGGTATTTGCAAAGGAGATCAAAGCATTGTAGAAGGTCAGTAATATGGTCTTCTACATGGAGGCTTTTGACGAGCGTGTCGACAACATATACCTCAATGTTTTTCCCTACGAGAGATTTGAAAACCTTATCAACAAGCCTCTGGTAGGTGGCTCTGGTGTTTTTGAGTCTGAAGGGCATGACTTTGTAGCAGTAGAGGCCGTGATCTGTTATGAAGGCTGTCTTTGCTACATTGTCATCATGCATTCGGATCTGATTATAGCCAGAGAACGGCATCCATGAAGCTGAGCAGTTCGCGTCCTAATATTGCATTGATCAAGGTATCAATGTGTGGCAAAAGATAACTATCTTTGGGAGACACCCTGTTCAGATCTGTGTAATCAATGCATATCCTCGATTTGCCTGTCCCCGCCTTAGGGACCATGACCACATTGGCTATCAACTAGGGGTAGTGAATTTCTTTGATGAAGTTTTCTTCTAAGAGCTTGTCGACTTCTCTTTTGATGATTGCATGTCGTTCAGGTGCAAATGATCGATTCTTTTGTTTAACTGGTTTATACTTAGGGTCGATCGAAAGTCGATGGATGATCACAGATGTATCTATCCCAGGCATATCCACTTTGCTCCATGCAAAAACATCTATATTAGATAGGAGGAAAATGATCAGTTGATCATGGAGAACTGGCTTTAGAGTGGAGCCGATTTGTAACTGGCGTTCCTCGTCACCTTTTATCAATGGTAAGGAGATGAGTGTTTCTACAGGCTCGGCACGCTTTAGTGTTTGCTCGGCACGCTTTATTGTCTGCTCGTCCTGCTGGTCGTCGATGGTGAGTGTCTTTTCAGCTTTGCAAGAAGTCACATATTTACGAGCTAGCGTCTGGTCGCCCCTCACAATCCCAACTCCATTTGGTGTAGGGAACTTCATGACAAGGTGATAAGTCAAAGCCACGACCTGCAACTTATTGAGGCCTGCTCGTCCCAATATCCCATTGTATGATGATTTGACTTTGACTATGAGAAAGTCGATAGTCCGAGTGGCTTGAACGAGTGTGTCTCCAACAATGACCGTGAGTGAGGTAATTTTATTTATTGGTGCAGATGCACCTGTAAAACCATATAACGCCGAGAATATCGGATTTACTCGGTCCTCCAAGATTCCCATCTGAAAAAATGCATCCTCAAAAATAATGTCGGCCGAACTCCCCGTGTAGACCAAGATACATTTGACATTAAAGGCATCTATGCGAAGGGTGATGATGAGAGCATCATCATGTGGCAAGATCATTCCTTTGAGGTCCGAGTCATCGAATCCTAAGGTTGCGGAAGCTTTTGCTCGCTTCACTACAAGAAAAATGACCTATGCTAGCGGTAAAAAACCGCTGTCATAGCCCAAATGACAGCTGCCATAGCCTATCACAGCGGTCATATACCGCTTGTGTAGGTCTCGCTGCCATAGATATATGGCAGCGGTCATGGGAGTTTTAACGGCGGGGCTCCCGCTTTTATATCTTTTCCTCCATCAGTTTCTTATGCTCCCATATGGCAGCGGTCAAGGTTAGTAGCAGCGGTTAATGACTGTCAATGGCAGCATTAGGAGACCGCTGCCATAGTTGTTTTTCTTTTGAAAAAAAATTAATATGAATTCCTGGATAGATTTCTTGTCACACGTTAAAAAGGATACAAATAAAGTGGTACAAACAAGATATAAGTCATGTACAACAGCAATTAAAACTTGATATTCAACATATAAAATTGTTAGTAGTTTACATCATACAAATCCCTAAACTAAATTACAATTTTCTCAAACAAAACAAATCAATGAGTCTTGCTCAGAGAATGTACGAGATCCAATGCAGATCATAGCTTCCAACATAGCCTCCACAATCCAAAGACGCACTAACCAACTTGAGGTAAAAAATGACAAAGGAACATGCACATGTATAATGAACATATTAGCTACCCATCAAGCTGAAATTAAGATCAGGTGGCTCATCCAAGCCTAAAAGGTACAAAAAAACATGTACTGTAAATAGGACACTAGCATATGTACAAGCTCATTGTTGGCCAAAGGATCTTAATCCAAGAGGTCACATTGACAAAGACACGCCTCTTAACCCAGCGGGAGGAGATATAACGCCAAAGCAGTTGCACAAACTATATTGCCAAAGCAATTGTTGTGAATATAGGCACGTCGTTAATAATCAGTGAAACAATAACTTTGAAACTTCTTATGATTTTGGAATTTATTGGCTTGTAAACAGGAGGCAACAACAAAAAACGAAAGAGAAACCTCAAAAAAGGAAAACCTTTATCACTTGCCAAGACCTTCTTCTGTGTTACTTATAGGCGCTTTACGAGCACCTCCATGCCTCACATCTTGCATTGTGCTGGTAAAATATGAAAGGTGTAAAGAACAAATAACAAATGGTTTATGCAGCTTACCCATTCTAAGTTTCTACAATCTGATCAGAAGAAAAATGGCCAAAGATTTCATAAATCTCAATTTTGTTCTTCCCTAGCCCCCCAATACCCAACAATATAGTGATAAGTATCACTTCCTTTATCCTTTGCAAGTAACACTATCTGGCTTAGAACAATTGAAACATTATTCTTCCGCTAGCTTTCATAAGTAAAAGCACATTTAGGTGTGCTGCTCCGTTTTAAATTTTCTTCCAATTCAAAGGTCATCTTTCGAAGCATTCACATTTTATAAGTACTGCAATTTATTCTCTACATTCCTAATCAGGTTGACTAACATGTTCAATCGATTATATAAATAGATAAACAAACTCCAAGCATCTGAGAGGAGTAAAGTTTCAAAAGCTCTTGGTAATAGAAGAACCAAGACTAGTACACCCAGAAGGCATATTTTCAGCCCTTATTTTAGACTATCCACCCAGATGCCCACTACAGGTTGCATTGCCATCACGAAAACATGACAAGATATGACCTACCTGTCGCTGGCGCTGTTCTCGTTGCAGCTTTTCTGCATTTGCCATTTTGTACTTCCCATTTTCCAGGCACCTTTGATCAGGTCTTAACCTTGAATCTGTTGGTGGTAACTTTTCCTATGTATGAAAGAAGATAGAATATTACGGAATATAGAAACTCTATACACTTCAACTCTATACAAATGTACAATGAAGCAAAAACTTTGAGTTATTTTTAAGGCAAACATGATAGTGGCACTTCTTGGACCACCTTTTCTTTTGGTTTCTTTCTTTACCAAAAAGTAACCATCATATTCCTGTCGGATTAGGCCAAGAAATTTCTTAGACGATAGGTTTTTAGTTTGTACTTGCCATTACCCCATTAATTAGATTTAGCCACAACAGAGCCTTGATATCCTTCCCTCAGATGGAGATTATGTAAAGTAAGTTAGTACATAAACGCTGCACTATCAATGCTTACTCCTAAACTCTTTAAAATGTTACATTATCTCAATTCTAAAATTGCTTCAAGAGGTTAAGGATGGGCGGGGAGAGAAATGGGGAGGAGAAACCAGCAGTGAATGAGCACTAAGGACTACATTGCCAAATGAGGCAGGATGAGACAATTGTGCCAATTATTCTAGTCAACAATACTGTTGAGAAATTCTTAAAAAACTGCTTTTTCTTGACCTGGAAACTAAGGACAACAGATTTCAAAACATAAATAGCCAAATTTTAACTCAATATTAAGAGCAAAAAGTCAATAGTTTAGCTAGCATAATGAAGAGTCAAAGAAGCAACATCTCAAACATTTTGAATCCAATGGAAAAAATAACCAAAAGATCTAAAATATAATCAAATTCTCCTGCGGAATGAAATTTCAAGCAATAATCATCGAATACATCCATTGCATTTCTATCAGTACAAGTGCAACACACACATAGAGGGAAATCTTACCCAGCACTGAATATGATTAGTGGCCACAAATGAATGAAGAACAGCTCTTCATTGAAGACGAAGACGCACAAGATTTTGCCTTTACTCACTAACAATAACACTCCTCCCTTAAGCCCTATCATGGAAAATTTCTTCTCGACTTCTTTCATTAATTGACAGCTAACCTAATAACCTGCTTGCACAATTGTCAAAAAACATAATCAATAATTGAGCATGATGATGGTATTAGAATCACAATCAAACCCTAAATAGAACCATATCTGTGGAAATATGAGCCAAATCGAGTAGGGTGGGTTGGATGCAGTAGATTTGTTGCTGGGACAGGACCGTGGAGGCAATGATGGTAAGACATATCTTACATGAAGAAGATGAAGCTATTAATTAAGTTCATAGAGATGATAACGGGGTGCGTGTGCGTGTGTGAGTGAGAGAGAGCGAGGGGGGAGACCTGGTCATCTCTGTTTAGAATAGGGTGATTGACCCAAACAGAAGAGGAAAAACAACTAGGGGCAAAGCAAGATACTTATCTAAAAGGGTGACCTTTAGCAGCGGTATGCATGTGGCCGGTGCTATACCTCACATGTGAAAGCGATCATCGTTGACCGCTGGCATTTGGCGCTGCTACAATCATGCTTTCTTGCAGTGAGCTTGGTAGGACATTGTGTCAAGTTGACTTGTCGAGCATAGGCTTTTCGGGAGGAACTGGATAGTTTTTCGGCACTTGGTCCTTCAGATATGGTGTTTATCACTGGTGGATCTTTTGGAGGTGCTTCCTCCATTCTTCTTTGATTCCCTCTTCTTCCACCTTGTTGCCAATCATTTGTTTTGACAAACTATTTAAGGTGCCCCTTGGTTATGAGGCTTTCGATCTCTCGTTGAAGTACCTTGCACTCCTCCGTTGTGTAACCATGATCCTTATGGAAATGACAATATCGTTGGGTGTCCATCTTCTCGGCTGACATCCTCATAGGCTTGGGCCATTTGAGGATGTTCAGAGACTTGATTTGATTGAGGATATGTTTGCGAGAGGCATTTAGATGAGTAATTAATCTAGAAGGTCGTGTTCGTCGGCATTTCAACTTACTATCTGGGGTTCGACCCTCTGTACGATCTCGATTCTTCTACCCCATATGTGTCTCCTCTTGAGGAAGTGTTGAGTCTTCCTCGGGTCGAAGGTACTTTTCTACTCTATCAAAGAGATCAATCATATTTTTTGGGGGTGCTTATTTAACAAGAAACGCAATGGCATTCCTAGCCTTATCCCTCTAGCCATTGCTACGAATGTCACCCCAGGATCCATGTGATAAATTAGGAGCTTCTCCATATTGAAAAATGTATGATAAGATTTCAAGGACTCCTTAGGTCCTTGTACTAAATAGAAAAGGGCTGAGGAATTCTTCCTTTGCACATGACTCATCAAAAAATTATTACGGAAGGACTCGGCTAGCTGAGCCCAGCAGGAAATGGAGCAAGGTGCAAGGTGCTCGAACCACACATGTGCAGCCTCTTTTAGTGTTATCAGAAATGCTTGGCACATGATTTGATCTGGGACCAACTACATATTCATGCCCGACGTGAAGCGGGCCAAATGTTCCATTGGATCTCCCGTTCCATCATATGACTCACATGGAGGCATTTTAAAATTGGGGGGAGTAGGGAAGAGATCAACTTCCTCTATGAAGGGTCGTCCGATGATGACATGAGCGTTTGAATAACGCAGCATGATGATCTCTAGAACGCGGATAAGCATCTTTCTTGGTAGAATGATTTTCATCATAGCTTTTTTCAAGCCTCTTGGACCGTAGATTACAGCGCTCATCATCAGAATGTTCATTTTCAACTTGCACGAGATGTTGGAGGCGATTCGCCTAATTGGGAATTTTAGAATCATCTGGCTATGTCAGGCGGTGATGAGCTGATTGTCGCTGTGCATCAGTGATGTGTCTTGTTTTAGTAGGCCTAGGAGGCTCTGACAGTATTGTTGGGTGTTCGATGGGGTTTGTAACTTCTCAATGGATCTTTGCATCATTTGAATAAAAGAGGTCAACCTTGTTACTCACGGTCGGTAGAGTGACATAGGCTACGAAGGCCGTAGTTAGTCCTATAGTATGTGGTTCGGATGGGCCAGTGAGTTGGAGTGGAAATAGAGAGACGGGATCCACAAGAGCTAGAGGGGGCGTTGTCATGGCTATTGAGGTGTCGGCAACTCTTTTACCTTAATTAGGAGGTGCTTGGGAAGTCGTGCCACTACGAGCCAGGTTACAGATTAACGTCGATGATGAACTTGAAGCGGTTGTACCATCTTGGTTTTCTGTCAGGGGATTAGGGTTCCCTGCCATGGTCTATTCACTAGATCGGTCCCACGGATGGCACCAAAATGTTGTCGATGAAGTTCGGAACCTGCCTTGTGAATAGACCTGCACAGTACAAATGAACCAGTGACTCGCCAGAAGTGTTTCCAGCGGGGAATCTCTGATGCTAAAGTTAAGAAAATCTAGGGTATTCTTAGATTTAGTCACTTACCCTTTTTCCATTCTCGCACCTTCTTTATATAGAACCCCCCCTGTCCCAGTAGGTTAGTTATTTTTCTGTAATGAGGGAGTTACCCAAATGAGTGGGAGGTTACTCTTACTTAATGGGCAGTTAATGTTGGTTACTTGGAGGTTACTGCCATAATAGAGAAGTGAGATAGTGGGAGAGTGAGTGAATGCTACCTTCCACTTCTCCTTACATTATGGGACCGTTTTGATGTCCTCAGGTGGGGACACGTGTCACCATCTTATGAGGGGTATTTTTTTACCCATATCATATTCCATGGTTCAAGATGAGTCATTAGTTGCTAGCATGTGTTGTTTGAATGGAAAAGAAAAGGCAAATGGATGAAAATAAGAGGACAAAAGGTGGAAGAAAGGAATGAAAAATGGGAAGGAAGGAAAATTGTCAAGGAGGAAAGGGTCTGTTTGACAACATTGTAGTTTTTAGTTTTTGGTTTTCTAAAAAATAAAAATAAAAAGTCGTTGTGGTTTTTGTTTTGAAGAAAAAAAGTAGATGTTTTGATAGATAATTTGTAAAATTTCAGTTTTTGTTTCTTTTAAGAGGATTTTATTTTATTTTCCTTTATATTTATTTTCCCCAAAACACCAGTTTTCATTACCACCAACCAACACCATTATGCCATAGTATCAACAACGCCCATAGCCAGTAACTGCCACCCATCACAACTAACTGCCAAAATCACGACGGAGTTATTGCAACCCAAAAACCAGATCAAATGAGATCGAAGGCAATGACGATTGACGGCATTGACGGTAGTGGCGAGATCGATGACGGATGGTTGGGAGTGGTAAAAATGGACGACGTCAACGTTTATCAATGGTGGTTGTGATGTTGTCCGACATGGATCGATCGTCCACGAGTAATGTGGTGTGCTTGTTTGTTAAGATGGTGGTCATGGTGCTTGGTGGTTAAGATGGTGGTTGCGATGTCCGCTTGGTTGATGCGACGCAATAGTGGAACAGATATGTGTGGTGGTGGCGGTGAGGCAGATTTGTCGGTGGCAACGGTGGGATTAAGGCAACAATGTAAGAGATTTGTTGGTATGACAGCAGTAAAGTGGTGTCGGTAGGGCAGATTTGTGATGGCGCCGTAATGGGGTGATGAAGGTGGGGTGGTTGGGGTAGCGACAGCGATTGCTTACTGGTGGTAGTGGTGGTGGGGGCTCAGAGGGCAAGTAGTGGTAGTAGTGAGTGATGAAATTAAATGAGTTTTTTAAATTTTAGATATCAAATTGCTTCTAATGAAGTTTGATGGTTAGATCTCAACATAAAAACTAAAAGTAAAAACCCAAAACTTCAAAATGGAGTTTTAAAAAATAGTCCTGTTTTAATAACTGGCTTTCAAAACTGAAGAAAAAAAAAACGAAAACTGTTTGTCAAACGGATTTTTTTTCTTTCAGTTTACAAAACTGGAGAAAAAAACTGGAAAAAAAAATTATGTCAAACACTATCTTAGTTTTAGGCTCGCATTTTTCTTTCCACCCGAAAGTAAACAGACAAATTAAACGCATTCATTACGTTTAAAAGGGTTTACAGTTAAATTATCAGAACTTCATATTTCCTTTCCATTTTCCTTCATACTCAGCTAAATAAAACAAAGAATATACATCATCTGATTTTTCCTATGGATGAAAATTGGTAAAATGATGCCTTTCTATCCGTTTATTTCTCCGTCCTCCATAGTAAAGCTCTTAATCTTTTCAACTATTGACATCATGGTGAATTATAGTGTACTAGATAAAAGGTTTAATTTGGAGCACTTAATACACTTGGTGGGCCTCAGTCTTTGGGATCAGCTTCTTTGCCCATGTAAGAAATGTCTTTGTGCAATCAAAAACTTGTTTATTACTTTGGGGAATCTCATTTGTTATTTCTCTTTCTTTTGCTAATATGTACCCTTTGGCAACTCGAAGGGGTTGCGAATAGTAAAATAAAAAGGGTCAAGTAGACAAGATGTCCGAGACTTGAATTTTTTAAGTTTTATTAAATCTCGCATTAATTTTAAATTGGAATAAAATTAGAATATGTTTTCTTAAATTTTCTATTTCCTTCTTAGCTCTGACAAAGGTAAGCAGGTTATTTCATATTCTTTCAGAACCCTGATGATTACTTGATTAGGTGGCCTAATCGCCATTTATTACTCGTAGTTTTTATAAATTGCACCGTCACTTGTCCATTTTTTATACTCCCCCTGTTTTGTAGCTTTTGTCCTGCTTAGTTATTTGTGAATCTTCATAATAGAGAGCTCAAACATCTTGAGATGAGTAGAATGATAATATACTTTATCTTGTTAGTGTCGGGTTTACGAGTTAAACTAAAGCAAAAATAAAGAAAGAAGTCAATATTTGTATCGTCATATTCTGTTTTCGGTACAATGTTCATGTAACCATAAATATATTATGTACTCCCTCCTTTCTTAAATATTTGATCATATTTTCTTATTGGGCTGTCTCAAGAAAATTGATCAGTTTTAAAATAAGAAGGATTTCATAAGTGTTTTTTTTTTCATATATATCCCCTCTTATACTTTTTTTTTTAATTTTATATCATTATCTACATTTAACCCTCCTCCAACCCATTTTTTTATCTTTTACATACACTTTCTTTCCTTTATCTATTTTAGAATAGAATGAAAAAATTATAAAATATAATTTATATTCTAAATAGGCGTTTAAGTCAAACGCTATCTATTAAAGCGGGACAAAAAAAAGTATAACAAGAAAGAGAAGCCAAGTACGATTGTTCAATCCATTGAAGATTCCTGAGCAACCGGGTACACGAATATTGTTCGCCTCCTGTCAACTTGGGTTAGCATCACCTAATCTTCTTCGTACACTCCGTTGATAAATCCTACGCACACGGGTCAAATAATACTGTTTGCCTCCTGTCACAAAGACTTTTCCTCCTTGTACATCTTATATTCTTATAAATTAGAGGGTACTTGGTAGAATATAAATCAAGAAGCATCAAAGTAGCTAGGTACAAGATTCACACAAAAAGTTTGCAGATATGGAACCTTTGGCTTCTGATTCAGACAAGTACAGGTCTTTCTTGGATGCAGAGGAGTGGAGGTTCGGTGCTCCTCCCAACTATGATGCCGTGAACAAGCTATTCGAAGAAGGCAGAACTAAGGTGATTATCCATAACCATCGATATGAGCTCTCTCACTTTCAAAATTATATGTGTGAAGCTATCAGGTAACCAAACAAAGCCCTAGAATGGAAAGAGTTTAGGGTTCTAAGATGGGATCAATTTTCTGCTTTATGTTCTCTTTTGTCGCTCCGACTTGGAAGTGTTTTGATGGCAGATATGGCCTCCGGGTTCACTTGAAGAAGAAGTGCAAAACCTTGTGAAGACATGGGAGATGGAGATGTTCCACAAAGTGCGCCCGGAAGACGTGAAAACTTGCGACGTAAAGAATTTTAGAATCAGCGTCAATGGTAACAAGAAAATTTACTATCTCATTCCAATGTTTAGCAAAGATATTCGTTGAAACAACAATAGGAATTGCGTGGCACGTACAATTGACGTTTAAAATCTAACAAGTTCCAAGAATAACTGTTCGCATATTGTACTCCTCAATTTTGTTATCGATTTTACAAGTCAAAATATCTTATGTTTTCCAATATTGGGATCCCCTATCTTTTGGAAAGAAGTAGACCATTTTTATAAGATTTATACGCGCGCGCAAACATGTAAGCATATAGAGAGCAGATAAATGACACCGATGATAACTTAAGCTAAGTTGTTAGCGGGACTTGACTGTCGACACTGTCAAGGTGGGTTATACAGTGCAATTCTGTTGTAGTGGTAAGGTAAATGTCAAGCCTTCAAAATGCGCAAAAGCCTGCGTAAATCAATCCTCTTCGATCTCATTAACGACCCCTTTTGAAACCCTCATTTGTTGACCTGTCTAGTTTGCTCTCTCTAAATTTGGTTTATACTTGGCAATTTGGTTCATTAACCTTCAGGGAGGAAACCTTTATCGTTGCAAGAAGTGGCAAAGATTGGTGGAGGGTACAACAACTTTCTGCAAACTTCACTGCCGGAGAAGCTTCGTTGCTACGATCCGGCCGAGGAAACAAATGATTCGTCGCAAAAGATATTTACGACGACGTTTCCTCGCGGATTCGCTGTGGAGATTCTCCAGGTTTATTCAGGTCCCCCAGTGATTTTGTACAAGTTTAGGCACTGGGGTTTCATGGAAGGGCCTTTCAAAGGACATGCCCCTACTGGTGAAAAGGCAGAGTTTATTGGAATAGCCATTTTTGAGGTACCACGAAGCCTTTTCATTTGTGCTTCTTTTCTAGTGAATATAGTTAGACCCTCCTATATATTCGATTAAGGCCCGTTCGTTTATCATTTTTTATTTACATTGGCATTATTTTTGTATTAAATTAGAAAATGTAATTGTGATCCTTTAGCTTCTTTTCTTGGATAATGAGTTCGAGACAGCCAAAAAAAAAGTAAAGCACTTTATAGGTGTTTTCACATTTTTTGCACCGTTTGGGTTAGATTTTTTCAAAACTAAAATAGAAAATGATCATAAACATACACAATATTAGGAACTTTTTTTTAGCATCATTGCAAAAATTGAACATAAAAATGGTTACGACCGGGACATTTTCCTTGCACCCCAATCTTGCACTTTCCCTGCCTTAAAAAAAGTTTTAAGGGAGTTTTGAAACAGTGTGCTCTCCTTTCTAGTAAAGGGCCAGAATCTTGATCCAGGAGGGAGTCATTGTGCCTAGTGGTAAGTATCAAACTATTCAACCCGATCAGAACTGTTCAAATCGATTAAATCAAACCGACCATTTCGAATCGTCAAAAAATCTTCACGGTTTTGCTTTATATTTTTGAGCGGATCTCGGTTTGATTTTTGTTCACGGTTCACTTTTTTAAAAACGATCACAGGCCTAACCGAATTGACTTGTGATGTATTAGTTTATTTTTAGTAACATATATTAATAACTTTCACATACACAGTACTAAACAAATTCAAATAAATAAAACCTTAAAAGTTAAAAGAAAAGAAAATAATATGAGCAGTTATAATATAAAAGTCTAATGATTAGTATCTATTGTATATTAAATTAATTTTTTTCATACATCAATGACAAATGTATAATTAAGCTTTTATTGTAGTATATATCTGGAATGATACTTATATCTTATGTTAACAAGAATACTTAAACATCAATGTAATAAGATTACTTGCAATTTGAAGAAAATATAACTTCAATTTTGAATTGGCTAGGTGTACAAGTGGATAACTTTTTTAAATGGGCGCAAATCGATTTAAAGTCAATCGTTTAAATTGATTAATCAGAACTATCCAAACTGATAGTTTTCTACTCATTCAGTCCACAGTTTTTGAAACCGAAAGAAACGGTTCGGTTCTCGATTTGACGCTTGAATCGAGCCGTGTTCATCCCTGACTGTGGCACAGGTCTTTATGTGCTCATTGTTTAAGGGAAAATAAGATGTTCTCCATTAAGGACAAAACTTTGCCGCTGAATAAGGTTAGTGACATAATCATATTTTAATCTAGCCTGGTGTCACTAAACTTTTACCACTTCTAGTAATTAGAAACCATTACTTGTCTTTATACCTGATTTTATAAAATTGCTACAACCATGATTGCAATCAAATTTTTTCTAATAAAATAACTTTATAGGTCTAAAGTAATCTTAATAACTTCTTAATTTGTAAATTTTGTTTTACTTTGTTTCCTAAAACTGTTTATCAGCTTTCCTTTATCTTTGGATGTTCTTGAAAGAGTATGAAGTCTTTTCCTAGAGAAGAAAAATATCTAAACAAAAATCTGAAAATGATGAGACAACTTGGTTTGGCTACAAGTTAGACCTAGAAATAAAGAAATAGGAAGCTGGGCATCTTCCATGGACCCTAGTGATAACTTATTGAAGTATATATATGTTTGTGTGTATATGCCTGTAAGTATGTATGTATTGATACACAGTGACCACGTTTTGATGCAGCTAAACCAGGAGTCCAAGATTGTCAAGGTGGAGTTCTTCTTCGACCGTGGCGAGCTGCTTGCGGGTCTTATCAAAGGTGGTAGCTCAGAAAGTTCTACCAGTGAGATGCCTTCAGGCTGCCCTTTCTCCAAAACCACATAATTGCTTTGCAAAACTTAGCCTTGGATGCATAAGTTGTGTCTCACCGGTCACCTCCGGTAGATATAAGTGGAGCCTACGTCTATTCTTATTTTCAAAATAATCTATTTCGCATCGGGGGATTTTGATGTTCTTGTTTATCGCCTTATGTAACGTTTCATATGACGGCAGATATTTTGTTCACATGGATAAGTGTGACTGGTAGTCAAGAAATTCTTGCTTTGAGGAAGAGTGATTGTCACAACAACAATATCCAATGGTGGCTAATTTGCTCGACTCGAAGAAAAATACAAGCGAGCTACGATCGCACATGAAGGGTGTAAAGTATTTTTCGGAAATGCTTCGGAGCAGGAATCCAAACACTCGAGCCAACGTTATCTTACGGATCCATAAGTAGTGTTTTAATAAATGAGCCAAACACAGGAAAGTACAGAAAATGAAAATATATTCGGTGAAATAAACATGGTTTAAACATAATTACGAAATTAGAAGCTCCCAGGAAAAAATGAGTATCACAACAAGATGTCCTACAACTTTAGAAAACATGATAGAAATAATCAATTTATACGTGAAAAAATCAATTATCCACACACACACACACCGTTTTCCACGTGGAGTACGTGAAATCTTGAGAACCCTTCTTAGCATTATCCATATGCAGCAACCATTGGTTATTGCTACGTAGGGCAGAGCCGTACCATCAAGGGAGTCAAATAAAAAGTGTTTGTTTGCGCTGCTGGGAAAACTCATAATTGATTTGTATGCCGCGGTACAATCGGTTAAAAGTATGGGATCTTTTTTGCCCCTAAGGACTTCCCTGAAAGCAAAAAACTTTGACGAGAACATATGAAAATTGAATGTAAAAGATTACGCGCCCATAAAAGACAAAGAGAGTTTCTATTGATTGTGAATGTTTACACAATAATGTTCCCAAGTCTGAATACTGAACTTCCTATCGATGGGCAACCAAAGCCTCTAAACATGAAAGTAAAGAAAAGAAAGAAAAAGAAGTCTTGGTTTGTCTGGTTGAATGATGATTGATTTTTTATCCTTCTTTTGACTCATCATTTATACTAGAGGCTTTATAGAAAATAACTACCATTACGAGACAAACTACCCATTTAAAGATAAACTGCTCACTTAAGAAATAACTATCCACTAATAAGTAATCAACCACACTTATTTCTTATCAATAGGAACACATTCTCATAAAGTTGATTTCTTTCACTTCTCGAATCTTCCATTATCTCTTCAAAAATAATAATAAAGAGTAAATGCTATTTAATGGCATTTAATCAAAGTGAAATCATTGGTGAAAATGTATTTTCTGGTGCAAACATTGCCCTCTGGCTCAAGCAATTGAATACTTGAAAAATGCGAAGAGTCATCTTTCAAAGGGAAAGCATTTTCTTTCTTCATTCATCGATAGACTTTCACGATCGATAACCTTTCATGATCGGTAGCATTTCACGATCACTATCGATAGGCTTGTATTTTTCACGATCGATTGTGAAGAGTCATATCTTTCAAAGGGAAAGTATTTTTTCACGATCGATATATAGCCTTTTATTATCTATAGCATTTCACGATCGATAAGCCATCTATTGGCTTGAACTGTATCATCTTGATTTTACAAATCAATATTTTCTATCGATAGGCTTGCACTCTTTAAATGAACGTATTTTCACAACCGATAGACATAATTTTACTATCAATAGCCTTTCACTATTGATAGTCTTGTATTTTTCACAATCGATAAGCCATCTATTGACTTTAGCTCTCTCTATATATATTTCAGTGTCAACGAACACATTTTGGCCAACCACTAAACAAACCATGACTATTTTTGCCAATCCACTAACCAAATAATGACCATTTTTTGCCAAGCCATTAACCCAATCAACATATAAAATGGCTACCAATAAGCCAATCAATTGAGCATTTCTTTATTCAACATGCATGGAGAAGAATAAAATAAATAATATTTAACTATATTTGCAGTTCTTTTTCATTGTGATCAGCAAGAAACTCTAACAGTTCTAGAAAGTTTTCCTGATTTTCAGATTCATCAGATTCATCGTGCCCACGGAAAGACAAGCCTTGACGTAAGAGAAACTGAATAACATCAATTGATGCAATCAAGCAAGTACGGTATTGAACCCTACTTTCATCTATTTGCTTGGACAAAACTACTTCAATACTCTGTTGAGGGTTATCAAAGGCTTGACACTTAGTTAAAGCAAGGTTGTGTGCACTACCAACTTCTCCAACATGTTTTTGAAATTACTTGTGTATGGTCCAATGGAATTTGCTTGAATTTCGGACGTATTGATTTTACTTACTTGTAAGTTTGATGCCTACCCTCTTGCATTTATGAGCTTTTACTAGTTGTGTGAAGTCTCCGTTTGGTTTCGTTTAGTTAATCACTGAATTTCTGGTTAAATATTGCTGTTGGATCATCACACGCGCACTCTTGCGCGCACACATGCACGGTATCGGTCATGGATGTTATCTGAACTGTTTATGCTGTTTGGATGCATGGAGTAGGTTTAATCAGAGTTTTTATAAATATGGATCACATCGTTTGACATGTTAAATTTAGGTAATGAAATCACTGAATCTGAAACTGTAATTTAGTTGCCTCGTATTTCAGTTCGGAAAGGATCTCGTTTTACAGCTTTTTCGTAAAGCATGGATTTTTACTGGGAAAGAAGTCTTGGTAAGAAGTTTGTGAGAGTTATGAGAGCAGTTCAGTATATCAATCTCACGTGTTTGGAGGTCGCTTAAGTTTTTTCCCTTTTATATGCATTCTTGGTGCCTCTGTAGCAGTTGGAAAGTTGGAAGCTTTACAATGCATTGGTGGCAAGTTTGAAAGTAGTGAATAGAATACTAAAATGTGGGAGAAGCAAAATAGAACCGAGGAAAACATTTGTGTGGTGTGATCAGAATGACTAAACTAGGATATAGGTACTCTTGATTATTCAACCAATTAAATGATCTTGTTCTCGTAGTAAATCTCCTTTTTTGACATATCAATCTCATATGAGAATGGACATGGTTGTGAACTTTTTAGGCATTTTTGGCACGATATCGATTTTACAAAAATTACTTACACCATTTTTGGTGTAAGCTTCACCCAATTGCATCAATGAATTCAAATAATTTTTCCTCAACGCACATTTTTCATGCAATTCATCAAGTAACTCACTTGAATTACGTGAAGACAACACTTGAAGTTGGATATTGTGAAACGACTCCTCTTGATAGGTAGTCTTATTTTTACTAACCATGAATTGGTTGCATCCATCTTCTAAACTTTGTTTTGTTTCAGCCATATTTGGCATCATATCTTTTGCAGTAGTAAAAAATGACTATAGGTTTGTAAATTTTCAACCTCAACAAGTGTGGAAATGAGTAACTCCACTTCCTTCCTCATCCACCTTACTGTATGAATTAAAGCCCAGCATTCTTTTAATTATTCATGTACATCCTCTAAAAAAGATGGATGATCTACTCACATCAAGGTTTTAATATTATTTTCAAACCGATGTAATTCATTGGATGTATTTACCAAAATCAATGGTAGAATTGGTGGCCATGATTTGCATCAATACAATCCATTAGATCGTACCAAAATTCTACCAAATCATCCACTGTCGACTTCATATAAAGTAAAAGAGACAATGGTTTAAAATTTCTAGGCAATAATGACGCCGAAGTATGACATTTCATCAAATTTATCCAGAAATTGGCCCTTAATTCATCAAATCGGGCCTGAAATTTCAAGGAATTACTTGAAAACATATTGCTGACATTTCCCACTTTCAAATTAAAAGGTCCCACCTGCGTGCCAATGTTAGCGCTGCTGAGCAAACTCACAATCAAATTGTGCGCCTACGGCACAATCGATTAAAAGTGTGGGATCTTTTTTACCCCTAGGATAGAGATGTCAAACGGGCCGGGCAGCCCGGGGCCCGGCCCGAAAAAAGCCCGGGCCGGCCCGGCTCGTTCATGAACAGGGTGGCCCGGAGGAATTGGGCTTAGGGCCTGGGCTTGGACCAGGCCGAAAAATCTGGGGAAAAGCCCGGGCCAGGCCCGGTTCTGGCCCGGCCCTAGCCCGGTTATCCGGCCCGGTTCCGGCCCCACCTGTTTGAATTTTTTGTTTCCCCCCCCTTTCTCCCCCTTTTCCTCCAACGGATATATTCCCCCAAAATTTCACTTTTACCCCCCCCAACAGCAATATAACGGCTAGTTTGGCGGGTATTTTAGTCTAACTTAATTTTTCCAACTCCTTTAAAGGTTTTTACACTCTTACCCTCCCCAACAACTATAAACGGATAGTTTTTAGGGGTATTTTGGTCTTTTGTGAAGTTTCTAAAATCTATAAATTTGCATCATTTCTCTCTAATTTTTCACACCAATCTTCTTACTCTCTCTTATCTAAACATTCTATATTTCTACAAGCTTGCTACTATTTCCCTCTCCAATTACTACTCTTGCTAATTACTACTAGTATTTACTAATTAGTACTCTTGTGTTATTAATTTCTACTCTTACTAAATTCTAATTACTAACTACTACTCTTATTAATTTGTTACTCTCTAATTCTTTTGTCTAGTAATTAGGAATTAGTGAATTTTTATTTATTAATTATTATTACTAAATGCTTTTTAATTACTAATTCTCTCCACATTGGATCAGAATTATCCTCAGTGATTAATATTTGTTACTCGTTCATTCTTTTAATTGTTATTTCTTATTACTACTCTTATACTTGTGTATTTAGTTACTCTTACGAATTTTGATTTACAATCTAGTAAAAAAGTTTAGCGTGAAATATGGCTGGAATATTGAAGAAACTGAGGCGTGGATCATCATCATCGCAAGCACAAGCGCCAGCGCCACGGCCATCACAAACACCAATCCAAGCACCAACACAACCATTCGTTCCTGGACGAATGAGTACAGGCTGTATGATAGATACCCAAGCCAATTGAGAGTTCAATCAAAACATTCCAGATTTTGAATACACGCCTGATGAAGACCCCCCGCATTATAGTCAAGGACGCAGCTCGGTTGGCGAAGCTACTACTCCGTGGCATAATCTCAACCCTATGCCTGGTCATGATGAAGAAGGGCCGAGCAATGCCTCCGGTAATGTGCCAGAAGTCCAAAAGGGGAAAAAAAGAAAGCCGAGTGTTGGAATCATTTCGATGTAGTTACGGTGGACGGCATCCGAAAAGCTCGATGTAAGTACTGTGCTAAATTATTTTCGTCTGGTAGTGGTAATGGACATCTTAACAGGCATTACCCTCTGTGTGCACCTCGACAAGGCCACGTCGAACCTACCCAAACGCAGTTATCTTTTGACGGTAAGTTATTTGTTTATAATCAGCAAGAGCAAAGAGACGGTCTCGCTGAATTTGTTATTCACGATGAACAAGCCTTTTCTTTTGCCGATAATCCTAAGCACTCTAGATATATGAACACATACGTTCAACCTTTGTACAAAAAGGTTCATAGAAACACAACTAGATCCGATGCACTCCGACAGTATAATGCTGCTAAAGCACGCCTTATCGATTATTTCGATAAATTTGACGGTAAAGTTAGTCTTACTTCTGATATTTGGCAATCTCCATTTACTTTTGTTAGTTATTCTTGTGTGACCGCTCATTGGATTGATGCAGATTGGGTTATGCACAAGAGAATCATCGCTTTCGAGCTCTTTCCTTTTCCGCATGATGGAATGAACATTGCTACTCTTATATTAAAAGCATGTACCACATTTAAATTAAAGGATAAGATTATGAGTATTAGTTTTGATAATGCTTCTAACAATACAGCTGCTGTTGATGCTTTAAAGGAGAGCCTCAAACCTGTACTTTCTGGTCAATTATTTCATGTTCGTTGTGTTTGTCATATAATTAATTTAATTGTTCAAGATGGTTTAGCTGCTGCAGGAGATATTCTTGTCAAAATGAGGGGTATGACAGCGTATGTTAATAGCTCGAGTCCGAGAACACAACAATTTAAAACGTTGTGTGTTGAATATAATATGCCTCGCAGGAGAGCAGTTACAGATGTGGTCCACAGGTGGAACTCTACATACCATATGCTTTTACACATTCTGGCATACCGAGAAGTCTATACGCATTTTCTACTAACCCAGTTCCCAGCCGGCTTGCCAACTCAAGAGGAATGGCAGATGGCCACATACCTAGCTGAATTTTTAGAGGTATTCTACACGTCTACCAATTTATTGTCTGGTACGTACTATCCCACCTCTCCTCTCGCTGTAATAGAAATTCTCAAGATGGCTACAATGTTAACAAAATGGAGATATATAGGACCCTTTAGGGAAATAGTAAAAGTGATGGATGAAAAGTTTAATAAATATTGGAGTAGACTGCCTGTTATTTTTGCTGTGGCTACTTGTTTAGATCCTAGGTTAAAGTTGCATGGCGTGAACGCCTCGATACAAGAGATATCGAAATTAATGTGCTACACAGCAGAGGAGACAACCGCACTCACAGCAAAAGTGAGCAAGAGGTTTGAGGAATTGTTCAACCTCTATCGTAATTCTGCTGACGTGCGCGGGCGAGCTACATCATCCACTGTTGAGAGGTATTATGCGCCATACCTTAAAGGCTTTGAACATCTAGTAGCAAGACAACTACCAGGTGAAGGTACTTCTAATTCGGCAGGTTCGTTTACTTTTTCCTCTTTTAATGAGATTGGTGTATATGCAAATACTGATCATTATTCTGATTTATCAATGCAAGAACATGTTAATTTTAATTTGTTAAATTTTTGGAAACAAAATCAAAACATGTATAAAACTTTATCCCAAATTGCACGGGATGTACTGCCAGTGCAAGCCTCCACGGTTGCTTCAGAGTCGGCATTTTCAGCTAGCGGGAGGATTTTGGATGACAGGAGGAGTCGTCTTAACCCCGAGTCGCTCGAGCTATGTGTATGTTGGAAGGATTATCTTGATGCGAAATACCGCGAGCAAGATAAACCGATTGATGATAGGAAGAGCAGTGACTCGGATATTGAAGTACTTCCGGATGATTAGGTAATTTCTTTTTATTTTCCTTCTCTTAAGTTTTAAGAATAAATTTTTTCACAAAATATACTTTTTTTCATATATATAAAATAATTTTTTACAAGCAAGATATATATTTTTTCGTATATATAAAAAAATAGGTAACTTCGCCTGTTTGTTTACAAGCAGCCGGTCCCAAGCCCGGATAAAAGGAGGAGGGCCTATGAACACATTTATTTTTCTATACTTATTACTAAAGATCGTCTCGGGAATTAACATGTATCAATCCCGGGTTTTTAGCCAATTAGTTTGAAGTAAAATATCAAATAGTAGAAACAGTCTCTCTTAAATACTAATAATTGTTATGTGTTCAGATTTTATTAATAAAGATCACCAAGAAGAGTAAGAAAAGATTTAACATATAGCAAAAAATAAAATGAGAGACAAATAAATATATCTATACATACATACATATATATGAATATTACATATAATGAAATAAAATGATAAAAATTAGATTTGTCAAAATTTAAAAATTGGACATGCCTAAAGATGAAATTTAAAATTGAATAACAAGAAAATTTAAAAAAAATTAAAAAAAAGGGCCCGGGCCGGCCCAAGAAATTGGGCCTAGGGCCAGGGCCTGGACCGGGCCTAGCATTTCTCCGCAGCCGGCCCGGCCCGGCCCAGCCCGGCCCGGATGGCTGCCTCCCCTGCCCGGCCCCGGCCCGGTTTCGCTTCAAGCCCGATGGACCCGGGCCGGGCGGCCCAAGCCCGGCCCGTTTGACATCTCTACCCTAGGAACTGAGGACTTCCCCTGAAAGAGAGAATCTTTGATGAGAACAGATGAAAATTGAATGTAAAAGACAACGCGCCTATAATTATAAAGAGAGCTTCGATTGATTGTAAATTTTTACACAACAATGGTCTCAAGTCTGGAAACTGAACTTCCTATCGATAAGGAGCCAAAGCCTCTAATGAAAGTATAGAAAAGAAAGAAAAAGATTTCAAATCTTGATTTTTCTGGTTGATTGATGATTGATTTTTTATCCTTCTTTGACCCACCATTTATACTAAAGGCTTTGTAAACAAGAACTTGTATTACGAGACAAACACCCACTTAAAGATAAACTATCCACTTAGAACATAACTACCTACTAATAAGTAAACTACCCACTAAAAAGTAATCAACCACACTTATCCCTTATCAATAGGAACACACTCTCAGAAAGTTAGTTTCTTTCACTTCTTGAATCTTCTATTATCTCTTCAGAAATAATAATAATAATAATAAAGAGCAAATGTCATTTAGTGGCATTAATCAAAGTGAAGTCATTTGTGAAAAAGATATTTTCTGGTGTAAATATTGTTCAATAGAGTTCAGTCTTCAGTATAACAAGTGCTTCCATCTCCTTTTTTTCGTTTATTTTGACGAGAACATTACGCTTTTTCAAGCTTTTACGAATTTTTTCTCGAGAAACAATTATCAACCCAAAGCATAAATACTGAGAATTTTGAGAACCTCTTCAAGGTCTTTTCAGAATTCTTTGAAACACTCCATTATCAGTACTCGAAACTAAAAAGATAATCATTTAACAAATGCGTTTCAAAACGATTTTAAGAGAATGACGATAAAAAAAATATTTTGCTGTTATAAAAGTTGCAAAACAACTCTAGAGAAAGGAAAAGTTTTCGTTGTTGTTGGCATCCCTTATTGAGTACTACCAATTGCCTCTTATTCTAGTTATTAAAGGACAATTTGAATAATCCTTACCTTATTTTACAATAACTGACTAGGCATTGGTTATGATTGATCCTTTCTTTATTGCACAATAGTTGGCTAGGCATTGATCTTGATGGATCATTTCCTTATTGTACAATGATCGACTTTACACTCATCTTGATTGATCCTTTCCTTATTGTGAAATAGTTGACTAGGCACTAATTTTATATAATTGACTAGACAATGATTATGAAATTCACTCCTTATAAGAATTTGACACTAGTATATAAGTTGTACTCTGCGATTCAATGATATCACTAGTTATGATCCCGTGCGTTGCACACATGACATACTACTAAGTTGGTTAGGTCATAAGTATTGGAGTAGCAACATTAATTGTAGAAAAAATATTAGGTTATGTTGTACCTTTGCACTTGCTAAAAGGATAATAAATTAGGATGAAAACATAAATGTTCCCTAATAATAAAACTCGTGCTTTTTGACAGTAGCACTAAAAATAATGGTCAGAGAATTGGAACTACAAAACATATTTTTAAATAGAGAAGATTTTAACTAAATTAAGCCAAGGCTGCAATAAATCGAAGTAGTCCTCCCATTGTAAAAGTTATAAGATAATTTGGACATTTGAGGAGACTAAGGATGTTAAACTTTTACCAGCAATAGCAAGACAAATAAGGAAGAAAAAGTAACAACAAAAAAATAGCAATCAGTTATGAAGCAAGTTTAATGAAGAAACAGGATAAAAATCTACAAAATCGTTAAGGAAACAAATGACAGAAGTAGAAACATATAATAATTAAAATAAAATTAAACAATAGAACAATCATTAATACTTATGCATATGCAATTTCACGTGGAGCAAGAGAAGATCCATTTTCTTATGAAACTAAGATTCTAAAACCTTTCGAAATGCAAATAAAAAAGGAAACATGGTTGCATCACTGATAAAAGAGCAAATCACTATGAACTTATGATAACAAAATAAAAAAATCACTCAAACACATGAGCAGAAACCTAAGAGGGTATTTGGGGTTGATTCTAATTGGTCAAACCTGATTAAATTCAGATTAAATTAGTTTTAAAAGTGTTCGACAAAAAAAATAAACTGATTAAATCTGCTCCAATGTGCTCAAAACTGATTAAATCCATAATCCTCATTTTCTTGGATTAAGATTTAATCAGGTTTGACCAAGACATCTACCAAAATGTCATTACATATAAACAGAATTAAATGCTCAATTTCACTTGGAATACACTATATGGTAATTTTGCTACACTAAACCTACTTTAATCCCTTTTTTATCCAAACATCTTCAACAACTTTTAAACTATTATACTTAAAATGGATTAAAATTGATTTTAAAAATTAATTCTAATTTAATCAAAATCTACTTTAAAGAATCAATCTCAAACGGCCTCTAATACATTTTTGTTTGACGTAACAATATGTGCAAACATGAGATGTACATAAAGACATATATAATGGAGCGAACCAAAATTTGCTTCTGGGAATTTGCAATTTTAATTAATGAATAGTAAGCCTCTGAAGACATCTAAGTCTAAATTATGGTGATACAATATGCACAACCATGCAAAATTAAAATGAAAAAAATTTAGAGTCACATACAATGAATATCATTAAAATTAGATGAAGGCACGAGCAAATCATTCAGCAATACATCATTTATTATTGAAGAGAAAGAAAAAAAATAAACATGTTTCATGAAGAAAAGAGTAGAGGTTGCAATGTTTAGGTGTGAAAGAGAAACCTTCTAAACAAGTTTGGGAAAGATTGAAAATGAGAGTCAAAACAAGGCTTAATTTAAATGAGTGGGAAGCTAGTGAGGGAGGAATTTTTGGTTAAGAAATGTCACTTGAAGGATGAGGGAGAAACTTTAGAGAAATTTTGTCAGAAATTTTGATGAGGGAGGGAGATTATAGGGTAGTTTTGTTTTGGCCGTTTAAAGGTGATAAGTGGCATATTAAATGACGAGGAAGGGATTTAAGGAAATCTTTCACAGCTAAAATGGCTAACTGATTGATGATGCCGAAAATGGTTCGAAGATACGTGGAGGTGCCACAAAGGATGCGGTCTGAGTCAGCTTCCAGATAGGCAACGCGGGAGACAGCAAGGACGGCGTAAGGGCCGAGGGCAAGGCTCCCCGGACAGGTCGTGAGGGCTGGCAGCGCTGCGCAGGCAGGGTGACGATGAACAGGACCGACAGTCTACAGTCCATGTCAAGGGTGCAGCGTCGAGGGTTCGTGGACGTGAGCCAAGTGTGTTTCTCTCACTAGAATTCCAGAGAGAATGTCGTTTTAGAGAGAGAAAGTGAAAAGCTCAAAATGAGAGAAAAGATCTTTGAAAAAGCTCCAAAGTCCACTATTTATAGGCAAAAATGTGCATGTGTCATAAGTTGACATGTGTCGCCCCCTGGGAACGACACGTCACCAGGGGGCCAACGCACTGACCCTTCGTTGGACTGCCGGTTCCTAAGTTCGTGCTGCCCTGCCCTTGCAACATCTCTCTGCCTGTCTGAGGAGACTGATCATGCCGCGGTAGCATGGTCAGAGTAGCCCGTTGCCCCAGCCTCCAGTCCAAGCCCTTACTGAATCCCACGGTCCTGGCAGCGGTGGGGAAGACCCGACGCCCAGCTGCCAGGTGGACTAGGCAAGATGCCCTTCCGAAGACCTGCTCCCATCTCGGAGTGACCCGGGGGTCATAGTCCTTAGGGGTGCCGACGCGAGCCCCCAGTGCCAGAGCACGTAGGCCAGTCACGCAGGCACCCCGGCGGAGATAGTGTCCTGGCGGAGTAGCCTATCCCGTGAGCATATAACATGATTGCAGCGCATGGGGCGCGGTTGAGTGCGGGCGACGAGGGTCGCAGAGTGATCTCCGAGCGACAAGGGTCGTTGCGTGGATGGCGCGCGACCGTGAGCGACGGTTGTCATGGCGACAGAGCGGCCACAAGTGACGGTCATCGAGACTACGAGCGACTGTCATCGCGACGAAGGAGCACGGCCGAGAGCGACGGTCGTCGCGACTATGGCGGAGCGCGGCCGCGAGCGACGGTCGTCGAGACTACGAGCGACTGTCATCGTGACGAAGGAGAACGGCCGAGAGCGACGGTCGTCGCGACTATGGCGGAGCGCGGCCGCGAGCGACGGTCGTCGTGACAACGGAGCACGGTCAAAGGTGACGGCGTCGGTATTCAAGGCAGGTGGCCGACCCCCAAGGGTGGCCGACCCCTCGGGGTGGCCGACCCCCAAGGGAGGCCGACCCTTGGGGTGGCCGAACCCAGAGGGAGGCCGACCCATTGGGGTGGCCGACCCCTTGGGGTGGCCGACCCCTTGGGGTGGCCGACCCCCAAGGGGGGAAGGCACGCCGAAGTCGCTTCACGAATGGTTCACGTGACTTGAGCATGCGTTGCTTTGACCGGCCCTCGAGTGTTGAAAAGTTGACCGCTGACTGGGTGATGTGTCGTGCAAAGTGGGTCCCTTAGCGGGTCCTGGGGTGCGACCAGAATAGGGTATGAACACTGATTAATGAGATCAATAACTTATTTGCGTATTAAATAAGTTTTAAAAAGGTAAAATAACAGGATAAAGTCAAACAGCTGATAGGATTTTACAAAAAATAAAAATACTCAATGAGGAGTACTATATTAAACCATATTAAAACTCATCTACTTGAAAATTTAAGGAGATAATTTGGAAATATGAGTAAATTCAAGAATGTTTGGATACATTAGAGAATTATTATATTGTGAGATTTTAGGCATTCGAATTTTTAAATTTTTATAGAAAAGTGATACTGGAAAAAGAGTTATTATTGAACAAAATTACTTGAAGTCCACGTAGCAAAATTAGAGAATGTCCACATAGGCCATGACGTGGCAACAATCTCTCAGCTTCAGCTTTCATCACATATATATATATATATATATATATATATATATATATATATATATACGAGCTGCCATGCACACGCGATGCGTGTACGAATCATTTACTATATCAGTCAAAAAAGATTTGTTTAGACAATATTTCATCAAAGTTAAAAAAGTCGATATAACACCATAGAGCGCAAGCTAGTATATTTTAATTTGCATATTAAATTCAATCGCTTTCAAATAAATAACACGGAAGATTGCGTAAAGAAATAATTGGACTCTATTTCTTCTCTACTACGTCATTTAATTGTTGTCCTGAAACTTCAGCCATAACCCTGCAAAATATAGGATATGCATCACAATGTTACAATCTGAGTCATTATATAAGTTTTAATTGTTGCCAAAAAAAACTTATTTCTTACATTGTCAAAGAACGACATATCATTTTATATTCAGCAACATGCATCTTTTTTTTTCCGCAAGTACTCATTGAAAAACTATAAAAAGCAGTGCGATAGTGACTCTAAATATAACTTTGAGTATGGTTAAAATTAAGTATCATGTATAAGTATTTATTATCACTTTTGAGTAAAATTAAATTTAAATTATAGAACCGAACCTAAAATTAATTGATATTGAAGTTGCATGGGTAAAATAAAATAAAATAAAAAACTACAATTAAATGTTAAAGATCGAAGATCCAAATAAAACCACAATACTGAAGTTGTATGGATCAAATAATAAGGACTATAAAAAATAAAAACATTATTTAAAGATGCAAATAATATTACAATCATGTTGTACAAAAAACTTTGCATGTTGAACAACTAACTTTGCATGTTGTACAAAAAACAGTTCACATTGGACAACCATGGAATCGACGTGGCAGTTGGGCTGTCAGCCTGTCACACACTGTCGACCGCCTTCAACATCCTCCGGCGACGCCATCTGGCAAAACCGGCGACAACGTTGACAACAATCTCCGGTGTCTTCGCCGGCATCTCCCGCAACCGACCACCCATCCAAAAACTCCGAACAACCACCAATCGGCCGTCACGCAACCCACCATATTCGACCGTCAGGTAACCCACCGTAACCGGCGATCACCTACGCTGACGACCACCACACTGCCGACATCACCATTTTCCCTGCAACCAACCACCACCGCGGCCGATCTACCACGACCCAGCACCATCGTAAACTTCGAACAGCCTCTCGACAACATCGCCCACCATTCCTTTGCTCAATGCCGCTAGATCCCTGCCGTTGAGTCAATGGATCGCAACCACCACTCTTCTTCGAACACCACATACCATCGACTCCCTCTTATCCGAACGCCGGAATAGCCACCCCCAGATCCACGACTAGTCGTGCTAACACTGCCACCACCAGATCCACGGCTAGTCGTGGATCACCGGCCAATCCCACGCCAACGATCAACCGCCGTCACTAAGAGACCACTGTTCCAACCCGCCACCACATATTTTTAGTCCAACAGCGACCATCACCGGCCAAACCCACACCAATTGACATGGAATGAAGCCATCGACCAATCATCGTTGCTGCTGTGACCACAGATTTTCAGTCCAACATAATCGGCCACCACCACCAATGCCACTGGCCACCAAGAACACCGCCGCCAAAAGCCACCAGATCTGTCACCGATGGGCCACCACACTCCCGCCGAGAGGCACCATACCGGCACCACAAACTCCGGCCGATTGGTGGCTGGCAAAATCACACCTTTTGGAAGAGCAAAGTTGAAAAATGAACGGGCTTGCGAGGAGGAAAAGCATGAAAAAGTCCAAAGAGAAAAAATTATCATTAGCCAAAGATTGGGTGAAAAAAATACCTTTAATTCTGGATGGATGTTGACAGTTGGGAGATTGGTTTTCTACAGAAAGGTGAAATGAGAAGGAGAAAGGTGAAAAATAAAGAAATGCGTGGAAAAGAAATGCACATACATTGCCAAATACAGCTTACCATTGAAATGAAAAAGAAAATGCAAATAGAAAAAAAAATTCCAGACCTGTAAAAAGAAAATGCAAATAGGTTGGAACTTCTCAATGGAGATAATGGAGATGCAAAAAATTGCAGCTACGTAATCTGAGGAAGTGGAAGAGTTTTTAGGTAACTGAAGATATGGTGAGTGAGAAATAACTAATTTACCTTTTTCTCTTCAAAATGGACACTTGTCAGCACCTTATTCACTTTCAGTGTAACACCAAAAGGATATATATATATATATATATATATATATATATATATATATATATATATATATATATATATATATATATATATATATATATATATATTCAATTCTTCATGGTATCAGAGCAAGTTACAAAAACCTGATTTTTTCTCTCTCTTTCTTATCAGTCGCTCCATGAGTTTGTGAATTGAAGTGTGCTATCGCCTTAATGCAATAGGAGAAAGCGACAATCTCTTACTATTATGGTAAATTGAAATATGTTTGGAATGAACTGCAGGCTTCCGATCATATTCCTGTTTATACATGTGGATGCACATATGGTGCGGCAAAGAAGATGAAGTCGATGTGAGAAGAAAAAAAGGGTATATGACTTTCTCATGAGCCTTGATGATATTGTATGATCAAAAATATTGAGAGTAGACCCATTGCCCACTTTGGGTCGAGCCTATGCATGCAGCCCAAGAAGAAAAGCAACGATTAGTTGCTACAACCAAGACACCATCACTAAAAGCCACAACGTTGTTCGCACAACGTGTTGGAGACATCCAGTTCATGGCATTTGTAACAACGGTACGAAGCAGAAAGAAACGAACTAGTGACAGTAGGGAAAAACTTTGATGTGCCACTATGAAAAATCCAATCATAGTAAGGAGCAATGCTATGACTGGTGGATTACCCGGCCAACTAGAGTGGATCATGTTACTGCTGTGGTGACCAGCGATAGTCCAAAGGAGCAAATGAGCGTGAGCAATCAGCATCGTCCTCATCAGCCTTGCGGACGGCATTCACGACATCATCCTCGCCAGATTCGGTGACGCCATTCACAACATCCTTTGACTTAAAATCCAACGCATCACCTATCCCAAGTCTCAACAAAAGGCACTACCAACAGCTTATGGATTTGCTAGTCCAAGGTGGGGTTGAGGCAGGAACCTCGGTAAATACGTCTGATAATTTCTCTAGTAAGAAAGCTATTAAAATTCCTTGGGTAATTGATACATGGGTTACTGACCACATCATAGATTAACCGACAAGATCGAGAACCCCAACAGTTTACCTGTCGAAATTCCTAATGGTAATAAATTACCGATGAAATCCATAGGTTGAGGGATGTTTCGCAACAATCTGGTTTTGAAGGATTTCCTTGGGTTCCTCAGTTTTCATAGAGTCTAATATTTGCTACTAAATTGACCAAGGATCTGGATAGTGTTTTGATTTGTTGGCCTGAATTTCATGTCATACAGGACTTGCCCTTGAGGAGATTGATGGGAGTGGGTAAAGCCTAAAGAGGCTTATGGTTCTTGGAATCAACAGGAGGGGCACGATATTGGTCGCAAAGTGGCAGAATGATACAAATTTGTGGCATCGCCGTTTGGGTCATCCACCTTTTGATCATCTCCCTTTGATTGCAGATATATATGTGAAGGTTGATTTCAAGTCTCAGTTAATTTGTGAAGCTTGTTGCAAAGTGAAACAAACTCAGTTATCTTTTCCTATTAGAACACTAAAACTACTCATTGCTTTGAATTAACTCATGCCGATATTTGGAGACCATATCATAATGGAACTTACTCAGGAGCACATTATTTTTCACTTATCGTAGATGGTTATAGTCGTGTTAGTTGGGTACCTTGTGGAATTCAAATCCAAAACAAAAGATTATTTGCTTCATTTCTTTCATTGGGTACACATACAATTCGATTTAAGGGTTAAGATTTTAAAAATTGATAATGGCTTGGAATCTCAACATCATGATTTTTTGGAATATTACAGCAAAAATGGGATGGAACAACAATTTAGTTGCACGGATACCCTACAATAAAATGGATCAGTGGTGGAATGAAAACAACGCCCCCATTTGAAAGTGGCCAAAGCCTAACATTTTATGTTTTTGGTCGAGTTAAGTGTATTTTAAAAACTGCACATTTGATTAATCGTATACCTTTATCAGTTTTACAAAATAAAACACCCTATGAAGTTTTACATGGAAAGCCTCAGCCATATGATCATATCTGAAGTTTTGATTGATTATGTTATGATCATGTGAATCAAAAACCTCGGAGATAAGTTTGCAGCTTACTCCAAATCAGAAACCTTTGTAGGATACCCAAATTGACAAAAGGGTATTGAACTTTTGATCTCGAAGATAAACGTATCTACATCTCTCGAGATGTGACCTTTTATGAAGACCATTTTCCATTTCAAGCGGTCAAACTCTTTGAACCCCTTCGGACAAAATATCCAGGAAACCGACAATAAGGAAGCAACCAAGATGATTCTTTGGGTCCATCAGCCATAGCTGACAGTAAGCTTGGCTGCCCAGATGAACCCATTAACAGTCAAGTGGATGCGTTAGAGCCCACTTCCATGGACAATAGCCAAGATATTCATGTGGACAACAAAGCATGTAACATGATCTGAGTCCAAATCCGAGTGTATTAGACCAGCAAGCACAAGCACGGGTAACTCCTCAACCATATTCTCTTCCTTATGTTTGGCAGTCCCAACAAAGAGTGTTAGTCAGTTATCACGAAAGCTCACTAACTATGACTTCATTTTGCCTCCCCCCCCCCCCCCCCCCCACCCCTTCACACTTTACCACGCCATCAGTTAACTCAACGATATTTCCTTTATCTCAGACACTCTCGTATCCATGCTTTTGATCATACTTCTTTCTTAGCAGCCATCCCCTAGATGAGCTGAAATCATTTTCTTAGGCAATCAAACATAGTCATTGGCGTGCAGCCATGGCCAAGGATATTTCAACACTTGAAGAGAACAAAACATGGATATTAGCTACTCTTCCGCCATGAAAATGTCTATTGATTTAAAGTGGGTTTATAAAGTGAAATACAATCTGGATGGCAGTATCGAACGCTTTAGTGCGAGATTGGTTGTAAAAGGACATATTCAAATTGAAGAGGTAGATTTGTCATGACACTTTTGTACCAGCCACCAAATTAGTCACAGTCCATTGCTTGTTAACTGTTGCTTCGACTCGTAGCTAGGAATTACATCAATTTGACATCAATAATGTGTTTCTTCATGGCAGTTTGGACGAATAAGTTTACTTGAAGATTCCACAAGAATTTTCTTGAAAGGGGGAGCAACGTGTTTGCCGTTAACGCAAGTCTCTTTATAGAGTTGGACAGGCTTCACAAAATTGGTACCAAAAGTTTCCAGTCTTTTTAAAATTGGTTTTGAACACTCTCGTGCGGATCATTCACTATTTATTTTGTGGCAAAAAAATTCATTGGTGTTGTTCTTATTTATGTCGATGATGCTGTAATCACAGGGAATGACTCTATTCAAATAACAGCTTTGAAGCAATATCTTGATACTCAGTTTAAGATCAATGATCTTGGGAAATTGAAATACACAATCATTTTCAGGTATAGTTTGAGTGAATGAAAATATTTCTTGGACATTTTAGCTGAAACTGGCATGTTGGTTAGTAATCCCTATCAAGTCTCAATGGAGCAACAACATAACTTGTCTAAAAACTTTGGCACTCTTCTTGCCGACCCTGAGTATTATGCTCGTATTATCTGCCGCTTAGTATATCTTACTATCACTCGACAAAATATCTGTTATGTTGCACACTTTCTTAGTCAATTTATGCACACAACTCGGCAACCGCATTTTTATGCTGCTTTTCCAATTCTGCACTACCTCAAAAATGTACCAGGACAAGGCATTCTATTTCCTTCCTGCAATTCTCTCATTCTTCATGTACATTGTGATGCGGATTGGGCAGGTTGTCACATGACCCGCATGTCAACCACCGGGTATATTTTATTTTTGGGTTCTTCTCCCATATCTTGGCGTTCCAAGAAACAATCAATTGTATCACTACAAGAAAATAAGTTTTTAGCAACGGGCGATGGAACTATTTTCGTTGCTAAAAGTTACTTTTTGCAAAGGAATTACGTGTCGCTGAAAGTCCGTCGCTACAAGTTTTTTACCGACGAAACGTCCGTCGGTAAAAACCTTTAGCGACAAACTTTCAGCGTCGGGTAAACACCGACAGAATTTTCGTCGCTAAATTTTTTTTTAATATTTTCTATCGGATTTTTGGCTTAGGAGAGAATAATTTTGAAAAATAATTAGTAACAGACATTTAGCAACTGATGTGTGTCCATCGCTGAAAGTAATATTTTACAGATATTTTAAGGATTATAGTGACAATTATTTTCGTCGCTAACAATGGATTAAAAATTTATTTTTAGCGATGGACATTTAGCAACGACAGCAATCCGTCACTAAAAGTCACGCAACCCTATTATTTTTCTTTCTTTTTTCTCCCCGCTGCACTTTTCCTCTCTCTCTCTCTCCCTCCCTCCACCATCCCCTCTTCCTTTCTACTGTCCCCTCCACCGTACATCCCTGCCTCCGTCCCTCCCCACCAGCCCTCCACGCTGGTGACAGGCCTCTGCCACCACGCTGCCCTTCCCTCCCCTCACATCTGCCGCCCCCGTAGCCACCTCGCCTCCCCGCAGTTAGCCCACCACTACCACAGCCACCCCATAATCGTGCCACGACTCATACCACCATTGCCACAGTACCTCCCGCTTCGCCGCACCACCACCCTCGGTAATACCCCGAACCTAGGTTTATCTGGTTATCATTACTTTAGCGACAGTTTTTAGGAGTGATCTTCTTTCGAGTTATTAGCGACGTTTTGCTTGGGCAATATGACCAGTGACAAATTTAAAATACCACTAGCTGTAGATAAGAATGGGTGCAAGAGAGAAATAAATGAAATGTAGCCGGTCACTCTAGAGAGTTTAATTAGGGTTTATTATATAAATATTTAATCTCTAATCTTAGTTATTTAAATATGACAGATAGGGTAATTTATGGAAAAAGTGTGGCATTTTAAAATGATCGAGAGAAATAAAAAATAAAAATAAAGGAGAGAGAGAGAGAGAGAGAGGAAATATTAGAGGAAATTGAGATATATATATGATGGACGTCCAGATCGCGCTAGCAAAATACCCCATTTTGCTAGCGCTATCAACGGATCAGCTCCCATATATATATATATATATGGGAGCTGATCCGTTGATAGCGCTAGCAAAATGGGGTATTTTGCTAGCGCGATCTGGCCGTCCATCCTGAAAGATGGACGGCCCAGATCGCGCCTTTTTTCCAAAACTGTTAGCCGTCCGCCATACAGTCTCGCGGACGGGATTTTTTTTACCTTTTTGCCCTTCTCCCATGTCCGCGAGACTATCTCGCGGACGACTTTCGGTTCCTGACATGTGTCAGGAAAAAGGCGTCCGCGAGACAGTCTCGCGGACGCCTTCTAGGCTGACACATGTCAGGACCTGTCCCGTCAGTCGCCTAGAAAGTCTCCTGTTAGAGCCCCGAGAACTGTTCCCCTTGGTATCTGTGACGTCAACAGTGTCCAGTTTGTGGGAGCTCTCCAATGTAGCGGACGGCGTCCTTTCGTCCACTCTCTCCTGCTATAAATATTAATCAGATCGGGCTATATATATTAATGTATCGGACGGCGTCCCCTCTCTCTCTCTCTCTCTCTCTCGAACATCTAACCCAAGCCGCTACCCCATCTACGGCGACCCACATCTCCGGTGACCCACATTTCCGGTCACCCACATCTCCGGCGACACCACCGTCCTCCCCTCAACGCTGATCTCGATGGCTTCTAGATCGGAGACCACCTACGCCTACGATTATATTGGCAACTTGCACCTGGTAGGCAAACACTTTTTCAAAGTCATGATGCCGGGATTTGAGCATGAACTTGTAGGCTATCCCTCTTTCTCTTTCTCTGTATTTTCGTGTGTTAAAAGTTTGATCTTTTGTTTTTCTTAACCAAAACTAACCTATTTTTTGTATTGTGTTTGGTAGGACATACCGGAAGCATTTACCAATCAATTTACAACAATTCATGATAGTGCAAGATTATATAGCCGCAAGGGGGCATGGCAGGTTGAAATCAAGCTGAAGCCCGGCCGATCCCAAAAAAGGAATTCGCAGAGGGTTGGAACGTATTCGTGCGCCAGCATGGCCTCGAACTCGGGGACTTTGTAGTGTTCGAACACCTTGGGTGGTGGGATTTTCAAGTTGTAATCTTTGATCGGAGCGCTTGTGAAAAACTTTCGTATCCCATTTGTGAACCCTAGTTTATTATTATAATAAAAAATTTATGTTCTTGTTCATTATGTTTCCAAATTTTTTCTTGCTTAATTGTGCCTTTTTTTGTTGCCTTGATATATTGAGATCGTTGATTGTGAATCGTACATTATTTTTTGTTTATTGAGATTATTGATTCCGTCGCTAAAACAAGTCTTCGGGCGTCAGTTTATTAAAATAGCATTAACCTACTATGTCGCTAAAACAAGTCTTCCAATTTATTAAAACTGCATTACGGGCGCCAATTTATTACATTACGCTACATTGTATAGCTCTATATATAGCGCACAACAAAGTCTAGCTCTACAATATAGCGGATATAAGGCCTCCGCTTAGGCCGGGATTCGGGAAGGTCGGAACTAAATGTCTGGTCCGTGCCAACCATTTTCGAGGTCGCAGAGTAGCAGCTGCCCGACCGAGCAATGCGCCATTTTGAGTTGGAGCAGGGTTTGCCAGTCGATGCCCCGGATATGAGGGTTAACAGGAACCCACCGGATGTCGGAGTGTTTGGCACCGCCAATGCGTACGAATTGTGCGCGGCCGAAATAGAGCTTTGGACTTCTTGGCAGGACACACTGGCGGCCATCGTCTCGGAGCCAGACCCCGTTATCAGCATCGATCAGTACGATGAGTGGTACTACCGCATCACGCGGAGGAGAGTAGCCCCTGTAAACTTTGAACGTGGGGAGAGGTATGCACCTAGGGGTCAGATCGATGAGCGTATGACATACAATCTCGTAAGTTGCCCAACAAGTCTGACTTGAACCAAATTAGTTGAATATAAATGTCTGATTGAAGTTACTTAATTTTTTATCTCTTTGGATGCAGGTTAATGCCTCGCTTGCATTCTTCCAGAAGTTGAGTGAGCGGAGGGATCTGGTGAGTGCAATGGGCGAGGATCTTTGCCAACAGGCTGCGACATTCGCTTTAGGCTGCGGGAATTTTTTACGCCAAGCATCGGGACAGTCTTCGGGAGTCAGCCCGGGAATGGGTTATACGGGCGTCAGCCAGGGATACGGTGATCCCTCTGGACAGGCTTCAGGGGTGAGTCAGGGAGTTGGTGGTACCTCTGAAGCGGGGATGGGACAGGCTCAAGCGTCCTGGGGCGATTACAGCGGCCCCTCCTTCAATTTGTTCCCAGAACCCCTCTCTCAAGTCACGCAAGACTGTCCTTTCGGAAACTACGGTTTCTCCGAGGCACTGCCCATTGTCCCGTGGGCGGGACCAGTTGGCGGCCCCGGAGGGGAATATCAGCCGGCTGAAGAAATGGCCGGAGAGCAATATCAGCCGGCCAAAGAAGGAATTGGAGGCCAATATCCCTTGCTCTTGCCCCCCGGCGGAGGGCAATATCCCCCGGTCGACCCCTGAGGGTAATATCCGAAAGGGCATCCAGCCAGGCCCCTAAAGCCGCATAAATGCGATCTAATCCGAGCCTGTTATTTTAGCGGGGCCCCCCAAGACGGAGCGTCGTATGACGTGGATCACCCGGAGGGCTTGGATTACAATGCCTCGTGGACAGAGATCGCCTCGCTGGCGCCGGGAGTTTGGTTAGACAGCGGTGTCATCTCGCACTACGTGCAAATTTTGAGGCGAAGGTGTCGGGAGCATCCAAACATCGGTCCGCGCGTGTTTATCTTGGATGCTTTTTTTCATCAGCTCCTAGTACAAGAGTGGCACGACTGGGGCAATGCAAGGAAGGGGAAGGGGAGAACCATGGCCCAGTGGAAATCGTCCCCTAACTACAAGCATATCTTGCTAGGGATAGTCCAGTGAGCGCAAGTGTTGCCGACGTGTTTCTAATCCCCTTTTTAGGGAATGCCCACTGGTACTTGGTTTGCTACGAACCATTACAGAGCACGGTATCAGTCGTCGACAGTCTCTACGATGATACCGACGTGATGCCTGTGATTGATATGTACCGAGGCATAGGCCAGTTGGATGCCATGGTAAGATCATGTTTCCTTCTTATTGTAACTTGCATATTATAAACTGATTAATCTTATTTTGTTTGCTATGTTTAATGCTTATTATGTTTCTCGCAGAATCTTTTTGCTGCCCTGGTCAATGGTAGGCGTCGGGAGAAGGTATCGCGCAGGCCGGACCTCATTTTCTGATTGAAGAGGAGTAGGCCCAAGCAACATAATTCCTCAGACTGCGGCGTCTTCCTCTGCATGTACATGGATTACATTTGCCGGTCTGAGAGCCTCAAGAAGACTGTCTGGAGCCAAGAATGCATACAAGACTTTAGGTATAGGATTGCTTGGCAAATTATGAATGGCCGGCCTAGAGCTATTAGGTTTATTGTAAATTCGTGTAAGGAACATCATTCCCGTGAGAGATGATGTTCCCCAATTCACATTGTAACGTTATATTCAACACTTTTTTTAAGAAAATTTATTGAATGCGATTGATTTTATTGACCGATATGATTTAACGGTAGGAAACCAAGTGTTGGATATCTGTTTGTTGGATATCTGTCTATCTGCAAGGCAAGTGTTCAAAAAATAACCAAGTGTTCGATAATCAGTCTTTCTGCCCGGCCGTCCGCTACATAGTATAGCGGACGTAGAGAACACAACTAAAAAAAAACTAAGTGTTGGAGAGGTGGGTATTCTGCGGGGCCGTCCGCTACATAGTATAGCAGACGTAGAGAAGACAACCAAAAAAAAACTAAGTGTTAGAGAGGTGGGTATTCTGCGGGGCCGTCCGCTACATAGTATAGCGGACATAGAGACTGGGGGCGTCCGCTACATAGTATAGCGGACATAGAGAAAACAACCAAAAAAAAACTAAGTGTTGGAGAGGTGGGTATTCTGCGGGGCCGTCCGCTACATAGTATAGCGGACGTAGAGAAGACAACCAAAACAAAAAACTAAGTGTTGGAGAGGTGGGTATTCTGCGGGGCCGTCCGCTACATAGTATAGCGGACGTAGAGAACCAAAAGAAAAAAAAACTAAGTGTTGGAGAGGTAGGTATTCTGCGGGGCCGTCCGCTACATAGTATAGCGGACGTAGAGAAAACACCAAAAAAAAACTAAGTGTTGGAGAGGTATTCTAAATACCTTAGGTTTCTAATGTTGTGCTGCGCAGTGTAGCAGACAGTGTAAGAAATCACATATAAAAAAATGAGAGTAAAGGTTATTACAAAAAAATCATTACTAAAAGATTATTACAAAATGTCCGACAGGTTTGATGGCTCATAAAAGATTATTACAATAAATATTCAGTACACTAAAGTTCCACTGCAGCTTGTTCGTCCTCATCCTCGGCATCATCTTCTTCCCCGTCTTGCAAAGGCACTGGACTTATCCCCAGTGCCTTGTAATGGTTCCGCTTGTCGTGGTCGGTCATTTTGTTGCACAATGCACACATTCTCAGCTTTTTTGGTTGAGTTGCCGTCTCAATAGAGCTTTTCATCCGCGTAGATCTCTTGCAGCCTTTCGTTTGCGATATAATTGGATCCGAAGGCCGGATATCATTGTCGTCTCCCTCCCCCGGCTCGTCATCTTCTGATCCCGTCGTAGGCTCGGTGTCAACCGCATTGCTGACTGAAGCTGCTTCCAATTGGTCGACGATGGGCTCTTGCTGCTGAGCTACCTCGAGGAGATGTTTATATCCGACCATTGTAGCAGCACCCTTTACGGACAAACGGGTGAACATCGTCACCAGATGATTATACCGCAACGTCTCTGATTCTTCAAAGTCAGTATACGGGTGCTCCGGAAAGGAAATGGTACCGTGCAACCTGTTTGCACCTTTCGTCCACCGTGGCAGGACGTATTTATCGGGGATTGTCCTGATATTCTTCTGTGTGAAAAACTGCAGAATGTGTCTACACAGGATGCCATGGAACTCAAACTTCTTGCAAACACATGTCACCGAGTCCGTCAATGTGTCATGGGTCACCGTATAAATTCTGCGCAGCTTCTCAGGGACGAGGTCATTCACGAGCGAATAAACCTTGTACTCACGCGATGACTTTTCTGCCACCTTGTATATACTGTATCGGCCCGATTTTTGCAGCTCTACTTGGTATAGCAGGAAGATCTCCTTCGTATAGACTTTGGCACCGTTCAGCTCCAGCGGGGTCTCAAGCAACCTTCTCCTTTGCTTGTACGTGGTTGCAAAGTCTGCAGCCCTTTCTTTCACGAACAACGACACAACCGCTTTTTGTGCAGATGTGATGAAACTCTTCAAATTGGTAGCTGTACCCACATAACTATCGAACGTGGCATTCATAGATTCACTCCTGCCCGTCATTTTCATGCCCGCAGAAAAATGACTTCTCGTGTAAACGCCAATCCATTGCTCTTTGAGCCCGTACAAGTGCTGGAGCCACTCGTTGTCTTGCAATGAGTAATCCCGAACAAGCTTTTCCCACCTCTCCTCGAATTCCTCAATCGTTAATGACTTGAGGATGCATTTGTCAAAATCCTGTTTAAAGTCTGGATACTTTGCGTACATGTGATGCAGACGTTCCGGGTATTTGTTGCTTATGTGCCAAGTGCACAAGTTGTGTCGAGTATCTGGGAAGACGGTAGCAATAGCCTTCTTCATTGCCAAATCTTGATCGGTGATGATAACAGTCGGTGCTTTGAAGTTCATTGCTTCCAGCCACACCCTAAACAACCATTCAAAAGAACTCTCGCTCTCGTCCCTTAACAAGGCGAACCCGAACAGGATGGAGTGATAATGATGATTGACGCCCGTGAAAGGAGCGAATGGCATCGAGTACTTGTTGGTACGGTATGTGGTGTCGAAAGTCACGACATTCCCAAAATGCTTATAAGCTAGCCTCGAACGACCGTCGACCCAAAAAATTGTGCTAACTCGATGCTCGTCGCCAAGTTTATAGTCGAAGGTAAACTGCGGGTCCTCCGTCTGCATCCGTTTCAATAGGCTCATTGTCGCTTGCGCATCATTGAGGTCATACGCGGCTCGTCTATGGGTTCGGACCGCGTTACGAACGTCTGTCGTGTTAAAGTTTAAATTTTGAATTCCCCCAGCCTGTTCAGCAAGAACATTAATCATGTTGGTAGGTCCTAGCCACGCATCGCTCATTGTGTGAATTAGGCTCCTCGCGACCTTACCCATCTTCTTGTGTTGATGCATCTGACTCACCTTAGAAGGGGTTACTAACGGGTGATTGTGTGCCAGTTCCAGGCTGGTAATAAGCCAATGATCTTGTTTGGCTTTATAGCTTACGAACATCTTGACCCAGCAATTCGTGCGCGCAAAGCAATCCCGTCTTCTCCGCGCATACCCTATTTCGTCATCATCACTGTCATCGTTGCCTACTCGTGTCTCATTTTGCACTGGGTTTCTGCCCCTATGACACTCGTATAAGCGAGAGCATATCCTTTTCGATACACTGCTTGTTCTTGTAGTTTTTATTCTAATGCCAAAACCAACCCTCAATGAATACGCTCGAAAACATTCTCCAGCTTCTTCCAATGTTTGAAAGGTTCGTCCTAGATACGGATCACTAGCATCTACGGGGGTGTTGGAGCTCGACACGAAATCAGACATTGTGAAACAAGACCTATGTAGAAATAGACTACGCTTATTATCTCAAAATTATCTTGACGAATAGACCGATTTAGGATACCATGTACATAATCTCAAAAGTGTCTCTCATTTTGCTAATTATATATTTACTGAACATAACAAATTAAAATTACTAAGATAAACAGACAAATTCACCATGCCAAAATACAACAAACATATCTCAAAAATTTGAATTTTAATAAGATACACGTGTCGAAGTTAGCGAACCTCAAAAAAATCGAAATTAACTACAATGAATTAGTTTAAAGTTAACAAATTAATTTCTAGAACATCATAAGTTGATGAATAGAGTGACAAATTTCTAGAACATCACCAAAGATCTATAATTTTTTGTCGAAAAAAAAATTATATTTTATCAGTCAATCCACCCAGAAAACGGTAGCAAGATCACAAACTTACCTTGCTTGAGTGATGCTTGAATCAAGTGTTACTCGAAGCTTGAAGGGTGCTGAAAATGGAAGCAAGTGAATCTGAAGCCCGAAAAATTTTTACTGAAAGAGCCGAGAATTAGGAAGCTGAAAATGGAAGCAAGACTGTCAGTCGGCCGCGAAAATTTTGCTGAAAGAGCTCCCACAAAGCGGACACTGCTGACGTCACAGATACCAAGGGGAACAGTTCTCGGGGCTCTGACAGGAGACTTTCTAGGCGACCGACGGGACAGGTCCTGACATGTGTCAGCCTAGAGGGCGTCCGCTACACTGTCTCGCGGACGCCTTTTTCCTGACACATGTCAGGAACCGAAATTCGTCCGCGAGACAGTCTCGCGGACATGGGAGGAGGGTAAAAAAATCCCATCCGCGAGACTGTATGGCGGACGGCTGACAGTTTTGGAAAAAGGCGCGATCTGGGCTGTCCATCTTTTAGGATGGACGGCCAGATCGCGCTAGCAACTTCTCCTATATATCCATGTGTGTGTGTGTAGGGAATAATATAAAAGGAGTCAAAAAGAGAGAGAAAAGAGAAAGATAAGTCAGGAAGAGAGAAAGAGATAGGACAGTCGGCCCTAATTGGGCCTGGGCAGCGTTGCTCCCATCTCCGATTGCTCAACGGCTGGCCACTCTCCGTCACTGGCGATTAACTCCGGCCGCGCGTACGCCGAACACTACCGCACAACATTGCCGCGACCCTTCAGAAAATTCAACCGCCACCATCAAGCAGTCGTGGATCGCCATCACCAGCGCCAACTTCAGTCGGTAGCCCCATCTCCAAAAAGCAACTCCAGTTGCCTCTTCATCGAGCCTCCGCAACTGTCATGCTGCAATCGACGCCCCGTAGCCACCACCGCGCAATATTCATTGCCAGCTGACCAAAATTCCGATCAACACCAAGGACGACCATCAGCCATTGTGGGCTCTCTTTCCCCCATCCACCGACCAACCGCCGTGGTCGCCGTCGTAATCGCCGATTCTCACCCTTCCTTGTCGGAATCTGCTCATAAGAGGGAAAAAAAAGTAATAACAGTAATAAACTCTTATTTTTCTTATACAATTATCAAGTCTCTGAGAGTTGTGGGAGTTTGAGGTGGTTTGAGCCACTAATCTTGGTGGGTTTCATGGTGTTTGGTGATAGTTGTCTGCATGACATAGGTTGTTGTGCGAGTTTGTACTGATATGCAGCACAAGAGTTAATTCCTGTTAGCGTCCCGCAATTATGGGTCCACAAAAAATATGTTGTTTGTGGTTGTGTTGTTGGCAAATACAGATGGTCATGGCATTGCTTACCGTATCTAGAATGGCATCGTGGCATTGTTTACGGTGGTTGGGCTGGAGTAACCGTGGGGTGTATATGTCGGCAGTCGATAGAATTTAGGATTGTTTTGATTGATAAGGCAATCTGTCGGTTCAATTATAGATGGGTGTGGCATTTGTATAGGGATGGAGTAGTTGTCAGTGGAGTGAGTATGGCTGAGTGGTTGTGATATCTGGATAATTGGGTGTGTGCACCAGTGGGTGTATGTTGTGTGTGTTTGGGCATACTTGTATATTGTGTAGGTGTGGTGTTACCTCTACAGCTGCATGAGGCGCATGAGCTTGTTGCTGTGTAGGCAACACGATAGTATGTAATGCCTTTTTATGTGTGAGTAGCAGTGCGATGGTTGTACGTGTACTCTGTGGTGAGAGTGTGGTCGTGTGATCGTGTTCAATTATGTGCCTATCTTGGTTGTGCATTTTGAATTGGGAAGGGTGAGTATTAGGTGCATGGAGGATTTTGGGAAGTGACGAGTTACTTGGGTGAAAATCAATTGGTAAAGTTAAGTGGTACAGCTAGGTGGTATGATGAGTATGTGTGTGTTGTGTACAGTATGTATACATGGCGTAGGTGTACCCTATTCATGTCTATGCATTTTGGACAGGGAAGCATATAAGTTATGAGCATATATAAAAAGGGAATGGTTAGCGTGAGTTCTAGAGATTTACTGAGTACTATGTAAAGCAAGGTACTTGGTGGGTTATTAAAACGGGTGAATTAATGGATATTCGACAGTGGTGATTAAATGCCAAGAATGACATGGTGAACTGGGCACGATATTGGACGGGCATGTAAAGGTCGGGCAGTTGATTGTGGCATCGAATTTGCTTGAAGACATGTTCAACGGGAATTTTGTGTCGTGATTGACGATGCTTTGGGTTGTAGTAAAGCTTGGAACATGAAAATAAAAAGAATGGCATTGAAGGTTCTTTGAACCGGATGTAGCAGTATGATCGTCGCTCCGGAGATTTCGATGTGGGGAATGCGTAGCGTCAAGTAAGTGACCCTTGATTCAAATAGTATTTTTATATACAACGTATATGTTTATCTACTATTAAAAAAATGTGATGTTTATCAGCATTGACCACTTTAAGTACGTTTATCTGCTCTGGCTTAATTTGCCAAAAAACTTCTAGTGATTTAGTTCTCGTTAAAAACCGAACCAACATGTAACTGATATTTTGCTTAGATAATGCAATGAAACTTAAATTTGAAATGTTTTGGCATTTAACGTATTTGTGAATATTGAACATTTTGAAAGTTAGCGAAAGGGGCGTGTGGATAGTCTAATGAGTGGTTGTGTTTACGATGAACCAAAAGGTAGTTTGTGTTTATGCGATTGTTGTGCCCCATATCCACTGGAGAAAGTTGGATTTCGAGTCCTGGTCAATGGGGCTTGTACATTGATGCACAATACTATTGCTCGTGGTTCGCCTTTACGTCCACAGAATTATTTATCCCGGATGTAGGAGGAATTTCGGGCCCTAGTCAGTGGGGCCTGTACGCTAACCGCAGCATATCGTTTGAACTGATGTTGGGATGGAACGGTTTATCGTGAGGTTTTGTGCTAATGATTTTATACCTCAGTTTTGTTTCGTGTACTATATTTCATTTATCGAATGATTACTTTATGATTTTAGATTTAAATGTTGTTATGATTTAAAGTAAATTATTTTATGGCATGCCATGGTCCACCTGGTTGAATCATTGGTTACTTACTGAGCACGTGAAAGCTCATCCCTTATCATTTTAGGTTGAAAGTAAGGTGATGGTGAGGAGCATAGGAAGAGACAATTTGGTGCGGAGCTTCGGACACTGCATTGAATGAGCTGCTAAACACTTAGATTGTTGGTTTAGCTTTAGTTGTTGACAATCGGAGTTATGAAGAGTTTTAGTATAAGTGATGTATTCAAATGCAATTATGAAAATGTAATTAAAGTTTTGTAGAAGTTTTAATTTCCACAGCAGCTTACATTGGTTTTGTCGAGTAAGGCCTGGCAGAGCCCTTAGTTGGAGTCTAGTGTGTATATAGCCGGTCACGTGCCTAGCTCATGGGCTCACCTATGGGTTCGGGTCGTGACACCCTCTGCCTCTTTTGGCGCGCCACTGCCGCTGCCTTCCGTGCGCTACTGTCATCGTCCGCCTCGCACCATCACTGTCCAAACTCTCTTCTTTTTCCGGTTAGAAATTACATTATGCTAGAAATTATTTATTGCATTGAATCTGTTGTAATGTTAGAAACTATAATATGCTAAAAATTATTTATCGTATTGAATTTGTTGTAATGTTAGAAATTATAATACTAAAAATCATTTATCATATTGAATCTGTTGTAATATGCTAGAAACTATTTAACGTATTGAATCTATTGTTATAATGTAATTGTATTTAATTTGTTGTGATGTAATTGTATTTGATTTGTAATAATATAATTGAATTTAATTTGTTATAATGTAATTATATTTAATTTGTTGTAATATAATTGTATTTAATTTGTTGTAACGTATTGTAACAATTAAACCCTAATTACCCCTAATTTGTTCCTAATTAACTCTAATTGAACCAAATCAACCATAATCAAACCCTCATTATCCCTAACCTAACCAATTAACAGTAATTAACCCCGTGTAACCCTAATTAAACTAATTAATACCAATTAAACCCGATTAATTAATCCTAACTGAACCAATTAACTGTAATTAACCTTGATTCAACCCAATTAAACCAATTAGTCCTAATTAATCACGATTTATCCTAATTGAACCAATAAATCCTAATTACCTCTGATTAATCCTAATTGAACCAATTAACCTCAATTAGTCCCGATTAAATCTATACCTTGAACCCTAAACCCTAATTAAATCCTAATTAGCCTGAATAAATCTTAATTACCCCTAATGTGTTCCCAATTAACCCTAACCAAACCCTAATTATTCGTAATCTAACCAATTAATAGTAATTAACCCCAAGTAACCCTAATTGAACCAATTAAGCGTAATTAAACCCGATTAACCCTAACTGAACCAATTAATTGTAATAAACCCTGATTCGACCAGCCACTTTACAGAGCATGTGGGTTTGGAAGTTCTTTTGGCTGAGGGTACTTGGAACATGCATGGTGTCCTGCTCAGCTTAATTTGCTGGAAACCATATCGATGTCTACCTCACCTTAATTTCTCTACAATTTTTCTTTGGGTTCGGTTAAATGATGTTCCCATGGAATATTTTTCTGCAGAAACTGTCCATCGGTTGGGTAGCTACTTTGGTGAGGTTATGGAACTAGACTAGTGTTCTTGGAGGCAACAATATAAGCATTACCTCCGTATCTTAGTTAAGGTTATTGTTGATGAGCCCTTATGGCTGGTGTTTATGTGACAACTGAGGAAGAAACTGGAACTTGGGTATGGCCTCGTACGAGAAGATTTTTTGAGTATGCTATTGGTGCGGTGTAATTAGGCATGTCGACATATATACCCAAGTGTGAACGACACTGCTCTGAACAAAAATGCAAGAAATCCAAGATGACTCCACTCTCATACTGACTCATGACGCACTACACGAAAAATAAACTGCCTTCTCCAATGAACCAAGATGCATCTCATGGCAATCAACCGCTTTCCCCCAATGATGGAGGCATAAACCCATAAAAGTTTTAATTAGAAAGATGGAATAAATTTGTCGGAGAGAAGCAACAAAAAGCTCAAAAATGCTCATGATTTCAATGATGATTCAAGCAAAGAACGTCATACAAGAACGGAGGAGATAGTAGATTCTGCCAATAGTCTACCGCCAGAAGTCAAAACCAAGTCTTACAGGGATGCAGTTTCAAAACACACTACTGCACCAGTTAACTTTGATTCTAACTTAGAGGATACGACATCAGATGAGGAAGATGATAAGGAGTCAGAGGAAATAAGAGAGGAAAGCATGGAAGATGATGGGGATGAAAACCCATTACTACCAAAAAATAGTTCTATCCTCGAATCTAATCAGAAAAATTAGGAGGCGATGGAAATCAAGCTTATAATCAAATAGATGGGGAAGACCATCATTTTCAGAGCTCTAACAACAAGATTGAGAAATCTGTGGATTCTACAGGGGGACTTTGACATGGTGCACCTTGATGAGGATTTTTTCCTTATCAAATTTCACTATCCAAAAGATCACCAACTTATAGCGTGTGGAGGACCCTGGATTATTTTAAATCACTACTTAACAGTTAGAGAATGGGAGCCTGACTTCAAAACCATCAGAAGCCAAAGAGACAAAGACGGCAATCTGGATTAGATTGCTTGAACTGCCAATCGAGTACTATGAAGAAAAAGACCTCTTCAAAATCGCCAGGAAATTCGGAAGACCGATCAAAATCGACATGAATACAAAAACCTCATTGTGCGGGAAATACGCGTAGGGGTGCAATTTGGGCTGGTTTATAATGGTCTTTAACTAACCCAGCTCAATTTTGAACAAGTTTTAACCCAACAAATTTATAAATGGGTTAGTTCAAGTTGTGTAAATATTAAATGAGCTAAATTGGGCCAAACCCATTAAACCAAGCTAACTCATCCTAACCCAATAAGAGTAAACAAATAATGTCTCTTCTTTAGGGTTCTATTGCCCTTCCCCGACCGTCGGCTCTTTCAATCTCTCCTTTCCCGACCCAGGTTGGGTAAGTACAGCCGACTATCGACTCATTCAATCCCTCCTTACATGTCCATCGATAGAGGATGTAGCCCCGAATCAATTTTTAGGGTTCTATTGTCCTACTTCCCGAATTATCGTCCCTTCTCCCAAATCAAATTCCTGGCACCCATCTTTTCGCACAGCATTTGAAGAAGAAGGTAACTGAACAAAACCCTAGTTTGAGATTTCAGTATTTATTTTTATAGCCATTAACAACTGAAGACACATAAATATGGTGGAGTGACTGGAGGGAGTGTCTAAGCTTACGTCGGTACTAAAATGCTTCCTCCTTCCATCAACCCGCAAAATTGTCTGCCTTGTTTTTCTTTTCCTTGAAACACGATTAGAATCCATATGTTTTGAATCATCCTCATCTTCTTCTTTGTCTTCCTCTTTAACCCTGGGCGTTATACCCATTTTCTTATCCCCCTTATTCCTCTTCTGCAAGGATGATGATTCGGTTTTCGCCTTAACCGTGTTTTTAGTTCTTTTTGACGACTTAATCTCATCCTTGTGCTCTGAACCATCCTTTTTTTCGTGAGCATCATCAACACCTTCTTCTTGTCCTCCATCTTTTTCTTCCTTAACCATGGTTTTTGGCACCATCCCCAAATGCCTGAGCGATATCCTATACACTTTATGCTGAAGAAATTTTTGACCAATTTTTTAGTGGTTTCTATGTTTATCATTAACTAAATTCTTAAGTATTTTAAAATTTTATATTAACAATTTACCAATATATTAGGAGTTTATTCCGATTTTTATGTCCTAATAAAAACACTGTCTAATATGAAAAGTAAAAACTACATCTAAAAACTGGAATTACATTATAAATGTAGATTTAATTTAGTTGTATACTAGTTAAGTTAGATTCCTACTCAATTGAAATTCTTAGTACATTTGAAGATGTAACCAATTTAATAAACCCGAGGGTTAAATTTTGGTCAATAATTTGTTTCTTATAATGCTTTAATTCTATCCTTCAATGGTGTTGGTCAAATGTTAGAAACCTTATAGTAATTGAAATATAACTAAGATCTAAGACATATTATTACAATTGATACAAATATCAACTAGTTCGGTAACTCGGGCAAGGCCTCGGTCAATTATATTAAATGATATATTCATATGTTTTGAGTGTGTGTATATTTTATAAGAGTTAAGTTTTTTTTTTGGGATAAAGTTGAGTCAAGTTACGGGCATTTAAGCATTATGTCAATGGTTTTAAACTATACCTCTTTTGTATTTGCGGGAAGCAAACCATTGGATTCAAAATATAGAAGATATATGCATGTCACATATAAGTAATATCATAATTAAGAGAAGCCTAATATTACACTATTAAAATTGTTCCAAACTAGTAAATATCGGATTGATTCCACGTTTATTATCTTGATGAATTAAAAGCGATTATCATATGATAGTTAAAAATGATAATAAAATGATTACCAAACAATTGCTTTTTTGATAGTTATTATAGAACTATGTCAATGAGTATTATGTTAAATCATTAAAAACTTTGCTCATGTCTACTTTATCATACTTATACATTTATAAAGAAACAAAAAAAAAAATTTGTTTCATTCGAAATTGTCGTTGACTTTGTATTAAGATTTGTGAGATATGAATTAAACAATGGTGCTTAACTCACACTCCAGATAATTTTGTGATCGCAAAATTTCTTTTCTATACTCTGGATGACTTTTACAATATTAAACTTCAGATGAACTTGAAAGATTTAAAGTCTAAAATATAGTATATAAAAAGTTAAGCATACAATGAGTTATAATTTATTTTGCACGAAATATAAATGTTGCGTTACGGTATTGTAAGCAGTAATTCTTTTTACAAAAATGATAGCTTAACGGGTAAAAATTTCAAGATTCATACATAAAATATATTTTTCCAATTCATTTACTTACTAACGTCTAAATAAAACTTTTACCAATTTCTATCCATATAAGTGCGAAACATCTTTTTAATTATCCAGGATCAACATTTATATGTTAGGGATGTTTCTGATAGAACACATTACAATAAATTAGAGATCGTTGAAAATAAAATAAAAATTAACAAAGAAAGTAAAAATGACACAAGCTATTTATTTTAGTAAACTACTCCGTAACTTAAATAAAGTACTAAAAAGCACGCTGTAAAATAAACCTTGGAACACAAAATGAAAAAAGTCTCTTTCGGATAACTACCCTTTTAAAAATACAACTAACCCTAAAAAGAGATAATATAGCGTTATAGTTGCAATATATGTGTTTTTATTGCTTTCGTTCGTGGTTATGTTTGATGCTTTTTTGACTATTTATTTTGATGTATTTTTGAAGATTTTTTGAGACACCCATTCAGAAATACATGCTGCATTCTATTGTTAATCATATGCGACAATGTTCTAGAAAAGCTTTGCAAATGATTAAGGCTAAACGATTATATAATGACGATTATTCTTACAGTCAAATAGATGGGAATGGGGTTGCATAAGTTGTAAAATTCATATATTTACCTACTTCATCTTTGCAAACTCATTTACATTCCTTATACCATAAATTCTTTACCCAAAAATTTCGTCTAAAATTGCACGGACGTATTTCTTACGTTGTTTCTCAAATAGAGCAGGATAGGCCGTAGGAAACTTGCACGGGATTGAGCTAAGGCAAGGCAATCAACGGCTACCGTGAGGATCTTTTGTAGGGTATCTGCTTTGTAAATAGTTTGCTTCTCTAGCTGATCTTTGATATATCTTTTAATTTGGTTGTAAATACTGTCTAAGCTACTTCCACCATTGGCTTCCTTGGCTACTCGTGGAACTAAGAAAGAACACTCTGCTCCCTATAAAAAAACAAACTTTGTTCTCATATAACCATCATGTACGTGACGTTCACTCGCAAATTTGCGTATCCAAAGAACTGGCTCCCCCTCGCCTGCAAGCAATGAAGATCATACAATTGGACAGGACCATTTTCAAATGCAAATATGGTGTGATAGAATACTACATTCAGCAAGAAAGAAGATACCTCTTTATTCTTTACCTTTACTGAATTTTGACTAGTTGCAGTAGCCAACTCTGGAAGATGCCAACCAGCTATAGATCTCTCCCCCAAACTGAACTTACAGTTTTGCTCACTTTCCCCACACAGAGCACTAATAGAATTTTCCTCTTCTGCTTCTGCTGCTGCTTCCCAACGTCTGAATGGAGTACCAAAATCAGCTAATTCCGCATATGGGGTTTTTGACATCGTTACTTTGGGAAAACAAAAATGGAAGCTTAGTTTGTTCTGTTCTAAGGCAGTAAGTGAAGGAAGCAAAAGCTGCTCACTAAATGAAAGGAAACCAAATCCCTTACATTACTGAATGAAGTAAAATCGATTTACGCTTCCAAGCGACCCGGCTAATAATAACCCCAAGTGTTTAAGAAAGTTCAACACCGGCAGCACCATCTCCAGCTGTCTCTTTCCCTTTGTTTTGGTGCTTCTCTGTGTCAAGTGCTTTGTGCATACGCTTTGGGTAATTGGGTCGCTGAAGGGAAAAAAAGGAGAAACATATGCAGGTCTAGACCTCCAAAAATGCAGTCTTTCCTGCTTCATACGAATGCCAGAAGAGCTCATGTTTCAGGTCCATGACTTTCGAAACATATTTGGTCAGCTAAAGCATCAGATACACATAGTTTGGTCTCTGCTTCAGCAAATTGCTTAGGTTAGAGGAAAAGGGCCACATCCTTGGCCTTCATCATGCATTACATACTCAAACTCAGCGTCATAGCCCTCATCTTTCATAAATGTAGTCAAATCCTTCAAAACTGCATGTATTTTACCAGCAATGGGATGAGACTTGTCACATGCAACAAAAAAGTTTGTCTTCTGGTCCAGTACAATCCAACTGCCACCAGGGATTTCACGCCTTTTTCTTTCATGGCCCTCCTCACAGAGTTAACTCCATCCCAGTTGCCTGATGCGGCATATATGTTGGAAAGCAGCACGTAAGGAGAAGAGATCTCGGGCTCCAACTCAATGAGTTTCTCCGCAGCCTGCTTCCCTCTTACGTCATCCCCATGAAGTTTACAAGAGACAAGAGCCAAGGTATGTGGCCCATATCATAGCATGCCGTTCAAGTTTTTCAACGAGCTCCTCAGCTTCCTTGAGAAAGCCCCATCTCCCGAGAAGATCGATCATGCAGGCACAGTGATCAACTCGTGGCTGAATGTTAAAATGGCTAATCATAGCATCAAAGACCATACGGCCTTCCAATACCCTCCCTGCATGGCTGCGGGCAGTGAGAACACCCAGGAATGTGACTTCATCTGGCTCTATATGTGCCTGCTTCATCTCATCAAAGATCTTCAATGCATCTTCTGCATAACCATTTTTCGCTAATCCAACAATCATAGAGTTCCATGAAATGACGTCTTTCTTGCGAACTATTTCCCCAAAAACTTGAGCCGAACTACTAACATCCCCACATTTAGCATACATGTCTATGAGGGCGCTACATGTCAACTCATCTGAGTCAAAACTGGAACAAAAAATGAGAGAGTGGATCTCCCTACCATCTTGTAGAGAAGCTAAGACTGCACATGCTCTGAGGACACTAACAAATGTTGCTTGGTCCGGCATGGCATTCTAATTACGCATTTCATGATACATCAGTAAAGCATCCTCGCTATAATCGTTTTGAGAGTGTCCCGAAATAACAACTGTCCATAAAACTGTGCTCTTTGGATTGGGAAATTCCGAGAAGAGTACACTTGCACCTTCTTTATCTTGGGAGTTAATATACATGCCCAAAAGTGAGACGGCCAAGAATTCACCGTGGTATGAAAGCCCTACCTTCAGTAACAAACAATGAATTTGCCTCCCAAGATCCAACTTGGAAGGTCCCCTGCATGCATCCAAAAGGCTTGCAAAGGTGACTTCTGATGGGTTCATTCCTTCAGCCAGCATATACTTAAACATACATACGGCATTTTCTGTGCTTGTTTGAGCATACCCAGCTATTAAAGCATTCGTGGAGGCGACACTCTGTTCATTCATGCAAGAGAACACTTCGCCTGCAGCCCCTGTCATTCCACACTTGGCATACATATCAACAAGAGAGCCTCCAGCGTAAAGGCTCCTTTCTAGACCATATTTAACCAAGATACAATGTAATTGTTTTCCTTTATCAAGTGATTGGACATTTGCACAAGCACTAAGTATACTAGCCAAAGACACCTCATCAGGTGTAATCCCTTCTAACCTCATTCTCTGAAACATAAAGAAAGCCTCTTCATCTTCTTCTTCCTGCACATACCCAGCAATAATTGCATTCCAAGAAACATTGTCTCTATTCCTTATTAGCTCAAATTGTTGCCTTGCATCATATAAGGAACCGGACTTGGCATACATATCTACCAATGTGTTTGCTGCAAATAGGTTTGAATCAAACTTCTTCTTAATAATGAAAGAATGTAACTGACGACCCATTTCAATACTTTTTAATCCAGCACATGCACTCAGAACACTAGTACAGGTATATTCATCAGGTTGAAAGAAACTATAATCTATCCTAGCCATGAATAAGTCAACCACCTGACAAGCATAACCGTTCTACGCATAACCTCCGAGCATTGCATTCAACAACACGCTATTTTTCTCAGGCAATGCATTAAATACTTCTTCTGCAGCTTCCATCTTTTGACACTTCGTGTACATATTAATTAATGAGCTTCCCACGTAAACATTAGAATCTAAACCCTGTTTAGTTGCCTGGGTATGAACCTGCAAGCCATGTCCATAATTTGCCAAACTTGATATAGCACTTAAAACAGTTCCTAAGGTGGATCGTGTGGCTTTAATGCCAGCTTTCATCATATTCTGGAAAAGCACAACAGCTTCGACCACATAACCTCTCTGGGCATGCCCTGAAATCATCACATTCCATGCTACAGCATTCGGGTTGGGCATCTGGGAAAAAAAGTGCCGGGCATCGTCAAGCCTTCCTAGCCCCACACATGCACTTATGGCAGTGACGAAGGCCACATTGTCAGGTACACGACCTTCGTTTTGCATATCCTCAAATACTCTTAACGCCTCGTCAGGTAAACCAACTTGAACATACCCTGCAATCATCGCGGTCCAAGAAACAGTGTCGGGCTCTTCTGCACTGTCGAGTATCCTACGTGCGTCTACAACATTTCTGCACTTAGCATACATGTCTATCAAAGAACCTTCAGAAAATGAATTAGACTCAAAGCCCATCTTGATAATGTTACAATGTACTTGTTTCCCAAAACCAACGTCAACCACCCTACCACATACTGATAAAACAATGGCGTTAGTGAACTGATTTGGTAAAACCACGCGAATTTGCATTGACAAAAAGCATTTTACAACATTTTCGAACATCTCTCGCCTGGAGTACATCGACAAAACCGAGTTACAAGCCAATGTATCTCTTTTCTCGAGGCGGGCGAACGCCTTCTCGGCCAAGTCCACATTGCCACATTTGGCGTACAAGTCAACGATGGCATTCCCTAGCTTCCCTTTCGACGCGAACCCGAATTTCAAGCTCTGGGCGTGGATGATTCTACCGGACTTTGACGCGTGTGAAAGTCTTTGGGGCATTTCGTCGAACAGTTGGCTTGACTGGATCTTTTTGCAGTTTCGAAGGCATATTGCCAGTAGATGGGTATAGGCTTGATGGTCTGGGGGTGAAAAGGGCTTGTAATTTGGAACTTGGTGGATTTCTTGATGCGTGATTGTTGAGAAATTTGATTGGTTTTGAATGGAATGCGAGATTGATTTGCAGCTTGGAGCTCTGAAAGAAGCTTTGTGACGCATTGAGTCGGAAGCGACTCGGACATGACTGTTTTGCTTACAAAGAAGGGAACTAATGTTGGACAAATATTAGACGAGTCACGCTCGAAACAAGTACCGAGTTGCCAAAAGACACTGCAAGCGGAGCTAAAGCTCGAGTTGAACTCGAGTGTACATACGAGTGATCCAGCTGAGCTTAACAGTTGACTCGCTTTACGCTTATAGACGCCCTCGAGTCATTGATCTGGACATCCTCATGTAGTCGAAAGCTAATGGTCAAAATTGTTTAGATTTTAATGTTTAACAATCTTATGAACTTTCCACACCCTCATTTAGTTGAGTCGTGATGTTTAACATCCTCGTGTACCATTTAGCCCGTGGCGAGGCAACTGTCGAAAATATTTATAAACTTTTTTTGTTTTGTCGAAATAGTACGGTAAGTATCATTCTAGCCACTTTAATTCTTAAAATGATCATTTGCATTTCCGTTGCATCAAAACATGCTTACTTACAACCTAATCTGAATTACAATCAGTTTAAAACTAGTGACCAAACATTCTTAAATAATACTAGTGACCAAACTTGGGACTGCATTCGGGGCCACGTGATCAGCGCAGTTGTGATGCAGACTACGCTACCGATGCCACCTTCAGCATTCAAAACACTGGCAAAAACACAAATGTGGAGATTTGATGGAGATAATGGTTGATGGGACGAAGGGATGGTGGATTTGGGCTTAACTTGTGATCTATATGGTTCGACTGCAAGGATGCTCTGGTTTCACGAATGGTGGTTTTGGGTTTGTTAGGGGCGGTGTTGTGGTGGGGTGGTGTAACTAGATGTGGGGTGATTATGCTTGGTAGTGGCATAGCAGAAAGGCACAGACCTGCAGTATGGCCAGGGCACCAGCGATATAACGCCCCAACTTAGGGTTATCTCAACCCGACTAGAGCATTATGATACATTAACTAATCACATCATACTGATAATACAACTCATTCTAACTCGCTCGTTATCTATTTATCTATCTATCTGTATATTCATCAAAGTCAAAGATATCTAAAAATAATTTAGAAAGTTATAAAAAAACTTATTTATAGAATATTCTAGGAACCACGATGTGCCGAGACAAGGCTATGCCACCTAACAAGCACGATAATGCTAACCAAAGCACGACAAGGCTCGAAATACGAGTGACGCTACAAGGTTGTGCCACCTAGCAATCATAACAAGGCTTTAAGCACGAGGTAGAAAGAAACACGACGTAGCAAGATAAGACTATGCCACCTAAAAACCACGACAATGTTAACCAAAGCACAACAAGACTTGAAGCATGAGGTGGCGATACCAGGTTGTGCCACCTAGCAAGCACGACAAGGCTTGAAGCACGAGGTGAAAAGAAACACGACGTAGCGAGACAAGGCTATGTCACCTAACAAGCACGACAATGCTAACCAAAGCACAACAAGACTTGAAGGCACTAGATGGGGAGACAAGGTTGTGTTACCTAGCAAGCACGACAAGGCTCGAAGCATAACGTGTCGTAATACTTGTTGACACGTCATAAGCACGACGATGATAGGCAGCACGAGCTGTCGATCAGATAAGTAATCAATATTGATTCCTCAATAAGCACGAGGCATCACAATTGTATAATGACACCCAACAAGCACTACAATGTAAGTCCCAATTATCACTTAAAATCATCATCATTTTTCTCTCAACCAACCAATAATATTCTGCACACCTCTAAATTTTTAGGGTATTATAGGCAATACCTCCCATATTCGTCACTAAGAATTTCTATGTTACTAACGGTACATTTTGTTAAAGTCTTAAACTTAAAAGAGACCGTGAACTGATTCTAGTAGATTATTTAAAAGAAACAGAAGTAGATTGTCTCTCACATGTATACCTTTAATAATCCATATTCATAAACAAATAAGTGAAAAGGGTAATGATTTAAGGAAGTTTTTTGTTAGTTGTCCCCATCACTTAGTAGCAGTTTACAGTTACTCACAAGAGCCCGAAAAGAGTGAGACCTGTTTCCACTAAGTTAACATCAAGCCAACTGATTCTCTCGTTATGTATTTACCCAATCAAGACTTGTCGAATTATTGATAGCAAGGCCATCTGCAACTGCAAAAGCTAGCTTGTCCATGGCCTTGGCTACCCTGCTTTGTAGCCAAAAGAGAGTTCATTCACCCTTTCCCCCCAATCTACAAGTAACATGAAAGTTCACCCTCTTTTCTTCACTTTCTTTCTTATTACGTGATAGAAAAGCAAAAAGAGGCAAAAAAAAAACAATCAATGTTTTATAGCCTTCGGGAGGAACTGAAGTCACATTTTGTGGATCAACTCCAAACAAACTTCTGATGCAATTTCTAAGTTTTCTTGATCATCAATGGAAGAATGCGTTGTCTGTGGCAAATCTCCAGGCCGCAATATAATGCAATTTCTAAATTTCTTCTTAATCATCAATGGAAGGGCGCGTCGTATTTGGCAATCGCTGACCACGAACAAATGAGCTGAACAGATGCAAAGCTCGGGATGGTTGTGCATAGGGTACCATATGAGCAGCACCTCTTACTGTGGCAAATGTCAGCAAGTTTCCGTACTCTGTTGCCCAACCTCCCACCTATTTAGCAACATGGCAAACAAACAGAAGGCTCAGCCTGGATTTTTTTGTGTAAAAGACCACTCAAGCAAAAGTGATAGAAAAAAAGTAGACGAGAAAAGAAAAGAACGAAGATTGAGCAAGTACCTGCCCCTTGTGAAACCAGGTTCCATAAGGGACCGTGACCTTGAATTTTAGATCATGAGCAAGTTCACGTACTAGTGTCCTCGACCCAAGCAAGGGTACAACAGAATCTTGATCACCACTACAGTTGGTAAAATTCAACTTATTATCATCGCTGAAAAATGTTGCTAAGACAGAGTTACTCTATTTTATGCTACACAATTTACCTGAAAACCCAAACGGGAATTCGGCTTTCAATTATCCTTTTCAGCAAGGGAAGAATGTTGATGTTGCCATCAGTGTCGCTATAATTCAGGATGCTGCCAGTAAAATGTATCACCATTATCAGTTGTTGTGATTTAATATCTAGCGTGATTGGCAATTTTTTATTTATGCCCTTCTCAACAAACAAGATGTAATGTCGATGGACAAGCTTGCAATATTCATTCTATTTCAACTAGGCAGATGAGGTCACGTATGATGTGAAACGAGGAGGTTGAATTCACTCTTTGACGTCTTAATTTCTTACAGTAGTTGGTGGCTAGTTACAAGAACCAAACTAGACCAACTTACCTACTGCACATAGACCAGCTATGCGGTAAATTAGTCCGGTTTGCATGAAGAGCTTTCTGAACCTGGGGAAGGTTGAAATAGAAGCGCCTTTCATAGCTCATGCATACATCAACTCCAAGACTAATCTTAGTAGCCTGCAAAGCCAAATCCCATGGTAATGTTCGTATACCAGAATTTCACAAACTCGCTAGAACAATAGAAAGAAAAAGATGAAAGAATGAAGTACCATTTTACGTAAACGCAACTCCTGTTGTACTAGGGATGGATAGCATACGTCAAGAATCACGTCATAATTGTTGACATAATCACCAACAATGCTGTCTGCTTTGGATATGGCATCGCTACAAGCAGCAGTTACATTATGTGGACTTCCAAAGGTATAATCATCAAAATCACACTCATTCATAATCGCAAGGCCAATCTCATCAGATATCATTCCATGTGACCAGAAGAACTCATATGTTGCTGGAACATCACGATCAAGTCTGAGAAGAGGATTCCCAATCTAATCGAATAAAAACCATACAAATTGTTGAAGAAATGTAGGAACCACTGAGAAAATAAAAAAGTTAGAGCTAAAATGCAAAACATAAATAAGCAAGCAAAAAGAACTGCAATAGAAGGAAAGTCCATCACAAATATGAAAAACATTGTTCAAATTCTCTCACTTGATAGCAAAGAGGGGAAAGGAAAAATAAATAGAAAATCCGAAAATCAAGTTTCTTACAGCAACTCCTTTGATTTTAAACTTGTAGCCTTTGGAATGTTCATTGTGGTCCAGAAGAGCAACAGCTAACTGTGGGATGTAATGCCCTAAATGAAAATGCGAACACTTGTATCAAACTTCCAAGACTAACTTAGGAAGGAAAGAAAGGGGAAATCATAGATGGGCTAAATGCAAACAGAAGTCTTGAAGAAAAAATTGTTGAAGCTGGAGCATTAGGTATTTACTAATTCAAAACCAAATCCTTTGTAAACCATAATTTTGACCATGGCATTGTATCCTTTCATGTATGATTTTTTGAGAAATCTCATACTGCCAAGGAACAGACGTGACTGGAACTGTATGATGCTGGTACATCCAGCTTATTTTGGAGAACACCACATTCCAATTATGACTTTAATCAAGCGACTTCAAAGTGCAGAATCTATAGGCAAAACCTCCATTCTTCTGGGTTACAATAGAATCAGATTTCATATCCTCTAGTAAGAATTGACAACGCCCTAGGTTTCGTATATGAGCCTATCCTCTTAAGTTTCACTAACAAAGTGTATGACCAGACTTTTAAACCCGATGACTCCTCTCTTGTATTAGAAAGACCTTCCCCCTTTCCACTGTCTAAAGTAATATTACTCTTTCATAATCTCAATGCACTTCAACACCTTTATCATGTTGAAGCAGATACGTGAAGTAACGCACTTTAGAAATATAATTTCGCCGACATAGTTTGGAGTTACAAAGAGAGACACTTATCATGAAGCAGACAAAACAGGTTGCCTTACCTGCATAGCTTTCTCCTGTAAGAAACAAGCTTCTGGACTTAAAAGCTGGAAACTTATCTAACCACTTCATCATAAAGATGTGCATATCCCTGGCTGCAGATAGCAAGATATCAAACTACAAATACATCAAGTTATACAATGGTTTATGGAAATCTTCCAATCTTATTTTGTTCTACTTATTCCGTTGCTTTTTTCCTTCCTAAGATGGCACATCACTAAAGCTTAGCCTCTCAAAGAAACTGACTAGGAAACTGATATTTTTTCTTCTCTTACCAGTGGAAGCATCACCACAAGTATAGTCTGAACTTGTATTTGAGTATGACCATCCTACTCCAGCTGGAGACTCCACAAACAGGAGATTCGATGCTACAGTAGGTAAATTACAGACAATTAACAAGTAAATAGAAGTTGCTGATGATCAAGACAATACAATTAGCACCATGAGACAATCTCAGTTCTCAACTATATTCAAGTATCCGACAATTTTGTTCAGGCATTCTTGGTTCGCTACCTGTCCTGCATACCTTTATTCCATGATTTTGAATTTATTCGAAGACCTCGGCCATCACCTTTAGGGAAGAATGGACCGAACTCCGTGAAGGCACCCCCACCAATAGATGAGCAACCTGGGCCTGAGCACAGAATGGCATACCTTTAAGAACTACAAAGAAGATTTGTTGCACCTTCATACTAGTAAGGTGCAGAACCTTTATACACAGTTTATTAACCTTATCTACGTCAAGAAAATAACAAATCTGATGATGTTGGTCTATATCCCATATTTCATGCAATTGACTGAAGAGCTTCTATGGGGTATCCTAAAGATTGTCAAACACATTTCACTATTCTCAAATGATTTCAAAGGGTTCTCTTGCAAATTTAGTATTTAGACCGAAGAAGCTCTCACAAGCTTGATGCTGAAAGGCTACAAAAAATTGTCCAAATTTGCTGCTGCGTATAGTTAAGCAGTGGCAAAAATGGTAGTCTTCTCTTTTATCTTTATTCTGTTGCTCCACTCAAAGAAGTGGCAAATGGTAAGATATGTATGAAACATATATTCAACCATTAGTCCCTCAAATTGGCAGAAAACTTCATTGGAATCACATTGTCAAAGCAAAAAAGGATTTAAAACTCTCCACATCCTATCAACCATCATAGTCCATAATTGCTACAGACTCCATCCCCCGAATGATATATCCAAAGAAGACACAATGTTGACCAAAAAGTTATATCTACATATCGTTGCATGATACGCAGCAATGTAGTACACTTCTCATACAAGATCATTTTCTTTGAGACCTTCTTTTCTTTGGTCAAGATCCTAAAGTTTGCAGTAAGACGATGCACCAGACCTGTCCAACAATAACTAGAACTAAACGTTTTCGGGCTTTAACAGATAGCAGTAAACACTAACAGAAACTGTATCACCACAGCTTAAGAATGTTGTCACAGCAGTGTACAATTTCAGTGCTAATAGTGCAATTAAGCGCACTCTAGCTAACATTAACCATCACCAGAATCAAGGAACATTTCAGAATTCAACTTGGTAATAAGTACTTCTAGAGAAGACAATTCTATGTTGCATCCCAATAAGGTAAAAGCTAATCAGGGTTGTGCCATAAGCATAAATGATTCGTAAATCTTATGTTAGCTATCCTCGACAAAATATTTAAAATGGATATAGTACAAGACCTACATATGCAACAGTGAATTAACAACAACAAATTGTTTTAACAGTAGAGAATGCCAATTAAGTACACTCCCACTCCACATAAAAATCAGAGCCCACTTATGTATGTGTGTGATTGTGTGAGAGGAAAAAACGATGGATTCCAACTTCAACATTTTGTCCAAAACAGAGAATTAAGCCAAGAAGAACCAACCTCCATTGAGCCAGAGAGAAAGGGGCTTATGATCAGAGTCCTTCTCAGCCTCAACAAAGTAGTAAAACAAGCTCCTGCCTGCCTTCACATCCACATCAACATATCCAGCATACTGCCTGAACCCAACCTTTGGTTGTCCAGGCAATCTCACCACCAGATCCTCCTCTGGATACCCATTTCCACCCACCACGAAGCCCACAAGAAGCAGCCCACAAACCCAACACCACATACCCATCTCCAAAACTCAAACAAAAACCCCACAGTTTTGGTTACACTCTATTTTTCTCTCTCTGAATTTTGCTTCTCGTGTATAAATAGATGAATGGATAACAAAAAGGTAATGTTTTGGAGAATATTTAATAATTGGCTTCACGTGAATTATGGGGATTCCTATAACAAAAAGGTTTTAATGCTCAATGTGATCCGAATTAAAGAGAAATCGCTATTTATAGATTCATATCATATTTCTTTCTTTGTATATCCACTAGGGAGAGACGTTAGGAAGTTGCAGGTTTCTTGCTGGGGGAGTGATGCCACAGTAGAGTACATTTTGGCAGCTTTAGTGACTTCTTATATTGTGGGGTTTGTTATAGAGAGGGAAAGTGAGTGTGTGTGTGTGTGTGTGTGAGAGAGAGAGAGAGAGAGAGAGAGAGAGAGAGAGACGTTGGGAAGCAGCAGGAGAAGCAGAAGAGAAGAATGCTTTTAGTGCTGTGTGTGGGGAAAGTGGGGAGTACTGCAAGTTAGCTTTGGGAATTGGGGGAGAGATCTACGCAAGTTGGCATCTTCCATAGCCAGCTACTAGTAGTGCAACTGGAAGGAAGCGGGTCAAAAGTCAAGATCAGAGCGAAGGAAAAAAAATGGAAAGGGATCTTCTTTGTTGCCGAGTGTACAATGGAAAGGGATCTTCTTTGTTGCCGAGTGTACAATGGAAAGGGATCTTCTTTGTTGCCGAGTGTACTAAAATATCGCCCGTGTTTGCATTTGAAAATGACATAGCAAATTACTCCTATATCCCTGAGGTTAGGATATAATTACAGTCAAGAACATTAAGTTTTAAAATGTAACATATCGCGACCAAACACTTTTAAAATGTATCAACCGTGTCCATCCGTTAGGGTTCCCTCCAAAAATTATATTTTTTTGTATGATGTCATCAATATGTATTTTTAAAATGACGACACTACCCCTTGTACTGTATATACTGAATATTTTTTAAAATTTTAAATTAAAATTTCAAATCTTAATTAGGATTTTGTTGAAACCCTAATTTGCAAATTAGGATTTTGTTGAAACCCTAATTTACAAATTAGGGTTTTCTTGAAAACCTAATTTGCAAATTTTGATATGTTCTCTCTCCTATTGCCGGCGACCAATCTCCTACCGGTGTCGCCTCCATCGCCGGTGACGCCGCCCTTCCCCTTCATATGTTCTCTCTCCCCGCACATCGCCCTCCCTGCGGCTGCCCCTTCCCTCGCCCCACAGCGGCAGCGCCTTTCCTCGCCCCACGACGCCAGCACCTTCCCTCGCCCCACGACGGCTCCCTCCACCGACCTAAATCTAAAATAAAGAGATGACCTTGATCTGAACATGGACATGGTCGCCGCCATGGTCGGTCACCGAGCACCTCAGCCATGGTCAAATCAAGAACATGGACATGGACATGGTCGCCGTCACCGAGCACCTCCGCCACTACTGCACTGTCTTCGATGCCCACCGTGAAATGAAGAGACAGGAGATGGTGAAAGAGAGGAAATAGAGAAAAAGATGAAGAAAATGGAAAAGTTATTTTATTTAGGGACAATTCAGTCTTTTCGTCAAAACCATTACGTATTTTTATATTATGTTTGGTCAACGGACATAAGTGTAATTTGTCCAAACTATTGTCCTTACATATAATTATACCCTAACCTCAGGGACATAGGTGTAATTTGCCCAAAATGGTACTGTCCTCCAATTTGAACGGTCTCACGGTTTGCTGGAGAGTGGGGAGCTATTAAAGTAAGGGAATCTTCACCTTTCGGTCTCTTCTTTAGTGGTGAGCATCAATCCGTTCAAATCGATCTGAACCGTTCAAACCGACCAAACTGAACCAATCCAATCCGAACCGTTCAAAGATCTTAATGGTTTGATTTCACATTTCTCAAACCGACCTTGATTCGGTTAGGTTCACGGTTCGCATTTTTTAAACCAATTTTAAACCGAACCGAATTGACCTATAATATTGTTACTTTACATTTAATAACATTAAGTGACAATTTCACATATACGGTAGTAAGCAAATTCATATATACAAATCTTGAAAGTTAAAAGAAAATAAAGTAATGAAAACACTTATAACACAAAAAATTCGTGACCAATAAATGTTCTATATTTACTCATTCTTTCTCATACATCAAGAAGCACTTATATATCGAATGTAACAAGATTATATGCAATTTATTAAACATATAACTTCAATTTTTAATCACTGTTAGATCCAATTATAGTTTGCAAATGAACAACATTTTTAAGTGGGCGCAAACCGATCCAAACCGACCAAACCAAACCCGTCCAAACCGATGGTGTTTGGTTTGATTCAGTTCACAAATTTTCAAACCGAGGGGTAATGGTTTGGTTTGCGGTTTGACCCCCAAACCGAACCTTGCTCTCCCCTACTCCTCTTCTATATTTTTGAATACGTTTCAGGGATTTTTTCTTACTTAAACAGAGTACAAAATCATTATTGGTGTAATAATAATAGCAATGATAAGAAAAATTATAAAAGGTTTGATTCTGGTTTTGTGTCAAAAATTTTATTCCAAAGTCTCTTGTAAAATCTTATTTAAATTGGACATTTTAAAATTAATTATGTCTAATATTTCATTTATTTTTGGTTTAATTACAGTCATGTCCTTGAGGTTAGGGTGAAATTACAGTCAAGAACATTAATTTTCAAAATGTAACAGACCGTGACCATCAATTTTAAAAACACGTTAGCCGTGTCTATATGTCATTAATCCGTTAGAAAAGTGTGACTTTTCGTTTACCTTATCAATACCTATTTTCCAACATCTAATTGTTTAAATAAGATAAAGGAGTCTATTTTATAAAGATTGGTTGCTATTCATCCTGGTTACACACTTTTGGACCGCTTCTGGGTTTCTCTCCCATGACACGTCAACTTCTCAACAGTCAATATTCAACGTTCCCATGCCCGTCAAACCAACACAACACACACTCAAGTCACATGCACGTCACTCTTTTTTTCATAAAATCTCTAAGTGAGCTACGTCGGTATGCCTTGGCCTTTGCCAAGGGTGGTCGGTCTTGGCCTCCCCATTGAGGGGTCGGCCTCGACCTTCCCCGTGGGGAGTCGGCCTTGGCCTTCCTCTTGAACCACCATCACTCTCTTCAGACAACAACCATTGCCCTTGCTCGCGTGCTATTTCTGCGATGACCATTGCCACGCCCATGCTCTATTATAAGTCACGTGCCCTTAGCACGACGGCTATTTCCTCGATAGGCGTCGTCGCGCCCATGCGTCGTTCATGCATCGCATGCCCCCGGCACGACACCCAACTCAGAGACACCTATCTCCACGTATGTGCGTCATTTCCATGTTACGAGCCTGCGGCATTGTGACATACTCACCCGTGCCCATGCGCAGCGCCGCTGATACAGCCATGTCCCTGGCTCTCTGTCACACTGCCATGCCACCAACACTCCACACATTCTGCCAGGCCCATGCACCGCGCTACTCATACGGTCCCCTCGGGCTTCCTGTGACACTGTCGTTTCCCTGCATTTGTCCATCCTTTCACCATACCATGCGCACCTTGCCTCAATCGTGAAACATACTTCAACTCACTCCCCAGAGTGCACAGCATCACACAGGGATAGACTACTCCCTCGGGATACTATCTCTGCCAGGGAGTTTCAAGTGTTCTCGCACAAAGACTCTCCTTCTGTCAGGTAGACGGCTCATCCGGGATGCTACCTCGACTCGTTGGGTAGGCGACTCCTCTAGGACACTACATTGGTGCTCTTCGAGTGCTCTGGCACAAGGACTCACCCGCAGGGATAGGCGACTCCTCCGAGATAATATGTCCACTAGGGAGCTCTAAGTGCTCCGGCATGAAGACTCTCCTTTTGCCAGGTAGACGATTCCTCCGGGATGCTATCTCGGGCAGTCAAATAGGCAACTCCTTTTGGACACTACCTGGACACGCTCCGAGTGCTCCAGTAAAAGGACTCACCCGGGGGATAGACGACTTCTTCGGGACACTATCTCTGCCAGGATGTCTTGTGACTAGCCTACATGCTCCAGCACTAGGGACTTTCATCGACACTCCTAGAGACTATGACCCCCGGATCACTCCGAGAGGGGAGCAGGTCTCCAAAAGGCATCGCACCTAGTTTGCCTGGCAGTTAGGCTTCGGGTCTTCCCTACCCTTGTTAGGTCCTCTGTGTTTCTTAACACATTGTGGGACTCTTCAATGGCTTTGGACTGGTGGCTAGATTAAGGGGGCTCTCTGGCCACACCGCCGCTATATGGGCCAGTCTTTCTAGACAGACAGAGCGATGTTGTGAGGGATAGATTGGGTGAATATGCGATTCAACATTCCATTGAGCACCGGCACCTATAGACCCCTCGGTGATGTGTCACTCTAGAGGAATGTCACATGTTGGTTGATGATATCATCATCCCAACCTCTATAAATACAAACTGCGAGAATTCATTTTTAGGACTTCACACTTTCAGAACTTATTCTCACATTCATTTTCTCACTCTAGAATTTTAGAGAGAAACATACAGGACCTTGACTCGGGACCTAAGCGTCAAATTGTGATTGTCGTTGCGTATTCACCACGCGCATCACCCTCACAGCACTACTATCCTTAGGCTCTGTCAGGGAAGCCCTTGATCTCTACCCTTACTCTATCATTGTTGTGTCCCACATCAGCATACTTGGCATCGAACTCGGACTGCATTCCTTATGGCACCTCCACGTCGACTGGAAACCCACTTTTCTTGGCATCATTTTAGCGACTCTGTTGGGGAGGTGAGCATCGCAATGCAGTTCGTCCCTTATCTGACACACCTAAGTAACCATGCCTCAGAAACGCAGGGCTGCTAGCCACAGCCTCAACCCAGCCATCCAAGAGGCTATCATTTCCAGACTTAGAAAAATTTTGAACAACAATTATTCTTGCACTACTGACATCACCCTTGATGCCATCACCTATCCTCTTGGGGGCTTCACTCCTTCACTATTCAAGCAGGCCAGGTTCCCCCTAGCCTCTCTGCCTCACATTGCATAGCGACTTGGTAGGTGGTGCGCAAGATGGCTCGAGCCACGCTACTAAGTCTCAACTCGATCAACCGACATCCCCCCAGGCCATGCCACCGCCTGGGCATGCACACAACATGTCCCACTGGGACTCTTTTTCCTTTGTGACTCAGCTAGTCATCAATGTCAGCCCATCATCCTAAGCCCCACCTCAAACTCACCCTGTTTGCGGCCAGGTCACCACCATTAGTGGCCTCCCTCGGCACCCTTGTCAAGCTCCATTCTTCCTTTTTAAGGACTTCAAAAAAAATTTAACAAAATTTTTCATCCCCCCTGGTCCACCACCCATCTCATCCTCTTTCCAACACCTAGAAAAATTTCAATAAATTTTTTTCATCCCCTCCCTCTCATCTAGACCTCTTGTGGTTGCATCACCACCCTCAGCTGCCTCACTTAGCATGTTCCCCTGAGTTTCATTCTCTCCTTTTTGGGACTTAGAAAAAAATTGCAACATTTTTCTTTCATGTCCCCCCATCCCCCTTATTCCCTTTCTGATACTTAGAAAAATTTCCTAACAAAAATCTTTTGTCTACCCCCTTCCAATGGAAGACCAAAAAAAAAAAATTACCCCCCTGCCTGGGCAGAGCCCCCCTTCGTGTGGGGTCACTCATTCTCTCCTTTGAAACACATTTTCTTCTCATTAAAGAAACCCATCATACTCTCACTTTCTCTTTCTTCCTTTCTTTCTCTCCCCAATCATTTCAACCTTTTATTTTCTCTCTCTCCATTCACCACTGCCCCTCTCATATTACACAACACTACATTTTTTCACTTTTTTCACCCGAGACATCACTATTCCCCCTTTCTCATTTTACACATTCTCTCTAATGAAAGACCCACATTTAATTCCCCACTTGCAGCTCACTCATCTCTCTTTCTCTAACTCATCCCATTCACTTCTCCCTCTTACCCCCCCACCTACACGTGGTTCTCCCAGTCCTCTCCCCCACAATTTTCTTCCTTCCTCCTCATTATTAAACTCTCTATTTTTCTTTACTTTTTCTCTCTTCATTAACTCTTACCCTTTCGCCACCTTTTCTCTCACTAATCACAACTCTCTCCCCTTATTTCTCATGACCACTATCTCTTCCTCTACCCATTTCTCTTACTATAGATACCCATTTTCCCCTCAACCAAGGCCGACCCCCCTCTCTTGTAAAGGTCGAGCATCTTCATTCATCCAAGGCCTGACCCCTCCCCCTTCCCTTGCTATGCGCCCCACCCCCTTCTTCTTTGCCTTTCTTCCTCTCTCACCACTAACTCTTTTATGTACCTACCATCATAAATACCACTCAACCCATACTCTCACCTCTTCTCCTTCACTCCACGACCCTTACTTTTTTCTTCTTTCCATGCAAAAAGGGAAAAAACACATGAAGTCATGTTTCATATTCCCTAACAATTTTTTATTTTTTTTACAACTCAATTTTCATGTGCTTTAGGGTAGCATTTCTTCACTCTTTTACCCATTTCTTCAATCTTCTAAACTTAGAGTTTTTTTTTTGCAAGTTTGACCACATTTGCATGATTGCGCCCCGCGGTGCGACACCAATCCGCGCATCTATGCCGATCATCGTACCCCCATGTAATGATGCCCTGCAACGTCCATATACTTGCAGGTGGTGCACGAGGTGGCTCGCAGCCATCGACTCCTCAACCCTAGTCATTCAGTAATGATCATACCCCTGCACGCACCCGTTGTCGCGCCCTCACATCGCAAAGCCTGACTGTGCCCACGTGCCCAATCATCGTGCCCATGCATCAACGCTCAAGCATCCCAAGGCTTCAATAGGTGGTGCACGAGGTGGCTCGGGCCACCTACTCTTCGATGTTGTCGTTCAGTGAAAAAGCTAGCGACTCTTCGGCCAACAAACACCAAGAATTCTTCTAACTATGAACTTATGAATATACATTCGTTGCACACCCGGGTTGCCCATCTGCGCATATCGCATACATGGGGCTTATGTTGCTCTCTCATCCTGGCCACACACTTTTGGACCGCTCTTGGGTCCCTCTCCCATGACTTGTCAACTTCTTAACGGTCAATGTTCAATGCTCCCAAGCCGGTCAAACCAACACACACGCTCAAGTCACGTGCTCGCCATTTTCTTTTTCATAAAATCTCTAGGTGCTTCTTAACGGTCAATGTTTAACACTCCCAAGCTGGTCAAACCAACACACACGCTCAAGTCACGTGCTCGCCACTTTTTTTTTATAAAATCTCTAAGTGAGAACCGTCCGTGTGCCTTGGCCTTGGCCAAGGGTGGTCAACCTCTGCCTCCCTTTTAAGGGATCGGCCTCTGCCTTCCCCATGGGGGCTCAACCTCAGCCTTCCCCTTGGGGGATTGGTGTCGGCCTTCCCCTTCGGGGTCGGCCTTGGCCTCTTCCTTGAACCACCATCACTCTCTTCAGATAACAAACATGGCCCTCGCTTGCGCGCGCTGTTGCTGCGTCAATCATTATCGTACCCATGCGCCATTCATGCGTAGCGTGTCCCCAGCATGACGCCCACTTCCATGGCAAACGTCGTCATGCCCATACATCATTCATGCATCACGTGACCCCCAGAACGACCCCAACTCGGCGAGTTACCATGCCCGTGCACCGTTTCCATGTCACGTGCCCCCCTCATTGTACACATTTCATCGTGCATGTGCCCCACGCCACTGATCATGTCACGTGCCCCCTTGCTCTCTGTCACACTACCATGCTTTCGGCACCACACACACTCTATCGTGCCAATGCATCACACTACTTATATAGTTGCGCCCTTGGAATCCTGTCACACTACTGCGCCCCTGTATTGGTCTATCTTTTCACCATACCATGCTCACCTTGCCTTCGTTGTGGAACATGTTTTGACCCACTCCCTGGAGTGTGCAGTATCTCGCGGGCATAGGCGACTCCTCCAAAATATTATCTCTATCGGGGAGCTCTAAGTGCTTCGGCACCAAGATTCCCTTTCTGCTAGTTTAGAAGGCTCCTCCGGGATGCTACCTCTGCCCTTCGGGTAAGCAAATCCTCCGGGACACTACCTTGGCACGCTCTGAGTGCTCCAGCATAAGAACTCACCCGCGAGGATAGGTGACTCCTCTAGGACACTATCTCTGCCAAGGAGCTCTAAGTACTCCAGCGTGAAGAATCCCCTTCCACCAGGCTTCTCCAGGATGCTACCTCAGCCTGTCGAGTAGGCGACTCCTCCACGCTACCTTGGTACGCTCCGAGTGCTCTGGCATAAGGACTCACCCGTAGGGATAGGCGAATCATCCAAGACATTATCTCAGTTAGGGAGCTCTAAGTGCTCTGGCATGAAGACTCTCATTCTGCCAGGTAGATGGGCTCCTTCAGGATGCTACCTCGACTCGTCCAGTACGTGACTCCTCCGGGACACTACTCTGGCACGCTCCAAGTGCTCTGGCATAAGGACTCAGTTGCAAGGATAGGCAACTCCTTTGGGACACTATCTCTACCAGGGAGCTTCAACTCCCCTTCTGCTAGGTAGACGGCTCCTCTTGGATGCTACCTCAGCTCATCAAGTAGGGACTCCTCCGGGACACTACCTTGGCACACTCTGAGTGCTCTGATACAAGGACTCACTTGTGGGATAGGTGACTCCTCAAGGGCACTACCTCTGCCAAGGTGTAGTGTGACTAGCCTACGTGCTCCGGCACTGGGGACTTTCATCGGTGCCTTTAAGGACTATGAACCTCGGGTCACTCCGAGGTAGGAATAACTCTCTGGAGGGCATCGGGCCTAGTCCGCCTGGCATTTGGGCATCCGGTCTTCCTCACCGCTATAAGGTCCTCGGCGTCTCTCGATGCCTTATGGGACTCTACAAGGGCTTTGGACTGTTGGCTAGATCAAAGGGCCTCTCTGGCCACACCGGCACTATGTGGGTCAGTGTTTTTAGACAGACAGACATACCGAGATTATGTGGGACAGGCTAGGTGAATATGCGATCCAGTAATCCGTGGAGCACCGACAGCTATGGACCCCTTAGTGATATGTCACTCTAGGGAAGCACCACGTGTCAATTGATGACATCATCATCTCAACCTCTATAAATAGGAAAGAGGGCCTTGAGAATTCATTTTTAGGACTTCATATTTTCAGAACTCATTTTCACATTCACTTTCTCACTCTAGAGAAAGAAACATACATGACCTTGACTCTAGACCTAAGTATCAAACTGTGACTGTCGCCCACATAGCATTGCCATTCTCAGGCTCAGTCTGGGAAGCCTTTAGTCTCTGTCCTTACTTCATCCTTGCTGTGTCTCACATCAGCATACTTGGCATCTAACTCGGATAGCATTTCTTATGGCACCCCCACGTTCATTGTGAACCCACTTTAAGTTCAAATTTACAATCATAACTTCTAAAGATTTAAAACCTTATTTTGAAAAATAAGATTTAATACCCTAATGTCCAAACTATCTCTCTCCAAATATTTTAATTACAAAATCTTTCAAATTTTCTTAATATGGGTTTTCTTTAAATAACCATTCTTTTCATAACATAAAAAAATCATCATTTTTCATTCTCCCCTAACCCCCAACTCACGCTGCCGCCCCCGCCCTTTTCCCCCTAACTCACATCATCGTTGCCTTATCTGTCAGCCCTACCCAGCCGTAACCATAACCTTCCCGTACCCTACCGCCGCCCACGTCCATGTCTCTCATCTTCCTTGCCAGCCATCAGTTCTACCTACCCCCAACTACCTATGTGCCAACCCACATTCTCACTTCACCCCTACCATCGGCACAGCCAGATCTCCCACCGCTCACCCTCTGCTGCCCTAAGCCACCCACCCTCTTCTGTCGTAGCCTCAACCGCCCACCTACCCCATTTCTGCCACAGCCCATTCCCCAGTTCCACTATTGCTACAAGCCACCTGCCCACCTAGTGGTTACCACTGCCATAACCCATTCACCCTTACTAACCTCACTACAAGAAAATACGCCTTTAGCGACGAGTTTTTATCGACATAATCTTTTTTGTCGGTAAATAGACTTTTATCGACGAAAGTAACCGTCGGTAAAACTTCCGTCGTTAAATAGTATTACCGACGAAACGTTCCGTCGGCAAAAAATTTTATCGACATATTTTTTTGGGGTCGTTTTTTAGTGACGAAATTCCCCTCGCTAAAACTTTTTTACAAAACTAGTTTTTTTAGGGAGTTTTATAAAAAAAAAATTAAGCGAGGGAATTTTTCTGTCGTTAAAAATTCCATCGGTAAAGCACGTCATTCACCGACGGACTTTTAGCGACGGAGGAATTCCGTCACTAAAAGTCCTCGATTAAAACACCCAGATTTGCTTCTTCCTCCCTCCCCGTTTCTCTCTCTAAAAATCACACCGCTGCATCGCGGTTCTCAGCTCTGCACTCCACTTACACGGTGACCCACCTCCACACTCCTCCTAGACGGTGACCTCCGGCGATCCCCCTCCACTGCCACCGCGTGAAAACCCTAACTTCCACTACCGCGCGCCACCAACGCTACAGACTTTCACTGCCGCCGTCTATTACAAGGTAAGTCCACTAAATCAGTTCATTTCATTCCTTTCTACGAAGCTTCGCTTCTTGATCAGAAGAGTCATGGTCATGAGCATTTCAAATGTAAGCGATTTTGGATGTAATCTCGTAGGTCAAAGTTTGGGTTTTTTGTCAATGACTTGTACCCTTTCACATTACCATTCCACTTGCAATATAAAATCAACTTCTTGTTGAAGTAAACAAACATATTTGTCATTCCAGTTCAAGATTGTCCATAACTTAACTGGGTATCACGATATCACGAAATCGAGGCAAATTTTGACAGAAGTTGATGGATTGATTTGAGGGGAGAGACTTCAAGATTGTACTGATCATGGGAGGTACAATTTCGAGAGTAAAAAGTAGGCCAGATTAATCTTCAGAGAACGGTTCATCTTGGTTGAGTCACCATGGATACCCACAATCTTCGGGCTCTCAACAAGCCCCGTACTACACCCCCAGCACTAGCATGTGCCTGCCCCTTTTAATTATGTGACAGCCAAGATGCGAATGCTTTATATAGATTTGAATTAATGGCATGAAATGCCAGTTCAACACAATTCACTAATGATCGTAGTCTAATTCACTAATTGGAACTTGTCCTAATTTGCCCTAATTGGCTCCATTGGTTAATGATGTAGCTAAGCCAATTTAATTGTGTCACCTATTGAATGCCCTAATCGAATCGAACCCTAAATTAAACTAATTAAACCCCTAATTGAATCCTAAATTGAATTTCATAATTCAATCAAACCCTAAATTGAACTAATTAAACCCTAAAAACTCTTTCTTTCCTGTGATATAAAAACACTTTCTTTGCTGTTCAGGTCAACAACGAGGAGGACGATCTTCCTCTTCCAACAACATTTCATGTAGGAGAAGAAGTCGTAGATGATGAAGCCGAAGACGTAAAAAGTGTTGGAGACGATGTGACTGAGTCTACTAATGAAGAGGATGAATTAGAAGATGAAGAGGACGACGAGTCCCACAAAGAAGAGGACGACGAGTCTAGTGAGGAAGATGATGATGATTCCCAAACTGAAAATGACTGACTTGTAATGTTGTAACATCACGGAATGTAGTAACATTTTAGAACTTGGTTCATATTGATGTGTTTTTGCACCTCCGTTCATATATATAGTGCCGATGATGATTGCTGCCAAATTATTGTTTTTAATGTGTTCTATTTGTAATTTATCTATACGAAGTCAGATATGGATAGGATACGAGCTATTCGTGGCCGGGATGGACGTCGAGCTGCTTCCACCCCGGTGGGTCCCACCTCGTCATTGCTCACTGATGACGAGGCACAGAGTGATCGCTTACAGCCCCAGCCCCATCCGTCGACTTTGCAATCGCCCCAGCATGACGCAGATTCATCCCACACACGTGTTGATTCTCCTTCTTCCATGGGTTCCACCACAGGTATAGTTGATAACGGTATTTAGTACATTTTTGCTAATTTATATTTAAACTGTATTAATGTCTGTGTTTTGTAGGATGACTATTTTTTATAATTGATTGTATATATTTCTTTGTGTATTGATTATTGTGCGTTGTTGAGAATTGTGTATTGATTATTATGCATTGTTGAGAATTGTGTATTGATTATTATGCATTGTTGAGAATTAAAAATTTCATTACAGGTCTGGGTAATAGAAAAATAAAAAATATATTTAAAAAAAATTGACTTTTGGCGACCGATTAATTCCGTCGCCAAAAGTGTTTCTTCTATTAACTTTTTAGCGACGGAATATTCCGTCACAAAAAATCTTATTTAGCGACGAAACATTCCGTAGCCAAAAAATTATTCCGTCGCTAAATTTACAAACAGAAAATAAATTAAAATACGTAAAATATAATTAGCGACGGATATTTCGTCGCTAATTAATAAATAAATCCGTCACAAAAAGTGCAATATTAGACGACGGATTTGAAAATTCCGTCGCAAAACTTTAAGTAATGGGCTTTTATACGAGGGACTTTTAGCGACGGTATATCCGTCGCTAAAACTTTTAGCGACGGATTTCTCCGTCGCTAAAAGTCTTTTTTCTTGTAGTGCCTGATGTTGTTGTCACTCACCCGAGCCACCCCACAATGCTACTGAGATGTTGCCTTGGTGTTAGTTTTTTTTGTGTGAAATTAAGAGACGTGAGATGGAGAGAGAGAGAGAGAGAGAGAGAGAGAGAGAAGGTAAAAGAAGATGGAATTTCAATTTTATTTAGGGGCAATCAGGTCTTTTGTCAAATTGTTATGTATTTTTATTCTGTTTGGTCAACGGATATAAGTGTAATTTGTCCAAATTAATGGACACGCCAGTAATTTCAGCCTAATATTGGGGACATGGTTGTAATTGAGCCAATATTTTTTAAAGTAGATTGTAGGGTTAAATACACGTTAGTACCCTGAAAGAACACCGAAGTTTCCCATGAGGGTCCAAAAGTTTATTTTTTATACATAAGGGTCTATAATTTTAATTTCGCAATAAGTAAGGAATTCCAACTGAATTCCTAACTTTCTAAGCAAAACCGTCAGGGACAGAATTATCTGATCAGGTTTAATTTTTTTATCTTCTCTTTTTCAATTTTTCACTTCTTCCTTCTTCACCACCGGCAGCAGCAACACCACCCCATCACTCCTTGAGGAAAAGAAACCACTGGTGGTGGCAACAGCCACACCAGCAGACAACAGAACCAGACGGCGGCGTCGCCGCTAAATGGTAAAGAGAAAGAAAAACGGCAATAAAAAGAGACGCAGAGACCAAATCACAACAACATGCAACCCCACTTAATTCACCGAAATCTTCACCCACCGCATCGTCGTTGTACTGCCATAGCCACACATTTGGCCTCCACTAGATCGGCATTTCCACTGTTGAACCACCACCGTGCCTTGATGTCACTATCGCCAATAAAAAATTACCGTCGGTGTTGGTCTCATCACATCACCACCGACACCAACATCGCCACCAGCGCCAAGACCACAACCACCACGGCGGCACCACCATACGACTTGATCAGTATAGTCGGTGCCTAGATCATTACCGTCAATGAGATTTCAGAATTAAAGACCCAAAATATCATTAGAAAAATTAGACAGGAGAGTGTTTTGTGATTTGCAGTTAATGATCTAATTGGAGAAAAAAAACATATCAGTAGTATAGTAAGAGAGAGGGGGGAGAGAGAGGGGGACGATGCACTCATCGTAGCCAGTCTCGGCATGAAGGCGGGTACCATAGACGAATCAACAACAGGCACAACCACCAAATCGGCAGGATCTTCACCACCAGTGTAGATCCATCACCGACCTCCACGAAGGCCACACCACCGCCATTATTGGTACTAACCACCACCACGATCGACATCAACCACCGCCGGCGAACCCCGCCTGTCCACCAATCTATCATAGAGGACCCACGACGGCCGATGAAGAACCAGATCCACACCACCGCACCGCCATTGTCCCTACGGCTTACCGTCATAGAAAAATAAAAAGAAAAAGGGTCGTTCAAGCCAAACCCCAGATTTGTCACTACAATGGCACCTTCTCCGGCGACCGATTAACATCCACTATGATAAGCACAGCCATCGCCAGTGACCGATGCCTCTGTTTTTCCTTCCCCCTCTCCCCTTCTTCCACTCACACGTATGTGGTATACTTTTTAAGAATATGTGGGATTAAACGAGAGTTTAAAAAAAATTGGTTTGACAAAATTGTCCCTAACAATTGTACCTAAACGTTAAGAATTTGGACGAAAGTCCTTATTTATTGTGAAATTGAAATTATAGACCTTTATGTGTAAAAAAAATAAACTTTTGGACCCTCAGGTGAGACTTCGGGATATTTTCAGGGTACTAATGTGTATTTAACCCTATATTGTATTATAAACTATTTATTAACTCAACTTTTGTATTTGTACATTGAATTGAACACTATCTATTTGTCTTATTTAATCTTTATAGGTAATTTTTTTAATCTATTAATTAGCTTTATCTAAATTTCTTATATCTTTTTCAAATACACTATATTATAACCTATTATTGTGACAGTTATATGATCATACTAACTATATTAGGATCTTCTATTGTACAGCACCTCTGCTGTAATAGAAAAATATCCCTAAATGTATTTAAGTGATGAAAGAATAGCGCTATAATTTTTAATATATAACACTGATAAAATACTTTTAATGGCAATCTTTTGTCATTGATTGATTGTATCCTATCAACTCAATATCAATATAGATCATTAATATAGTATAATAATTGTATTACTAAATAGATATAAAAAAACTAGTTTATCATTTTGCACCAAATATCATCTTTTTATTCCAAACTTTTCCATAAAATCTTAATTTAGATTGGACATTTAAGTAGAACTCTATATAGTTTTTTGATTTACTTTATTTGGGTATATTGTACTATAACCTATTAATCAAACTCTGTCAGAATTTTTTTTATTTAAGTTCTCTAAATACATTTTACTACAGCATACTCCCTCCGTCCCACATAAAGTGATCGTATTTTCTTTTTGGACCGTCCCACAAAAATTGTTCATTTTCTAAATTAAGAAAGATTTTATATGAGTTTTTTTATATTTATCTTTCTTATACTTTTTTTAATTCTATATCTCCCTCTTCATTTAACTTTGCATCAACTCATTTTCTCTCTCCTGACCCACTTTTTTATTCTATTTTTCTATGCATATTTAATACTCCTCTAATCTATATTCTATCTCTTGGCTTACTTTATTTCCTTCATCTCTCTAAAGGGTAAAATGAAAAACACACAATATATGACTTGAATACTTAATCTGCGTGCAAAAAAATGTGATTAATTTGTGTGGGAAGGAGGGAATATTAATTTTATAGTCATAATAACCTAATTGGTTACCCTTTATTGTCATTAAATCATAATAATGACCAGATAATAGAATACAATATTACGTAAAAAAATTATAGCTTCATTAAAAAATTATCTTTTTTTCTTCTTTTTGTATAGAAAGTGGATAAGTAAACAATCATTACCCAAATGATAAGAACTAAAACAAAATAGTAGTTTATCTCATTTATCTCAAAAGTAGTTAGATACTACAAAGGAAGTTACAGCTTCATATAGAAAATTATATAAGATAAGTTTTTCTTAGTCAATGCGATTCTGACCCTATCCAGCAGGAGACGTCATTCTTGTCGTTCATTGCTTGTGTGATATTTCATTGATTCTATGGTAATGCATGTCATAAGAATCAGGCATGATATGAAGGAGATTTTTACGGTCAAATTTTTTATAACTAATACTATGGTAACTATTTAGGTTACATCATAAGCATTATTATATGGTTGTGGCATTATCATTATTAGCATGATATCATCGCTTATTAGTATCCATATGTTACCAACACATAAGTATATTCTCCTTACTATTGATAGAATCAATCATTATATATATATATATATATATATATATATATATATATATATATATATATATATATATATATGTGTGTGTGTGTGTGTGTGTGTGTGTGTGTGTGGAGCTGATCTATTGAGAGCGCTAGCAAAATAGGAAATTTTGCTAGCGCGATCTGGCCGTCCATCCCTGGGATGGATGGCCCAAATCTTTTTTTTTTGGAAGCTATCAGTTGTCCACTACATAGTGTAGCAGACGGACCTTTTTACCATATTGCCCCTCCTCCCTCGTCCGCTACACTGTATGGCGGACAACTTTTTTAGACTGACACTGTCAGTCAAAAAGTCATCCACTATACTGTGTAGCGGACAACTTTTTGACTGACAGTGGTCAAGTCATCCACAACCCCCCGACAGTTGTCACACCAGTCCTGGGGCGAGAGGACTGTTGCTTTGTCTTTATCCCACTGTCCGCGATACTGTGTAGCGGACAACTGCACGGTTTTTGCTGTCCGCTATACTATGTTGCGGACTTGACCCGTATACAAACATATTCCAAAACACTTATTCATTCTTTCTCGAAACTCATTCATTCTTCCTTCTCACAATTTTTCTATCGGCGTTGGCAAGTAGATCTGCGCAATTTCTTCCAAAGAAATCCTTTAATCGTCTCATCAATCACGTAAGTTCACAAACCAATCCTTTATTCATTCATAATCTAGAGTTTTTATGAGTATTGTAGCTTATGCATGCTTTTGAATATGTATGCGCTGGATTGTGCGAGCATTTGTCAATATATGTGTATTGCTCATTATTTGTTCATGTGATTTCTCTTGCAAAATCCAATTATGTGTCTGTTTGTATGTATGTACATACATATATACAACATGTCAACTTATGTGAGTACATGCTAGCGTTGTATGTTTGAGAATTTTTACGCTTCCAACCTTGCCGTTTTTTCATAATTTCAGTTGCAAAAAATGGATTTTAACCCTGGACCAGAAGATCCCTCCGTATTATACGACCAAGCAAACCATGTCAGTACGCTCTTATGGGATGGTGGGGTAAGATACTTATTTTATCAACTTTCTTATTCTTACGAACATTGTATACCGTTTGTTTTGGTTAAATTGTATTTATTAATTCATAGGAAAGAGCACTTCTCAACATAGTAGAAGTGTCCGATAATTTCAAAGCCTGGAAGTTGAAAAAATACCAGAAAAGGTTACTGCGTGGGATTGGGTTTGAGATTTTCACGCATGGGCAAATCTTTCAACACCTTGACCGGCACTTAATAGGTGCCCTTGTTGAAAGGTGGAGAAGTGAAACGAATACGTTTCACTTCCCTCTCGGAGAGATGACAATTACCCTAGAAGATGTAGGGTTCATCTTAGGGTTACCGGTGACGGGACGGCCGGTAATTGCTCCTCCGTCGGAAGCAACGAATAAGAGAACCGCTAGGGACTTCTTTACTTCGATACCCCAGGATCAATTTAGCACTGGTGGTATCAAGTTGAAGTGGTTGGTAGATACCTACAAGGTTCTGCCGAAAAACTACACGGATGAGATGCTTGTGCTGTACACACAAGCTTTCCTCTTGTGGGTGATGGGGGCAATTCTGTTCCCAACAACGTCGAAGAATACGGTCAGCGTCAAATATTTACCGTTGTTGGGTAACCTGCTGGAGGTTGGGGATTATGCCTGGGGTGCAGCAACTCTTGCGTACCTGTACCGAGCATTGCACAAGGCAACGAGGCCCGACTCCAAAGCTATATGTGCGTGTCTCTCGCTATTGCAGGTATATCATACAAATCTTGATTACGTGCTCGATATTTTTTTGTTGAATCGACAATAAATTTTGACGATACTTTATTTAATTTGTCTTTGCTCTCAGGTGTGGTCTTATGAACACCTTGCTACCGGCGCACCCAGGCGTAGGGACGGAATGGATAATGTGTGGCCTCGGTTGTGCGCCTGGGAGTACAGCCGGAAGGACAGCCACTACCCGAGGAGAGATGATCCCATCACAACATTACGTACTATCGGGGGGAGCTCGACTCGCTATCTCCAGGCCAGATGCGATGGGCACCGTACAAATGTTTGGCGCGACGGGTGGGGGAGTCGTTCGTCTTCACGCTCTCTGGGTTGCAACGCACACCCCTGATCCACTTCGAGGTCGCAGAGTGGCAGCTACCAGATCGTGCTATGCACCATTTTGAGTGCCTGCAGGGGTTGCCAGCCGATGCGCCAGATATGAGGCGTAACAGGAACCCACCGGGTGTCGGACGGTTTGGCAAGGCGAATGCGCACGACTTGTGCGCATGAGAAATTGAGGTTTGGGATTCCTGGCAGGACACGCTGGCGGCCATTGTGTCCGAGCCTGACCCCGTGATCAGCATCGAACAGTACAATGAGTGGTACTACCGCATCACCCGGAGGAGAGTAGCCCAGTAAGGTTTGAACGCGGGGAGAAGTACCACCCTAGGGGTCAGATCGATGAGCAGATGGCATACAATCTGGTAAGTTGCCCAACCAGTGCTTTTAATTGAACTTGATGATTCTAAGTGTTGTATGAAGTTACTTATTTATTATCTCTTTGGATGTAGGTTAATGCCTCGTTCGCCTTCTTCCAGAAGTTAAGCGAGCGGAAGGATCTGGTGGATGCAATGGGCGAGGAGCTTCGCCAACAGGCTGAAGCGTTGGCATTTGGCTCTGGGAATTTTTTGTGCCAAGCATCTGGACAGCCTTCGGGCGTCAACCCTAGAATGGGTTATCCAGGGTGGCAGCCCCTTTTGTGAGCGAGGGATACGGTGATCCTTCGGGACAGACTTTGGGGGTGAGCCAGGGATACAGTGGTCCCTCTGTGCTGGAAATGGGTGGTGATTGGGGACCGCCAAGCACCATGGGCCAGGCTCAAGCGCCGTGGGAAGAGTACAGTGCGCCCTCCTTCTCTTTGCTTCTGGACTCGGAACCCCAACCCCTCTCTCAGAGTCAAGTCACGCAGGACTGGGGTTTCGGAAACATCAGTCTTCTGAGACACTGCCCATTGTCCCGTGGGTGGGACCATCTATTACGGAAGGAGTGCAAGATCCCCCGGTCGACCCCCTAGGGCAATATCGCAAAGGGCATCCATTGAAGCCCCTAAAGCCGCATAAATGCCAAATAATCAGAGAGCGTTATTTTAGCGGGTTCCCCTGGGACAAAGCGTTATATAGTGTGAATCATTCGGAGGGCATGGATTACTGTTGCTCGTGGGGAAAAATATCCTCCCTGGCTCCGGGGAGTTGGTTAGACAATGGTGTCATCTCTACCTACGTGGAAATTCTGAAGGAAAGGGGTCGGGAGTGGCTGAACGAGTATCCGGGCGTATTTTTGGTGGATGCCTTTTTTCATAGCCTCCTAGTGACTGAATGGCATGAGTGGGTCGAACTAAGGGGGAAGAAAAAGTTGAGCAAGTGGAGACCGTCGGCTAACCTACGAGCATATCTGAATAGGGATAGTCCAGTGAGCGCAATGGTTGCCCACGTGTTTCTAATCCCATTTCTAGGGGAAAGCCACTGGTACTTGGTTTGCTATGAACCAACAGAAAAAGTCGTATCGGTGATCGACAGTCTCCACGACGATACCCTCCACATGCCTGTGTTGCGGATGTACAAAGCCCAGTTGGACTCTATGGTAATCTTACGATTGTTGTTTAATGCTTATTGTAACTTGCCAATTGTAAATGTTAACTCGTGTCTTACGCCGTTTTTTGTTTCTCGCAGAATCTATTTTGTGTCATGGTCCATGCTATCCGTGGTCTACCTGTACCGGCGCGGCCAAAGCTCCATTTTTTATTGAAGAAGAGGAGGCCCAAGCAACATAATACTTCGGACTGCGGCGTCTTCCTTTGCATGTACATGGATTACATTTGTCGGTCTGAGAGCCTCAGGGCGGCCGCCTGGAGTCAAGAATGCGTAGAATGCTTTAGATATAGGATAGCTTGGCAAATTTTGAAAGGCCGGCCTAGAGAGGTTAGGTTTATTGAAAATCCGTCTAAGGACGAGAATCCGGCTCAACATGAGGACCCCAGTTGACATTGTACCATTATAATAATTTTTTTAATAAATAATGATTATTTAGAAAGCTATCATTGGTGTGATTTGATTTGTGTTGAGATCAGTTGATTTGTGTTGAAGATGTTGATTGATTGATTTGACTGATTTGTGTCCATATCGGTGGACATTATATTTACAGCCTACAACTTTTTGTGAAGTTGTAGGCTATAAATATATGGCGTTTAGTCGTCCTCAAGTACAGTAATAATGAGCACATCATTCTTAAAGCTTTAAGCTTATCCCTTCTTCAGCTTGAAGCTATTCTATGAACCCCATAGCTTCTACTTATTTACTGTTCTGTCACTTGGTTCTTTTCTTCCTCGTTCTTTTTATGCTTCATTGGTCTCTAACCGTCTCTCTTCTTGGACTTTGAAAAAGAGCTTTTCAGTTTCCCTCCCAATCAACTTGCATTAAAAAGACGAGTCATCATGGCACACGCGATACGTGTGTAAAGATAAAATTAATAGTACAAATTTTGTTATAAAAAATATCATGTATACATGTTTATTGTCATATTCAATAAAGTGAATCCTAAATTACAAAAAAAATAAGTTTGCCGTACGTGTCCAAATATAAATTAGCAAAATATTATTATCATATCAAACTTGACCTTTAAATTTTACTTTAACTCTATTGTTTGATGAATTTTAATTTGTGAAAACTAAGCATAATTTTATAAGTAGTTACTTACCGATTAAGATTCTTATTTTGTGTCACTTTTTTGAAAATTTTCTTGGAATGCCACCTGTCATCATTGTAGTTTGGTAGTTATGTAACACTAAAGAGGTGTTACATCAAATCAAATTTTGGCTTAATAAGTAGTATGGATGAAGAGTAAAATAAATAAATAAAAATGACTTACATATAGCTTAATGTTACCAGGTTTATAAAGTAAATTTAGTTTTGCATATAGCTTAGTTCATATTTCTTTCGTCACACATAATTTGATCAACCTTTTTTTCTTGGGCCATCCCTACAAAAATTGCTCTTTTACAAATTAAGAAAGATTATGTAGGTACTTTTACATATTATTATTTTTATAAATTTTTTTAATTTCTGTCTCCACATTTAACTCTCTATCAACTCATTTTCTCTCTTATGGCCCACTTTCTTATATTTATTTTATTTATTTCTCTCTCTACATTTAACATCTCACTAACTCATTTCTTCTCTACTATCTCATTTTCTTCTCATCCTCTCTCAAAGGTAGAATGAGAAACACACAATATATCACTTGAATCCTTATTATGTGTGCAAAAGAAATTGATCAAATTATGTGGGACTGGAGTAGTATATAATTACCCCTATAGTACATTTGTAATGACGACAAAGAAAAACATACAACATGATGAAAATAGTCTCTCAAAATTTACAGTACAAGGTCCTTAGATCTCTTAATAACTGGGATAAATAAAGCAACTAATAGCCTAATATGCAGAAATTCAAACATATATCCCAAGTAAACATCCAATAATTTTAGCATTACGAAATATAGGCCGGATGATACACAAAACCATATTGTTCCCTTAAGAATGTCAAACAGGCTTCATGAGGAGCGAAGCAACACTGCGATTAGGGGGACATTTTCCTTATTTAATGTTCAAGAACTTTGAATCTCCGTTTACTAAAAGTAAACAATCTAACATATAAGTTTCGTTATTACGCTCCCTTTATTCACTCGACATCGATTTGTAAATGGCCCTTTTGGACAATTATGCTGACAAAGATTGAGACGCGGAACACATGAATAATAATCAGTAGCATAATTTTTAGTAATATGTGCATTTGTTTTCAAGAAGACTCACACGTGTAACAAATCATCAAATATACGCGTGTCAATGTAATAGGAAAGACATGTATTCTAGCAACTTCCAATTATAGGTTTAGATCGTCTATTCTAAACTTTTAGAAATACGATATAAAAAACTTATCAGGCTTATTTTACTAGTGTTTTTAAAGCAAAAAAAAATGTGGTAAGTGTTGGGAAAAAAACTTTTTGACCTGCTATCATAAAATCCTGGTCTCGGACCATTGAGCTCCTTAAGAAATGGTAACCAAATCACCACCTATGTCTCTCTAAATGACAAATGACTCAAAATTTTCATTTACGTCATCTCCAAAAACCAAATACAATTCTGAATATAAGCAATGCCGCGCCCCATGGTCACCGTGGTTGGATTAAGATGGAGCAAGAAAATCATAAACCATCGTACTTTTGATTTTTCATCTCGTTTTGTTCACTCACCGTGGATAAGTAAAGAGAAAATAAAAGCATTGTCGCAGTTCATGGGAATGGGAGAGTAGAAGGTTTAGATGACGAAATTCTGACAAATGAGTTAAATGACGAAAGTTCAAGGCCGACATTGTCAGATTTATTGATAGATTAACATGTTTCTTAAATACTGCATGACTGAAAAGGTAAAGGGAAAGATAATTATATTAGAGAGCATTCAAGAACATTAATAAAACTAAGTACAATGAAACCTTATATAGGCAAGAGAAAACTATCATACTGAAAACAGGAAAGAGAATCATATATAAGTTATGAGAGCTATAGAATGTTCTAGACTTAGGATAATAGGGAAAAGGTAATCGCCATATTAATATATATAATCTAACATCCTCCCTCAAACTCAAGTTGGTAGAAAAGAACAAGCTTGAGTTTAGAGGTTAAGTATGAGATCTAAGTTGAGATGAATTCCATGTGTAAAGTACGACGATGCAAGAACAGAGCAGGAGTCCCGGGGCGAAGTCCAACAACCATCCAGGTCTTGGGGTGAGGTCCGGCAACTAAGGACAAATCAGGAGTCCCGGGCGATGTCCAATAACCATAAAGGTCTCGGGTGAGGTCTGACGACTTAGAACAGAGTAGGAGTAGGAGTCCCGGGGTGAGGTCTGATGACTGTAAAGGTCTTGGGGTGAGGTCCGACAACCATAAACGTCTCGGGGTAACGTCTGGTGACTAAGAAAAAGGCAAGAGTCCCAGGATGAGATCCGACGACCATAAAGGTCTCGGGGTGAGGTTCGGTGACTAAGAAGAAGGCAGGAGTCCCGTGGTGAGGTTCGACAACCAGAAAGATCTCGGGATGAGGTCCAGCGACTAAGAAGAATGCATGAGTCTCGGGGTGAGGTCCGACGACCACAAAGGTCTTGGGGTGAGGTATGGCGACTAAGAACAAGGCAGGATTCCCGAGGTGAGGTCCTACAACTAAGAACATGGTAGGAGTCCAAAAAGAGGTCCGTAGACTAAGAACAGAGCAGGAGTCAGAACAAGACAAGAGCTCGATCCATTGCGGGAACCGAAAAAAGGCATGGTGGCATGATTGGTAGTGTTATGATTGGTGGAGGGAATGAAATCTTATAGGGGAGGGGTGTAGGATTAGGATTTGCGCTAAAGGAATCAACAGAGGTAACTGAAGAAGGAATTTTTTTTTTTGGTATATATATATATATATTTTGAGCGAAAGAGTTACACTAGAATTGATGAACAGTTAGAGCGAACGGTGGCTAAGGTTTCAGCATAAGCGAAGATCGCTGTATAGAAAGAGCAGGAAAGAAAGACCAAAATTTTGAACTCAAGAAGAAAAGAAAAGCATGAAAAGAAACAGAGGCACGTAGAGGCCAGGCGAACGGCAGAATGCCGTCCGCCGGAGTTTGCTAAAAATAACTGAAAGACTCTCAAAGCGGCGGATCGTATGGCTCTGATACCATGATAGAAAAGGTGAAGGGAAATATAATTATATTAGAGAGCATTCAAGAGCATTAATAAAATTGAGTATAATGAAACCTCTATATAGGCAAGAGAAAACTATCCTACTAAAAACAGGAAAGAGAATCATATATAAGTTATGAGAGTTATAGAATGTTCTAGACTTAGGATAATAGGGAAAAGGTAATTGCTATATTAATATATATAATCTAACACTGCAAATAGTTGTTCTCTTTAGCATGAAGTTTTTACTTATCCGTTCATTCCAATTGATAATAGAGTTGTTGCTATCTAATCTAAAAGAACTAAAAACTGTAAAACTATACCGATTTACTTTATAAAGGCAAGGAGCTTTCTAAACCAAACAAAAATCATAGAGGTGAACCTCATCCATCAATAAGTTTCCCAAAACAATATACAAAAAATATTCCAAAACTAAGTTTTTTTTAAGGGGGGGGGGGGGGGTAGAGAGAGAGTTGAGAAATATATATATCATGATCCAAAACTTACAGAAATCCCAGATTTTTTTTTACATGAAATACACAGTGAAAGTAAAATGGCCCAAAAAATATAAGAGATGAGAATGACACCCCCATCCCATAAGAAATAGCGAGATAACATTTTGCAAAAAGCCATAGTTCTGGATATGTACAAAATATTGTTGAGGAAAGACTGAGCAATGCATCATACCGATCCAAACAAAGCAAACATCAGCTTGTACATTGTTAGACCATTCTTTATGTATTCCTTTACCTGATCCCTCAATGGAAAAGACATCAATGCGGACGTTAGACTAAGAACACTCTTTACCTCAGTCAACATACACCGAACACTCTTTACCTCAAAACAGAAATTTTTAAACCAAAAATTATTAACAAGCAACCAAGAAAATATGGACACTGATATAAAAACTATCACTAAAAAATATGGACACTGATATCCAGCACGGTTCGACCTCTTACCTACATCCACAGGGAAGACAATGAGAATGTCGTATTATAAAGTCGAGAATTTACAAAGAAAGTTTCACTCAATCGTATGTCACTCAGACCCAATTCTCAAATACACTCACACTCACCTTACTATTTTTCTCTCAATGAATAAAAACTTTATGTTGTTATTCTCAATCACTAGTGCTATTATTAAGGTACTTAGTACTCTAACATTTGAGTTACAATCATAAACTTTAGATGCCTAACATTCTTTTTATTACAAACTTCTCTTCTTTTTATAGGAGATGAAGTAAGTGGACATATCATCAGAATCAAAACAATATCACCATGTGAAACGAAAAGACCTTCAAAAGAATAATTATCACATGTTGACTCACTATTCACTTGTCTTCACGTCCTACGTATCTACTTAATCTGAGATACGTGTCCAATTGTGGTTGAAAGCAATCACCCTCCAAACTTGATAAAAGATAGTGGGTGACTTTTGTCGATTGGAATTCAAGCCAATTCCAACAAAAAGTTGCTCCGGTCATATTGCCAAAACCTACAAATTTATAAGAAATATAGGCAGGAGCTGAAGTTTTACTAGCAATAGAACCGGAAAGATTTAGACCAAAGTTCATTTTAGATTGTGATTTCCGATTAAACGTAATCAGCAGTCTCCCTAATGCCCAGCCTAAACCCCAAAATCTGACAAGAATGGTATCAATTGTTGTGTTTCTCATTTACATGTAGCACTATATATATACACTGAAGAACTAATTCTATGGGCTAAAATGAAGCTGTAAAAGATGGAAATCCTATAACTATGCCTAAAACTTAAGCTATACAAGAAGGAAGGGAAATAGATCATGGCATTTGTTATGGGCTGTCAAGACTCTAAAGTTAAGCACTTATTTAACATGTGCATGGCATTTGTTATGGGCTATCAAGATTCTAAAGTTAAGCACTTATTTAACATGTGCATAATCCCGGTTGATACTCCCCCTCAAGTTGGAGCAAAGAGATTTCGAATGCCCAACTTGCCGCAAAGATAATGAAACTGGTGACGCCCAAGTGCTTTAGTGAAGATGCCGGCGACCTGCTGTGCTGTGTGAACATGTGCGGTACTAATGTTGCCAGCAAGTAGTTGCTCTCTAACGTAGTGACAATCAATCTCAATGTGCTTGGTCCTTTCATGAAAGACCGGGTTCGAAGCAATATGTAATGCCGCTTGATTGTCACAGAAGAGTCTCATGGGACGATCATGGTGAACGCCAAGAGAGAGAAGAAAGGATTTGAGCCAAGTGAGCTCGCAAGTGGTTATCGCCATCGAACGGTATTCTGCCTCAGCAGATGATCGAGAAACTGTCGGCTGTTTCTTGGTACGCCATGAAATGAGGGAATTTCCCAAGGAAACAAAATATTCGGTAACGGAACGCTGGGTGAGTGGGCAGCTGGCCCAGTCCGAGTCACAAAAGGCATAGATCTGAAGAGGACTATCAGCCGGCAAAAACAAGCCTTGGCCCGGGGCGGCTTTAAGATACCGTAAAACCCGAAGTGTGGCGTCCCAATGTTGGGAACGAGGAGACTGCATGAACTGGGACAAGACATGGACCGCATAGCAAATGTTAGGACTAGTGATGGTGAGGTAGACAAGGCGACCAATGAGTCGCCGATATGGTCCTGGGTCGGAAAGGAGAGGACCACCAGCAAGAGCAAGACCGTGGTTCTGTTCCATAGGGAATGCAGCGGGCTTAGATGCAGATAAATCGGATTCAGAGAGGATATCCAGTGCATATTTGTGCTGAGAGAGAAAGAGGCCATGCGGTCCACGTGCTGCTTCGATGCCTAAAAAATACTTGAGAGGCCCGAGGTCTTTGAGCTTAAAGCAGTCGTTAAGATACTTTTTGAACGAAGAGTAGGCGGTGTTGTTATTCCCAGCGAGTATCAAATCATCCACATATACAAGAACAGAGAGAAAGACGTCCCCTTTTCGGTAAGTGAAGAGTGTGTGATCAGCATGCGATTGAAGAAAGCCATAAGAACGTAGGGCGGTGGAGAGCTTTGCAAACCAGTTGCGGGGTGACTGTTGTAAACCATACAGAGATTTGCGCAAACGGAGAACCTTATTTGGGCTAGAAGGAGAGAATCCCAGAGGTGGCCGTATATTTACTTCTTCATGGAGATCACCATGCAGAAAGGCATTGTTTATGTCCATTTGATGGAGCTCCCAATTTTTAATAACGGAAACTGCTAAGAATACCCGGACGCTCACCATTTTGGCAACTGGGGCAAAAGTCTCGGTATAGTCAAGTCCTTCAACTTGAGTATCCCCTCGAACCACAACCCTGGCCTTGTATCTCTCAATAGACCCGGTCAGAGTTGAATTTAATTTTGTACACCCATTTTGAGCCAATGGGCTTCTTGCCAGGAGGTAAGTCTTCAATAGTCCAGGTACCATTTGCTTCAAGAGCGTTAATTTCTGCTCGCATGGCTGCATGCCACTTTGGATCGTGGGATGCAGTCTTGTAGGAATGCGGCTCAGAGCCAGAAGAAACTGCATCCAAAAATTGAGTGTGCTCAGCAGAAAATGACTTACAAGATACAAAATTAGCCAGAGGATACCTGGGACCGCTAGAGCCGTTGGTGGGTGTTGAAGATGCAGGGGGAAGAACTTGAGCAATGTGACATACATAGTCCTTGAGAACAGAAGGAACTTCCTTTTGTCGCTTTCCACGACCAAGAGTGGGAGACGGAGCAGTAGGAGAGCTCGGTGGAGAAGCCGAAGATGAGATCTCGGGGTCAGGACCCGCAGTGATACCCGACAGACCAGGGGAAGGAGTGGCAGCCGGCGAGGGTGGCGGATCTCCCCCGTCACTGGTGGTATGTCTCCCCCAATCACCGGAGGGGATGCCATAGGATGTTCGGCACAGTCCCATGCTGGGCAGAAAGTGGTGGTCGCGGGTGTAGGAGAAGGGCCGAGAGGTGTGGTAAATGGGAAGATGGTTTCCTCAAACTTCACATCCCGGGAGAAGAAGACTTGATTAGTTTCAAGATCATATACCCGCCAACCTTTCTTGCCCGGGGGATACCCAAGAAAAACACAGCGTCTACTTCTAGGGGCAAATTTGTCTGCGAATTTTGTGTGAGCATAGCAAAGACACCCAAAGACCCCAAGATGGGAATATGATGGGACCTTTTGGAAGAGGAGTTCATGGGGTGTTTTGTGTTTGAGAATGGCTGAAGGAGTACGGTTTATGAGGTGAGCAGCGGTAAGTACACATTCCCCCCAAAACTCAATAGGTAGGTTGGCTTGAAAACGTAGGGCTCGGGCAACCTCTAGAATATGACGGTGTTTCCTCTCAACCCTCCCATTTTGTTTGGGTGTATCGACCATAGATGTTTGGTGTAATATACCGTGATCATTGTAGAATTGGGTCATGGGCTGGGAATCAAATTCATGGTTGTTATCGCTTCGAATTATTTTGACGAGTTTGCCAAATTGGGTATGGACCATATTGCAGAAGTTTCGAAGCAAGGTACCAGTCTGACCCTTATTATGCATTAAATAAACCCAGACAGCCCTACTATAGTCATCCATAATTGTCAAAAAATATTTTGTACCAGAAATAGTGCTTACCCGATAGGGGCCCCAAATGTCACAATGTACCAATCCAAAAATATCCATAGCACGACTAGTACTATCAGGAAAAACAGTTCGACTGTGCTTTGCACGACAACACACATCACAAATAGTTTTAAGGGAAGGGGAAACAACTGAAACTGTAGGAAGATGAATAAGAGGCTGACTGGAGGGATGCCCCATGAGTCGATGCCAGAGCTCGTAGGACTCAGACTCAGAGACGGAGGCCACTGTAGCAGTAGAGAGTGGCTGAAATACGAACACCCCCCGATGCATCTTACCCAGTCTAATCGGGCTCTTCAAAGTACGATCCTGCAATACACATATATCATTGGAGAAAGCCACAAAGCAGTTAGCGTCAGTAGCTAAACACAAGACAGAAATAAGATTAACAGCCAAGTTTGGCACATAAAGCACGTGGTGAAGAGTGATGCCGTCTGCCAAAGAGACACTGCCTGCTTTGATGGCATTAGTTTGAAGACCGTCCGGTAAGCCTACTGGAGAAGGTAGAATATCCCAAATACTTGAAAAGAAATTCAAGTTCCCCGTCATATGGTGCGAGGCACCGTTATCAATCAACCAAGTATGTGTAGGAGGTAGAGATTTACCTACGAGAGAGTCTGTACCCGATGGAGAGGATTCCAGAAAAGCGATGAGGCGTTGCATCTGCTCGGGTGTCAGGCCCGGAAGAGCGGAAGTGGCGGCGGCCTGTGCCTGGCTGAGAGAAGGGTTGTTGTTCTGTGTCGCGGCGGCAGAGGCCTGGAGTAGGCCAGATGAGGAGCCGACTGCGTTCTGTGACATGGCAGGTGATCCATGACCCCTCCCTCGCCCCTTACCAAGCGGAGCAATACCAAGGCGGCAATAACATTTCTCCTGTGTGTGACCCACCCGATGACAAAACGTGCACCAGGGCCGTCCTGTAGGTGTACGATCTGGGTCCCCTGCAGTGGCTGAAACAAGGCCAGAAGACCGTGCAGTAGGCGGCCCGTTTTGGGCATGAAAACCAACCGTTGAGGTAGTGTCACGGCTACCAGTAATGCCCCGGTGAGACTCTTCCTGCATGACCATGGCATAGACTCTGTCTATGTTGGGAAACGGGTCCATGTTTATAATCTGAGTACGCAAAGTAGCGTACTTGTCATCGAGGCCCATGAGAAATTGGTAGGTCTGTAAGTCTTGATACCAATTCATTTTTTCAGTACCTTTGGGACACCCACACGACTCCAAAGGCGACAAAGTCAACAATTCATCCCACATCCCAAGCAATTTCGTGTAATAGGTTATGACAGAGGCCCCTCCCTGTGTAGTCATAGACGCATCGGACCACAATTTATAGATCCTAGGTCTATTGGGTATTGAGTATCGGGTTTTCAAGGAATCCCAGATTAATTTGGCATCATTAAGTCGTGACACAGTGGCACGGATAGGGGGATCTAGTGAGTTACAAATCCAAGAACATAACGTGGAGTTAACAATATCCCAAGCTAGAAAATCTTCAGACTCAGGGTCTGGTTTTGTAATTCTACCATCAATAAAAGCAAGCTTATTGTGTGATTTTAGAGTCAGAATAGCCGATTGTTCCCAGGCAACATAATTGTCTCCTTTCAAGGTATCCTTAGTAAGGGAATTACCTGAGTTTGCTTGACTAGACAAGTAATATTCTGAAGTTGGATCGAGGTGCTTGGGCTTGGAGGTTTCTGCGTCCTTGGCCATGTCGATGAAGATGGAAACACACCGCTCCTTGATTGCGGGTCTGATTGAATGCGTCGGCAGTGATTGCCGAGAGTTGTCGGATTGCTTGCACACCAGCAAAGAAGGATACGGGACCTGAGAGTCCAATGAAGCGGAGGCCGGTTCTATGGCCTACAGGCTGGAATTTGACGCAGCCGAGTGACAGTGGTCCGGGAAGGATAAACGCCGGACGAGGAGAGAAAAAATAAGAAGAAAAAAAAGGGCTAAGCGGAAATATTAGGCTCTGATACCATGACAAGGATGGTATCAATTGTTGTGTTTCTCATTTACATGTAGCACTATATATATACACTGAAGAACTAATTCTATGGGCTAAAATGAAGCTGTAAAAGATGGAAATCCTATAACTATGCCCAAAACTTAAGCTATACAAGAAGGAAGGGAAATAGATCATGGCATTTGTTATGGGCTGTCAAGACTCTAAAGTTAAGCACTTATTTAACATGTGCATGGCATTTGTTATGGGCTATCAAGATTCTAAAGTTAAGCACTTATTTAACATGTGCATAATCCCGGTTAATAAAATCCACCGGCCAACAGCCTGAAAAGATAAAGGAAAAGGAAAGCACACACAATTAATTAAGGGGAGAAAATCGGACAATTAGCTGGTCATTGCGGCTAACAAAGATCTCAATAATTTTGTTCAGAAAAGATGAAGAGCACAGAGACAGTGTGAAGTGACTCTAAAGCTCTTTCTTTGCAGTTTCGAAATCGGTCTTTACTATTCAAGAAGAAGGGCTTGGAAGGGGGTACACAAGTTTGGCAATGATTTAACGGCAACCCTCAAATCTGTTCCTCTCCCCAAACAAAAATTGTCAACCTTCTCTTGTCCATCTCGTTCAACACAGTTAGCTCAAGAATTGGTGTGGGAGTAGCTTGAACTCCTGTGGAATAACTTATTTAAATGATTCAAATTTCAGATGTGAATTTGCGGCCTTTTCAACATTGGCATCGAATCCCTTTACAGCACAAGTTAAGAGGCTTCTACTGACTGCAAAATGAGCCCAAAAATAAAAATCAATACACACCAACCTATATTGTATGGCTTTTGTTATATTTTTATAGAATTTCACTATTATAGTATTAACAGGATGCAATTGAGGGAGATCAGATCTCTAGCAACTTTTGCTAGTCAAGTCCGAATTGACGTATATCACGACTGGATGCATGACGTTTTGTTGCACTGTGATTTATTAACTCCCATCGTTTCCCTACTTTTGTAGACCTTTTGTAGTAGGTAGCCTGGCCGCTCATATGTAATTTTGTTTGTAAAATCATGGCATATAATCAATGATCTCATTGCCTTTAACCGCTTCAAAAGCACTTGTCTATGCTATACTCTCATTTTTCAAAAACAATAAAGAAAAAAAGGGCAATTAATCAACTATTTGTTTCCAAGTTTGATCCATGCGCTAGAGAAGATGAAGATCGAACGTTGAAACAGTCGATTAGAAAAATAGCAGCCATATGGTAATGGAACTATTAGTAATTTAAGAAATAATTACGGAGACAGGAGTCCAGTAAATATTTCAGTGAATGTTTCGCAAACAGTTAAAGAAGTTGAAAGATCAATTAAAAGTTGAAGGATCTTTCAATTAATTTAGGGAAAAGAATCATTCATCTAGCATTTGACAATTAGGAGGGACCATGCATATGACAGATCTTTTGCCGAGCCATAACGTTAATGCATGAATTGTAACAATCAAGGCTTATCATATCAACACCAAGGGGTGATGGAGTGGCAAAGGTTTGTGAGGAATAACCTTAATGTCCCGAGTTTGATTCCACATACAGACCCAACCATAAAAATTACAGTTCTGAATATTAAAAAAAGGTCTTATCATATCTATACTTCTATAGATATTGTAGGTATAAATTACTCATAAGCTATAATGACCTACTTCCATAGCTTAGGATAAATTTAACAACAAGACTATTTTTTTGTTAATCTTCCTTTACCAGGTTTACTGAGCATATGACCAAAAACTTATGTATGGAACCCCACAGGAATAAGTTATTATCTAGCAAACCATGGATGTATCTGCCTATATTATCCTATATGCAACAACTGCTAGTTAAACCTAAGCCTTATCCTCCCTTGCTTATTGAAGGAGAGACATTGTTTTGGAAAAATTAGGAAAAAGTGGGAAATGGGGTTAAATATCTGTGGATGAGTGGTTATTTTTTTTTTGGGAAATTGTGAAACAGGGGGGCCAATTTTAAAATCTCTGAAAAGTGGGGTGGCTTGGAAAAAAATGGGTTTTGTTTAAAACCCATAGTTTCCCATCCCCAAATTACCCCTCCCCACGTTGACCCACGTCAGATTCCCCTTTTCCAATTCTCCCCCAATCCCGACTGACCCATTCCCTCCAAAATTATTCCAACCCCACCCCACCCTCCCACCCCTGTGACAGTACCCACCCCACGCCTGCTGCGGATAACCCACACCACCCCCTCCCCAGGTTGACCCACATCAAACTTCCTTTCTAGTTATCCCTTCTACTCGATTGACCCACTTCAGATTATTACTCCCTCCAAAAATTCTTCCACCCCACCTCCTGCACCCACCACACCCCCTTCTATTTCCCTCCAAATGGCCCTTTTCCCCAAACCACAACACACTACCTCCACGCACACAGCTCTGTCTCTCGTCTTCCACGCACACAGCTGTCTCCTCCACTCACACTTCACTGACGCCACCCGCACAAGCTTCGCACGGTCCTCCATCCCCTTTGCCCACCCCCTTACCCCCCAACCACCTCTACATGGTCAGATTTTTTCCCCCACCCTCGCTGCCGTAACAACAAAATTCTGAAGCTTTTCATGCATGTCACTGTAGAGGCACTGAAGATCGCAATCTGAAGCTCAAGATTTGTGCACGCCAGTGTAAAGGTCCCCCCCCCCTCGTTCTTACATTTTACAATCAGTAGGTTGATCGAGTTTAATTTGAGCGACCTTGTTTGTTTTCTGTTTTTATGATCGAGAGTTTTTTGACAAAAACATGACATTTCGTACTTTGGCATGCATGCAATTGGTTTGGTGAGAAACAAAACGGGCTTGTATGCAGTTATAGCTGCTGAAATTTTGAATTTCTGGTTGTTATTTTCTCTTGGCTTTTTGCCTCGTTCGATGAATGTTCTTTCCTTTTCATTTTAAGCAACAAAGATGTTTAGGAAAGTGCTTCATCCAACGAGCAGGATGTTTGTTAAGGCATAGTGAGTTATGCCAAGCATCAATACGGGGGCTATGGGGGCCTCCAAGTCATGTACCTTTTATACCTTTAGCCTTGTTGATCGTGTATATGTGCCTTTCGACTGTGAAGAGAATCAAGCATGAATTGGTTTTAGGCACAAACTTTTCTTTGCCTAGAAGAGGAGGTGTAACACCTGTTATAATAAGCATTACTATTGTAGTGGCCACAGCCTCCACAAACTCACCAAGGAGGCATTGCTATGTTTTTCCATCTTTTGCATTTTTGGGCAAGAGAGGAGGATATGTGGCACTTTTTAGGGTATGGTGATCATATAGAAAGACTCAACTGCAGAAACAAGCACATATGCCCATTGCAGTTTTAGGCAATTCCACCTTAAACAAGTAGATAGAATGTGTCCCCTATGTTTCTAGTGTGTTGTGTATATGATATGCTCTGTGTGATCAGTGGCGGAGTTAGAAATGTTGAGGGGGTGGGCACTTTAGACATATATACGTGTGTATGTGTGCGCGCGCTATGCCTAAACTCATGCCTTAATAAATTTGTCCACGCTTTCTTTCGTCGCTAAAAGTTAATACATTATCGTTACTCTGAAAATCACGATAGCATTATTGAGTACATGCTCTGCTAGATTAGACTTTTAAAGCAACCGATTACATAGTCAACTATCTCATTGTGCATAGTCTTGAATTTGTTTGGAAGTTTGCATGCAATGAAGAATGTCAAACATTATAACATTATCGAGTTAATTTTCTAACAGTTTAAGTTCTTAAAAGACATTACACTAACGAGTTATTACTATTATTAACAGATAAAAATGTGAACAAAATAATAGAACGTGAAATCATTTCTCCGACATGACCGCGAGAATGTGACCACGAGCATGTGAGGATGAATGGAGGTGACAATAGTAGTAAAACTTCTGACAACAAGGCTAGACACATACACTTGAGGAACCTAGTATGCAGTAAGCCTAGTGCAACTATATAATTAGATAAATGTAGTCCAATCTATCCAACGTAAGCGGTAGTTCCCCTTTCCAATCAACGTAGGAGAAGCCACCCATGATAATGAGAATGAAAGTCTTCCACCCACGGAAAGGCAATTTAAGCGCTTAACTCCAAGCTCAATGGGGAATTTCTCTGTTCTTAGCTTATTCAATATGTTGAAATATCTCCTTACATCCCCTTATGGGACCACCATTGACTCCAACAGGGGCTTCATTAGCAAGATTTCTCTCCACCTGCATATATCTTTGTTCATTTTCTTCCTCTTCAGATACCATTTTCATTATTGCTGCACCCCATCTTCTCGACTAGATTCTTACTGGGAGGGAACAGTCTGATCTTTCTCCATCCGGCACCAGCACGTCACCCTCATTGGACTTAGATCTGCACTTTTCCACAGAATGTCCAAATTGATCACAATTTGAGCATACCATAGGCAGAGTATGTTGGTAATTTTGATGGGAATGACCTACTCCTTCCCTCAAAATTTCAGCTTCACCTTAATTTCTTCTGATAGTTTTATCCGAGCATTGATGTCGTAACATGCTCGGATTGATGTGGGGCGGTTGAGTGCTCTTGTTTGATTATCAAAAGCTATGAATTTTCCCACCATTAAGACTAAGCTTTTAAGCCCCCAAGCATTGTAGAGTTCCAAAGGAACTCCACTCATTTCATACCAAACCACCCATGTCGATTGGAGCAACTCGTCCAAGTCAAGCCCCGGGCACCGTCGATGCAAGAACATTGTTTAGTTTTTCCCTTCCTCTTCCCTACCCGTTATTGCCCCTTCTCCGAAACTTTGTTCATGTCTTCTTCACATTCAAAATGAATCCACAGAATAGCCCTTTTCTTAGGCAGGAAGAGAGATCTTACAAGTCAAGCTCCCATGCCTTGGAGCACCACTCTCTAATCTCTTTGAGTGTAGGCTTCCTACCACCGAATCATGCTATCAAAGAAAATCTGTATCTGCTGTTAGCTAGCAGCAGATTCTCCTCTTCCTACTCAACAAAGGGAATACCATAAGAGTCTATTTGTGTAATCCGACAGCTTCACAAACTCTTCTCTATTCCCAGTGGCTGATGGGCCCTTAAGGCAATCTAAATATGATCGAGTGGCCACAAAAGCAGCTTGCATTGTCGCAAAGCATCTCCGAGCGTGAAGCTATATGCATGTACAATCACAGTTTAAAGCGAGACACAGCCCTCCTTCTGCAGGGACCCGAAACATCTGTGAACTTATAGCTTATGACTTTTTTCGCAAACACATGGCCGGCCTATGATACAAGGGAAATGCACTATGCTGAACACTTACTATATCCAGTCTTCTTGTTCAGCGAGCAACCAAGGGTAGAAGTAAGAAGCAAACCTCTGTCTACGGAGTACTTACTATCTATAAACTTTTTACTTTTATAGACAACCCTTACTTCAAAGCCTAGAGCACCGTGCAGTCTCAAGCCGAACACGCTATATCAGCCAAAACCAGTTCAGGCAAGGAATTTAACCCTCTTTCCAGTTATTTAGGCTGCCTGAAAACCTAGTGAAGGAGTCCTTCAGTGAGCTTCGCCTTTGAACTGAACTCCAAAATTGTACGCCCTCTTCTCTGGGCCCTTAGTGTGACCAACGCTGGAGGGCAACTGTTTAGAGTGCTTGCTCCGTATGGTACTTTTTCTGTTTATGTCTTATTTGTTCCGTAGTTGGATCCGCCATTTTCCTTAGTATGTCGAGAGTGGATTATTAAATGGGGGCTTTAGCTTTATCGACATAGGTCCCCTCCTAAATTTTTGACCCTTGCTTCAAGCTCTACTCTGGAGGATAGAGCAAACAGATGGGATAGAAATCACATCTCGACCTCTTCGTGCTGCGGAGCGAACGCCTACTTTGAGGAGAAAGAAATATTGGCAAAATTTTAGTTCAATTCAAATCGGTACATCATAAAAGATAAGAAAAGCTTCGGTCTCTTGCTAAATCGAAAACATCTCAGTAACCTTCGGTTTGACTACTACGATATGAGCCTTGTAAGCTTTTGGATGGTCTTCGCAAGTGAGGGGCGAGTTTAACTTGATCGTCTCTCTCCCTACCTCTCCTCTGCTTCTCATGTTTCCGCTTATGTTGCTTTTCATGCTTTAGCAAGTAGATTAAAAAGCAGACTCAATGTTGTATACGGGAACCATTCCTGTAGGCTGCTATGGCGCTTTATAGAACTAGGTGGCCTTTTGTTTAGAACTCCTTTCGATCCACTCTTTTCTAAGACATGATTTGATGTTCTCGATATGAACAGGCTATATCGAAAGGCATTTCCTACCATTTCTATGGTCCATTGTTGTTCCAATGGTTTGACAATGGCTTGAGGCAAAATACTTTTAAAGCAGATTGCACACATTTGACAATTCAATTTTTTAAAATGTTTTAGTAAATCAATTGTCGTACTCTTTGACATGTTTCCATAATAACCCAGCTGATCTGTTCTTTTAGTTATGCTTTTTTACATTTTTATTTATGCAGGTCTGAAGCTATACCAACTTTTGATGCTCTAAAGGTGACTTCCCCATTCTTATGACTCACTTGGGAGCTTTAAATTAGCTAAACACAAAAATTCTCCCATAGAAGTTACTAAAATCTCAACTGCATAACTCAGCTGATATTTTCTTTTGATGTTCTGTTTGGTTTTATAGGCACAAACAACTGAGGTATACTATTGTGTTATAGCGTTATACAACTTGAATGCCAGGTTGACATGCCTGAGTGAATAATATTTTGGTCCTATATGATGCAAAGTAACTTATGTTTACAAGTCTATATTCATTTCAAAGATAAGTGCATATTATTTACTGTGTTACAGATAAAATTGACATCCGATTTGGATTCAAAATGCTTTCACTTTTTGTGGTGCACATCGGCTTACGATACTTAATCTCAAATTACTAAAACAAAGTTTTGGCATGTACAATCGTGAAATAGGATTTCATGTGACCATTCATTTCTAGAATGAACCAGAGTTAAACAATATGGTGGCTCACCTAAATATTAAGAACATGACATGATACCAGCAAAATCTTCTGGAACCTGCCTCTCGTTAGGGATACACTACAACTAATGAGGGGTGCCTGCGTGTGGTGGTGGTGGTTTGGGAAGGAGCATGTCTTAGTTTCACAACATAGCATATATTTATTATGACTTTGTTTTTTCGACTCCATTCTCACTAGAGGGAAGAAAGTTTCTCCAAGTATATTTCTTGGTCATTGTTGTTCATCTTAATAGTTATAGTGTAATCAACCTCACTGAGGCAGCTTGTTATGTGTTGCCGCATTGATCTATTTAATTTGTTGTAGTTTGCAAAAGCTGCCCAACAGTTCCTCCCATCTCCATGCCTAAGCACACGTTCTTCGCAAACATATCTCACATCTACTTTGCAAGTGTATTCATTGTATTCGTATCTATGTACTATAGCGGAATCTTAGAAAAATATGTCCAAACAACTACTTACTTGTGACAGCGGGCATAAGGACAACAACACTTTTGAGTCTTGTATTTCCATTTAAAATGGGTTTCTTCAAGAAGCAATTCATTAAAGTGGCTGCGAAGCTAGCTTAAAGTTTACGGCGTGAAAGTGTTGATGATTTTTATTGGATCCAAGGCTGCCATCACAACCAGGTGTAATAGTATTTCTAACTATAGTGTTCATCGTGGACAACTAATAGGAGTTGCTTCTCTTCTCCTTCGTGTAGGTCTGTGTTTCTGCAGTCACGACCAGTTCTTGGGGCGCTTGTATGTTTATTAGAATTCTTTGGCTCTTGTGAGAGTTTATTATAATTTTCTGGCTCTTAGGTTAGCAATACTGTGTAATATGGAGTAGTAAACTGCATATGCATTCCAGGTCTATAGAGAGGATGAATATGGAGTTGATGTGGAGGCTATTGACCATTTGAGGTGTATGAATCTTGTGCTGCTTGTATGTTATTATCTAAATAAGTTGTTTTAATTTTGAGTGTTTTTTTATGTGGTCATCTAGCTAGGTTAGGAGGCCTATAGAATGATCCTCAGGAAGCTAGGTTTTGTAAAAACGGTCTTGGGAATGATGGACTAAAACTGAAAAGGGGAGGGGGGAAGGGGGTTGAAGGAAAAGACTAAAGAACGAAACGAAGCTTAAGAGGATACTAATAAAACAAGAGTTATTAAAATTAAGGAAAACGAAAACAAATATGAGGAATTACTACTAAATCTGTTATTATACTAATGTATTTGAGTTTTATTACTTTCCTCATGCATCTTATTTGTAATTACAGTGTCGTCTATAAAGAAGTATCGATCACAGTTTCAATCAGTCTCCATAAGCTGTATTGGATGAATAAAGTCATTCTCCTACAGTTTTACCATCTGTTTTATGAAGAATGCTATAGAATTTGAAAGTAGATATAACTGAACAGGGTTGTGAATATATTTAATCAGCTTGAATAAGGACAGATTAATGATTATTCATTCCAATCATTGTTTTGTAGTAAAGCACTATTGATGTGTGTAACATTTAAAATGCTATTGATGTTTCTAACACGTACACACAATTATCACATTTTCAGCTCCATCCAAATTCTAATACCCACGTGCATTGTATGTGCTGCCAACTAGTGTGTACTAAAGGTACAAAAGCATTGCATTTTGCAATATGGATATGCATGAACAAGACATGTCATTGTATGATGTAAGGCATGTTCATTGATAATTTGATATATGCAGCTGCTACATGGGAAGAATGAAGGAGTTATATTGTCTTTGCCACTAGGGGGTGATAGACGCAAAGTTGTCGGTCTCATTGTCGTAGAGGGAGGAAACAGCCAACTACTATTCGTGGATGAAACAACCTCATGTGATCAGTTCGTAGCTGAGGGCTGTGAAGCATGTTCCATTAATTCACGCGACAAGTCATTCGTGTTTTGTACAAATGAAGAGATGGGACAGCTGGTGTCGCTGCAAAACCAGCAGGCTCTGACTCTAATGTTGAGGTTACATTCTGGAACCAAAGTTCATTTTTTTCATCGGCGATGTGATGCCGCAAGCAGGACATTCAGCCAACATGACGTACTGACTTTAATGCTGGCTTATCCTTTTATTTCTCTTGTATGATTGACGTGACCATTGCATGTAAATTCTTATTTGTAGGTGTCAAATCATCGCACAATGCCTCAGCCCGCTGTTACTGTGCGAGTGACAACGCTCATCTTTTTGAACATGGTGATAATGCTCAACTTTGCACCATGCTTGTCGATAGTCCACTGAAACACGTTTCATCTTCTCTGATACAAGAAGTTCCTGCTATCACCAGCAAAATAGAACCAACTCCAGCCCCCTCCAGTTATGATCATGTTGTTAACGATCATGCAATGGAACTAACCTCAGTCTGCTTCGAACCTGACTCTCCCATATATGATCTGCCCAAAAATCAAGTCATAGATGGTACGATTGTTGCTTCGAATGTTGAAGACGTGCATTTCCAGAAAGGCAGCATATTCAAAGATAAAAAAACATTTCGGTGGTGCTTGTACTTCCTTACACTCAACAAGAAGTTCAAGTGCATGTGGAAGGACAACAACAAGGGTTATCTAAGGGCAATATGCAGCATTAAGGGATGTCCATGGTATCTAACTGCCACGTGCGACAGGGAATCAATGTACGTTAGAGTAATAACCTACATGGCGACTCACTCGCATAACATGGGTGATGATGCTAATTACGTCCCCATTGTGAAGGCAAAGTATCTTGGGGAGAAGTTTAAAAGGAAGATTGTTAAGAGCCCTGATTTTAGCCCTAACAAGATACGAACCATATTCCACAAAGATCACAAGGTTCGTATGTCTTACAATCATGCTTGGAGCGTGAAAGAGTGGGCAAAGGCTAGCATTGAGGGCGGTGTTCCAGCCCAAGGTTATGCTACGTTCCTTGGTTATGTGAATGCTTAACTACTGTAATTCTCGGGACACGTGCAATGTACCGGACAACGACTGGAGACAATCACCGGTTTAATCAATTGTTTGTAGCTTATGGTACATCCATTGCCGATTTCCATAGTGCTTGCAGACCATTCATTTTCATTGACTCATGTTTTCTCAAGAACTTCTATAAAGGTTGCATTTTCTCGGCTTGTGCTTTGGACTCGAACAACGGGTTGTATCCATTTTTTGGGATTGGTTTCCATAGCCTCCGTCAAGAATGATGTTGATTGGGATTGGTTTCTGAGTGAGCTGTGACAAGTGCTGGACAAGGATACCAAATTTGTGTTTATGACGGATAGGAACAATAGTCTAGTCGATGACATCGAGAAGGTATTTGGGCCTGACTGCAATTCTCATTGTCTTTGTCACTTAAAGGAAAACTTTCAAAAATATTTGGTGAAGAATAACGGATGGAAGATGAAGAAATGTAATTCTGCATTGGAATTGCTCGACAAACTTGGGAGAGCTCGTGATCATAAGCACTTTATTCACCACTATGGTGAGATGAGCAAGTTGGACAAGAACTTTTCCCTTTGGCTGGAACAAAACAAGCTACAGCACTGGGCTAATGTTTATTTTCCCTTGAAGAGATGGGATTGGTTATCCTCAAATCCAGCTGAATCGTATAATGCATGGCTTGGTAAGCATCACCTCCGGAAACTAAATATTCATCATTTCATCAAAGAGCATGTTGTGACTCTTACAACTTTCTTGGCCGCAAAAAGTGAAAGCATTTCCAAGTGGCTTGCACCTGTTGGTCCTCAAATTGAAGAAAATATTGAAAAATCTAAAAGCAGAGCATTGTCCCTTAGCAGCAGGTTTATGTTCAACCAAACCTTCACAGTCTCTAATAGCAAAAAAAAAAAAAAACAACTATGTTGTGGATCTGTCACAGCAATGGTGTAGTTGCCAGGAGATGGACTATACGGGGATTCCCTGTCCACATGCCATGGAAGACCTTCCCACATTCGGGATACGCGTTTATGACCTTGTCGTTCACGTCTTCCTGGTGGACCAGCAAAAACGTTTGTTCAAGCATCAAATTCCTCCGGTTTTGACCTTCAATGAGCCGACATTTGACCAAATCCAATGCAATGTCGAGGAAGATTCTAGAAAAGGTAATCCCAGGGCCCTCTTCCTCGGGTAGCCACCAAGAACCAAGCAGCCTGTTGGTCACCCACGCACTGCTCAAATAAATTCACAATTTTAGGGCAAATGGATTTTGCGTTGTTCTCATTGCAATCAAACCGGTCACAATCGTTTGAGTTACAAGGGTGCAATAAATCAAGCGTCAACCACTTATATCACAAACAACCAAGGAATTTAACCGGTGTGTACCTTTAGTTTCTGATGAAAACTGAAATCTAACTACAGTTTTATGCGCTAATCTTACATTATGATGCATTGAATTGACACCTTGGCTCAAACACGCACCGTTTTCGAAACCTTTCATTTTGTTGTCCTGCCTGCATCACTATACTGCACATCTATTCTTATTTCTCCACATGCCTGAATTTTAATCTTGGCTTGCTTCTTATTTCAACCCATCCATATCAGTGTCTATTTGTGTAGTTAAGTAATCATGCCAATTTATGCCTCAAAAGTGTCTGTCAGATTTACAAAGATGTTGTGATTTAGCCTGTAGAAGGCCCCAGCATTTAGGGGCTCTCACAAATTAAACATTTGTTGAAAATGCTCGGGAAGGATGGTAAGTGAGACTCCAAGTTGACTGTTGGAAGCTATAAACCCAGGTGCTTACTTGGCACTGAGGATGGTAGCAGTCCTGCGCAAGAGCAGGCTCTCACTTGAAAATGATAGCCCACGACGTGTATTTTGTCTAAACTGAAAGGGCCTGGCCAGGGTTAACTATGGATGGAATCAATTACTAGGATTTAGAACAAACATTAAAATGCTACCCAGAACTAGTAAAATAGACAAGTATGTGGTCAATATCACAGTGGAAAGGCATAAGTTGTATGCAAATCATGTATGTTGATTCATATGTTATTATTGTTTGTATTTCAGTCAACATTTACATTAGATTTGTCTAGATTATACAATTAACTACCATTGCTCTGCCAATTGATATTAAATTCTCTGTGGCTTCACGCTTATGAAACAAGAGTCCTTTTCTCAATATTGTTGTCAGGTCTCTTGAATGAGGTAAGCTGTCATTGGCAAAAGGTTTGTAAGTTACAGAGCCTTGGAGAAATTTCATTTTATGTTTATGATAATATTGTGGATTTCTTGCTATAGTATTAGGATGTAGTTAGAGAAAAGAGGCAGTACTGAAGGCAGGATGGGGGTGTCATCTGCTCAATACCAAGTATTGAACCTATGGTAAAGGTTTCTAAGATCACGACCTATAGGCAAAATGAACCCATGCCAGCCCTCCTCTCCTTCATCCACTTGCTCTTTATCAAATATGAACGAGGCACTGCAATTTGGCTTGGAAAATAGGCGGTAGGCATTTTTTATGTTGGCCCTAATGTGTCAACCCATGTCATAGTAGGTGGGCAAGTCAGTTCTCTGCTGTAGCTTTTGGCCATAGAAATTTGCCTAAAGGGCTTGTGCTTTCGATGCTGTGACCACAGTCCACATCAGATTGCAAGTGAGCAGGCTAACCCAAGTGGGGATACTTTTGAGAACCTCATGAGCGTGCTATAGAAACCTCACTAACCGGGTGAGCCCAGGAAAGGTAATATTACAAGGAAGACTTCCCACATGATTAGATGGCTTATAGCCAAGAATACGAGAGCTAATTGGCTGGTACGAGAACCATAATCCATTGGCATTGTATACTGGAATGTAAACCATATGAATAATGACCAGGGTAGGGTTCAACCACATGAACCGATATGGAGTTGGAACCCGGATGAGAGCATTAGTGCATATAAGTATGGAGGTGGATGGCAGGGGTATACTTTGAATCAATTACTCAAAGTAAATTTAATTTGCAATATTGTCTGGGTAGGGGTTTTGGTCGAGCTATGTATTGGAAGACATGAGAGTGAAATTTTTGTTAGGGGATTAGGGACAAGCATATTAGGTATCATAGTAACAAGGTAGGCCAGCGTAGTTTTGATTGTTGAGCCAAACTGTGGGCACTAGTTTGTGTCTTTTTCTAGTTTTGCCTTGTTTTTCAAGTCCTTTTAATTTTCTTTGTATGTGACGTTGTTACTCAATGGCTATTTTCAGTGTTTGTTGCATGTGCAAGTGCTCTCATGATGAATGACCCATGTGATCAAATTTTCTGATTCAAGCATACACTCTTCACAGGTTGCGGGCGTGGATTGTAAATATCGATGTAAATCTGGATCATTTTGGCTTAGCTGGCCTAATTTTGTAGCTGCACAGCGAAGGGTTACCAAAGATCTCTTCAACCAAACTAGAAGCATGGTAACAATAGCATGTTGATTCTGCAATGGGAGCCAGTATATGGGATTCTATGTCACGGTATAGCAGTTGGTGTTGCCCTAGATCTTGATCTGGCTTTTGTAGACTCTATGGTGTACATATTGCACCTCTTTTTCTACTTTCATACTTATTCAATGTGGTTGTGTTATTATGGTTGCTATTAAGCTGTGCATTCAGTGACTAAATCCCCATCTTTGTTATGAGTTGCAATCCTCTACTACACGGGGTAACAACTTGGACTTGTTTCATTGCCATTTTTTGTAAGCAAATTGTTGTTTTATACTAACAAGTGATGTGTATATATCATATTATCAGCATAAGTTAATCTTGCTAGCAAAGATTCTGCATTACAGTTTTAACACGCAATATATATGTTGCAAATATATCTCCCTCCCTAAAAGAGCTTCGATGACGGATGAATTTTTGTTAGGCGGGTTTCATGCTATGTGTAATTTTTGACTATCTAGTGCCTTGAGACTGCTTAGCATCAATTCCAGCCTGTGAGCGGTGCCTGTTACTTTTTTTTATGATTCCAAAATGGGTTCTCAGTTGCGATTCCCATGTGAAATGTTTTGTTTGCTAGCTTGTAAAGTGGAAGCATGAGGCTGAGAAGTGATATGTCAATGTCAATAAGTGAGTTGGGTGCAGACATAAGCCATTCCTTCCAAGTACGAGATGCTTGCAACACTGTTGTCAGCTGTGGAGCATGGAGGGCAGACAACACCCAATCAATGTGCTATTAGATTGCGCAAAGATCTTGCTTTGTTGTTATCTTCTTAGTGGCCTGACTACTTTCAACGGTACAAGTCCTGGTATGCAATAATGCAAGTGACAACTTGTTTTTAGCTTCTTGTCAGGTTGTGTTATTGTTCACCTCCCCAATAATCCTAGAGATTGTGTATTATTAAACAACATCTTTTGGGGTCAAATAACACTCACCAAGATTCGGCCACATTACATGAAGATATTGGGTTGTGTTTGTGGATTTTTTTCCCTTACATAATATTGTGTTACGTATTCTCTGCAATTTGAATCTTATTTACTTATATACCGCACTTTTGGACTTTGCGGTTAAGAACCATGACTTTACGGAATAAACGGACATGATAAGATTATATCCTATTTTATTTGTCTAATTTAAAGAAAATGAGGCTTGAACATTTGACAAAAACGAGAGCGACGTTGGGAAATAGAGATCGCAAACGGATACCATGTCTTCTAACAAAATTGTGGGTTGTAACAATTTCTACAAAGTTTGAATGATATGACTCACCTTCGAGGATCACGTTTTCCATAGAAACCGTTGTTCTTATAAGTAATATTTCTATTGAAGTCGTGGTCAGACTTCTGTTGACTTCAATAGAAGTCAAAGCCAAAGTCGAATAATATCAATCGCTTTCGATAACCATTTTTTCCATAGAGATCGTTGTACTTGCAACCGTTTTCTACTTACCAAAAGTGGAATAATTTTTGCTTGCTTGTTCAACTCATGGTTCTTAAACACGATTGCAAGACTAATCGTGTTTCCTGGAAAAAGGGAATATTCTTTTCACATATATAAGTACTAGATTGCTAGCAAAATTTTATAGGCATGTACGGAACTTTCAACAACTTATAATATTATGTTCTTTAAAGATGGTCATGGCTTAAATGGAAATGCACTGCAAGGTTTGAATATTTCAGACCCAGAGTGTAACACCCCGAAAATTAATTAAAATTCCCGGAGCGTTAACGATCATATAATCGAAATTCGGAATAAACCTTACAATATCAAAAGTCTCCTAAACGAAATCTTAAAATATCATAAATATCTCAAACGGTCAATCAGAGCATGCACTAGTAACTCCCAAGAGTATATCAATAACTGTCATAGGGCCCAAAGCTTTTATGCAATCCAAAAATTTCCTCCAACACAGAGTTTCAAAACAAAACCTAAGAAATACCAACTTGTCTTAGCTAAATACACTTAAATGTCAATACTAACTCTGATATAAGGCGGCTAACTTTTGGTCACACAGCTAGCCCTTTGAATCCAAAATCTCACCTACTAATCACCTTAAAGGAAAAACCATAAGGGAATGAGCCAAATACCTAGTAAGGTCGCTCAAGGGACCTATAAAACAAAACAAAAATATCTGAAAAACGAAATTTCGGAAGAACAAAATGTTTCAACAGAACGGATAATCAAACTAGATTTCCAATGTCAAACTATATCTGAATACAAAGACAAACACAAAAGTTTTCACCGGAACTGATAATCAAACCAGATTTTGAATGTCAAAACATAACTGAATATGGAGACAAACACAATCTGACCAAATATCAAATACCAAAATATATCTAAGTACGGAAATAGACACTAGAGAGCCATTCAGAAAGTGGTCACATACGTCATTCCTGACATATTCAAAGGTTTCAAAATCACATTATCAAATAACGAACTCGTCAAACAATAAGTGGAGTTCACAAAATAATGCGATCATAAATCACTGAAACGACGATATCAATATGTCAATATTTGTAGGTCAAACAAATCCAACGGAATTTGATTTTTCACAAATCATAGAATTGACAACAAGTCATTCTTAACAAAGTTCAAAACAAAAAGGAGAGGAAGAATCACTTATCCCAATTTGAAGAAGTTTAGATTTCAAAAGAATCTAAAGACTTACATGAGCGATTGATCCATCGCTGATTTAAATTTTTGAAAATAAACCCTTACCTTAATCAAGCCTTTAAGAATGCAAATCATTAAGCACCACTTTAGAACTCAAGAGCTTCCCAAGCCTTCTCTTTCTCTCTTTCCACCGCAAGGGTAAAGGGAACAAACTTCTCATGCCTTTTGAGAGCCACAAATCCTTAAGCTCCTCCTTAGAGCTTCAAAACTTTTCAAGCCTTCTTCTCTATCTCTTTCACTCCCTCTCTCTCTCTTTCTCGTGCAAAGGAGAGGAAAAGAAACAGAGGACCCCAAAAAGGATAGGAATGAAATAAAATACTATTTATATTGGACATAAAATTTAAGTTTCTATTCGACCAAAATTAGTTTTGGTCCACCGAAAATAATTTTGAATTGACTGAAAGTACTATTTATTCGACTAAAAGTTTCTGTTCATCGACTAAAAGTTACTGTTCATCGACTAAAAATTTCAGAAAACCTTTTTAGTCAACTAGAAACCACTTTTAGTCGACTGAAAACTTCAAAAATTCTAAAACATCATTTCCCTTCATTTTGATTCGAACAAAACCACTTTATTCGACAGAAAATGAGTTTTTAGTTGACTTAAAACCTTTAAGTCGACCAAAAACTTCAGAAGCTCATTTACACACAAAAAAGCTTTTCATTCGAAGAAAAAATCCATTTTCATTTGAAGAAAAAAATCCATTTTCATTCGAAGCCAAACTATTTTCATTCGACCGAATATTTTAGAACTAAAAAACTTTATCATCAATAAGTTTTGATTTAATAAAACCACTTTTATTCGACCGAAAATTTCGGAAACAATCCCAATTCATTTTCTTAATTTTAATAAAAGACCACAAACTTATTTACTCAAAAATACTAATTTCGTACAAGGAAAAGAAAATTTTTGGGGTATTACACAGAGTCCTGGTAAAGGTGGTGATAAAAGTAGGATTTGTCACTAGAGATAATACGGGTTCTTTGTTGTATGTACTCGTGTAGATGGTATAGTGCGTAGACACACTTGGTAATTGCTCCTGTTGTATTAATCACGTGCGTTGACCACTAATCATTATGAATTGTCATCTTCATCAGAACATAAAGTGTGTTTACATCATAAAGATTTTAAAAGTACATTTCAGAGAAGCAGCATGTCAACATGACCACACTGATAAACACATTAGTCTTGACACTAACCATTTTTAGTCATCTTCATCAAACATTAGAGCATCAGAAATAGATCCAGGTTCAAAGCTCATGATCCAGTATACTTGTGCTTCATTGTTGTTGCCATCCTGCATAGCTTTCACGCGGCACACGATACAAGTTATTGCGACTTTGACGAACTCTCATTCTATTATTTTCTTCACGTATGCGATGTAGAGCCTGTTCAAGCTCCATATGTGTATTTTGAGGCATGTTAATTTCCTTTTGCTGAATGAAGGGTATATCCATGCGTCGTGAATCAGCTATAAGGACCTCAGGTTCATTAAACCGATAAGACCATTCTGCATGTAAGGTACTAACATAGGGTCTTGAGTATCGCAAACTTGGACACAAAGAATAGCGAAATTCATCTTCCCCCTCCCAATGACAACCTAATGCTTCAAATATGTCTCGTGGAGTATATGACATCTCAAAGATTTTAAGGCAGCACACAGCACCTGCTCTGTGCCCTTTGCCATTTACCCACTACAGATACTTATATAAAGGTGGATAATGGCCCACTTTAATAAATGCAATAGGCTCAATTTTATGAGATGTGACAAGTCACTGTAAGTTTCTTTAAAGTAATTGTAAAATAGCCTTTGCAGATGTATTAGTTATTGATAAAATTATAGCTCGTTACAAGCTTCATCATTCCTTGAAATGTAGTTCCATAATGAAGGACAATTGAGCGTAAAAAATTATATAGCTATAGAAAAAGAACCATGTAGTTGATTTCATCGGATTGATATCACATGCTGATTTGGAAGTATAGCTTGTATTTTCAGTGCTAATTTGCCAAGCGTATGATGTTACAGCAAAATTGCAGATTCAATTGGGCGATTCAAAACAAAAGCTTATGGTTACAGGACAACTCTATCCCTATCTTTATACTTGTGTAGCTAAAGCCGTAATGAACCATATGACCAGTCTTCCACTATACGCGAACGTGTGTAAATGCCGGTAATACTTCATTGAAACGGGATTAGACTAGCCATGCAAAACGTTATCGGTGATCAGATACCAATATAGATCTTTTTAGATTAGACGCATGTCTATTTTTGGCAACACGATTCCAGACACCATCCATAGTGTGTGAGGTTTCAACAGGTGGCCTCCTAATTAAATTGGACGATTGAGCACAAATTTCTGATCAACTTTCAACTCTTTCTTATAGCCTTTAACCATTGCAGTTACTATACAACTTAGAATAATGATGTGCTTTTCATTTTGGACAAAAGCACGTGGTTGATGTATCATTTCGATGGAAAAGCCTTGGACTACCAATAAATGGGAGTGTCAGTGACCAGTGACTTGTGTTTGATCATCACTTGTCTTGTCATTGCGATGGCCCTGCTCTTGTCTGGTTCTCAAACCAAAAATATTCCGTATGTGTGTATGCTTGGTTATATATGTTAGTCATGCTCATCGCGTATGATATGCTTAAGTTGTATGGCAGGACTTCCTGGTAGTTCTAATTATTGGCGACGTGAGAATGTGTGGTTGTTGTGTGAAAGAAATGACGACTACAAATAAGTGAAGTACACGGATCCTAGAGAGTATTATTCTGGTTTACGAAGAGAGTGGGCATATCGAGTAAAGGAATCGGAAGCACTACACCAAGATCTCATCGCGCTGAGAGCACCCCAACTGCATCGTCATTCACTCAGTATGCCGCGGCCTAATATTTCCAAGTGTAAAAAAGCTGTGAGGCAAATTCGTATGGAGAATAACCGGATGTTGCTGCATAGAAAACAATTTTACATGCTTCAGCTTGCCGAAGAAATGGCATAGGCTAGTGGAAGGCACCTCAGTTCTAACGAGAAAAACCCTATTTTAATCAATGATGAGTACTTATCTGATGAATATATGTCAAATGAAGAGTAATATATACCTATTCCCACTATGCGTTTTCGGTATTTCGACTATCAGTTGTGGACGTGTCATTGTAATAAGCGGACCTCACCACTGCATTTGTGTCTTATTTTCAAGCATTTGCTCATGTACTACTCTTGTGGCTACACATGGGATCACCGTTGTTACTAGGGTCTGTTATAGCACCTGTGTAGCTTCTCATCCATTCAAAACCTTATGCAGCTTGCTTTTAGCTCTGTACTGTGCTCCCCATTTTCCAACTTATGTTCACTTTACGTGAGGATTCTTGCCAATTTGTGTTACTATTGATGCCTGGGAAACCATGCTTGGAGTTTTTAAGAACCCTTTAAAATTATATTTAACAGGTTGACAGTAAACATTCTTATGTTTGTAAGACAGTTGCTGGAACAACCCATTTTTTGCACGGCAACGTATTCATCACATCATTGTTGTTTTACTAATACCGTATTTACTGATAGTTAACGTGTTCATCATATTGTTGTTCTCTTTCAATTTTTCACTCTTATAAGTGGTAGCATCAAGCGAGGATCAATTCATAAATACCGCCAAGTTATTTGCGCCCATATGATTAACAATTTGATTTGGCATTGACAAAATGCCCGTGTTTTGGTTAACAATGATCTGGCTCCCGATGTGCATCTAATATTATAGTGACTTACGTTCGCCTTGTTCTACTAATGACATAGATCACTGGAGCCTGTTGACGAGGTCCAAACAATTATTAGGAATTAAGACAACACAAACACAAAACATACCAAAATTGTCACGGCCGGTAGCTATCTTTTACAAATTTGGTGTAGAACAGTAATAGAACATGATTAACTACTAATCGATTATAAACCCCTAAGGAAAAACAAACTACTTACTCGTATCCCGCAAGGTGCTCCACTTATGCAAGGTGTGATCTGCCTAGAAGCTTGTTCACGTCACTTTTTGGGTTTTATCCATTCCTTCTTGGTGTGGACAGATCTCGCAATTAATGTGGTATTGTGCCCCGCCATTTGCGATTGAAAAGTACCCTTGGGGTGCAGAACATAAGCTCTTCCCCTATCAAACACTTTGTGTTTACTTTCTCGTATGCACATGGCAGCCCACAATACCACTTAGATTATGAGATCCGTCCATGCCAGGAGGTATTGAGTAAGTTCCAAAAGTGACGCGCTCTACCCGTTCCACGAACAAATACAAGCTTCCAGACAAATCACATTGTGCACAAGTTGAGCAACTTACAGGTTCGCTTATTTACGCTTGCGCAACAAGGTCATACACGTTCTAGGTGACACAAGTCATTTTATGCAGAAATGCAGGTACTTATGCGTGACGGTGCTTGTCAGTTTGTGCCAATGCCTAAGTCGTTTCTATGCAGCAGGTACTTATGTGTGACGGTGCTTGTCAGTTTGTTCCAATGCCTAAGTCGTTTCTGTGCAGATGCAATACCGAAAGACGTTCTTCACAGCTTCCTTTTCAAGCCTTGAGAGCATCACCTTTTGTTGACCGGCAATACGAACAAAGGGGTTCCTTGTTGTGTTAGAGCACTTCACCCTTCTAATTGAAGCAGACCTTCTCTTTGGATGGGGACGGATGCTTGAGGCTTCGACCATATCCCCTTCTGCAATAATACGGCTTCTTGTCCTCCTCGTTTTAAAGGACAGCTTTGATAAGGGTACGAGAAGGTCGGTGGCCAAAGGAGAATCCTCCATGATGTCACCACTAGGAGTCAGTGGTGAACGGTGAGGACTGGCACGTTCGGAGTGAGCAGCTACAGGAGACATTTTGGTTGCACGCAGGGAGGAGAATAATAGTAGCCACGTAGATTCAGGTTCATATTGGGCACCGTCATTCTTTGGAATGGTCGGCCTTTTTCCCCTCTTGCTTTTTCTAGTAGTGGCACAACCTGGAGCAGTCTGAATCTCATGCTCGGATGGTGATGATAGTAGCCGAGCTCAAGGTGTCGGGCCAACTTCAGGTGATGGTGGCTCCGTAGAAGCTGCAGCGCCCTTCTTTGCAAGGAGGAGCTTCTCACGTTCTGGCAATAAGGCACAATCTTCGCAAGCTTCCGTACCCACTGCAAATGACTTGAATGTAGTTGATACAAAAACATATTGATTGAAGGTGAAAAAAGGAAACCCAACAAAAGCAAATAGCTTCAGTCCATTGAGTTGCTAAGCTACGTCCTAGAATAGTAAAGGAGGTGCTAGCAGGGGCGGTGGAGACATCCGTGCCATTTTCTCCATGATTTTCCAATTCAATGTGGCTAGTTATATGGTGTGGTGTCCAAGCTGCCATATAGGGACTTTGAAGCTCTTCGATGTTGAGGATGTCGCATGGAGCTTTGTGGAAGTAAAAGAATTGCATGGGAAATGTCATCAGGGATCAGGTCAATAATAAACATAGCTCGATATTAGAATTTAAATATAGTAATGTTTGCATACCATCAATAACGCAATGCAGCCGGTGAAACAGTTTTTGGTCCTGCCTTGCTTGAAATTGGTTACACCTCGGACCAACTTATCAAGGACAAGCTGCGACCAATTGTACTGTGCGGACGTTGAAGCGAAAAATAGGGCAGGAAACAAGTCGACGGATGGCTTGTCCCTCGTGGGACAAAGAAATGTACTCAACAAAGATAGCAAGAAAGCCTGACAAAATTTCTCATTGACAACTTGTGCACTCGTGAGGTACGAGGTCAAGGCCTTTACACTCATATGAGAAAACCGATCTCGAATAGGATGCAAGACATCATCATCAATGGATGTTGGAACTCGTTTGCCCTTGCATGGAATGCCTAATACGAGTCCAACATCACTGACATTTACACGTACGGTTTCGGTCTTTCCTGTGCGCATCTTGCGCGTGTACGGGTCAAAATTTTTAACAAGGCCAAGTAGGAAACTCCTCGGCAACGTTGAAAAAATAATGAAAACCCATTGCCTCAATTGCAGAGGATTTGGTGGCATTTTCTTTTAGCCCCTCCATCAAAGCAGCAACCATCCTTGGGCTGCACCGGCTCTTGAAGATTGCATGCAATAAGTTAGTCTTGCTATCAATAAGGGCATGTGCAGTACATTTCCATATAAAATCTTTGTAAAACAATACCGTCCAATTATAATGCATGATAATGCAGGTTCCAATGTGTGATTGCTGAGTGTATAGAGAAGTCATTGTGCCTATGCAGATTTCTCCTTGACTGTTCGTGGAGTGCTTGTACAGCTTAGCAACATACTGATGTTCTTAGGTTCATGAAGTACATGGGACATTTACCCCCGGAATGAAAAATATATTTTAATTCAAGTTATGTGCTGAGTTCATGCAGGTGTGCTTTGTGGCTTAGCTGGGAATTATTATAAAAGCGCAATGGACATGCAGATCAACTTCGCATAGAGCGCAACAGTGGGAAAACTTGATGCCACTTTGGCAACATGCATTGAAAAGGAAAGAACTTAAGAGGGTATTGGGATGGGGATCAGAGAGTGTGATGGATGCGACAGATGTCGGATGACAGAACAACGAGGGACTTGTCGTGCATGACGCACTACATAATGTAATTCAGGCCGCAACCACATTTTGAAAGTCAACTTACTGGATAAATTACACAATCTAAGTGTAGCAGAAAATTTATGCACAGGTGAATGAAAAACCAAATTTGTCTACCTTATAAAAAATCTGTGAACGCTTTGCCATTGGCACATCCACTAGTAGTAGAATCGTGCAAGGCTTATTTAGGAGGCTTTCAATTATGTTTTTGTTTTCCAAATCATGTATAATGTGTATGTAATTTACTTTTCCTTTTTCTTCTGGTCTCCAATGCAGTGAAAATACAAATCCTTTCTAGCGTGCTACTTTCGGTTTCAATAAATTTTCATGTTGTCATGGCCATATATGTCTTACGTAATGTTATTTCTATTTTTTAATTTGTTTTTTGATTATCGCCAGACGAGGAATGTGCTTGGCCAATGGTAATTATGTGCATTAATTACATATCTATTCATATACAGTTGGATTTGGTTGGCATCTTCTTTGCCTTCCAAACCCCATATCTCTTTTTCTAGCAATTCTTTATTTAATTAACACACCATCATATACAAGTGTTAGCTTCCAATTGGCTCAAACAATTGATTCTCTTATTTCTCGAACACAAAAAATAATTGCTAATCATCATGAAATATAACTACCCTAGCCCATGATCTCCCTACCACCATGTTTTTAGCCACCACTTCATTACCTTCCCTGTAAACCGAAAACGTTCCATCACCATTTGGAAAGAAAGAAACCAAAAGAAATAGAGAAAAAACACACAACAAAAGAAAGAAACAAAAGCAATTACAGATAAGGTAAACTAAAACCAAGTTACTTACATGCCAGTGTGCCACTATATACTGCTTAACATTTCTCCTTTCCATTCAGTCACTTCGTGTTTGTTTGTATATATGTACTCAGATTTATGTACAAGCCTCTCAATAGAGCCTTACCATCTCATATTTGTAGAAGTGCATATGTCAATTTATAACAAAATTTCAAACATGGGCTGTTTTAGAGCATGGTGGATTACATACATATTTCTAAAAGTTGTTTCCCAAACTTTCCTGGAAAAATTTCTCATAATGGCTTTTGAAATGACACTGTAATCTTGCGTAATCCAACCAACAAGATATGAACTTGGAGACAGAATTTGAGAAGAGTTTGTGCCTGTGTTGTGGGGGTCGTGGGTAGGGTGGGTTGTGAGTAACGGTGGAGTGGGCTGTTGGGGTGGTGCTCTCGGTGGGTATTTGATTTTGTGTGTGTGTCACCTGAGAGCGATTGAGCCGGCAATCAACGTTACAAGGGCCAAATGAAACCGGGGCTAAGGGATGGGAGGTCACCGACGGGAACCAAAATATCGTCGAGCATGCCATAGTCAAATGCCCAGGTGGCACTGTTCTCTTTAGAAGGTATCATTAGCCCGGGCAGGTTGGCCATAATTGTGTGGGTAATTCTTTTCTGATGGGATTCTAGACAGGTTGTTTAGCTGGTCAGCAAACTAACGCAGTTATTATTGGGATAGTCAGGAATGCTAAAAAGGAGTGAGAGATTTGTCAAAGTTGGTGACATGTGATAGTTTGGACTGTGATAACAACCCACCAGAAGTGGCTTCGGGTGGTAGGTGCCGCCATACAAAAGAAACAAAACATGGCCTCTAATTTCTTATTGAATAGTACCTCTGTGTGCCCTGTCTGAGTGCATGACCAATGGTTTTGCAGTTGCACAACGTACGAAAGTTATGGGCTGCTTCCACTGTGTACGTAGGAGCTACGCATTGTGTGTGTGTGTGTGTGTGTGTGTGTGTGTGTGTGTTGAGTTTCTGTGCGTGAGTGGAGTGAGTAGAGGGGCAGAGGAGGGGAGGGAGGGAGGTGCTATATATGTGTTCGTACTATGTGTATATGTGACTTTTTGCGCATTTCATAATCATGTCAAGATCAATTACATTTCCTACTTTTAATTTCTTCGACTTTTCACAGATTCATATAATAGAAATCAAACATGTAAACTTTAAACCATACTCAGACAGTAATTGTATAAGAAATAAGTACGGTTTAACTAGTCAAACTAGCAGAGAAACAAGTCAAACAACGAATAAAGTCAACACTTGTAATGTCCAAAAGCTATCACGAAATGCACAACTTTCCAAATCCACCAAAGGAGACTAATCATGCATCAACATAAAATACAATCAAGCACGTTGCAATGTCACTCACCGTCTCTATCGATGACGCTAGCCCTAGCTCCTTCTACCTCTATACACACAAAAACACTACAACACCTCACGCCCTAGTGCCCAGGATAGTCCACAATTTCAGCAGTCTTGGCTTCCCTTTTTACCTCTAAAACCCATCATAATACATTCACTACGCTACCCCGTAACACCACCAACACCCACCCACTTACACACCATCAAGCACAAGCACACACCGGTCTTGCGTAAACAAGGCAACCATGGATGCCCTTGCAACCATAGCCCTCTCTTTTTCCTAAGACTACATACATACGCACACTAGGGCAGCCACCATGGCTGCCCTCACTTCACGCACAACACAAACACAATTCCACACCCAAAACACACCATACCCACATGTTGTACCAAGACTGAAACAGCCCCTCCTTCACACCATGGCTGCACCGCAGCCCACATTCTCAGCAGTCCAATTATACACGTAGAAACTCTCACAAACACATATTCCTCATGCATTCATTGTACTGCTCTCTTTCTTTGCTTTTCCTTACACATGTACAGGAAAGAATGGTCAACAGAAGAAACCTATAAACCAGAGGCATTGTGTCACGATTGGCCAATAAAGTTACAACATCGCTTCCTTGCTTTTCAATTGCAAAACCTCATTCTCACACTCACAGATTTATATTAACACACTACACACGTTACTCCAAAAATCACAGCCCCTTACTCCCTAAACAATGAATAAACCTATTATACGTAAACTTTAATGGATCATTTGCTAGACAATGAATAGACCTATTATATGTAAACTTTAATGGATCATTTGCTAACGTAATATTAATAGATCACTTAATTATGTATGCATCACAGATAATAAATTTTCATTCTTAATAATTACTCCGTTAATGCCAATGTATGGGAGCTATCATTGTTTCTTGAAAGAATAATGATAATGGCGAAGGATTGTTGACCATGGGAGGTGCCAGAGTTGGGTTGTGGTGCTGGTGATGATAGAGGTGGATCGTGGCACTGGTTACATCTCCTTTAGCAGCAATAATGTCAGTGATGATGGCGGTTGGAACCGAGGAGGCTAGGAGAGAGAAATGAGTAAGAAATACAAACCTCTTGCTACATAAGTCACTTGAAATTAAGTTTGTTTATCTTAACTATTTGACTGCGATGCACTCTGAAAAGTCACTTGAATAACTTGTTTCATGTTCGTCCATCAAATTCTAACGGCTGACAGATTTTGGGTTTGGTTATTGTAATTTACGCTTTGTCTAATGGGTCATGTGCTCGATTTGCAATCTAAGAGCTAATATACCAAAAATGATAAACCATAGGGAATTGAATGACATTTAGCCAATAAATTTATCTCAGTGTTGCAGGGTATACTAGCACTGCACCTCTTTAATGACATTTTACGCGTTGCCTCGATTAAATATAGAGAGACTGTAGAATTTTAGGAATTAAATGATTACACTTCAAATTGGAACCAATACACACCATAAGCCCCATTCTGTATCAGATAAACATTGTCAGCTAGGAGCGAGTTAGTCCAATTTGAGACAGAGTCTATCATCTCTCACCATCTTACACTCACGCTATTCATGTATGTCTTTGATCCATCATATGTCAAAGTCTTAGAGGTCCACAAGATGTTGGTATATGAGAAAAATGTAGCTCAAACACTATTTCTCTTATTTGAGCGCTACTTTTTATTAAATATATGCTACACTTCTAAGACAAGTAGTCTTGAAACTGGGGTTCAAATATTGAAAGGTAAAGCTCAGATAACTTTCTTTTGTTTATGTAAGTTTAACACACAAAATAACCAAATATACATCCCTTTCAAGCAATCACAATCAATGTTGGGGAACCGCGGTACCAGGTCATTTTATAATTTAAGCAATATTTTTTTGCCCAAGCAACTCTATAGTAATTCTTAGACAGGGAGTCATTGCCACCTCATCGATGTGGTAAGAACCAATAAAAAAAATGTCCACGTGCAGACAATGAACCCACCATTTGTGCATGGATAGAGGGATAGCATGCTTTATTCGTGGTGGTGATCAGCGCCATATGTCTTTGATCACACTGATAACGTGTTAGGGTTTCCCACATAAGACTTCTCTTGTTCAGAAGAACGCTAATCGAGAATTGTATGGAATTGTGAACATGAAAATTCCATGTTGAACTTAACTAGAAGGTTCTACTTAGACCTGGCAAACGGGTATACCCGCCGGGTACGGGTAAAACCCGATCAGGTACAGGTAAAAATGGGTCGGGTATATTTTACCCAGTTTTTTCTCGGGTAGGAATTGTGAGAACCCGTACCCTACCCTTGCGAGTAGGGTATTACCCGCGGGTAAATCATTAATTTCTGATTAATTATTTTTTTGAATAAGCAGATTTTAATCACTTGCTAATTAGACATTTTAACCTCCAACAATCAAACAATTATCTGAACATTCATTACACAAAAATCTAAACATCTTTCGATCGAAGAAAAAACAATCTGAACATTTTTCCATAGGAAAAAAAACAATCTACACAATCTGCAAGATCTACCCAACAACTATCAAGATCTACTCATCTTTCCATAAAAAAAGAACAATATGAAAAAAAAAAAACACAACAATCTGCAAGATCTACCCAACAACCACAAGGCATGGAGTGACGATCGGCGACGGTGGTGATCGATTGGTCGTGATGGGGAACAGTGGTGAGCGGCCGTTGGTGACGGGGCCACGGTGGTGGCCGATTGGTGGCGACGGGGCTAGGGGTGACCGACTTATGGCGACGAGGTGATGGAGTGACTGAAGGACTGACCGATGGCGGTAGAGATGCGGTGGATCGAGATTGACCGACGTGGCGCCGTGGGTGGTCGTGACTTTGGCAGATCTGAGAGAGAGGGGGGATCTGAGAGGGAGACTTGAGAGGAAGGGCGGCGAAAATAAGAGAAGAGGAGAGAATGAGATTTTGTAACCCTAAAAAGTCTTATATATAGGCGTATAACCGGGTAATCCCAAGTACCCGGTAACCTACCCGAATTGATCCGGATTTTACGGCTCGGTTCGAGTACGAGTTTATTTTCAATTTTCAGCGGGTTTTTTGCCCTGGTACGGGTAAACCCACGGATGTGGATAAGTTTTTGTCAGGTCTAGTTCTACTAGATGTCACCAAACTACCCTCACGTTAGAACTTTGGATTTTTGTGATACACTTCTAAGTTCTAACTATCAAGTCCTCTTAATTATGACTAATCAGAATCACTATTGTGTAGCAAGGCTAATCAACTACATTAAATATGAAGAAATAAATGCATTTTGGTTCATGATAAGTGTTGTAAAATTGTTATATTGGGTATCACGTTTTATATGTTGTATTCATTCAACAATGTTGAAGATTTGCTCATATTTTTAGCATTTCTCATGTCGATACGTCTTTTTTAGTAAGATTCTGGGACCTGAGTGGTATTTATCAGAGCTTATTAAGAAAATGAATGTTACTGCATGCAATTCGGGGATTCTGGGTAAGGAACATGTAACCCCGATTTGTACTGAATTTAGTGCTTTGTGTAATTTTCTTAAAGGCAGTACGAACTTACAACAGATAAAAAAAACACATTGTGGAGTTGGACTGTCACGAGTCATGTTATGCACAAAAAAGGCCTTGTTGATGCTAGTGTGTTTCGATTCCAAGACCTAGTTTTACATGTCTTATGATTTCTTTTGGTGAATTTATGTTCAGTTTGATATTTTGCAACCCTGTGTTATAATGCCTCATGGCTTTGTCTTGTCTAAAACGCTTCCAATCTGCTACAGTCAATATTTGAAGCTTATAAATTTAAATTCCAACAATTCAGCAGAAGGTCTAATTTGTGATAGGCAAGGCACAGGACTAAGGTTCCATCTCTTCACAAGAAGTACATGTCGATAATAGGTGATCGGGTGTTCTGCAAATGTGCTGAGAGATTGGTGGAGAAGCTCAAATGTAATGCAATCAATGGGTCTACTGTTAATATGGAAGAACAATTGACTCTAGACGTTATTGGTCTAGCAGTGTTCAACTGCAATTTTGATTCCCTTAAAACTGATACTCCTATTATTGAAGCAATTTACACTGCATTGAAAGAAGCAGAGGCCCGTTCAACTAACCTGCTTCCATATTGGAAGGCAGGTTCTGTATTCATTTTTCATTGTTATAAATGTTATTTAGTTTCTTTAGCTTCTTTGGTAACAAAGATAATGATCCTTTTTTGCAGATTCAAGTATTATGTAAAATTATCCCAAGGCAAATAAAAGTTGAACAAGCTGTTACAGTGATCAGAACAACCGCTGAAGAACTCATTGCGAAGTGCAAAGAAATTGTGGAAACTGAGGGTGAAAAGATCAACGAGGAGGACTACGTGAATGAAGCAGATCCAAGCATCCTTCGGTTCTTGCTTGCGAGCAAGGGAAGAGGTTTGAAATGTTCCTTTAATAGTTCGATATAAGATTCTATGATTTTATAATTGTCAAAGTTAAAGAGATTCTTGCTTCCGGTATCCCATCAAATGTTTGATTACATGCTAGAAAAGGGAATATTCTAGCAGTATGGAGTCCTGTTTGATTTTTCTATTGAAAGCCCAGAACAGTCTGGCCCCTTTTTTATTGAATGCCATCGTGCTCTATGTCAACACCAATTTAGTTTTTGAATTTCTACTATAGGCATAACCTGAATTGACGCATGAGTCATAGCAATGTGACGGTCAGGGGTCTGATTTTTGAAGTCTATGGGGCTAGCAACTCCACACAGATACCTCAGTTAAGGTTCAATTTCAATTTTTGGGTCCTTTTCCAATTTGAACAACAGCAGTGGAGACTTTTGTGTTTATAAAGCATTGACGGGTCCTGTTAGGCGTAGATCATGGTGGCAAACCGAGACAATTGGTTCTAACAAGAGAAAAGCTGACTTGCCTCTGGGTGAAACAAAATTTGTTGTTAGCCTAGCTTTAGGAAAATCTTTTGTGAAGTAGAGGGGGTATTCTATTGGTCAAATTGGATACTTTGCTTGATGGTATTAAGGAGATTTCTAGTACCCCTAGGATTTTAGATAGTATTATGATGCATGAAAAATTCAGTCACTTTTTGGCTAATATTTTTTAGTGTTTTTCAAATCCGTTTGAGGTTGCGATTTTCTTTTCTCAAGGGTACGGCCTAAATGTCCAACCCCCCATGCATTATGATTTTGTTTATCATTAAATCACATGCTAAGCCTATTTAACCAAAAAAAACCTATATATTATGAGCCAACCTTGGGATTACTAGTTCAATGTCTTTACCACAAAACTATTCATGCATAACAATAACTATTCATGCAAAATGGTATGAAACGAATACTTTCCTTATATGTTTTGCGTTTCGCCTTGCCTTTCTTCGGAGTTGCGTTGTACTCCTCCATATCTTTTTTGGCTTGGAGGACATACGGTAATTTCTCTTCTTCGCTTAGGTCTTTCCACATTCGTGAGGCAAGCTGTGAAACCTAAAATAAAGACATTCATTTTAGCTTGTCTATAGAGCGGTTACCAAATAAGTGAGCTAGGAAGTGCTGAAATAGTTTCAATTACCTCTATCATCGTCATGTATCGATTAGTGTGGGGCTACTACAGTCCTTGCTTTGTTTCGATGCTGAAGACATTAATCTAAACCAAGGTCAAACACTTAACATAATTACATGTCTTGCATATATACTACCTTGTAAACTTTATCAAGAACTTACAAAAATCTCATGAACGCTTGATAGGTCTCTTCCTTGTACAAGATGCCTTGCCTCGCTCCATATTTGAGCTATTGCTGAAAATAAATGGCAATCGTAAATACACTTACATACTTCACAAGCTAATATCGTACCCAGATGCTATATCCACATTATAGCATGACCTAGCAAACTTGTAAACCACCATAATCATCAAAAATTGCGAGCGGTCGAAAGCAAAGATTTTCACCAAATTTTCATAAATAGTACTCCTTCCGTCCCTAAAAAACTAATCATATTTGTTTTTTGTTCCGTCCTATAAAAATTGATCACTTTCAAATTATGAAAGATTCTGTAAGTATTTTTACATATTTACCATTTTTATACATTTTTTATTCTATTTCTCTCACCACATTTAATTCTCTACCAACTCATTTTCTCTCTTCTGGCCACCACTTTACACTTTTTTATTCTATTTCTCTCTCCACATTTATTACCCTACCAACTAATTTTCTCTCTCATGGCTCACTCTCTTTCCCCTCTCTCTAAAGGGTAAAAGGAAAAAAAATATACAATACATAACCTAAATCCTTAATATGCGTGCAAAATAAAAGTGATCACTCTTTTAGGGATGGAGGGAGTACCAAATATAAACAACAGCACTTTATCGTAACAAATCCCATTAAATCGAAATACAAATCAAAACAATTATCTTGGCCAAAATCATTAATCCCCGACCATCTAAAAAGATCTTTGTTGCTTAATATGTTGTTAGAACATTCATCCAACGAGGCAATACTGCATAGAGCTAAAATTTGACCAAAAGCCAAGAGAAAATAACAACCAGAAATTCAAAATTTCAGCAGTTACAACTGCATGCAAGCCCGTTTTGTTTCTCACCGAACCAATTGCATGCATGCCAAAGTATGGAATGTCATGATTTTGTCAAAAAACTCTCGATCATAAAAACAGAAAATAAACAAGGTCGCTTAGATTAAACTTGATCAACCTCCTAATTGTAAAATGTAAGAAGAGGGGGGGTACCTTTACACTGGCGCGCACAAACGTCGAGCTTCGGACTGCGATCTTCAGTGTCTCTACAGTGACATGCATGAAACGCTTCGGAATTTTGTTGTTACGGAAGTTGTTACTGCAGCAGGGGTAAGGGAAGTCTGACCACGTAATGGTGTTTGGGGGTGAGGGGTTGGGCGAAGGGGATGGAGGACCGTGCGGGTGGGTGTCGGTGATGTGTGCGTGGAGGAGACAGCCGTGTGCTTGGAAGACGAGAGACAGAGTTGTGTACGTGTTCGTGGAGGTAGTGTGTTGTGGTTTGGGAAAAGGTGCCGATTTAGAGGGAAATAAAAGGGGGTAGGTTATCCGCAGCAGGGTGAGGGGAGGGTGGGCTGGATACTACCGCAGGGGTGGGGAGTTGGGGTGGGGTTGGAAGAATTTTGGAGGGAATGGGTCAGTCGAGATTGGGGGAGAACTGGGAAAAGGGAATCTGATGTGGGTCAACGTGGGGAGGGGTAATTTGGGGATGGGAAAATATGGGTTTTAAACAAAACCCATTTTTTTTCCAAGCCACCCCACTTTTCAGAGATTTTTAAGATTGGCCCTCCTTTTTCACAATTTCACCAAAAAAAAACACTCATCCACAGATATTTAACCCCAATTCCCACTTTTTTATAATTTTCCCTTCTTTTTAGTTAGGTGGCCATGTTGCTCTCCCTGGGTAACACAGCATCACATCTTATGCCGCCGCCTCTAAAACTCCTTGTTTTTAACTACATTAACCAGAGAATGCCCTGATGAAAATGCCCAGATGCCGAGTCCATTGTTCAGTCTATAGTTGAAGGCAGCCCTCGTAACGACCCTCTGCACACTTGCTTTCTTGTGTCGCTATTATCGCATTGGCAACATGGCGACGCTTCAGCATTGATATACATGACTTTAGATTTGTAAAACTCATGTTGTTGTGCACATATTTGAAGATGAAAATGGTCATTGAATGTTGGAGGAGACTAGTGGAACACCTTTTCAACATCCAACGAGGGAGCGAGATGGTCGTGTTTCTAGTGCACCACTTACCGCAGGACATGGCAGGTGTTAATGACTGAGTTGAGGTACTAAAAGTTCAACTTCATGAACAAGGGACTATCAGAAAAGGAATATGTTCGTATAACTTTTCATCAGTTTTAGTATCTTGGAGGCAAGAAAAATAACAGGGAAGTTCTTTGGGAAAATTAGGTGTTGATGGGTTTTGGGGTAAAAAGTTTGTAGAAGGTGGGTACCATTTGAAAATTTGTGAAAAAGTGGGGTTTCTTTCTAAAATTTCTGAACAAGGGAATAAGTTAAAAAAAATGGGTTTTTTTTTAATCAATTGTTTTGCTTTTCCCAAATTACCCCTCCCCTATCCTGTTTGACCTTCATGATTTGGTCGCCCCTTCCCCCAAGGCCTGAGACCTTCCCCCAACCCTTCCTCTCCCCTTCGCACCCTCACCCTGCCCCTACCCACCCACCCATCAACTCGCCCAAGTCTTGCATCAAATTTCCTCTACATTGTGGATTGATTTGTGGATGAAATTGAGGATTAGGTGAGAGGTTTCTGGAGATTGAAGAAGGGCGCCAACTGTTTGATGAAATGCCACGGAGAATTTTTAGATTTTCGGATATGGTGGTCGTGTACAAGTCTTACTCTACAAAAAAAACAAGTAATTAGATGCAAATATTGTGGTCCGTTTGTATCAATATTTAACTACTCTGCAAAAAAGCAAGAGTTTTCAGATTTTCCCTAGATCTAGACATTGAGGATTGATTTGTTGGATGAAATTAAAGATTAGGCGAGGGGATTTGTGAAGGTTGAAGAAGGCGGAGGGGATTTGTGAAGGGGTGAGAGCGGGCACCAACTGTTTGATGAAATGCCACTGAGAAGATTTGGTGGGTGATTTGTATTGTCGTGAAACAAGTCTTACTCTGCGAAAAAAAAACCAGTAATTAGATGCAACTGTATTCATCTGTTTGTATAAATATTCAACTACTCTGCAAAATAGCAAGTAGTGTTTTCTTTTTATTATTTGAATATCTCAAAGTGCATTAGTGAAGTTGATCAATTTACTTTAAGATAACCTTGTATACATATCATGGGCTGTTTTAGACACTAACATTTACGATCCCTTTTCCTGTAATTTTTCTCTCACTATTGGATGAGTGTCACATGGTCATAATGCAGAACTTTAGAATGGAGGGACAGCCTTTATATTTCTGCATTTTGGCTGAAATCCGAATAGTCACTTTGTGGCATTTGTAAAGTGGTTAAGACAGGAACTTGTTAGCAACTGCAATCGGCCACCACAGACAGCAGTGTCGAGTTTATTACTGCCCCATTGGGGGATTTCAAAACGAGGTAGGGTGCTTAGAATGAATCATATTCCTGGTCCTTCATCGTCCCTACTGTTTGAAGTCATCTTTGAGAGAAGGAGATCCATAAACCGTTCGTAATTACCAAACACTAAACATAGAGATTGGCAAGTCCAGCCCAAAAAACTTGTAATACTAGAGTCTTTCAAGCCGTAAGCTCATTCAGCTGGATAAAGCCGTTGTTTTGGTAGTAGAAGTTTTGAAGTTCGAAGTTCAGTTCTAGTATCATCTCCTACACAGTCCATTTGCTACCAAGTATTGCCAACCAAACTTGCAGATTTCCTTTAATAGTAAACCAAATTTAATAGAACTGATCATGAGAAAGAAAACATTAGCCAACCAACTGCAACTATTATCGATTAACCATGAAAAAGTCTGTAGCATGTTAGTAGAATTATAGCAATTTGTTGGTCCCATCCTTTTTTTTAAAAAAAATATTGCTTTCAAGCCTTTACAGCTTCCTTAAGTTGAGCCTTCAACTTTCTTCTACTCCAGACAAGGCACCTCCTGCATGATGTGAGACGGTGACAAGGGAAAGGCAAAAAACCATTTAGTGTTATTAAAAGTCCAAACATGTAGCAAAATGATAGCACAGGATGCCTGCAACTGGATATTGCAACGAATAGCAAAACTAACAGACTACACACGTAGAATGGTCTCACCCAATGAACTCGCTTTTGAGTATAGAATATTCAACCACTCCATATGTTGCAGCTAAAAACTGGATCAGGAACCACACCAGAAATCAGGCCTGCAAAAGAGAACATGGAGTGACCGCCGAGTGGGGTTCCGGCGGGGGAACGCTCCGATGCTTAAGTCAGAGATGGCTAACAATGTAAAACTCTGAGAAGCAATAAAGACACAGTGTGTATGTGTGTGAGCTTGTTTTTACCTGAGGGGGCTAGACCCGTTTATATAGTGGTAGAAAGAGGAATCCTAGTAGGACTAGGCTTTGACCAACTCTAATTAGAATCTAATTAAGATCCTAGAGGATCTCATATCAATCTTAGCTAATAGAGTCAGAGCCTCTTTAGGATTCTGCTCGGAGATTGACATGGTAAATGCCATATCAGTAATGAACCAGTACGGCTTACGTGTCATTACCGCCACGTGTCGCCCGTAGAATGGAGGGATATTTTTAGCTATATCACCATATAAAAATCCCCTCGCCTAATCCTTAATTTCATCCAACAAATCAATCCTCAATGTCTAGATCTAGGGAAAATCTGAAAACTCTTGCTTTTTTGCAGAGTAGTTGAATATTGATACAAACAGACCAAAATATTTGCATCTAATTACTTGTTTTTTTTTGCAAAATAAGACTTGTATACAACCACCATATTCGAAAATCTGAAAATTCTCAGTGGCATTTCATCAAACAGTTGGCGCCCCTCTTCAATCTCCGAAAATCCTCTCACCTGATCCTCAATTTCATCCAACAAAATCATCCACAACGTAAAGGAAATTTGATGCAGGACTTGGGCGAGTTGGTGGGTGAGTAAGTAGGGGCGGGGTGGGAAGGGGAGAGGAGGGGGTGGGGGAAGATCTCAGGCCTTGGGGGAAGGGGGGGCGACCAAGCCATGAAGGTCAAAAAGGATGGGGGGAGGGGTAATTTGGGAATAGCAAAACAATTGATTTAAAAAAAAAAAAAAAAAACCATTTTTTAAACTTATTCCCTTGTTCAGAAATTTTAGAAAAAAGCCCAACTTTTTCCCAATTTTTCAAATGAAACCCACCTTCTACAAACTTTTTACCCCAAAACCCATGAAAACCTAATTTTCCTAAGTTCTTTTGGAGAAGATTCCAATGGTTGGAGTTGGATTATGATGCATTTCATATGATGTTTTCAGGTGCTCATACCATTGGCACCTCTTCATGCTCCAACCTGCATGAAAGGTTGTACAACCTAACAAGAATAGATGATGCTGATCCCGCACCAACTCTTGGCATCTGATGCTAGGTAGTAAGATCCTAAGTAGTATTAATCTCAAGTATCGCTTGGAAAAGATTTCACGACATCAAATTGGATTCAATCTAACCATTGATATCGTGAAATCTTTCTCAAACGATGCTCCAGATACAATACTCGATGAAGATCCTATGTAGGAACTGACCACTTCCGGACATCAATGACTCAGCTTGAAATGTCACTAGTGAGGTGTAGCTATAAATTTGTATGCATGATCATTTCATTGCACAATTTGCTTCGTCCTGCATGCACATTTAATAGGGGACGAGTGATATCCCTAGAGTTGCCATGTCCTTTAAGCTTTACTAATAGAGCAACTCCTTTCAGTAAGCTACAAAAGCTCTATGACAAAGTCTGAACAGTATTTTATATACTTTCCAATGGCAAAAATAAGGTGCTGCTACTAATAAAAAACTCAGAAAGTGCAAGAGATCATGTAACTTGAGGTTGTACAGCTACTAACAACTACTAAACTAATAAAGAATATAAGAGACACGGACTCCAATTTTGTGTATAGTTATTTCAACTATATCTGCATTTCCTGGAACTCATTCATTGCATTTGTGGCAGCATATAAAACTGACTTAGATAGGGCTAGGTGCAGAAGATGCAACATATAAAGCTAGAAAGGGCATCCCTGTTTAGTGTGCTAAAGAAATCACTCAAGTATATTGCACCTCTTAGCACTCTTTACGATATCATTCTTTGCATTTTGAAAGTTTGAAACTATTCAAATCTCGGAATGCAACCTTACTAAACGCAAGGAATCAAAGGGTGTGTTCAGCCGCCACTCACGCTGCTTTTTGCTGAGAGGCCTTCCTTTCCCAGCCTTTTCTCTATTGATTCTTACATCTGCTATACCCCAAGTACAACAGCCTGTTTCCAAATCGAAGGACACAAGCCTGAAAATGCCATCACCTTCAGAGGACGAAGCAGTGTCTGACACCTCACTAACATACTTCACATACATAGGCCGCTCCTTGAACCGATCAAGATCTTGTGGAATCCGAACAACCCTTTCAACTCCAGGTGAAGACACCTGAATTACAAATGCATTTGTTCAGATGCAGAAGCTAGTAGAGATCTTATGATTTCTATTCACACAATATGGATATCAAGTTTCATACTGCAATAAACAGATTGCTAAAAGTCTAACACAACTAGAAAATCGCTCTTTAAAGCTGTATCTTTTCACGTATTCGTTAAGGAAATGAAGTGTAATTGCATCGGTGCAGTTAGATTCTATTCAGTAGAGAATAAGGGACAATCTCCCAAACTTAAGAAACTGCATCAACCAAAATAAAGAAAGGTTAGCGAATATATTATATGTAAAAGTTGAAGAAAGTCTGTACCTCCAGGGATATGTTTTCAGGAATAGATCTAGCAACCTCAGCTTCATCAAGCCGGGCTCTATAGGTTGCTGAGAAAGCTCCAATATCTACAATACTCGGAGAACCAGACCTGTAGTAGTCATTGCATCAAAGCCCTAGAAACTTCTTTAAACACATGATGATGTTCGAGCAATCTCAGCATGTATCTAGAAGTAATAGTAACTTATCACAGTACTGCAATTTGAAATAAAGTTTCTTTCTTCTTTTGTTTTCTCTCTCTTTTTGGGTTCGAAAGGCGTGTTTGGGGTGCTGGGGGGATTCTCAAAGGGAAAGCTAACCACCACTTCCAGGGGTAAATTGATGCCGTCGAAATAAACTTTGCAAGCTTCTAATGTAGAGTGAATTTAGTGTACAAATTCCACTATTGGATCTCTACATTTTTTTACCAGAAAATCTCTCTACCTGGCCCCAAGTTATATCAGTATACATTCTTGTGGGGATCGAACATGCAGAGCGAAGATACCAAACACCACTAGATGAATAAATCAAACCAATCAAACAAGAACCAAGCACAAGACTGTGGTTCTATTAAGTTTAGCACATGAACAGCTAGAGATGCTTTTCTGCCACTAAAAGCTAGCTTAGTCACAGCATTAGAGGTTCATCTGAGATTAGATTATTCCACACAAAAGAAGAGATATTGACATTCAAACTGTTCACTAGTATGGAGCCTTCTATTTCAATTAAATAAGGATCTTTATGACAATAATCACAATCAAAACAATGTATGCTAAAACGAAAACTAAAAGAACAATCACGTCATCCCTAGAGCATGAGATCAACGAAATTCAAGTTCAACAGATTTAGCTTTCATACTCAAGCTTGGAAATCCTTCCATATAGATATAGGAACTGGAGATGCAACGTATAATCAAGTACCCAGTTTCCAAGACGCTATATACGAGAGATGCTCCTCCACTTACATCAGGGGCAGTGGAAAATCAACAGGCAAGGATCAGGGGTCAAAACAGTATATTAACATTGAAGAAAAGACAAAACAAATTTTGTTCATAGGGCTCCATATACGATATAACACGCATTCTTCTATAATGAGGCTTCAATATGCGAATAGTTTCTTTGAAAACCATTAGTTATAAGGAAAGAAGACATCCATCATCTTCGGAAAGAGATTCGAGAAGAGAAGTCTGTTTGCTGCTCAAGCTAATAAAGCCAAGTTCCACTAATAATACAAGGTAGCTAGAGTTGCTTACTTATTCGAAAGTTTCTCAATGCGCACACGTATAGTGGAATTTGATAAGGTCTTAAACGCATATAACCCCAAGTCTCCGAATGATAGAGCAACTTGTTCAGCAATTGCTAAAGCTTCTTTATCCCATGATGTCCCAGCAAGAGAAATACCACCTCCTCCACCTCCATCCCCGGCCTTCAGAAAATATGATACCGTTAAGGCAAATGTTGTGTACCAATTTCTCATATTTGTGATGAAGAAAAAACGAAAACCAAAGAATACCAACATATTCAGCATTAAAAAACTCTTAGCATTAAGGACTTACATAGAGTTCTTCTGTCAAGTCCTCATATTCAAAATAATCATCATCATCTGCCAGTTCCTCTATCCAATTAAGACATTCAAAAATAAATGGAAAATTAGATGAAACATTTGGTTGAACTTGGTATTACATAAACAAAGTCCAAAACGTGACATTTTCCAGAATCTAGTGAAAAAGTTTGACATATAAACACAAAATAGTGCAATGACCCATATCATAATCATAATAAACCATCCACTATAGAATCTTCATAATTTGCAGTCTCTTCTTCTGTAAGGAAAACACATCTCATTCTGAAAGTGCATCCACAGTTTTGGTGAAATTGCTGGAGTCCTTCAAGCATTCCTCTTTTTTCTTATGATCACATAATTCATGTCTGACATTGCCATGGATTTATGTTCTGCATCCTTGTCAATAATTTATAGTCCAAAGTACTACTAGACCGAAAAAGATGAGCATCCTGCAATCCAACTTCTTGTAGATTCTAATCCTGAAACCAATAAGGGGGACTGATCACCTATATTTCTTTTCGTTTATTACTTCAAGACAGGTAAACAATATATTCAAGAAACCACCACCATGTACACATGTGACATAAACAAGTAACTGATACACCTGAACTCATCCAACGATATCTGAACAAAAAGAGACAACAAAAACAAAAGACCCTAAACAATCGTATCTAACGGAGAAGAAATCAAGCAAGCTCAAGTTATTTCAAGCTATATGCACCATAGAAAAGCATGATGCCATTGTTCCCTGCCCCTCCTCCTATACAAGGAACAAATAAATCCGACTTCAACATAGACCAAGTAATATCACTATGCATAAACAACAAACTCCAATGGACTACCCCTCCTCCTTGATCATAAACCATAAGCTGACACAAAATTTAGCTTGTCTTCTTTAATTTTTCTGCCTTGGGTAAAACTATGTTACATGGACTCTTCAAAATGCGTGAAGTACCCGTATCGGACACTCGACACTTGGACATGGGTATGAGATATGTGTCCAACGCATATAGGATATGCAACCAAGAACACGATCTTAAAGTGTTTCTTTTAGATCGTTATTGCTTTGAGATGAGATAACATTCAATTAAAACACAATGCGTTCACAAGAAAACACCATTTTACCTAAGCATTAACTAAAATATAGTAACAGACCCGAGTCTTGGGTTTTGAAAATTAGACGAATCCGACACTTGGACACGTATCCGACTCAGACACTCATTCCGAGTCCATGTAACAAAGGGTAAAAAGACTAGTTTCTTCAGTCTTTGATTTCAGATTAGATCTCCGTGGTAACGAAGCCACCCGTCTAGAGAACAACACTAAAACAAAAAAAACATTAGTCTATCTCGCACACCATTCCACAACACCATGTCCACAATTTTACCACGACATACAATGCATAAATTTGTTTCAAGACAACGAGTGATTCATCTCTCAACCATGAGGTCTCATGTTCATGGTAAAATTTATGCAAACAGGACTTGACCCCTGAAAGGAGACATGGAGGCTATTGTACCCACCTCGCTGGTGGTGATACCAAGATTGATGACTAGGTTATTGTAGCCAAAAAGTTACATTTTAATGTCAAAAGGTTCAATTTTGAGATGGACAAAGCCTTACGGACTTAAAATTTCTCAAGGTTTACCTGGAAAACATATAGGTATTAGTTCTCGTCCAAAACATAATTCATAGCACAAGGTGGGCAAGTGCCCACCATACTCTATTAGTGGCCTCACCGCTATACTCCGCCTCAAGCAACGTAATACAGATAATCATAGACCAACCATCACAAACCTTTGCAATAAATCTAAACTTCAAGGATTAAGGGTTGGATGCGTTGTTAAATATCACAAAATTCCCTCCCCCTTCCCCATCCATAACCCCCCCCCCCACCCCCAACCACACAACACATCCCCAATATTTCGCTGTTTTTCCTCTGAAGGAGAGGACTAGAATATTCAGAAATTTTGAGAGCAGCCAAAGATCAACCCCTTATGTCAATAATGGCAGATGGAAATGGATAAAAGGAACTTTAAAAGTAAATACTAGCACGAGGATATATAAAAGACTAACAAGGTGGTGAATAAAACATTGTTTCCGGAAGAATGAAGAAGGTCCACAAATTCACAAAACTCAATAGACAAACAAGTATGATATTATACAATACCTTCAAAGGCAAACATCAGCTCCTCACACTAAAACTGAGGCAGCCACTTACCAAGAAAAGCAATGTTCAACTTAACCAAACCCTAGTGTTCTTAGCCTCCTCCTAAATAACATACCACACCCATCAAAACTCTATTTGAGAATTGGCTCCAGCAAATCTTCTCAGAGAAATTCCCTCTAGCTTAAAGGCAAAGAACACCAATTACATGCATTTTGACCAAGTATTAGACAAGGCTGGGAAAGACATCAACTATTAGAGGAAAACCAAATTTTAGCGCTCCTTTCAACTCAAAACTTGAGTGACTAACACATTCGTAAACAAAAGCTTAAAACACATTAGCGGTTCATGACATCAATACTTGTTGACCTGGATTACATTGAGAACGACTCCAAATCTCATTCGAGATGTTGGTGTGGTTCTCTTTTTACTCTTTGGTGCACCATAAAATCTCACAGAATGCAGGACTTCGTCCATCAAGGTCAATGAGTTCTTGGCATAGACATGGCTACTAATCCAGCTGATTTGCTAGACCCCTTTCCCTACATAAGCCTAGAATGGTGACTCGTTGTTTGGATCCTTTCTAGTTGATTGTCAATCTCCGTGCAGCTTAATTAAGAATGGCTCTAAGTCTCCCTATACCCAATCCACCCCCATCTTATTTCTGCAATAGGGTAGGGTTATGTCACACAGAGAGTTTTCTAACTTTTCTATGATCTAGTATAATAAATCCCTGCAAGAGAGCTCTGATTCTAGAAATCCAGCTTGGTTCCATTATTTCCAATTCTGCCAAAGCTTTCAGAGCCATTTGGGAATGGTTGATTGCAAAACTAGAGCACACTGAGGCTATAAAGACCGACCCCCCCCCCCCCCCCCCCCCAAACCGCTTCTTTTTTCTGCAAAGAACCCTTTCATTGGAATCACAGAAGCTATCCGATGTTTGCCCAATTAATCTATGATCTCAGAGATATTACAAATGTATGTAGAGCAATGATGCAAAGCAAAAAAAAAAAACTGTAGGAAAATCAACTTGAACTGATTATTTCTTTTAGCTAATAGCGAAAACGAAATCTTGTTATAGACAAAAGATTGGGAGATTACCATCTTCAAATTCGTCAAAAATAAGTTGATCATCTTCATCATCATCTTCTATTGAAACTTCTTCAACAATGGATGGCTTGACAACTACTGGTTGTCCAAGTTGTGGGTTTTTCTTCTTGGCGCTAACTTGGCAGGAGGACCTATTCGGGATATAGAGAATTGGGTAGGAGCAAATTTGGTATGACAAGTAACGGGTTTGGCGGCATAGCCTGCAGAAGCTATTGTTCTTGGCAATTGGTAGTGATACTGGAGACAGTGATAATGCTCTCGGACAGCAAGTTGCGTTTATATCCATTTCTTAGGGCAAAATAGTGTTTTCTGTTCAAACTGTTTGTTCAAATGCTGGATTTATTTTCTTTGGCCCAAGACCTGAGAAGCTTTATATATTAAAGAGAATATTACTATCGAGTAATTTCACATGTCCCACAGCAAAAAGATCTTTGAGCAAAAGCACATTTTCTATTTTTATTTTTTTTTGAATGAGATAAAAACTCTACGAGGTATATTCATAAGATAACATACAAAAACATCTGTCTCAAACCACGCATATAGACAGACAACAACATCAACATCTTGAAAAACATAAATCTCCCTAGCCATGCCAAAAAACCCTAAATTTACCTGCCCTAGGGGGCTCGGTAAACTCAAGCCTCAACTCGAGGTCGCAAAATAGCCTGATCCAATGGAGCAGCCTAATCCATGTACACCGTCGTGGGACTCCAACATGCAAAACAAGCTAGTCTTCGAGCAGCAACCACCAACCTACAGTATAGGTCAAAAAAGGCTGGGGAGCTGGTGGTAGATAGATCAACCTTCCCTGATAACTGGCGACAATGGTTGCTGACCAGTAGTTGCCCGTTGTCGTTTGTGAGATGTTCCAAGCTCCAAGGTATCCAGATTCAGCCGCTTCCGAGAACTTATAAATGTAGAATGAGGAGCAAGAGCCCACAGAAGCTAAAACTGTACCCGCCTAGGACTGTAAATGAACCGAGCCGTTCACGAACTGCTAGTGGTTCGTTCTCCATAAAACTCGTTCACGTTCGTTCGTCTGTCTAATATATGAACAGAATAAGAACAAGTTTTTATAGCTCGTTTAATAAACGAGTCGAACATGAACACTCCAAAATATTCACAAACGTGTTCGCGAATAGCTCATCTAAATAATTAATTAATTATAATATATTTAAATAAATCATATTTACATAAATCATATAAATCTAAATCTATAGGCCCTAATTCAATTAGCCCAAAACTCTAAGTCCACTTATTAACAAGGAGCCTGTGGGATTATATATCAAAGCATTAAGTTCAATTCCTAAATGGCCCAGTCTATGAAGCTCAACATCTCAAAAAGCCCTAACTATATAAACTAAAACCTAAACCTAAACACTCACAATAACAAACAGTCGTACTTGATGTCCCAACAGCCGCACTTGCTGTCTTGTCGCCTCTCTCGTCTCAAACATACACTCCCCTCACAGATCGACCGAAGAAGTGTGGGATCAGTGATAATTTTTTATCAGAGTGCATTGGGTGACTAGATAGTGAGGAAATTTTACAGAGAGGAAAGTGATTGGATGATTTTTGGGGATTTTTGTTGAGTGATGTTGTGTTAAGTGACAGCAAATTGCAAATCGGCAAATTGGTTGCGTTGGGTGAGGGCAGATCGCACATAGCACCTCTCTCCTTCACAGATCGGCAGATTGCATATCTCTCTCTCTCTCTCTCTTCGCACACAGGCATCACGGCTTCGATGCTATCATCTTCTGTCTTCAATGTCAACATCTCCCCGTCACCTGAATCTGCTTCAACAGGAATAGAAACTCCTATCGATAGTTATAGAAGGGTTGCTGACCACTGGGAGCAAAGCTGAAAATCTAATGGCTCAACCTCGAATACTTGGAGAGGGAGCTGAATCACAAGACCTCTTTTTCATTGTTTTTTTTATTCTGCATCCCTCCTTGTATCTTCTGTATTTTGATTTTGATTTATTATAGCTTGATTACTTGAAGGATTTGAGATTTTCGATCCAATTTAGGGATTTGGTTAGAAACTGAACACAAATACGAGCCGGGTTTGTGAACTCGTGTTTGGCTCGTATTGTTAAATGAGTAAAACGAGCCGAGCCCAAATTTCATAGTCACGAACTCAAGCCGAGTTCGAACATTGATATTTTGACTCTAAACAAACTCGAAACGAGTTTGAACATAATGAAAGTTAAATGAACCGAGCTCGAACACATCTATGTTCGGCTCAAATTCGGTTCGTATACAGCCTTACCTGCCTGTAGTACCAAAGTATCGAAATCAAAAGAGATCGAGATAATCGAGGCATATGCAGTAGTCGACGAGCTAGCCTCATTCTCCGACGGATCCGACTCCTCTGTAGTGTTGCACGATGGACATGAATCGTACTGAGCTCGGCAGAGAACTAGGGGCAACCATATAAAACGCATGACTACTAGCCTGAATGGGTCCACTAGAACCCTCCATTATCATCAGCCCATCCACTAGCGGAATTGGTGAGACTAATGAGTCCCCTTCAGTAACAACACACCCAAGATTCTACCTCTCATGAGGCTGCCTGCCCGGCCCGGCCCAATGCCTAAAGAATCCAGAACTAAAGGCTGATCCACGCCCTTATGACCAACTGAAGTGGCCGGTCCACTCACAGGCCCACTATTATGATCTGAACTAATAGCACATCTTTAAATGCTTTGAACTGCTCAAACGAAATAACGTTTGTAACAAGTACATTAGCTTCTGAAAATGAGTTTGCGGGTCTCAAAGGCAACATTAAATCACACTGTTTGAAACTCTACCTTTGTTACTAAGTTATCATAAATATGTCAAGTACTCATTTAACTTAACATAACGGATACTCTTCTGGATTGGCATTGTACTTTGGATGCAATAAATCATACGGTACTTTTTGTTAAACATACGACTTTATGAGGTTTTCGTGTAGAGGTGGTAATGGACAGGTTAGGTTGGAGGACTGCGGGTAAAAAAAAGGGTGTTACCCATATCTGACCCAAGAAGACCTGCATTGATATGGGTCGGGTCTGAAATGAGTCAAACGTTAAAATTCAACCTCACCCAGACAAGAATATTTTTCTTTGTTTAAGAGAAACTAAAAGCAAATGGTCCAAACATATGACAACTGCAATTATCTCTTTGATCAAGAGTTAGTAAAAGCCATGATAGAATGGTGATGATAATGTCGGAGAGAATACAGCGGAGTGTGCCAAGAAAAGGGTGGCGGAAATGTTAGGTTGTTTGTCTTAACGACGGCGTCTTCTAGGAGTGGTGGTGGTTATGTGGGCTTGGGGTGTGGCGGCTGCGAATGGAGGGTGGGGTGCTGAAGAAGGGGTGGGGAAAAAGAAACAAAGAAAAATACAAGAGAGAAAAACAAATTAAACAGGATATATAGTACTAACATGTAATAAGGGTAAAATATTCATTTTGTTTGATACTCTTAATTAACTGTATAAAAAACGTTTGGAGTTACTTGCTGAGGAAACATAAAATCAAGCCTTCTACGTGTCAAATTAAATAATCAAGTGTTGATATCAAAGTTTCGTACAGTTTTGAGATTCTAAAGTATATTTTAACCCATTAAACTTTTATATTAACCCGTTTGAACTCGTGGATCAACTGTCAAGTCACCCTACCTATTCTGACCTTTGTTGACATGAGCAACGTGCTCAACCCTCAAAGAGACGGATTGGGTTGGGTTTAACCCGCAGTAGCAAAAAACTAGCCAATCAAGTTGGGTCCTATAAATTGGGAGAATTTTTGCTGCTCTATTACTTCAATGCCACGCCCTTTACGACTAAAAAGAGCTTAACAATATGCCAGGAAAGATTTAATTTTTCTTTTATGTAAATTTTGCCCCTCAAACTTCAAGAATTCGCATCTCATGCAAAAAAATGACTCAGTATACATTGATTTTTCCCCTTTAGTAGGTTGGGAATAAAAGTCGAGCTACAATGACTTGTCTTCTCACCTTTATGGTGGATTCCTTTTGATCTATCCTCATGCCTGTCTTCACAGTTTTCACCCACCTTTCCAATATACCTGAACTTTTATCAGAGTCTCTTTTTTTTCTAGCAAGTTTGTTTTTTATCGAATAACTACCTTCCCTGTCTAGATGCCTCTGATATAAACAAAATCACCTTTCCACCTACACTCACGATTACCTTTATACCCTCTATCTTGATTCCCTCTTACAAGCTGCACTTGTCCCTCGTGCACTTACTATACTTGTACTTTGTGGACCACCAACCCTCTATGTATTTATTCATGTTTGGTGGAACATGGCCGATCCATTCCATCATGATGGCAACCTTGTTGCTGCAGAAAATCTAGATTTACGTACGGTCATGCTGCCACTAAACCCTACCCTTGTCCATAATATACGGATCGATAAGTACAAAGTGTTGATTGGCAAGTTTATTGATTCTCATACCTTCTCTGAAAAGAAAATTCAGAATAGGGTAAACCACTGTTGGTTTCTACAAGGCCTGTTCATATCCAAAAATTACCACAAGTCTTCTTGTTTACTTTTTAAACCTCATCAGATGCTTTACTGGTATGCAACAATGGACTGTGGAACTTTTTTGGTGCTTTACTCCTACAACCTGGATTCCACATGTCATTTATTCAGCTCTGAAGTTCCCCACAGCTGATCTATGGATGCAAGTTAACAACATCCCAAGTGATTGCTATATCTAATCTCTTGCTAAAATGATTGGAGCGGCGACAGGCACAGTCCTTGATATCTATTGGTCAGAAAAGCATATGACTAACATAGACTATTTCCGCATCAAGATTAGAGTACTGGTTGATCTTCCTCTTCTACCATCAGTGTTCATCACCTTACTGGATGGAGTAGGTTGGGTGATGATGAGATGTAGCTACAAAAGGGTTTTTATTGCATGCCACCGATGTGGCCAAAGTGGGCATGACAACACAAATTGCCATGTCTCTCTCCCGAAGGTGGTGGAATTGCTGTCACGATGCACCGCTGCTCTCCCGAGTCTAAATATCTATCCAAATTAGTTTCTTCTGAAACAAACAATGTTTTCTCATCCCTTTCGTGCTCTACCAAATTCAGATTAGAACATATCTTCACGAATTTCAATTTCTATGGATTCTAAGGGCACGCATCTCACTCTTCTCTCCGATGCTTTCTCTCTGGCACTCTCTAATAGGTCAAGTGAAGAAATGGCTTTTGTCACAGCCTCCCAATCCTTTGCCTTTGATGATGCAAACGAGGATGATGATGCCAGGGTAGACGACCAGTTCCCAGAGGAGGAGCAGTATGGTATTGTGGCTAGAAATGATGAAATAAATGGTGTTCTCAGCCTATCTTGGTTGCACCTAAGTGCCCACTAGGGATCCCGTTTTGCCTGACACGTCACCATAGTCAACGCTCAATTCTTCAAGGCACTACAGAAAAATTTGGTGTGCCTTCCCCCTTGAGGGGGTCGGCCACCTTCCTCTTATGAGGGGTCAGCCACCCTCTTCTTGGGGGGGCCGGCCACCATCCCCTTTAAAGGGTCGGCCACCTTTCCCTCCAAAGGTTCAGCCTTGTTCCTTTGCACTCATTCAAGCACCATATCCTCCGCCATCATGTGCACACCGACTCCACGACACTCGTCACCTGTGCGCCGACTCTGCGACCCCCGTCGCCCGTGCCTACGGGCCGACTTCGCGACCCCTTGCTCGGACCCACTCTTCGGAGTGTGCAGTATGCTGCAAGGATAGGCGACTCCGGAACACTATCTTCGCCAGGGAGCTCTAAGTGCTCCGACATGAAGACTCATATTTTGCCAAGTAGACGGCTCTTTTGGGATGCTACCTTGATGCCCTTCGAGTACTCCGGCACGAGGACTCACCCGCGGGGATAGGCAACTCCTCCGGGACACTATTTTTGTTAGGGAGCTTTTCAACTCCCCTTTCGCCAAGTAGACAGCTCTTTCGGGATGCTACCTGGCCCGTTAGATAGACGGCTCTTTCGGAATGCTACCTTGATCCGCTCTGAGTGCTCCAGCACAAGGCTCACCTATAGGGATAGGCAACTCCTCCGGGACACTATCTCGACCAGGGAGCTTTACAACTCCTTTTTTGCCAGGTAAACAGCTCCTCCAAGATGCAACCTTGGCCCGTCATGTAGATAACTCCTCCGGGATGCTACCTTAATGCACTTCAAGTGCTCCGGCATAAGGATTCACCCACAGGAATAGGAGACTCCTCCGAGACACTATCTCCACTAGGCAGCTTTTCAACTCCCCTTCTGCCAAGTAGACGACTCCCCTGGGGTGTTAATTCGGCCCATCAAATAGATGGCTCCTCCGGGATGCTACCTTGACGCTCTCCGAGTGCTCTAACACAAGGACTCACCTGTGGGATAGGCTCGCTCTGTAAGACACTATCTCCACCAGGGAGCTTTTTAACTCCCCTTTCGCCAGGTAGATGGCTCCTCCGGGATGCTACCTTGGCACACTCCGAGTGCTCCGACACCAGGACTCATCTGCGGGATAGGCGACTCATCCGGGACACTATCTTCACCAGGGTGACTGCATGACTAGCCTACGTGCTCTGGCACTAGGGGCTTTCATCGCACCCTTAGGGACTATGACCCCCGAGTCACTCCGAGACCGAAATAGGTCTTCGGAGGGTGTAGTGTCTAGTTTGCCTGTCAGTTAGGCGTCGAGTCTTTCCCACCGTTGCCAGGCCTGTAGGACTCTGCAAGGGCATTAGACTGGTGACTAGATCAAGGGGGTTCTCTAGCCACACCGGTGTTGTGGGAGACAGTTTTTCTAGACAGACAGAGCGACATTGTGCAGGACGGGCGGGGTGAATATGCAATCCTTCAGTCCGTCGAGTATTGGCACCTATGGACCCCTCGGTGACGTGTCACTCCAAGGGAACGCTACGTTTTATGTGATGACATTATCATTTCAACCTCTATAAATAGGGATCTTGAGAATTCATTTGGGACAGAACATTTTCCAGACATTTTCAGAACTCACTTTCTCACTCTAGAATTCTAGAGAGAGAAACATATAGGACTTTGACTTTGACTTTGACTTTATACCTAAGCATCGGACTGTGACTGTCGTCGTATATTCACTCCACTTGGCATATAACTCGGACTGCATTCCTTGTGGCACCTTCATGTCAACTGTGAACCCACTTCCTTGGCATCATTGTGGTGACTCTTTCGAGGAGGTGAGCATCGCAATACAGTTCGTATGAGAACCCAACATTTTATATACTTTGGTTACATATTTAAGTATGATTAGATAAATCATTTTATGTGAAAATGGTGAAAAATGTAGCTAGGAGTAACCGGTTGTTGACCGGACTGCCTATAAATTATTTTGTTTTTTGCAAAGAATTGTGCCACTCGTGCTTGTGACGTGTTAACGTATTATCGTGACACATCGTGGTTCAAGCCTTGTCGTGCTTGTTAAGTGGTGCGACAGTGTCTTGCTACCTCGTGCTTAAAGCCTTGTCTGTTTGTTAAGTGGCGCGACGGTGTCTTGCCACCTCATGCTTAAAGCCTTGTCGTGCTTGTTAAGTGGCGCGACAGTGTCTTGCCACCTCGTGCTTAAAGCCTTGTTGTGCTTGTTAAGTGGCGCGACCGTGTCTTGCCACCTCGTGCTTAAAGCCTCGTCGTGCTTGACTTTTCTACCTCTTCACCTCCACTTGACACCTCCTACTAGCTTCTAATTTGATTTAAAAGACCCAATTGACATGCTTATGTTCTCTTACCTCGTTTTTGAGAGAAAAGTGCAAAAAAAGCAACCAAAAACCTCACAAATTTTAGAATTGAGGCTTGTTTTTTAAAAGGAACCTTGAGCTGTTGATTTGGAAAGTTTCTATGAGCTTCAAACAGTGTTCTGAACATATTTTGAGGAGTATTTTGAAGGTGTCTCAAATATGAAATTTCGGTTCTTTCATCTCTTCTTTAAGGTAAGATAGTTAAATCTTTTTAATGAGCTTTTAAGGCATGAATATGGATATATGCTATGTTAGCATAATTCTTTTAGTACGAATTCTTTGTCAAACTTTGAAATACTTGTTAGAGACTTATTAATAAATGAATCTATTCGTGTTTAACATATTGGAGATTATGGAAACGTGAAATAGTTTACGATACGTGTGAATTATGGAATTATGTCAAACTAGGCATGGTTAGTAATGGTTTTGGACATGTTATAATTGAAGTTAAGTTGCTGAATATAAAGGATTTATATTTCATGCTCGAGATGTTATGAAGATGATGTTATATGATGAAAGTGACTAAATATTTGATAGCTAAGTTTTGAAGCGCAAGTAGATAAAGATTATAACAACTACATGTATGAAATGATTTGTTGATATATTGTTGATGATTATTATGTTACCCCATTCAAATGATTGGGGGGGTTGATTTGATTGTGTTTGAATAGCGGTGCACCGTATGAGCCGAACAATTGTATCTCCGACTGCTACCCGAGGCAGTATCAGTGTCCATTTGTTTTCGGTTACTTTGCCTTTTGCCGAGGCAAAGGTTGTGAACTCATATCCCGAGTGTGGTGACATAAGGGTGTTCTATTGATGGGATTGAATTCGGGAATGGTAAACTCTATTAATTCTCAACTAAGTATGAATGTGTGATATATATGTGCAATGTGTGCATGTAGAACTGTTTAATGTGATTGGATTACAATAGCATGCATTATCAATACTCTTGAGTTAAAAGTTAAATTAAATGTCTTTGATTATCTTATTAAGCCAGTGGGCTGACGGGTTTTTACCTATAATATTTTAGATCAAGGAGCCGGCCCCTCGAAAGGCAAGAAAAAGGTGTGAGGCACGGTGAGAAGACGGGCAAGGGGACACTTGTACATTTGTAAATTAAGTTATACTTGAATAGTATAGTATGTCAACTTTGAGATGTGGCAGAGAGCTTACTAGGTGTGTTCTATAACTGTAAACTCTTTAATTTTGTATGATATGGCTTAATTATGAAGTGACTTAGAATGAGTTGTATTATCAGTATGATGTGATTAGCTGATGTGCTGTAATGCTCCAGTCGGGTTAAGATAACCCTAAGTTGGGGCGTTACAGTTCATCCCTTACCGGACACACCCGAACAACCATGCCTCAGTAACGCAGGGGTACCAGGACTACCAGCCAAAGCCTCAACCCAGCCATCCAAGAGAAGCATCACCTCGAGGACCAAGAGGAGACCAACCACAACCAACTCGAGGCTCTCCCCGGAATGGATGCACTCAATGTGGCTGGGATTGTCAACGCCGTAATTCAACGCCTTACTCCTACCATCACTAAACCCCAAGAGTCCCAATCATCTCTCATGGCCGCGATATCAGAAATGCAAAAATCAATCAAAGTATTGACTTCACAATCGCCAAATTTTCAAGGCCTCAAAGCTCCCCAACCTGTGCCTGCTACTCACCCCGAGTCAAGCTCTGGGGTTGGCCCTTCCTGCTCAGATCCAGCCTCAGGGCCTGGGCTAGTTCTGGACATTGTCCAGGTCCCAGTGTCACGACCATCGTGCCTTGGTTTTCCAGGCGCTCGGCGGTAGGACTCGTGGCATACAACATGTAGCGCCCCACCTTCCTCTTGCTCGGAGTACTTTAGAGACTCATGACTCAATTGTGATGGAACCTAACCCTAACATGGCAGGTCGACACTTGAACACTGGTCATACACCTAACTTGCTCCATTCAACCCTTCCTGACGGATGACCTCCCGCCGCTGGCACTACCCCTGTGCAAACCTTACCCCCAATAAGTTGTTCCCTACCACCAACCCTTCTTTACTGTTGTCATTCCCCAACAGGTGGTCCCGTCTGGGGGCTCTGGCACAAGGATCATCCCAACCGGGCACAAACCGTCACACGCTTTTTATGTCACCAAGCATGACCTTGACACTGTCTTCCGCAGTCTCAAGCAATCATCCTTACCACACTCCCCCTCTAAGCTGTCTGGCCATGCTCCCTATTCTGGTGACCTCGCTACCAAGCCCTACCCTGTCAAGTACAAGCAACAAGCCTTCACCATATTCAACACCAAAGAGGGCAACACCCGAGAGCACCCTACTCATTTTATTGGCTCCCTACAGCACTACGGGGAGCACGACACTTTGAAGCTTCGGGAATTTCACAAGTCCCTGACTGGTCTCTCGTACTCTTGGTACCATCAGATCCCCGACGACACTATCCATTCCTGGTCTGACATGGTCCAACTCATCCTTGATAAGTTTCATTATGAAACAAAACGTGTGACCATCGTTAACATTACTGGAATCTGCCAAACCCTGGTGAAGACCTCAATGCCTATGTAACACGATTTCATCACAAGTGCTTAGAGTGCATTGACTTCAGTAAGGATGAGACCCTTTTACCCATTTGCATCAAGAACATGAAAGACACCTACAGGTCTACCTTGAAAACCTCCAGCTTCGAACTTGGGGGCATCTCAAGGAAGCTGCGCGATGGACCTATGACTTGGTCGGTCCATCAAAGAACCCAAAGCCCCAAACTCAACTTGCCCTGACCGCGACAGTAGAAAAACTCAGTAACGAAGCATCAATCCCAGGGAGGGGACGGACGCTGATACATGCCCCAGAATACCCATGCGACTTGAAGACAGTCAGAGCTCTCCTCAAGACCTGGATCAATGACAATGCCATAACTCTGCCCGATGCCAAAATTGAACCTACCCGGGAAGACTTAGCCCATCCCAACTACTGTCCTTAATCATCGGAAAGTCAGTCATGGCCTCAAGTGGTGCAAGGGCCTTAAGTTCGCCTTCGCTGACGTCTGACAAGATTGTTTCTAGTGAGCTCAAATTCTAAGTGCGGGACTTGTGCCTCACCAGCTCAAGCACTGGCCTACCTAATGCATTTTCCACACTTGTAATTTTTCCTTCATTTTACAAGTTTCTATGTATTCAATCCTCATGTATCAAGGCATGTTGCCTACCTTTGTTATCAATGAAGTCGTTTTTTCCAAACTTAGAAAATTTTTCAAGCTACGATTGTTCTTACCCAAGTCTACTAACACCACCCTTGATGTTATCTCCCAGCCCCTTGGGGGCTTCACCCCTTCCCTATTCCAAGCAGGCCAGGTTTCCTCTCCCCTGCCTCACATTCCATAGCGACTTGGTAGGTGGTGCGCGGAGTGGCTCAAGCCACGCTACCTGTCGCCTCTATGACTCAGCCGGTCATCAATACCAGGCTGCATCCCAAGTCCCCACCTCCCTCTCACCCTGCCTGCTCGCGATCGGTCACCATCCTCAGCGACCTCCCAGGCACCCTTGCCCGGACTCCACTTTTTATTTTTGGGACTTAGAAAAAAAATTCAAAATTTTTCTATCATGTGCTCTCCACCCTTCCCATTCTCTTTCCAATACTTAGACAAATTTTCAATAAAATTCTTCACACACCCCTTTCATTCTCTCTTCAGTCTTCAACACTTAGAAAAATTTTGAACAAAATTTTTTTATACTCATCCCACCACCCCTCTCTCTTTCAACATTTAGAACAATTTTCATCCAAAAAAACTTTTCATACACCCCTTTCTTGCTCTTTATATACATTTCAAAAAAAATCAAAATTTAATTCAAATTCAAAAATCCAGGGCAGAACCCACCCGCGAGAACCCTCCTAACCCAGCCCGACCCGCGCGTGACCCGCCCGCCCATTTCTTTCTTTAAAGAAACCAGGACGCAACCCATTTACCCCACTCGCACTCCCCCAAAACCCTAATATCCTCATCTCCTTCTTCGCGCAACACCCCTCCTTCGGCGCCGCCAACCCACCTTCAGCCACTCCCACGGTTGGCAGCCCCCCAGCCAGCATCGCATCGCCCCATCGTCAGCAACCCCCTCTCTCATCTCCCCTCGTCCTTTCCCCCACACTACAGCCTCACGCCACCGCCGCTGCATCCCTTCCCTCTTTCCCTTTTTGTCATCTCTAACCCAAACTGACCTTCCCCACCCTGGCCGACCCCCCTCTCCTCAACCCATGCTTCCCCGCGTGACTCCATCTCCTCCCGACCAACCCACCCCTAGCCAAGCCCCCCCGCCCCTCGCCCCCCGCCCCCTGCCCCCACCCTACCCACGTCAACACCCTTCCCCCACCCTGTCGCCCCCCCTATTTTTTCGGCCTCCCCACCTTCAGCCTTCATCAACCTTCCTACCTTGGGCCCTTCATTTTAGCCACCAACTGCCCCACCACCTCTGCCAACCCACCAAGATCGACGACCCCTGACCTTCACATCACAGCTGACAACCAAGGCCGATAAACCACCCCACCCCACCCTACCCTTCAACGCTGAAGGTCGAACACCATCACCATCCCCAACAACCATCGCCACCATTATCACAAACACTGTGAAAAAAAAACTCATCACGCACCTCGGTCCTAGTTTTCACGTCACTCATTCCTTCATATTTCATCACTTTTTCATAGTTTTTTTTTTTTTGCAACTTTGACAAATTTATATCCTCAGGCTTCAGTAGGTGGTGCATGAGGTGGCTCGAGCCACCTACTCCTTGCCCTCATCATTCCATGATGACCGTGCCCCTGCCCCCATCACCACACCCTTGGCGCACCTTGTGTTGCGACGTCTCCAAAGTCAACAACCTTGGTAGGTGGTGCATGAGGCAGCTTGAACCACCTACTCCTCCCGTTCATTGTTCAGTGCCAGTCTCCACGCCCCGTATCGCAAACCCATCATCTACGCCCATGCGCCCATCATCGCGCTCCTATGTCAACGCCCAAGCATTCAAAGGTTTCAGTAGAGGGTGCACGAGGTGGCTCAAGCCCCTTACTCTTCACTTTCATCATTTTGAGACGATGCCAGCGACTCTTCGGCCAAAAAATATCAAAATTCCTTCTAAGTGTTTATGTGTGCAGCGCAGGCTCAGCTGTCCCTCCGCGCACATCACACGCGTGAGGTTTATGTTCCCAACCTATCTTGGTTGCACCTAAGGGCCCACTGAGGGTCCCGTTTTGCACGATATGTCACCATAGTCAATGGTCAACTCTTCAAGGCACCATAGACAAGTCTGGCATGCCTTTCCCATTGAGGGGGTCGACCACCTTCCCCTTGAGGGGGATCAGCCACCTTCCCCTCTAATCTAGTCGCTGGTCTTAAAGCTAGGGTATGAAGCCCTCCGATCAACCATTTATTTTTTGCGGATGATGCTATGATTTTCACCAAGACGAATCTGCATGTTAATTCTGTAATCAAAAGTATCCTGAACTATTGCTCAAAATCTGGGCAGGAAGTTAACATGAAAAAAATCTGCGATTACGCTCAGCCAAAATTCCAGCTTAGCTACTCATTTCTATATTTGGCGAATTTTGGGTTTCAACATGAAAAGTGACTTTGGTGACTATCTGAGGGGAACCCCTTAACATTATTACATGAAAGAAAGCCTTCTTTCAGGACCTAATGGAGCGGATCAAATCGAAGTGTGCTACCTGGAAAGAGGCACTACTCAACAAAGCAGGAAAGGCTACCCTTATTAAATTTGTTTTAAATTCCCTACTTATTTATCATATGTAGGTGTGGCCATATCCAAAGTAAGTTTGTCAAAAAATTGATACTATACTTGGCAATTTCTGGTGGTCTGGTAAGAAGGGATCTCGGGGAATACACTGGGTAAATTGGCATGTTTTATGTGGCCCTCTCTCGTCAAGGGGTTTAGCTTTTAAAAACATAAAGCTTCTAAATTAGGCGCTACTTGCCAAAGTAGCCTGGAGAATTTGGAGTGACATGGACTCCCTCATGGCCAGAGTGTTTTGTGGAAAGTACTGTATCCGCCAGCCTTTTACTCTCCCTTTCATTTGGAAAATTTTTGTGAGCCTAGCGTGAAATTCTAATTGGTAGACAAATGCTAGTTTTGGGCCTCAGATGGCAAGTTGGAGATGGAAGACAGATTAACATCTGGCAGGATAGCTGGATTCCAAATACTTCTGCGCTCAACTCTCTTTACCTGTCAAGTTATAACCCGTCTACTCTTCTGGTCAGTGACTTGATCTGTAGTGGGACTTGGGACCATTGTAAGATCAATAGAATTTTTCCTCGAGATATAGAACATCGGATCACAGCTATTCATATTGCGCAGAATGATTTTGAGGACCAACAGGTTTGGGGACACACAAAGGATGGCAATTTCTCAGTGGCTCTGCTTATAATTTACTATATGATCACAAGTCTCAACTTCTACGGAAAATACGTAACCCCCCGTCCAAACCAAATCCCGAATTAAATGACATCTGGAGTAAAGTCTGGCGGTCACCCCTACCACTCAATTTTTAATTTTGTGGTTTGGCAAATTTTGTGGGACAGATTACCCCTCTATTCAAATCTTAGCAGGCTCTAGATAGTCAACTCTGACTTATGCCCTCTTCGCAACTTACAATCGAAAGATGCACACCATGCTTTCCTTATGTGCCCTTATTGAGAAAGCTCCTTCCGTGAATGACTCATTACTTGGATTAATCCAGCCCAAGGACTTAGAAGATCCAGACTATTAATTATTTATTTCTTCTCTATCATTTGGACTATTTGGACCCATAGGAAAAATGTTGTTTTTAATTAAATACCTCTAAACCCCACGGCTGCAATTGCCCAAAAACGACACCTTACCAATATAATCTCTCAGTTTCCCACAAACTACCTAGCTCTCCAAGAAAGTTACCGCAGCCAAATTGCTCACCTATGCCTTTCCCACTTACTTACAATCTAAACCCTGAGTCTTTGGTGATACATACATCTTCTTGTCCGTGCACATACCCTAAGACGATTACAATGTACTTACATGCCCGTTTTGATTCAAACCGGCTTTGAGCAGGGATCGGGGTCTCGTGCTATCAAAATCTTACGCGATGTGCCTCTGCCTCTTTTTCCACCTCTTCGTCTAACAGCTTTACTGCCTTATTACATTGTTTATTATTTGCTTCATCTTGGGCTCTAAAACATAATTCTTTTATATAAATATGTTAACAGATTCTTCTTTCCTTATACCTCAGATGTCAAGAATCGGGATCTAAGGATATCTTGAATATTATGGCACCTATTATCTATGATCTCTGCCACCCGCTGAATAAATATCATCATTATAGCATGAACAAAGTCACCCCATACCTCTTGAAGGAAGCACGATCCTTAACGCTTTTTACTTGCCATGCCCAGACAACGGTTTACCAAGACTGAGTGTTGGACAGACTACGCTGCTATGAGTTTTCTAATATGGTTGGAATCACCCATCTTAAAGATGTCAAAAGGGTCGGGCCGAGCCGGCCCTAAATAGGCCCGAGCTGGCCCGGTCCTAAATGTGAATAGTGTTGGCCCTAACTCATAGGGCCTTGGGCCAAGGCTAAGGCCAGGCCTAATATTTTCCAAATTTGGCCCGGCTCTCGGCCCAATTCGGGCCCGGCCCTTTGACCCTAAATCTGGCCCTCTTTTCGGCCCTATTCTGGCCCAGCCCTTTGACCCTAAATCTGACCCTAAACCATTTTGTGTTACTTACTTTTTTTTCTTTCCCCTTTTTTCTCGCGCCTCATTCTCTCTCTACCTCGTATTTTTCTCTTTTTATTTAACGTTTTGGACATGCACATTTTTTTTCAGCTCATGATGATGGTTCCTACTTCTTTATCAACTTTTACTTGTAAGACTCATCTGTATTAGTTTCATGAAATTATGAAGAGAAAATATATGTTTTTTTTTCTAGGAACTAAAAACAACACAATTAGGCAATGAAAATTGAGAACATAACTCTAGTAAGCACAGAAAAATTTATGATAAAAGTGGTCTAATGATGCATGCTTCTAATGAGATACTTAATACTATGAAAATGCAAAGTTAGAGATACATTTGAGTGAAAAATTTTGGAGATATCATTGGAAAAAAGTTTATTAGGTATCCATTGTTGAGTTTAGAAAACAAAAAACCTTCATGACTAAAAGTTATATTTTTTCCTGTGAAAGAATTGTCTTTTTGCCAACAAAATTACTCTTTGTTGCGAATCAATATTCTCAAATAGAGTAAAAGTAGAGCTCTAAGACACTTCATTAGCCACGAGAAAAATATTGAATAATTTAAGACCGATCAATTTTATTTATTTCGTGAATTAATATTTTCGCAACACAAAAAAAATTTTAAAAAAAAAACCTGGGCCGACCTTAGGCTCGGCCTTAAAGTTAGGTCCTAGGACTTAGGCTGAGCCTCCATTTCCTAGATTTGGGCCCGGCCCGGGCCCGAGCCCGGCCCAATTTCCCGGGCCCGAAGCCCTAAATGGCCCGGCCCTTTTTTGGCCTTCAGGGCCCGGGCTAGGCAAGCCCAAGCCCAGCCCAGCCCTTTGACACCTCTGTCCCATCTTATGGTTGGCCTCTTTATATTTTGATTACCGCCTATGGATGTTTTCTATCATATGTATGGCCTTAAGGCCAGTTTCAAACCGTGAACTCCTTTAAATTATCTATGCAATTCTCGTATTATTAAAAAAAAAGAAAAAAAAGCTTTACTTTCTATTATTATAAGAATTAAAGATAAGCTAAACAAACACTTGGTGTTGAGCGTGTCAACACATGGTGTTGAGCGTGTCAATGGCAGAGGGGAGATTGGGCGTCCAAGTTCTCACCGTAAGAAGAAATCAAATTGAAACCTGGAAGTCAAAAAGGTGAGGAAAGCTAAATATCCGACAAATACCTGGCAGTAGACGCATCATTAAAGAGCCCCAACTAAAGTGTCAATTCTTTGAAGTCATATCTACACTGAGTGTCATGAAGAAGTACATACCACTCAAAATACAAGAAATGGATAGAGGTGCTACATCTGCAAGCTATGGGGAAAAAATCAATACAAAGTTTAATGCAGGACTTGGTGGAAGCTCTCAAGAATCAGCTAACTCTTCGAAAATCTCTCCACGTATGCCTGCAAAAGGGAAAGAAAAGACGAGTAACAGAATAACCGATGTTCCTGCAAAAAGAGTAACCTCCCAAGGGAAAAAGTATAGATTGTTGTATCAACTAAGCCCATGTCCATTCAGGCGAACTAATCAACTACTTGCCAACTATCAATCACAAACGAAAATGGCTTGGCCAGCAGAAGAACTTCAATGTGTTAGAAAATGAATTCCAATATATACCGTAAGCAAGAAAATGGTAACTCACCTGTACAAGTTTGGTAAGTTTGGTCTTCGAAAATGACAGATACTGGTCAATTTTCTCCTGTGTTTTTGGGATTTGATCTCCTTGAATGCTACTGGTGACTTTATCAACAGCCTTCTTCACAACAGTTTTGTGAACTTCTCTACTCATCTGACCTTCCTTCCATGTGGGCTTAAGAATCTCTTTAACAAACTCCACTAGTGCAATCTTAAACACTCGCATTGCCTTTTCATCCTTGTTACCAATTCCCTCTTCAATCTTGCCATGGGTATCCAAATGTAGTTTTTCTTGCTCTTGCATGGGTTTGTCAGCTACAGCGTCAGCATTTCTGTTCACTTCTAAGTTTGCAACTGGCTCCTGCTGCTTCAACTTTGGACTCCTATGATCGTCCTCCTTCGGATCACAAGCAGATACTGGAAACGATCTTTCCACAATCACCTGGGGGTTGTTAATGGTATCAGGTTTTCTGGGCTCTAAGCTATCTCCGACAGGAAGAGACTGCTCTTGAGTACTTTTAGCTGGTATTTGGTCAACTGGGGGGGTAACATGTGCAGAACTAGAATGAGAACGCGCAAATACGGCTGGATTTGGGGCATTTAGCACTGGATACGGTTGAGAAACTTGTCTGTTCTGAGATATATGAGTCAAAGATGCTGGAAGGTTGTTTGTTTGAGTAATCGGCTCAAAGGTAACACCATTATGACTTAATTCTGGTATTACTCGTGGAACTCCAGATTCCAGCATCTCTGATGGCCTAACAACTCCATTGTAGTCGGTGTGCGTCAGAATTTGTGGATTTAAATGAAAGAATATATGTTGCACTGACCCATTCAATTCAACATTATGTCCATTTGAGGGGCTTCGAGAGAGCATGTAGCAACTTCGATCTGGCCCACTTGAACTTTTAGGCTGACAGCCCATATCGTCACCAGTTTGATTTACGTTTTCCCCAGGCACAAATTTTGGATGGATCATGAATTCAGAGACATTTACCTCATTGGAAGCATTAAAATCAGCTGTTATTGCCAAATTATGCCCTCTCCCTCCTTGATGCTGTTGAAAACAAGAACCTCCAGATACCTTTGGCAGCAGCATGACATTGGTAGCAAGTTGAGAGAGAGAAGCTTCTTGACCATCATTTTGTCCACAAACCGGCATAGAGACTCCATCCACAGTGTGTGACGGAGAACCTTCAGGAAAGAGTTGAGGCACCTCTCTGTCAACAAATTCCAGACCCATAAATTTAGTAGTGTCTACGTCTGCACCACTATTATCAGTCCTTCTGCGAAGGGAAATGTATTCATCTCTTTGAGCAGCCTCATCATTCCATCCTGGAGCATCCCGTGTTCTTTCCTCCTCACAACAGCCCAATCTACCATCAAACGTTTTCTCAGCTGCCAAATCATTTAAGTTGACATTGCCAACAGTACTGTCACCCCACCCAGTGGACGTTGTAGTATCTGTTGAGACTTTTGCTGCATCATCCCACGTTGGTCCATTCCATGATTTCCTCTTGCCATCAGAGTTGTGACCCCACCTATCACCAGTCTGCTTCTCAGCTGCCACATCTTGAAAATTGATGTTCCCATGAGAGCTGTCACCCCACCCAGTGGACTTTGCCGCATCTGATGAGAGTTTTGCCCCATCGTCCCATGTTGGTCCATTCCATGATTTCTTCTTGTCATCCAAATTATGGCCCCACCTATCATCAGTCAGCTTCTCAGTTGCATCATCCCATCGTGGGCCATTCCATGATTTGTTCTTGTCATCCGAACTATGGCCCCATCTATCCTCATCTGACCTTTCATCGAAACTTCGTGACACTGGGGTGTCATGAGAAAATCTACAATCATCCCGATGGCATTTCCCCATCAAAAAGAACTTGCAAGGGGCTTTGCCACTTCTGTTTGATTGGCGCCTATGGTCGTGAACATCAGATGCACTTCTAATGCGTCTGTCATAATTAAGACCAGCATCACTATCGTGGGGATATCGGCATGATGCACCCCTGTGACACCTACCTTTCAGAAAATCCCTACATCCATTTGAATCTTTGCTTCTCTCCTTAAGTGGCTCATCCGCTCTATAATAACTTCTTTGCCCATCATAAACCTTATCCAGTGAGCCATCTGGTGTTTTATAATCATCATATTTTGAAATGGCTCCACGCTCTGGTCTACTTCTCCACCTCTCCGTTATATCTCTTTCTGAGCGGACTGCATTCTTGCTGTCGAAATTATCTTGATGAAAAAACCTACAATGACTGCCTCTCCTGCACTTCCCTACTGCAAAATCTTTACAGGGGCGAGATGCAATCCCGGACCCACTATTTCTTTTGTCGATCCATCCACGTAAATCGTGTGTATAATCATGGAGTGGGCTGCTACTCCGACTCCGATCTCTTACCCTGCTCCTGCTACTGCTCCTCCCCCTACCTCTCCCCATGGCCCTGCCCCTATCTTTGCTGTGACTCTGGCTCCGGCTCCGGCTCCGGCTCCGGCTCCTGCTCCTGCTCCTGCTCCTGCTCCTGCTGCGGCCTCTCCCAAGGCTCCTGCTCCTGCTCCTGTCTCTGCCCCTAACCCTGCACATAACACCCAAGCATAAACCAAGATCATGATAATGATGAACAAGTCATCAGTTCATTAATAAAGGTTCTACCAATTACAAAAGGTAAGGTAATACAGCATGGTATTACTTATTAAAGCTCTGATTTGACAAGGATGGAGGTTTGAATCTCGTAGCTTGGACTTGGTCCCTCATTATGTCCCTTGCTGAGCGCTTTATTGTGAACTTTTGTCCCCGTGTGAGCAAATTTGATTTGCCTCTTCACATCCGGTTGGGGGCTCGCATGTGAGGGGAGTGTTATGCACAATATAAATTGCTGGTTCTAGTTATTACAATCCAAACAGTGTAATTGATGCACTTCAATTTCAAAGCATATTTCAGTCTAGCGAACAGACAAATGCAAGAAGAAGAAAATCAATATCAAAATGTATAAAGACGTAAACCAAAGATGGGAAAGGCTAAGCTAAAGATTGAAATGCTCTAAAACCTTACACACAGGAAAAAGATCATTCATGCTAACAAGTTTATCTTCACCATAGATGATTTAAACGAGATAACGACGACTAAAATCAAAGAATCACAAACCTATGTGACAGGCTCCTACTATAGTCTGGAGAGCGACTAGGGCTTTGACAACCTCGTCCGTGAAAAGCAGTTGGAGCTTTGTCTCTGTTTCTCCTCCCGCTCCTCTCGTTTTGTACATCGCTTTCCCGAGACGGCCATTCAGAAAAATCTTTAGACTTCAATTCGACACTCTCTTCCATATCAGACCGTTTTGGGAGAATGACCACCATGAAAGCTTGAATGACTTCTTGTGTGTTCAGACCACGCAGTGTTTTCACTGACTTCAGCAGGAGGCTGCAACTCTTCTTTTGTGGCACGGAAAGATATCAACTTCTTCACACCTCCACTCATAGGAATCCTTGAGAAAAATTGCCAGCAGTACTTGTCTCTTCTAAATCAAGATGCAGAAAAATCTGTATTACAAGTTAACCACACAAAAATGTACTAATTTTTCCCAAGAATAAAGGTCCACATTAGTTTCTTTAATTTTAAGCACGCGTGCGCTTCCTAGTAGAGTCACCCTAGAGAACATCTGTAACACTGTCGTTTCAACCAAGCAAGAACTAGCTTCCAGACTTAATTTTAACCTGTCCAGAAACATTCCCAAGTTTATAACAAGAATGCCTACATCCAAAACCTAAATGCTTGTCCAAGCCTCCTTTTACCGTTAAAAAGTCCAACAGCGAGAAAACTTAAACTTTTTGGCAGCAAATGAAGTATGGACAAGCATAAGAGCCTGTAGAAATGAGCTCCCACATGTTAATGACAACTTCAGTAAAGTATCTTCACAATCCCACTTTCCCTTTTTTCCCCTTTACGTGTTTGCGCAATTTTGATCTGTTTTGCATTTCATTTTCAATAGAATTCATTAAAAATTTCTCATTAATAACATCGTCAATAAGGTCGACTGTTCCCGCAATACACATCAGCACGCCACTCATAAGACAATTTTCTCGTATCCCCATTAGGTGAAGTCAATTAAACAATCTATGAGTTTAATATGGAACAGAGGACAGAAGGTTTTTCATTCACAACAGGGAGTATGTCTTGTATCAAGTTGGCGTGGCATTGGGGCCCTTAAACATCTTTAAACGTCAGTGTTACCTTTAAGTTTCTTTATTTTTCTTTTTCTTTCGAGCGGGAGAGAATAAGGGGAGGGTGGACACAGGGCAGGACACGGAATACATCTAAGTTCCACGCTTATCAACAGGAATCACTTTTCATGACCACCCCATGAAAGCAATTTTCATCTGGTATCAAGATCAGGCCCAGAAGAAATCCAAGCAAGGAAAACGCATGCACACGCGCTCGCACACATACCCTATATACAGCAGAAAGTGCATACAAAAGTCTTCTTAGATTATTTATCTATGAAGGCTCTAAACAATGTAGTTTTTGATATGTTTTGCTCGACTCTTGCACATAACCCAAGTGTTATTCACTTATTAATAAAGATAACTCAGAACGACCACCGGCACCACAACTGACCACCCCTAGCAGCACACCCCACCAAACACAACCGCCTAATGTCTTCAATTACAACCACCGCGAATGAAATCCAAATTGCAACCCGCCATATTCATTGTTTTAGATCTGAATCTAACACAAGCATAACGTAAACCAGGTCCACTTTCCACTTACAAAATTAACTTTACATAAGATATTGATTAATCTTTCTTGTCATTTTAACCCAGTTCCTCCTCGTTTCTAGATTGCGGGGACAATTTCCCGCTTGTCATTCTCCAAACCTCATTTGGTGTTAACAAATAATTAGACATACTACAATATAATCATCGTAATCAGAAGACTTTTGATGAAATCTGATTGTCCAAATCACCAGCGTAGGCGGTTGTGAATGGTGACATAATGGTGGCGGTGGCGTCACCGACGGTGGGAAAAGAGAAGAATGTAGAAGGCCCTAAGATCTATGTTACATGGACTCGGTACGAGTGACCAAGTCGGACACATGTCCACGCATTGGATTAGTCTAATTTTCAAAACCTGTGACACTGGAACATGGCAAAATATTTCTATTTACTACCATTGTTTCGTTACTCCTTCGGTAATATGGTGTTTTCTGTGACGCACACTGTTTAATTGAAATCTTATTCTATCTAAAGCAATAACAAATCGAAAGAAACACTCTAAGATAATGTTCTTAGTAGCATATCCTATGAGATGTGTCGGGACACATATCACATACTCATGTCCAAGTGTAGAGTGTCTGACACGGGTACTTCACGCATTTTGAAGATTCTACAAAACATAGCCTGAGATAAGTGGATGTTACAACTTGTACCCAACTACGTAGTTTCAAGCCTTCTTAGATAACTTCTCATATTCACTTTTCCCATATACACAATCTAAAGCATATAAATACGCATATGTATCTATATACAGAGACATTGCATACATATAAGTAGCAGCTGCCATCTCTACCAGGAAACAAAACCAAAAAGAGCAAAATTAACTCAATTTAGCTTCACAAACCCTTGTTCCAAGTTATTGGAGTAGGCTGCGAGAACCATATTTTGACAGTTTGACCTGATATGGACCATACCATATGCAGCCATCATTCTCCCTCCATCACCCATAGAGACAACCTCTTCAGAATTTTCAACAATCTCAGAAACTGCATGTGATGCACTCACACATGTGGAAAATAACTACGTCCAAACTAAACAACCTTATATGGTGATATGAAAGCTTTCAAGTTATCCTGTCAAAACACAACTTAACACATGGAGTATATGAAAGAGAAGGGAGAAGAGAGAACATTAAAATAAAAAATCCAACTAATTTCCTCAACAGTAATAGCTTGTAATACAACAGCCAAGACAATGTACAAGTACAATAAAGAATCTGAAGAATAATAGCTTACAACACCTCCTCAAGCTGATGTATAGAAATTAAGCACACCATGTCCACAACAATGAATCATACTCTCCTCCCTCTGTTCAACCATCTGCAAGCATATCTTCTATCTTTACGACATAAGTTTATAAGCACAGAATTTCAAGTCACAACTGAAGGGGCCCTAATAACAACTGTCGTCTAAACAACTCATGTACACAAAATCATGTTCCACATTTCTCCAAATCCTGTGTGTATAGAACTCCACTTGCATGCGATCATTTCAAGAAATCAGCATAGCTTCCCAGTTCAGCTCCACAGCAGAGAGCTCGAACCCGAGGTATAATTAGATCTTGCCAGAACATACTACATTTCTACAAGACTCCACACACGCATAATCAGTTCAAGAAATCAGTATATCTTTCTAGTTGAGCTATGAAGCAGAGAACTCAAGCCTAGTACTTTGCTATAAGAACACAAGGCTAAATAGCGGAGATAGGTTGTTTGCTGCTGGGAGCATGGTTGGTTTGTTAGCTGCTTGGGCAAAGTTGGTTCATTCTAAAACATATAAACTGACTATCTCTCAACACATTAAATTTCACAATGACTAGCGTCTTGATTTACCAAAATCCATGTTAGCCCCCGCATTTCTACCATGCTTCAGAACTTATATACTGGAGCGTCCTGCTGAGCAAAGTTTTCCATCTACCTTTTTGCTCCATCACAACCAAGACACCAACAGCTAAAATAATCTACAAGCAATCCGCTGAATGCCAAACACTGCACATAAAAGGACTCTAAAGAATTCCTAGCCACCTCACAATGCAGTTAGAAATGGCTGAGAAGTCCTCAGCCTTCCTCCACATGCAACACAGGCTATTCTAATTTACACGTCCTGAGGTTGTCCAACTCTAAATCAGACTCAAGGTGTCGACCATTTCAAACTCATGCTTTTGCAACTTCTCGAGAGCCAAAAACTCCAAACCAAGAAATAATTTGCTACACAGCCTTTGATTCACTACCTGACCAAAGAGGGTCCGTCACTGCACCAACCTTCATGCCAAAACTGAGCCGAAGTCATTCCCAAGGGCAAACAAAAGGGGATTGGAAATGTACACCTGAATTCTAGCAATAAACTTCCAAAGACCCGACCTTAAGGAATGTCTTTTTGCCTTCCGAAAAGAATCCCCCTGAAGTTTGTAAGGCTCTTGCTTCACTGATGCAAGTGTGGATAGTGCACTCCTGCTGCGTGCTATTAAAATGTAGTTGTTTGTGCACCCTATGGTAGCTACTGCCTCTTCCCCTTTGCAAGCCTCCTCTCCAACCTCTCCACCACTAGGTCCTCATGCTTAAATCACCACTTGACCCTTTTTGCAGCACAATAATGCAATACCAAGCTAAGCCTCAAAGTTCAATCACTATTTTCAGCTCAGCATTCCCCACCACGTATTAGGAATGGCAGATTTAGCTCATTTACAGCATAAAGCAATGCAAAGGTACATGCTTAGCGTGCCAGAGTATCAAGTGCCTATGTCAATTATGTCAAATTGGTGCATTATCAAGTCTTTTGCCTCCTTGAAACATGTGTGAATTGCGAAGTCTGACGCCCAGTATCAGGTAAGATTGGCCACTTAAATGAGCATAAGCTAGCACTTGTAATCTCAAAAAATGGTGGCACATGATGATGACAATGCCATATCACCCACTGCATTTACTTGATGCCGTGATCAGTGGGCTAAGCAAAGCCACGCATGAGATCAAAAGCCAAAGTATCAAGTGATTGTGTAGTTGGTGTCAGCAGAGCTCCATATTCTGCTGAAAGTTGGCCACCTTGAAAACAGCGCAAACCATATATGTTGCCCAATATCAAGGAAGATAGGTCAGGTTAGGGAAGCCAAGCAAAGACTGTTTGCTAAGTTCCCTAGTGGTTGCACAAGCCGATGCCATGTCTCGTGAAGACAGTGTCATGTGGCCCACGACAATGCAGCCATCTACACATTTAAAGACCACAAAAGGAATATGATTAAAATACTATAAACCATGAATATGACCTACTAAATTAATAGGTTTATGTTTGAATCTTGATACTAATATGTTACACAAAAGTCAGAAGACTCATGCATCATATACAGCAATACAGCAATAGCAAGCCCTTATGCTTGTAAGAAACGGAACATACTAAAAGAGTTATCACAAAATTCGAAACTTGACTGGCCAGCACTAATACGAAAAGCTTTGCCAGGCTATACTTAACTTGTATTATATGAAAACACGCACATGCAAATATAGCATATACATCTATATACAAAAGAAGAAAAAGATGGGGGAGAGAGAGCAAGAGAGTGCTAAGCTATTTAAATGGGTATTTGTATCGGTGGCTATCAGGCAACCCCAATCGGGGTTGCCATAGGGCCCCCAGCTCCTACAAACTTGTAGCAAATAAGGCATAATCACAAGCTATGCAACTTAAAAGTATGTCAATTTTACTTTCACAAACCCTTAGGTTAACAGCCATCTTGATTTCGTCACAAGTCTAAGGCTGTAGTCCAAATCACGTATTTCAAACCAAAGCTTTTATTTAATACCAAGGAAAAAACCTTAAAAAACCTATGATATTCACAAACCTTTAAGTTAACAGCCATCTTGATTTCCTCACAACGTCTAAGGCTGTAGTTCCAAAATCATGTATTTCAAACCAAAGCTTTTATTTAATACCAAGGAAAAAGCCATAAAAAACTATGATATTCGAAAAATATAATAAGACTTTTCAATCCAAAGTTAATGAAAGTAGCACCAAAAAAAAAGTAGTAAGCGCGAAAGGAAAGAGAGAGAGGGGGGGAAGGGAGGGAACATGAAAAAATTCACGCTAAAACCAATAGAGTAGATAAAGAAAACAAAGGGGGAGACAAGTAAAAGAAGAGAGAGTAGAAATATTTTAACTACTTTTCCTAAAATTATATTCAACTCTAGTCATCATCCCACATAACACCAATAAGCCCTATCAATTTTCGTGCAAGAAATAAAAACCATGGCTACAATACTACCACAATGCAAGATCAATTCCACTAATGACTACAACTTTCCCCAGGGAGGTGTAATAGGGTAAGCATATTGCACTTATAACACAACATTGACACAACCTCCGAAAATTTGTAAACTAGCTGTACCATTGCATCCATCGGCACTCGTCCAAAACCACTCCAAAAAACCCTAAACCCAAAATCCACATTACAGAAACCTCATACTCTTCCACCACTTCTCCAAAATATCAAGTAGCACCCACTCTTGAAGCTTGCCTTCTATGCTAATGGAGAGACCGGTGTAAAGATAGTTCAACGATGGCCAGCTTATCTCATTCTTGAACCTCCTTCCTGGCCATAGGAAGGCGCAGTACCAATAAGGCCTATCCACGGAATACCTATAACCGCACCTACAAGTGAGATGCACAAAATCTAATCCCACGCTATTTATTTACATAATATGACACAATCATAGCCTCCATAATACATTCTGCCTGTTTCACTGAGTTTTTCCCATTTGACTTTTTGCAAGTTCCAAGGTAAGATTTAGAACACGTAAACTTGGACTTTACTCGTTGTTTCCACCCTAGCTTGACTTGCTGAACCATACCTATTTAATCTATGATGGCTATCTCAGTTCGATTCAATGTTTTCATGTCGTAAATCTATCCTAGAAATTCGCAAAAGTCAACTGGACAAAATCCAGTGAGAAGGACAGAGTAATAAACAAGGAACTGTTCCAAAAATTCATTTGCTACAAGTGAGCAATATCATGGCCTTGTTACATCACTTGCCACAAACACAAACAAATTCGTATAAATTATACCCATCTATTTCACAACAAAATCATTCAACGGCATTAAGCACTACATAACAAATTTGAGCAGTCCAATACGCACACTTGATTTAACTCCAGGGCAGACATAACAAGAGTACCAACTTTAAGAATCTTCAACTGGTCGCAAAACAAAAGAAAACAAATCGCGCAAAATTAACCTAACGAATAAGGAGTGAATGTGTTTTTACCAGATTTAATGGAGTAACAACAGAACCAATTGTAGAATATACTTAAGTTTGACATTGACATAAGCACTGTCACTCGTGCAATGAATACTAACACATTTGCAGCCACAGTAAAATCAGCACTTTCACATAGCAAATCCACGGCCCCCTGATACGCGCTCTCGATTCAATTGCACAGTAGATGTAGCAAAGGTAAAAAGACTACGATTCTACAACTGCTCAAACAACGGTAATCTCTTCTAGACTGCGCTGATAAACAATGAGTAAACGCGTTGCTACTAAATTGAACAGAGTAAGTACACAAGCAATTGTAGAAAGAAGTTAATTTTTTAAGTTGGATACAAGCAATTAATAGCTGATTTAATGCAAAATTAACAAAACAAGTGGGAACCAGAAACCCTAGATTATGTTCAAAAAAACCCATTCCACGTCTTCATTCACTATCATAGTCTACAACGACATTTAAAAGAACGACAATTTATCTACTCTTCTTAGATCAGCACTTGGTGAAGCAAATTTAAAGCAGTCCGATACGCACTTTCAATTAGACTCCACAACCACCGCCCACGAAAACAAAAGAAATCGAGCGCGTTTTTACTAAGTTTTACAGAGTAATCTTACAAGCAATTGTAGGAAGAAGTTAAAATTTGCGTTGACATTTTATATCCAATTTGATGCAAAACGCAGAGAATATAAGTGGAACAAGAAACCCTAGATTAACCCCGTGTGTGAGAGAGAGGAGAAAGACGGGAGCTCACCTCTGAGCGAAGACAGATTCAAGGCGCAACGTTGTTGAGTTGAGTGGAACAGGGGGAGTTCGAGAGTGAGTGAGTGTGTGTGTGTGTGTGTGTGTGTGTGTGTGTGTGTGTGTAGGCGAAGTTGACTGGCAAGATCTTCGCCCCGTTTCTCGTAGAAGAGAGAGAAAAACAACGGGCGAAAGATTGTACAGTTACTCTAAATTTGGTGATAAACCTTCAACATTTAATTAACTGGCAAGTTGTTACTATTTAGACCCCTTTCCTTTACATTTAATTAACCTTCTACATCTCACATTTACCGCAACTGATATACGTGAACCTTCTATAATTGTGAACTTGTGTGACATTAAATTAAAATTGGTTTAATAAGAGGAAGATACATTCGCAATGAATGAGCCGTAGATATATGATATTTCCAGTGTAAAATGATAATTCCCAAATTATTAAATCCAAAAAGAAAAAAATTTGATTATATATTTCTAGTGACTTTTATTTAATGACGTTAAGAAAATACGGCTAAAAACTGTCGTTAAAAGTGTTAGCAAAAAAATTACTAAAAATATTAGCGACTATTAATTGTCACTATATACGGGGTTGGAAAAGATTCCTATAGTTCGAGTAACAGCCATAGTTTGTTCATCCAGAAATTGCTGAAAAGATAAATATTAATTAAAAGATAAAAAGATCGCCCTATTAGTATGTCATATTATAACTTGATAATTTTTTTCAAAAAACAAACAAAAGATAAGGAGGGTTAATTATTTAAAATATATTAGAAGACAAAGTATTAGAAGATGGCAGATCAATCTGAAGTTGCTAAGTTTAAATTTTAGATGAGAAGTGATTAGTTATAGCTTGAGGTAATATTGTTAAGTTGAGATATCAATAAAAACGAATTATCCTTGATGCTTGTACTCAACCAACATTATGTGAATGAAATTCTATTTTGTATTTCAATAGGGTATCAAGAGAATGAAGATCCTTATATTGAGAGTCCCTCTAAGTGCTTCTTCGTTCGCCTGGCCACACATATGTTTTTCTTTCTCTTTTGTTGTTTTTGCTTATCTATGTGCAATAAATTATGTTCTCAAGTTTCTAGGTTTTCTTGTTTGGTCTAATTTGATATCCATCATTCGGTTTCAAACCTAAAAATATATTTGCCAACTAGATTTTTTGCTACTACTCCACTAAAGCGTCTATAACCTCCTTTCGTACTTATGATTGTCTCTCCGCCATATAATTCATATCTCATTCTCTTATTCTATATTCTTCTTTCCAAATAATTAGAAAGCTTTTTTTATCTTTTTTCGTTCTCTTTCTAATATCTAAATCTATTGATTATCTTGTTTTTCTCAAATATCTATTCTCTTTAGACTCGCATTTTTTTGTGCTTACGCACTTCTTTTCTACAGTCCTATAGAGGACAATGGCTTGCATTTCATTGGTGTATGAATTATAATAGGGAGATCGTTTATGTTGAAGTTGCATGTACTATGGAGCAATCATAAGAAGATTCTTGATAGACATTTGTGCTTATTTTTATTTAATTCTTTGGGTCGATTTTTGTAACCAAATGCATGAAATTTTTTTATTTAAAATATCATCTATTTGAGGGAGGGGGGGGGGGGGGGGGGCTTGTGTTAGGTGATGCTAGATCAATTTAGAATTACTAAGTTTAAATTTTAGATAAGAAGTGATTAATTATCTTTTGAGATAATATTGTTAGGTTAATATATCAATAGATTTGAATTATCCTCTCCACCTATATATAAGTGTTTGTACTCAACCAATATTATGTGAATGAAATCTTAATTTATATTTCAATACGAAAAGAAAATGAAGATAGAAGTTAGATTTCGTCGGAACACTTCATCTCATATCTATACCAATAAAAGTACATTTGCAGGAATATTTTGGCTTTGACAGACTGCTGACATCAAGAGAGAAAACTTGGGCACGAATTTTTTCGCTCAAGCCTTCGATGTCGAGAGGGATTGCGTGACCAAGCACTCGAATCGGTGTAAAAAACTCGACATCTTTATGCATCAACTCGAAAAATCACGCCGTCACATTCGAGATCACACCATTAGGCCCTCAAGTCGACGTCACGAATCTGCCGTCTTTTGCATCAGTTCGAGAAGATCCCTCCGAAAATTTGGGACTGTGTCATCAAAACCCCAAATCAACAAACTTTGTATAACGGGATTAATCGAAAGATTATACAAACTTTGCAGAACAAGATTTAGGTCGCCTCCCCTAACATCAAAATTATGAGGTTGTGATCCTAATTTGTCCAATGGAGTACGTAAGACACTCGACCTCCATTATTAAGTTCAAACCAAGCATTAGGTCCAATTTAAGGTTTGTTCTTGTTACATTTGGGTTTGGATAAGAATTATTAAAGAAATTAATTAAAAACAAGTAGAGATCGTTTAAGATATGATGAGGTGCCTAAATTTTTTGATCAAATAAATTAGTCTCTAAATCCGAATCTTAAGTTTTTTGTAGATTAGACAGCTCTAATGTATATTCATAGTCAATCTAGGGTTTGCCCCTTTTTTTATTCAATCATTTTAACTTGTCATGAAAAAAAGAAGGCAACTTGAAAAATCAGTTCTTTTAAGATGTGTGTTGTCACAAATTTAACTGATTCCCCTTGAAAAGAAAAGAAACACCAACCAAACCCCTTGAATGGATGGTCGCGCCGACCTCCTTTGGGAGTGAGGTGGCACACTAATTCCTAGACTTGGGCATTTTTGGATAAAAATAAAGGCAACATGTGGCCAAGAGCGTGCGCTTCGGGTTGACTGGGTGAACTATATTACGGTATCCGGAAAGTGGGATTCAAAAGTAGTCAAATGTTACCTAGCCAAGACAGTCTAGCAATACCTAGTTTTAGAAAGATTTTTTGTCCAAGTTCGTGGATTTGAAACTATGTGCATATCTAATAACTAGAGGTCAAACCCACAAGTGTGTTGACCATAATCAAGACTAACTATGTGATGTTTTACTAGAGAATCCTATGCTATGAAACCATCCTCAAGTCAATCTTGAGTATAAATGTGATCATTGTGCTCTCATTGGCTTCTTGATCCATCTCCAATCATGTGCTCCACTAAGATAAACATTGAAACACAAGGAGAGTATACTCGTCATTAGGAGCAATAATGCATCTTGTTATCACCAAAATACCTCAAAGAGACCTAGGATTAACAATCATCCAAATCTTGATGATCTGAGCAGTTCTTGGTGAAATTGGTTCTTTGACAAACGAAGGTGGTGATATATAACAATAAAGTTAGTAATAAGTTTCCAATATGCATTAGTGATGAGAAAGCGAGGGTGACAGCATACACTCTCTCTTTCAAAGATTTTATCTTAACTACTAGGGCATGAGCACAGCTCCCCCTAAACCCAAGCTTTATAGGAATTCTTCATTACACAAGGTAACAGCCAACGCATTTGTCTTATAAACAAAGTTAAGCAAGAAATAATGATCTATTCCATATTCAATTTTTTTTAATTCCAGAAAGCAAGTGTCAGGGCATAAGTATGCTTTAAGTATCAAAATCATGACATAAGCAACCAAAAGGTACATTAAAGCAACATATACCAAGCCTTGTCAAGTCCTACTTAAGCAACAAACGAATATAACCACTATTTTTCTCCTGTAAAATTTGAGAGAGAAACAAGTGCAAGAAAGGATAGTGTGCATGAGATGTCCAAACATTGAGGGATCAAATAAATTCAACAGAGAGAAACTGAAAACGAAGAACATAAAGAAAATCCGGAATTGTATAAAGAACATGAAGGAAAAGGAAAGCAATGAAAAAAAAATCAAGAGAGCTATCTCTCTGAATGGCCCGGGGGGGGGGGGGGGAGGCACCCAATGATTCTCATTAAGGCAGTCATAGACCTTGCTCACAAGCCTTTACACGCAGTCCATATTGTCTTAAATATCTTGCATGTTTCTTCTAATTTTCAGTCACACTTTCTCAAACCTTGTTAAGTCTGTTAAGAATCTACTCTTGACTAGCAAGAAGCATCTTATCCCAAATGGTACGAGGGTAGGAAAGACCCGAACCTTTGGTTTTCCCTTGGCCATCTCTTTCACCTTATCTCTGTTTGTTTTTCTTTCATTTTTGGCTTACTAATTAAGTTTATCATCATCAACCTCTTCGCTATGTTCCTCATAATTGATATCACCCCTCTAATCAACCTCCTCGTTATTATGAACAACTTCCAATGATATTTTAACCGAGAATGGTATCATTGACGGAGAGAAGGTAATTTGATCAAGTTTTTGGATTTAAGAAAATGGGCAAAAGATGCCTTCAATCAATCTCGAATCGTAATAAAAGAGAATTCTAAATTTGAGAAAATGACCGAACTACCTTTGTATCGGTCGGCAAATAACATCCTATGCTGGTCCTTGGACATATACGTGCTGGCACACTTTTCCTTATAAAAATACCAAAGAGCCCTCATTGTAGAATGAAAAGGTATCATGCCTTGCATATATGCATAGATCATACATCAGGAGCTAAAAACCAAACTAAAGGAGACCAGATTACTGGACTTGACCAACATAAAGGAAATCAATCATACAACAATAGGGAATCTGCAACACGAGTTATTGATGGGTTATTTTGTCGTGATAATGATGGGGAAGGATTATGTTTAGAAAGGAAAATTACTTGTTTTAGTAATTGATTTCCTAAAACAATACTTAAAATTTAGAATAATTAAAACGCCAACTTTTTATTTGTAGAATTACCCCAAACCATTTGAATTTCAAACGCACGTGCACGACAAGGTTCAATTAGTAAATATTTAAGAGGTTGGAATTCTATTACTAATAAGATTACGATGGGAGTTTAAGGAACTACCGCAAGTAAAGGCCAAGTTTAAATTGTATTTGATGGTAACATTTTTATATTCCGTGTATAGTAGTCCGCATAAGTTTTGCCTGCACAACATATACACGTGCTTAATTCTTTATTATAACATTACGTAAATAAACATGCAAGATAGAATTTTATTTATTTTTTGTTGGGTTAAGCTCTATAATTGCATCAAACAAGAAAGAGTTTATGATAGAACCTTTTAATGCTTTTCCAAATCTCACTTCCAACGTAAATGTCCAAAAGTTCCTACCCTTTTGCAAAAAGAGTAAGTACAAATAACCATAGACAAAGTGAAGCTAGAATCTCTTTCACGTAAAACGAGTGCAAAAATCGTACAAGACGACATTGTTTTTTTGTGCTTCAAGCAACTTATAACTCTGTATTGGTACCAATGTTTTTTATTTGTTTTTCATACAAATCGATTTCTTTGGTCTAGCTTCCTACCACGTGATAACATTTCTTATTCCAATGAAAACCTGGTAATGTTGCACACATAATATATATCGCCATAATTTGTAATCTTAAATTTCTAATAAAACTTTCAAAATAATCTTATCAGTACTCTCATATTGTCCGAAAACGATTCTTGTGCAACGTATGAATTTTTATACAAATACTGCCATTATTATTAGTTATTAGTTAGTTAAATAAAAGAGCCAATAAAACCAACCAATCTAACATGAATGGGCATAATGAGTTATTGAATGCAAGATTTCCACATGAAAACACATATTTTGCATTTTTCATGTTATATCACTTAAAAGGGCCTTTTTAGGTCATTGTCGTGAAGTCGTGAAGTCGTGAAGTAAGTAGTTGGCTATCAACTATATCTCAATTCCCAAGAGTTGCAACTACCAATAATATCAGACGAATGATTACTAGAATTATTATATTTTGACTCTCCACTGTCACATTTTGAGTTTTGACCCCCTCAGCAGCATGACAAAACCACTGTTTTCCAGCGCTCAACCGCTTCCTCCATTTCCTCATCATTGTCTTGTCTTCCCAGATTCCCTCTGCTAGTACCCAAATGAGCGAAAATTTGAAACTGGGATAGTTGTTTTGTTCTTCAAAAATGTTCTTCTGTGCTTCGATTTTAACTAAAGACTAGTCATTTTGGTGAACTTTTTGTTACCTTTCAGATCCTCAGATGTCACCCTCCCCAAGCTGCTGCTGAAATCCAACATGCGAGGCGCGTCGCCCGGCCCAGTCGAGCCCAGACACAGACTCTCCCAGTCCACGTCAGTCTCTATCCCTCTATATATGTGCGCGTTTCTGTGAGTGTGATTTCGTGTGCGCGTTTGTGTGAGAGATTTTGTGTGTATGTGTGATGTAGGTGAATCATGCGCATTTGTTGATCATGAATGCAAATTTTTCGAGATTCGTACCTTTTACTAGTCGGGTAGACTACAACGCTTCATTTTCGTGATTGCTTAGTGTTGACATTTGAATTGTACTTGGAGTGGTTTATGCTGCATATGAGAGAGTAGCGAGATTGGTGTTGGGTCAATTTTTCTGACTTAAGTGGGTGTCAGCTGGTTCTACAGAAAAGAAACCGATACAGAAGATTTGCGACTAAAGGTCAATATAGAGTTTTGTCGCTTGACTCGTACTCTTATGTGGTGTAGCTTATGATCTGAACTGGATTTTGTGTTTTTTATTTGCATTCTCGTATTATATTTTCTTAATCTTTGCTACTGAGGGATCATGGGTTTTTAGTGGTGAGATACTGAAGTTGCGATTTATTTGCTGGAGTTATGTCTCAAGCATGAATTAATGTTATCAAAAGATTGGTTTGGGGGGCAGTGGCATACAGCATTGATCAGCAGCAGCTTCCACGGTTAGTGGGATTGTCTCCTATCAACTACCATGAACTTATGGTATTGAAAGAATGGTTGGGGCATACAGCATTGATCATGGTCAAATTTTCACTTAGTAATTTTCGCATATACCCAAAAAAAGAAATTAACAAAATTTGCAACTTAAGATCAATACAGAGCTTCACTTTTAACTGCTAGTATTATCTTGTTTAGCTTATGATCTGAACTGGGTTCTTATAATTTGATTCGCATGCTCAATTCGTGTTTTCTTATCTTTCCAGTGACTAGACTACTAGGGATCAGAACTTTTTGCAATTTATTTTCTGCACTTATGCCTTGCATGATTTTATGCTATTGAAAATTTGGTTTTGGGGCATAACGGTATTCCTAGTTCACCAAGGGATCTTCCAAATTTGAGACTTCTTGTCTTGCTGATTGTGGAAAGTCATTTGTAGTTTTGCCTGGCCTACACAATAAGGGAAGGGTGTTGAGTACACGAAGTTTTACATATTAGTACATCGTGCTAAAGGGGTTCTCACGTTGCGTCGTATTTATTTTTCTCAAGTTTCTACAGGAGAGAAAAACGGCCTTTTCAGTATGGGCAACACAATAGATAGAAAGATCTTAATAGTACTGGTTAAATTCAGAAAACACATAATTTTTGGAGCATTTGAGCCTAAACCAACCATTTCCATTTTAGGGATTTCGTGAATGAATTCTGTCAATGTTGGTGGTGGCTTCGAGGCCTAGTACTTGTAAGAGATTGTATTCACATGTATCTCTGGACGGGTCTTTGTTTAAGATGATAGTGATGGAAATAAGCAGTATGTTAGGTAAAGTTGCTGACCTTGTGAGAGATTATAAGCTCATATGGTTCTGGGCCGATCTGCACCTCCCTGTCCCTGCCACCTTATTGTACCTAGCTGCTTCATCTAGCATGCATCATGTTTTTATACAACTGGATCTTGAAGTATGTGCAGGAGAATCCAAAAGTAGATCTCATTTCAATGGGAAATATGCGTGTTAAAGTTTGAAGTTATTTTGAGGTCATGAAACTGCTTTTCGTTTGGAGAAACAGTGAGGAACTAAAAGTTGGAAATCAAACAATTAAAGGAGAAGAGTAGAGTTGCCTCCAGCCTTCCATGTCTCTTCCAATGTTCAACACTCAAAATTTGCCCTTTGTGAGCTAAAACTTTGGGAGATTGATGGATATGGCTGAACAAGGACAACAATGTTCGGGGATAATTCCTTTAACTATGGTAGCCATTAATCATTGCAAGTTTTACCCCATAAAGGATAGCGTTCTTCCTCCACCTCCGCCATATGGAAAGTTGAAGACAACTGAAAGCCGGTTGAAATCACCATTAAAAGCTACTAGATTGTCTCGATTAGATGTTATAAATCACCAGGATACTAGAATGGGGAGACACCAAAATGCTGATGCCTTCACATGATAAGAACACGCACCTTCTTTTACTTGAAATGTTCTGCTGTTGTCCCGACTGCTAGCCATGGAATTTGTGCAATTGTTGGGCTTTCGCTTGCCTTGCTTTTATTTCTTAGCTTTTACTTATGATCAGACAACTTGCTTTACAGCATAAGAAAAAGGTTTAGTCTATACTAATTAATTATGCACAATCTTAAACACATATTAGCTTTTCTCGGTTATGTGGTATCTTAAAAAACGCTACAACAAAATAAAGGTGATAAGGCAGAAACTATCATGTTGTAGTTAGTCTTATTGATTTTTAAAAATGCACGTTTCGTGGTTGTGCGGGCTGGTTCGCTTATGGCTCATTTGGTTTCCATTTCTTTTGTACTTATTTCAATGTCCTTGAAGATATGGAAAAGAAGCATTTTCCGAACAGTTAAAACATGGAGTAACTTGTCTGGATACAGTTTCAGGAAAATATTTATATGTAAACAAGTCCTATTGCAAAACATATTAAAACTCCTCTATGTTGTTTAGATATCATTTTCAACACAACTAATAGTGACAATGAGTGACGTGAATTCGAATTATATATGCAAGGGGTTGGTGAATATGCTTGCTGTGGTGTTTCTGAAAAAACAATTTGAGATCTGTGAAATGATACTTAAATGCATACCATTTCGAACAATTAGAAGCACCTATATGTTTTTTGAATTTAACTGACAAGTTTGCAGTGCGCAAGCGGGTGCAGATGTGAGCGCGTGAAAGTGTCTTTTGTAAAATGTTCATAAGTGCAGGAACGCCTCCAAAGCATCTTTATTAGTTCACATACAGAAGTTTCTGTTAGCATTACAGTCGTGAAGATGTTGAATGTTCGTTAAAGAGTGTGGGCTGTGTAAATGTGAAATACATTTCTTGCATTAATAAAACGATAATACTCTCCTATCAAAGCCAAGCACCTATTGTAGCGCAATGGATAACAAACTTCTCCATAGAGGTCAAAGGTCCAATTCCTTCCCATCCCTTCCTTTCTGAACAAATCTCATTAAAAGTCACAGCTGACCATAACCCGTGTTAATGGATGTGGCCCCAAAAAGGGCCATGCAACAGAAGCCTATTGGTCAAGATATAGCGCATGCTGTTGACCTTCAAAATCTGCGACTTTGACCATGTCAATCTGCGGTTTAACTGCGAATCCACAACCAGATGCAAGGTCTCGATTTCAGTGCAGTTGGCCTCCACAAAGCCACGAAATGTGTCATCTAAGTTTGAATACCATTTTCACCATAACATCTGCTAGGAGTTGGTGATAGTGGTTGACTATGGTGTTTTTGAAAACAGAATCTGAAAATGGTAACTAAACTAGACCAATTGAATTTCAAAAAAATGAAGAAAAAAAAATGGCAACCAAACAGGGCATAGTTCTACATATGTAAGACTTTTAACAATACGATGTCCTTATTAAGATAGATTTTTGTTGGTTTAAATGTTGATTTCTGTGCCCGTTTGGTTTGTGTATTAGGACGGATGTCGACTACAGTGTACTGTTGTGATCTATTTATTATTTCTTGAAGATCGGACTTATTTTCTTTTGGTAGATCCTGAAGTAAGAAAGTAACTTTCAAACTAACAAGACTGTGATCATGAAAGGATCGACCCCTTAATAAATGTATCATGATTGAGATTATGTTTTTCTGTGTAAAATGATTGTTGTTCATTGGAATTTATGTTATACTCTACTGACATCTACTATATGAAGTACAATCTATAAAGATTTTATGACATTATCTTAGCGTAGTAGTTATTATAACGTGGAAAATGTGTTTCATGGGAAGTAATCTTTTAGCTTATAGAATGTTGTCACACTTTCTTTGAGAAAGTTTTGCCAAGAATTGTCGTTTATAGAACATGGTCTCTTTTGAAGAGAGAAAATTATATATCTACTTTCAATCTTGATCAAAATTTCTTTCCTATACGGACTTCTACTATATGAAGTACTAAATCTCTAGGTTTATTGGTATTATCTTAAAATAGTAGTTATTACAACGAGGAAAATGTGGAATTAAAAATAATGGGAAGCAATCTTTTGCTAACAGAGAAATTTTTTTGGATCCAGGGCTTGAAGTACCAGTGGTTACTAATTATTTCTCCTCCAATATACCCACAACGTGACCGAGCTTCTTGTTTATTTTGGTTAAATAATCGAATCATAGCCACAACATGACTGAGCTTTTGTTAATATCAGTTAAAATTGCATCCGCCAGCTCAATGGTGATGGTTATTTTCATGGAGGTGCCAGGCCTACAAGAAGAAGGATGTATTCAGAACCTATTAAAGTGATAAATGCCAGAATATATCAAATACGTTTATGTCCTACTTGTCGAAACGAGAACTCACAAGCTGAGCACATGCGTCAAAATTGTATCTTTTATATCCAGAGCCCAAGTAAGAGCTGTTTACCTAAACTAGCTATATAAAAAGTCTGGATGTCAGGATCTCTGCTTTATCATTTGGTAGCTTTGGTATGAGCTTATCCTGTTTTACAACTATATAGGCTCTAGATGGTGATTTCCATAGATAGCATATGAAGGAATTGGCAATGCGGTGATGTTGTACCCCGTATCAAATAAAGTTACAAAACAAATTTCCTCATCTGCTACCAAGATACACACACACACGGGCGGATATGTGCGTGTGCGTGTGTGTGTGCATGTGTGTGTGTTTGGTTGTGGAGAGATACAAAATATTGTGTTACATCTGCTTACTGGCATTTTGATATACAATTGTTCCTTTGGTTTTTGCTCTTGTAGGTTGTTTTACCTGCTCCATGTGCTAACCAGTTTATGATATGTGGTTCAGTGAAGACACAAACAAAAGAAGGCTATCAAGAAGTAAAGTTTCTAGAGATGGTGAAAGGCCAGCACTTAGCCCGACCAGTCAGGATAGGAATTCAAACTGCAAGTTTTCTACATTGAAACTTGTGTTGATTATTATTATATTTGGAGCAATTATTACGCTTCTTCACTCTCCAGCAGTTTATAACACAGAGCATCCGTCCAATTTTGCATCTCGGTATGCTACGTTGCCAACTCTTCTTGGTGTTGCTAATCTATTAGCTTTAAATTCTAAATCTTGCATGAGTTTTCCATTTTCCTGTCGTGGAAATTCTAAAGAAGAAACCATCTTTCTCTGCACAGCACTAGAACATGTCCACCGGATGTGCTTGGAACATTGTTTAGATAAACAATGTACAAGTTGCAATGCAGAATTTTTTTATTTTTTTATTTTCCGAATGGTATCCTGAAGGCTAGGCTTTACTACGTGCAGGCCAAGTTTGGTAGACAGATGGATAAAGGAGGGATCTGCTGTGGACCAACGTTATATCTCTCTGTTAGATATTAACTGGGACCAAATCTCCCATGTAATCGACAAACTAACTGACAGGGATGAGTACCAAGGGATAGGTCTGTTGAACTTCAACGCCACTGAAATTGACGAGTGGAAGCAGTTTATAACAGAAGTTGAGCATGTTGTTCTACACCTTGATTTTGTCACCAATAATGTTACTTGGGAAACTCTATATCCTGAATGGATAGATGAAGAAGAGGAATATGAGGTTCCCACTTGTCCAACTCTCCCCCAAGTTCAGGTCCCTGGAAAGCCACGCATCGATCTCATAGCCGTCAAGCTTCCATGCAACAAGTCAGGAGCTTGGTCAAGAGATGTGGCTCGTCTGCACTTGCAACTTGCAGCAGCAAGGCTTGCTGCCACTGTTAAGGGGTATCATCCAGTTCATGTCCTTTTGGTAACTGAGTGCTTCCCAATACCAAATCTCTTTTCTTGCAAAGATCTCGTTGCGCATGAAGGGAATTTTTGGCTGTATAAACCAAATCTTAATACATTGAGAGAAAAGGTCTGGCTTCCTGTGGGATCTTGTGAACTTGCAGTTCCTCTCAAAGCTAAAGGTTAGTTCGTTAATTGATTACCTTCTCGCCATTTTTTCCCCCTATTCTCATTGAATTTGTGGCTGTATGACTGACTAGAAAAATGATAGCAATTTTTAATAAATGTCTCCAATTCTTTGGGATCAATGAAGACTGACTGTACTATTGCACAGGGTACTACGTAAGTAAGGTTGGCGCAACGTCAACTTTTCTTCTCACGCTGGGTATTACGCAAGTGATCCATATTCTATGAAAACATAGGGATCTTTGAACCTTAGAAGTCCCTCAAAGATGCCTATAGGACTTGGGGAAAGACTTGTGTAGTTAAGGGGAATAGCACAGAGGCCAAAGACTTGTCTAGTTAAGGGGAATAGCACAGAGGCCATTGCCCATGTTGTTGGAAATGCAGAATTCACTTGCCCTCTGGCCTATTGTGAACCAACTCTTCCTAGGTGTCATGAACTAAGGTTTCTGCTCAGAACTCTTCCTGATCATTCACATGCATATCCTAGGTCATGTTAAATGGAATCTCACCTCTGCTGGGATCTTTTTCGCCTCTGCACTGAATGTCGTCCAAACCCGACCTCTTGGGTTCAAGGGTAACCTGCTTTTGTTCAGGTGGTGGTTGTGTAAGAAAATAAGAGTAAGTGGAAGCTCAAGCAGGCGGGAAGTGGATTCTATATGGCCTTCCTACCGAGACTGGTCCTCTTTGTAAGCAGATCTGGAATTTGGTGTTGATAGGCCATCATTTAATAATAGGGATGATTTCTGATTTGTCAAATTAACTTTGGCCATACCACAATCAAGAAGAAGAACATTTAGATCATAATTGTGTAATTTGGTGTCTGCTCTTGATGTTATCACATTTGCAGGAGAGTAAGGATTAATCATTCTGCAGAGAGTGGAGACTGGTTACGCCTCTTACAAGGGGAGCTTAGGTTTTAGCTTTGAGGGTGTTACTCTAGGGAAAGACTCCTAGGGCATATCGCAACTGGAAATTGTGCATGTCCCGGGGTCATTTTTTTATCAGTTTCTGATAGAGTGATAGTTATGGACTACTTATAGTTTTGACTGGGTACGCTTTGTTTTATTAAGGATCAGTCGACTGATTTATCGGTTGATGATGTGACCCAATGCATAAACGTAACTATACTTGTGAATACGTACAAAAGTGAACATTAGACAATAAAGTGAATTATCTGAACTACGACCATGATGTTTTTATACAGAGTTCTGGTACTCGGGTAATGCAAAACGAGAAGCTTATGCAACTATCCTGCATTCAGCACATTTTTACGTCTGTGGAGCCATTGCCGCAGCTCAGAGCATCCGGATGGCTGGTTCGACTCGAGATCTAGTGATACTTGTTGATGAGACAATTAGCGAGTATCACAGGGGAGGCCTGAAGGCTGCCGGGTGGAAAATTCGTACCATTCAGAGAATCAGGAATCCAAAAGCGGAACGAGATGCCTATAATGAGTGGAACTACAGCAAATTCCGCCTCTGGCAGTTGACAGATTATGACAAGATCATCTTCATTGATGCTGATTTGCTTATACTTCGCAACATCGACATGCTTTTTGAGATGCCAGAAATATCTGCAACAGGAAATAATGCCACTCTATTCAATTCAGGTGTGATGGTGATCGAACCATCAAATTGCACGTTCCAGCTGCTGATGGATCACATCAACGAGATTGAATCCTATAATGGTGGGGACCAGGGGTACTTGAACGAAGTCTTTACTTGGTGGCATCGGATCCCAAAGCACATGAATTTTTTGAAGCACTTTTGGGAAGGCGACGAGGAAGAGATAAAAAAGAGGAAAATACAACTCTTTGGAGCAGATCCGCCTGTCCTATATGTCATCCATTATTTGGGTTTAAAACCATGGCTATGCTTCCGGGACTACGATTGCAACTGGAATGTGGACATATTGCAGGAGTTCGCGAGTAATGTTGCGCATAAAAGCTGGTGGAAGGTCCATGATGCAATGCCCGAAAGCTTGCATAAGTTTTGTTTGCTTAGGTCTAAGCAGAAGGCTGCGCTGGAGTGGGATCGGAGGCAAGCTGAGAAAGGTAATTACACAGATGGTCATTGGAAGATCAAGATACGAGACCCTCGTTTGCAGACTTGTTTCGAGAATTTTTGCTTCTGGGAGAGCATGCTATGGCATTGGGGTGAAACAAATTGGACAGATAAGGCAACTGCTACACCAGCTCCCCCTGCAAGTTCTACAGTATCGCTTACTTCTTTGTAACTTGCTGGGTTTTCTCATACACAAAACTTACATCCTTTTATAAGAACTTTTTAGAGTGGTGTAAAAGAAGTGGTTTCCTTCTTCTACATCAGCCCTTTTTCTATAGCCAGTTTGATAACACTTCTATGTGGCGCATCTTTTGGGTCTTTTGATCGTATAGAAAGCGAATGTAATTCAAGTCCTTTTGTCTGAATCACTGAAGGAGGAATTTCGACTTGCCACGAGAGTGGTTTTGAGATGTAAATATTGCATGGTTCCTGACCATCTGAAATCATGGCTAATGGGATAAGAGGACCTACTCGAGGTAGGAGGTTGTTTTATAATATATCTTGTCATTATTGATGGTCAGGATTACTGGTCACGAACCATGCAATATTTTCTAGATTTTAAGGGACTAATGGCATTTTGCCATCATTATAGTAATTTTGCAATTGGGAAAAAATTACAAAGAGTTAAGCCTTTGGAGATGAAATTGCAAAACTCAAGATAAATTACAAAAACCTACACGAAATTCAAAACCATTATAGGATGGCCACCGGTACCACCACTTAATAGCCAGCCTCCCTCAAGAGTACAATGGATTAGGGAAGGCTACATGTTACGAGCACTAAGGAAGAAAGGTAGTTTTCTTATAAGGTTTTGGAAGTAGGAATGTCAAATATTTTGACGAACCTACTAAAGGTATCCTCACTTAGGTAGATTTTGTATAGAAAAATGCTAAATGAGGGGGGCATTTGCAATTGTGCCATCTTTCGGGTTAGTGGTCAATAGAGCCGTATATCTTGCGCCATTTTTCCATTTTTTTTTTCTGTTGAAAAAAGCTAAAAACCCTACCTTTAATATTGCTATTAAGTCCAACCATAGTACAAGAGAAGCGCTCAGACACACCTACATCTACAAGTAAGCTAATCTAACAGCAGTAAGTAAATGATTCCTATACACAACCAAGTAATTGGGAAACTCCCCAACCTATTACAATCCTACGGAGGTCTGAAAACTGACATCTTCGCTCGAGGTCACAAAAGAGCCTAATCAGGGGCAACAATACAGTCTGTGGATATCGGAATATAACACCAGTCAACAAAACAAGCTAATCTTCGAGCTTCTGCCAACAGTTGCTTACTGACGAGGCTGACAGAACAGCACTGTGCAGTATCCTACCTGTAAAATAAGTCAAAAAGAGTCAGGAACTTACAGTAGAGAGATTAACTTTCCCCCACAACTGCCATCAAAGAAAGATCATTAGTTAATAACTTGATGTGTAAAAATAATGAGCCAAAGCCCAAAACACAGTATAACTAGAGCAATCACAGCAACAAGCGATCTATCAATACAACAAAACAGAGCATGCAAATGAGCCCACCCGTGACCCTGTGTTATCAAGTGCTTCCATATCGATACCCACACACAATCGATCAAGCCGCCAAACCTTACTAATCTAAATGAAACTGGCCTAACACCCAGACGGGGCGAACGACATGAGTGTATAAGTTTGTTGTTGCCTGTACCATGTAAGGATCCTACTTCTTGGCCAGTCATGGCATCACCAGGTGGCTAGGATGTATGCAATGCACGTTTGTTTGTAGAGGCTGAGACATGTGACCGCCAAAGACAACGTGTATGACCAATGACATTGAGCGGGCAAAAACTAGAATCACATAATACTAGTTGATTGCGTGCTAGCCAAATGCACCAAAGGATGGAAGCCACTATGCTGAAGGCCTGGGAAGGAATAGCCTGAGAACGCAAAGGTTTAAGATGCCATGGCACTAGCCAAGCCGAGAGAGAGCAATGTTGAGCATTCAATCGCAATCCAAGATGCCCCCTATACGAGACAAGTTGCATTGCCTCACATTGTAGGAACAGATGTAAAGCCATCATGTTGAAGACATAAAGGGCATGATACAACCGCGTAAGATTTCTACGATGGGAAGCTATTCAAGTAGGAAGGCAATCCTAAAGACATCGTCAGAGGAAAAATAGAAACTTATAAGGAAGCTTCAACTTTCGCAGACGATGCTAAACGAGCATTAGAATAAGTGGATGATAAAGGGGTAAACTTTAGGATGAATAGCCAACCTTGAAACACCAAAGTTCCTTTTCCCAAGACATAGTAATTATACTTTGTTTTGTTTATGGAGAAAAGAAAGTGCAATTAGTTCATTCATGGGAGTATCTCACTCCAACAGCATTTGTCATTATCAACAGTCTCATTTTTTGCAGTGTGAGCTCTAAGTAGACGAAGGCATTTGTTTCGAGCTTGCCTCACACGTGTTCCCTTCCCTCATTACATGCATTTTGTAGGAATACAAAGCACGAAGGATGAATTAACATTCTTTGATCATGTCCAACCCCCCCCCCCCCCCCCCTTTCCTTTTTTGGATTCCAAATGCTTTGCTACAACATATTTCAATCATGGCATCTTCAAAGTTTTCGTGGATGATTAGTAAAGCTTTAATGGTACCATAGAGCTTTGCTTTAAGGATGTTGCATAATAGTTATGTATGCACATGCATTGTGTACTTAAGATGACATGTGGAGTTATCTTAGTTTCAAATTGAGTAAATGTGAAGAGAAAATTTGGCATATATACTTGAGTGAATTAAAAACTATTAACTTAAATTTTTAGGTCGAATTAGACTCATTCTATATATATGGACCATTTTGTGGACATTTGACTAGCTCATGGTGGCGACCTTGGCCTTGCACTTGTGTTAGTGGCTTTAAAAAGAACAATGATTCTTGGCAGAGTAAGACACGAGGGAGAATTTTGATGGTTGGTGGACTCATACATGAAAGCGAGATTGTTGTTGACGTGTACATGTACAATTATGTTAATCCAACATGTGGACTTAAGCTTTTAATTTGAGTTGGGCTCATCCTGTGTAAGTGGGCCTTCTTAATATAGCAACCTTAACTACTAATTATTATTTTTTTAAAACATCTCGATCAACAAAATGGCATTTACAACCTTATCACTATTTTAGACTCGTTCTTAAGGCTACAACTTGGACGATGGACGCTTAAGAGTCAAACCATACTTAACCCACTTTAAAAACTTATGTCCATACCCAGCCCATTAATGGGCCAAATTATAATTGTCCACATCCAGCCCATTAAAGTTTTGGTGGGCGCATGTTGGGCACTGATTGACCACGGTTACAATACAAATTAGTTTTTGTTTAGTTGATTTTTAAGCACATCAATAACCATCTACGTAACTAATTACTCGTGATAATGAAGAAAAGTATATTGAAGTCTCAAAATTAATTTAAGCATAAGAATGGGAACAAAGTTTTACGATAAAAGGAAAAAAAATCGACAACCTCCACCACCACAAACCCACAACAACCCATTACCGCCAAAACTCCACAACCTCTCCACAGTGACACCTAGCACCATAGCCTCCCACAACCTTATAACCACCATAATCCTACCACCAGCGGTCGACGCACTCTCCAAAAAAAGAAAACCCATCATCACTGGACAAAACACCAGCACCACAACCCCTGCCACATCCATAAACCGCCATCAGCAATTGATCCACCACTACGACAAACAGGGAACCCACCACCACATGGATCTAGAAAGATAAAGATGGACAGAAATACTGTGCAGAGAGGGAGAGAGAGAAAGAGAGAGGGAGGGAGGGAGCATAAACATACCTTCAGAGTCGTGTGAGAGGAGGTGAGAGTTCAGAAAGAACTAAAGAAAAATTATTCAATTAGGTTTATGGTTTGATGGTGGAGATTGCGTTAAATTTATTTGATCTACAATTAGATAAATTTTAAGACTAAAGAGTAAAGAAGACATATGTCTTGTGCACACTAAATTTGCGTGTCCGCGCGTAAGCGCACACATGTGATTTCTATTGCATAAAGTTGGATGGGTTGAATTTTCCCCCGTTGGATAGGTCCCTAAGAACCTTTACTCATGCATAGCCCATATTTTTTATGGACTCAAAAGTTTAAGCTCACATTCACCACGGTCTCTGTAAATGTAAAACCACGTCCATACTTTTACCAACAGGATCAAATTGCCCATGAATTATCCAGCCTCTGCACCCTTACTGGTTGTTCAATTTTAGTTGGGGAAGTCCATAATCTGACTAGGCACCACAAGAGATGACTAATAGGGAAATGACATTCGTCAACTTTCATAGTAGATCTCGAGTTCCCTTTCCGAGTTCATGATGAGAAGCACACCAAAAAGAACCAAAAGTAAGAATGAATTCAAGATATAAAAATGAAAAGCGAAAGTTATAATTTCTACAGAACTCGTTGTTACCCAATTCAAAGAAAACATATAAAATAAGGATAATATCACTTATATCACCCAGTTTAGGGATAAATTACAGTCAAAGACATAAATTTCAAAAATTTTCACTTCCATCCCAAAATGTCATAATTATGTATCAGATATGCCCACCGTTAGGGTTCTATGGTCCTAACTAATGTTTTTTTTTGCTAATGTGGCAATACTATATTTCAACAATGGCAATACTGCCCTCAGGACCTACGAATATGTGAGTGCCATGTTAGCCTAAATCTATTCTCTCTTTCTTTTTTTCTTTTTTTTTTGTTGTTGCTCCTTCAAAGGGGATAAATCATGTTTTTTGAGAAGCAACAGAAGACAGAGCAATAGAAGAGGAGAGACTCACGAGGGCAACGACAGAGGCAGCTGAGAGAAGATGCATAGGTGCCATGAAAAGTTTGCTAAAGGTAGCTGCTAGTGGTGATGCTTATCCATGGACAGAGTGAAGAATATTATTTTCGATTGTAGAAAATAAATATTATAGGGCTTAATTTCAGAAGGTGTCATAGAGGTAAGTGTTGAATTTCACCTTGGGTGACATTTCTAAGGTTTGATTTGAGGGCTTAATTGGAGGATTCATATTCCTGATATCTAACCCTAAATTGAAACCGTGACTGTGGATGACTCCAGGGCTTAATTATTGGTCTTGTATTTGGCATATTAATGGTTATGGAATCATGGAGGGATTTAGATGGGTAAATGGTGGGTTAATAGGAGCATCGGAATGTATGTATGCCATATATTTGATGAAATGCCACAATGAATTTTCTGCTAAACAAGGTTTTTTTGGCACAGATTTTAGAGGCACAATTCAATGTCTTCCTCGAGCACTGACCAAAACAAGCAGTATTATAACGCTTCAGAGTTGAATTATGAGAACAAATACTATGAGTGTCCATTATAAGCAATGATAGAGGTCTCAGAATCAGATGAATGTTGTTACAAGCTATATTATGTATGCACACAGAAGAAAGGTAAAATGTGGACTGGTGTCACCCAACCAACTTTTCTACGAGTGCTGCAATTTGTGCTCATCAACAAATGCTACAACATATTGATCTAGAATTACAACATGAGGTGATTGCATTCAGGGAGAGTTGAAGGGCTATGAAGCAAATGATACATCACCTTGAAAGCAGCTATAGATTGTGTTGCTGCTAAAAGCTGTAGAGCTGGTAAAGAAGCCTCACACTCATGCTTATCATCAGCTAAGAGCTGGCAACGAAGCCTTTCATCCATGCTTAGGTAGGTTTTGAATTGACAAAGAGTTGTGGGGTGATGAAGTCCCACATAGTGCTTTGCCATTTTACGGGTTAGAGCTGTAACTAAATTGTTTGGATAGAACTTGATATAGCTAAAAATATCCCTCCAATCTACGGATGACACGTGGCAGTTGTGACACGTAACCTATATTGGCTCATTACTGATATGGCACTTACCATACCAATCACCGGGCAGAATCCTAAAGAAGCTATAACTCTATCAGCAGGATATGGGATCCTCTAGGGTCCTAATGAGATTCTGAATAGAATTTACCAAGCCCAGTCCTACTAGGACTCCTTCTTCTACCACTATATAAAGGGGTCAAGCCCCTCAGGTAAAAGAAAAGAAGGTTCACACACAATCACACATTGTGTCTTACTGATTCTTCAGAGTTCTACATTGTTAGCCATCTCTGACTTAAGCATCAGAGCGTTCCCCGCCGGAACCCCACCCGGCAGTCACTCCGTGTTCTCTTTTGCTGGCCTGACTTCTGGTGTAGTTCCCGATCCAATTTTTAGCTGCAACAGATTGGCGCCATCCGTGGGACCACTAGAGGGAACATGGCTAATCATTCTTCTTCTAGTGACTCTTCACATAGTCATTCTCCACACCGTCACACCTGAACAAGCAGCTCTCGTCGACGCAGTCGTGACCACCGTTCGACACCTTCACGTCGGCATGCCAATTCTGCGGAAGATGCACACGTTAACGTCACATCTGCAACTCCCGAATCAGAAGTTAGACCTCGAAGAAATCACTCTCCGACGTCTACTCTGAAAAACGGGGACCTTCGTCATCGCCTGAACCGTAGGTTATTCAAAACACCCCATGCCGAGCTTACAAAAGAGATCCACGAGCTAAAAGATGTCGTGAACACTCTTCAACAAAAGCTCGACATGGCAGTGGCTCCTCCGTCCACTCATAATTCTCATCTTGACCCCGGCGACCTTCGTCTTCGTCTCACATCCAGATCAAGTTACGGCCGCAAATATCAATCAACGGCTGATCCAACTTACAATCCCAAAGATAAGAGCGGAGATCACATTACCAGAAGTGGATCATGCTACCGTCACGATTCTTCAGTCGAAGACAGTACCAACTCCTCTCCCGCACAGGGCGCCAGAGTTAAGACCCCTCAAAGATCTATCCACAGGAAGAAGACGCCTGAGTCTCTTTCCCAAGAACGGGACTCCTGGAAGGTGGTCCCTAGATATCATTCTCCAGAACGATCTCGCCCAAGGAATGAATCTGGATATCCGTTGTCGAAGGCCATCGAGAAGGCAAAGCTACCTTCCAATTTTTGAATGCCTCAATGTGACCTCTACGACGGGACTGGGGATCCAGAAGAACATGTTTACCAATTTCAAACAAACATGCTACTCCTCCAGGTTTCAGACGCTGTCATGTGCAGAGCCTTTCCTACCACTCTAAGGAAAGCCGCACATGCATGGTTCAAATCTCTACAACTAAGGTCCATCTACTCCTTTGGCCAATTATCGGATCTTTTTCAAAAGCACTTTGTAAGCAGTCGCTCCCGAAGGAAGAACTCTGCGAGTCTGCTAAACATTGTGCAAGAGAAAAACGAGTCTTTGGCATGTTTTCTCGGACGATTCAATGCAGCCACTTTGGAAATTGACAACTTGGATGAGTCTGTGAAGTATACTGCATTCCTCCGAGGCCTTCGACCCACATCCAAGTTCGCTTTCTCTGTGAACAAAAGTCCTCCAGGAAACATGAAAGCCCTTCTTTAGAAGGCTAACAAATATATCCAAGCTGAAGAATACCTGGAGACACACAAAGGACGACGTGGAGAAGGGAAGGAAGAACAGAAGAAACGGTCTCGAGAATTAACTCCTCCCCAAGGAGGAAAGCCGACAAAACATTCCAAGTATAATGAACGGCGTCCAAAAGAGCCATTTGCTTGGGAAAATCTAACACCCCTCAATGCAAAACCATCACAGATTCTTCACGAGATCAAGGAGAATAAGGCTCTCCAGTGGCCGGACAAGCTGAAATCTCGACCAAATAAACGGAACGAAGATTTATGGTGTCACTTTCACAAAGATCATGGCCACACAACTGACAATTGTGGGTCGCTTAAACGAGCAATTGAGGCCCTTATCAAGCGTGGCCAGTTGAGAAAGTTTGTAGCTCCTAAAGAAGAAAGACAATAGACACCTCCGGCCATGAAAGAAAAAGAAGATCGGGAAGAGAATGTGGGTATAATCAACACTATATCTGAGGGATTAGCCGCAGGAGGTTCATCAGGACGGGCTCAAAAAGCATACGCCAGAGAAGTATACATAACGAGTCAGCCCCCGGATAAGAAATCAAAGACGGTACCCATAGCAACGATCACCTTCTCCGATGAAGATTCAAAGGATATACAAACTCCTCATAATGACCCATTAGTCATCACAATTAGAGCTGGAAACTTTGATGTAAAACGTGTCTTGATAGATAACGGAAGTTCTGCAGAAATCTTATTTCACGATGCATTCAAGAAGATGAACATTCCAACAAACCGTCTCCGAAAGATGGATACTCCGTTGTATGGATTCTCGAATCATCCAGTTGCAGCCGAAGGTATTATCGCACTCCCAGTTGCGATTGGCACACCTCCGGCACAAGCCAACTTCATACTTGATTTTGTGGTGGTCAAGGTCCCCTCAGCATACAACGCCATATTAGGACAACCAGCACTCAATCAGTTACAAGCTGTAGTGTCAACTTATCACCTCAAGATAAAGTTCCCCACGGAACACGGGATTGGAGAGGTGAAAGGGGACCAGACTATAGCTCGTCAGTGCTACGTAACTTCGTGCCGACCAAAGAAGGCAAAGAAATTGGACTCAGAGGAAATCTTGATTTGATAGAAGAAGTTCGGACTCAAGCCCATGAACGATCCGTTGTTATAAAACAACGCATCGAGCAGTAGCATCTTGCCTTAAGGCAAGACACTTCTTTTTCAGGGGGATAAGGGCCCATACCTTATCGAAACTCCAATCTTTTAGAAATTGTCTTTAGAAAGATAATTTCAAATTAATGGGTTGTTAAGCAATCCAATGTAAACTTTATCTTTTGCTCTAGCAATAAAGTTATTTTTGCTCTCAGTATTATTGTGGGCTTAGCCAAAACATTCTGTCCGAACAGAGTGATGGCCGAACACTCTGCCCGAACAGAGTGATCAATGTAGCCAAAAACATTCTGTCCCAACAGAGTGATGGCCGAACACTCTGCCCGAACAGAGTGATCAATGTAGCCAAAAATATTCTGTCCGAACAGAGTGATGGCTGAACACTCTGCCCGAACAGAGTGATCAATGTAGCCAAAAACATTTTGTCCGAACAGAGTGATGGTCGAACACTCTACCCGAACAGAGTGATCAATGTAGCCAAAAACATTCTGTCCGAACAGAGTGTATAACTCTTGGGTTTTATAAAAATACAAGAGAAGGCCAAACGGATTAGCTACAGATCTAAGTCCGTGAAGAAACAAAAGTTAATGGGAGCACCGTCACTCCACTAAAGCTTTTGCTTATTTGAATTATAGGCCGAGCGGGGGTGCTCGACTTCTTTGCCAACTCTTTAAGTGACGAATAAAGGGTTTGAGCCAAAGTAAAAATCAATAATACTGTGTGAATGGTAAAGACAAACCATGAGAAACACATAGTAAAGCATAACAGCATGAAATAAAAGATAAAGAGTTTTACAATAAGCCCTTGAACGGGCATCAAAATTCTTTGTCTGTATAAAGCAAAAAGCCTAGATACAAAGGCTAAAATCTAAGGCTCGGGGGCATCACCAGAAGGACCTTCCCCTGGAGGATAAGAAGCTGCAGCATCACCTGCCTCTGATGGCAGAACAATCTCTCCAGACGGAGATATCACTGCAGGCAGAACGAAGTCATCCAAGGAGATACCAGGAAAGAGCTCAACAAACATCTCCTTGGCCTTCGCAAAACCAAGCTCATAAATCTCAAGGCCATCATCGGTCCGCTTCTTCAGCCACTCATCCCCAACGTTTCTATCCAAGAAGTCGCGGATGCCTTGGTCACGAGCTCTAGTCACCTCTTCTGCTGCCTTCCTCTTGACTCGCTCAAGCCTCTTCTCTAGAGTCGCAATCTGAGCAAGATGATCTGCCCCTTGCTTACTCAACTCTTCAGCAAGATGAGAAGCTTCTTGTGCCTCCTTTACAGCTTTCCTCTTCTGTTGAGCCTCATCTGCTGCCACCTGCCTCGCCATCTCAAAGCGAGAAAGCATCTCAGATCCGCTAGCGTACATCTGGAATGAAGGTTGGAACCATCAGCTAAATGAAAGTTGAAAATAAAATAGAAACTTAGTTGAGACAAAGGACATTACCGTATAGACGGCCTGGGCAAAGGAGCAGGCAAAGGTCTCGTGTGTCTGAGTCTGGAAGACCTCCTTGTCTCGAGGTAGAATTCCATAAAGAAGATGCTGCTCCAAGACCTGGCTATCCGGCATCCCCAGGTCATCACGCCTAAGTGTCCACCGCGGTCGAAAGATCGGATCATCATCAATGGACACTTGCTCCAAGATGCGTGGAGAACGTTATGGAGGAGTGACTCTAGTCCTCTTAGGAGCAGGGGGCAACTCCACAGTTGGCCGCTTCTCTTTTCGCTTCCCCTTAGACTTCTGAAGAACGCCAAGAAAACCTCCTTGGGGCAATTTTCCACTTTCGCTAGCCATCTCTGCAATAAAGAAAGAGTCGTCCGAGCAGAATCGTGTCCGAACACTCTGCCCGAACAAAGTGACCGTGGTCGAACAGAATTCTGCCCGAGCATAATCCCGTCCGAACACTCTGCCCGAGCAGAGTGACAATGGCCTAACAGATTCCTGCCTGAGCAGAATCGTGTCCGAACACTCTGCGCGTACAGAGTGACCGTGGCCGAACAGAAACTTGCCCGAGCAGAATTGTGTCCAAACACTTTGCCCGAACAGAGTGACTGTGGCCGAACAGAATTCTGCCCGAGCATAATCCCGTCCGAACACTCTTCCCGAGCAGAGTGACAACGGCCGAACGGAATTATGTCAGAACATAATCCCGTCTGAACACTCTGCGCGTACAGTGTGACCGTGGCCGAGTAGAAACCTGCCCGAGCAGAATCGTGTCCGAACACTCTGCCCGAACAGAGTGACCGTGACCGAACAGAATTCTGCCCGAGCATAATCCCGTCCGAACACTCTGCCCGAGCAGAGTGACAACGGCCGAACATAATTATGTCCGAACAGAATCCCGTCCGAACACTCTACCCGAGCAGAGTGACAGCGGCCGAGCAGAACCATGTCCGAACTCGTCGCCCGTGCAGACGTCCTAACTTTGTTTTCTTTGTGCTCTCAAGAGCCTATGGGTAAAACTCTAACGAGTTTGACTAGAGAAAAAATCAAGCGGAGGTCAATGGAGTTTTCTTAGGCAGAGATTTCAAATGAACTCTTTTGGAGAAAAGGAGGTTTTCTATGGATAGAGCTCGGAAAACTATCCGAAATAAAAAAAAATTCACCTCAAACGGATATCCGAGCAAAAAGTTATGGACTTTTCAAGTTCTCAAGTGATAGTACAACTATATTTTCTGCTCGGATTAGACATACGAGGCCGACCAGCTCAGTGGCAATTTGTTCTCATTCCGCGCGCGAGGTCAAGGGTTCGAATCTGCTCGGACACATGAGCAATAAGGAGTTCTTTACTTTTTCAACGAAGGGTTCATTTGATTGGGCCTCTCCACCATCAGGCCCGCGTCCGCGCAGCAAGCCTGCACAGCAGGTCCGAGCACAGATCAGATCATGGTCCCAGCCCAACGTCCGAGCAGGGAAAAATGTTGGGGCTTCTCAGCTCCGGCCATAATCCGAGCAGGCCATGGTCAGACCAGAAAAGATCCGAGCAGATCGTGGTCCGAGCCCAACGTCCGTCGAGCAGGCCATGGTCAGACCAGATCCGAGCAGATCGTGGTCCGAGCCCAACGTCCGAGCAGATCATGGTCCGAGCCCAATGTCCGAGCAGAACATGGTCCGAGCAGAAAAATCCGAACAGGCCCATAGTCCGAGCAAGACATGGTCCGAACAGAAAAAATTCGAAGAGAACTCTGCCCGAGCAGAACCACCTTGTCCGAACAGAGCACTCTTTGAATATTTGAAATGTCAGACAAACAGATTCAATTCTGTTTTTGGCATATTTCGCTATCACCAGTGAAAAAAGTGTGCTTCCACCCGCTTTATTAACGCTGGTAAAAGCAGGGGGCATATGATATAGCTAAAAATATCCCTCCAATCTACGGACGACACGTGACAGTTGTGACACGTAACCTATACTGGCTCATTACTGATATGGCACTTACCATACCAATCACCGGGCAGAATCCTAAAGAAGCTATAACTCTATCAGCAGGATATGGGATCCTCTAGGGTCCTAATGAGATTCTGAATAGAATTGACAAAGCCCAGTCCTACTAGGACTCCTTCTTCTACCACTATATAAAGGGGTCAAGCCCCTCAGGTAAAAGAAAAGAAGGTTCACACACAATCACACATTGTGTCTTACTGCTTCTTCAGAGTTCTACATTGTTAGCCATCTCTGACTTAAGCATCGGAGCGTTCCCCCGCCGGAACCCCACCCGGCGGTCATTCCGTGTTCTCTTTTGCAGGCCTGACTTCTGGTGTGGTTCCCGATCCAGTTTTTAGCTGCAACAGAACTTAAGCTCTATCCTGTCACCGTTGGGGGTGTTCACCCTAGAGCGACTACCATTAGGGCTAGTGGGAGTTCTAATAAGCCCCCTTAAGGGCTGATGGAGCACAATGCTCATGTAAATACCCTTGGAGGGTTTGATGGAACTTAGAGTTCTCACACGTGCCCTTAAGGGCTAATGAAGTGCAAAGCTCACGTAAATGCTTTTGGGGGTTTGACAGAACTTAGAATTCTTGCACACGCTCTTGAGGGTTAATAGAGCTCACGTAAATGACCTTAGGGGTTTAATGGAACGTAAGTTCTCGTAAAGGCCTTTGGGGGCCGCAGTCGAAGTAAACAGGTACTTTGTTGTCAGGATGCTAAATAAGAATGTACGAGGCATTGAGCCTGTAATATTGCCATTATCATAATATATAAAGCCCCCCCCCCCCCCCAAGCAAGCATGGATATAAAGATATCTTTTAAGCCTAGATTTAAGGCGTGGTCACAAGAATACCTTTATGCATAATAGAGATATAGAAAACCATAATCTGTTTGCTCGGTTGGACGAGCATATAAAGCTAGAGGACGTGGAGTCCGTCAGAGCAAGATGTCACTGATGATCAATAAAGATAGAGGACGCGAAGTCCGTCTGAGCAGGATGTTGCTGGTGATCATTAAGGAAGTTGTCGTAGTTTATCTGTTGTGCAGAACTAGATTCGATGAGCTCACAGTAGTGATGCTATTAGCATAGGTTGGCGAAGTGCTCTGATTCATTAGATGCATTGGCAATGCGTGTGCCTTAATTATAGTAAGATCAGCTCATCAATGTGCAGTGTTGTGAATATGTCACAGATAGAGACCATTGTATGACCTAATATACCATGAGACAATATATAATGCCAAGTCGGTAGGATGTTGTAGCAGAAACCCTAGGCATGACTTGAATTTGTATGGCACTATGAATTGATCCCTCGTTTATAAAGGGGTTTTTGCGTTTCTATTGATGCTTGCGGGCGCTGTCTTAAGCCCTTGCAACAAGAAAAAAGATGTAACTGAAAAATATCCTTTAAAACAATAAAGCATATGAGTGTACAAGTAAAACTATGTTTCTAGAATAAGGATAAAAGCGACGTTCATACTCCATGGCCCCATTAGAGCTTTTATCTGTTAGACGGCAAGAGTGTGTTGCACTGCATGTCGCAAGTGAGCTCAAAAAAGTCGTAGCAGTCGGAAGCATCGACAAGCAATGTGCATGCGCCAATTGATACAACTAGATAATGCTAGACCAAAATAAATAAGTCTAGGTCATATAGGACCGTGCAGGAGAAGCAGCCTTTCATAAGCTTGCTAATGCCTAAAATCACAGTCGCCTAATTTTTTAGGAACATATATGCGAGGAAGTATACACCGTTTTTAAAGAATGTACGGCATATGTTAAATAAATGAGACGCTCTGGGTTTTGAATTTGAATTGGCCTTTTCTGGGTTAAAAGCCTAATGCTTTAAAAAGTAAGCATAAGTTGAATAAATAAGACCCTTTGGGTCTTAAACATAAATATGCATTGTTCATGGTTAGTTACGTAATACTTTTTAAATGTGTGGCATATGTTGAATACATAAGACCCTGAGGGTCCAAAAGTAAATATGCATTTTTAATGGGGGGTTGATGTCAAAATGAAAGAATGGACCTTTTTTTCCTTGTCTGCCCCCTTTCTTTTCATCGATAGAAGAGCAACATTTCCTGAAGAAGTGGCGGCAAAGTGTGAGGTGACGGCGCGACGGTGCGGCAGATCTGGCAGCGGTGAGACGGCAATGTGCCCACAACGATGGCAGCGAAGGAGCCAATTGTCACTACTGCTATTCACGGTGGTGACGGAGTCAACGGGCACTGTCGTTCGTCGTGGTGGTGCGTATCTTGATGGCATTGGTTTGGTGGCCTGCCGTTCCTCATTTCTGACAATTTTTGGTCATGTTGCAGTCTTGGACAAGCAGATATCGTGACCGACTAGTTTGTTGGTGCTCCAGCTGTGGCGCAGATCGAGAATTGGACGGTGGAAAGGGGCCATTGTTCTCTAAGCATGGCGAGGATGGAGGCATCGATCGCGTTAGAGGAGGTCATGATGGCGACGTTGGGCCTTTGTACACGGTGGGGAATAACTATAGCGTGACTGTGGCGCCGTATGCCCAGTGGCGGAACCACGTTGTGACGAGGGGGTGCTAATGCACCCCCTGAACTTCAAAAAAATAAAATATTTTCACTTCCTCTCTGTCCATCACCTCTCTCTCTGGCCGAATCTCTCACCCACTGACCTACTTTCTTTCACATCCCTCTCTGGCCGATGGCGACGGCCCCCTACTCTCTCACTCTTATCCAGTCGGCGGTCAACTCACTGACGGCGATGAGCGACGCCGCCTATTGCGTCTCTCTCTACCAGTGCCCGACTATCCTCCAATCTTCATCGCCTCTCTCTCTCTCTCTCTCTCTCATCAACCCGACAGTCAACTCACCGACGGCTACAGCAGTAGTTGACTGGAATTTGGTCGATATTTTTGCAATTCTCCCGATCTGATTTGGGGCAGGGGCTTAATTTGATTTCTTCGAGGTAGGGCTTCTCTCTCTCTTGATTTGAGTACGCGGTCTGTAATTCTGTCAATCTGGCTCCTATTTAATTTGGGTTTATGTTATATACTTACATGAACATGTGTATAATGCATTCTCAGTTTCTTATTTCTAAATATAATTTGAGTAAATCATATGTTGTGAACATCCCTTTGATTGTGAAACTCTAGTATATTGATCTAATACGTGTAGACATCATGAAGAGAATAACCAGTTATTGTTAGCTCAAGTTTGCTACAACAATACGAGGAAGGCGAAGGCCTGATTTTCTCTCAGCCAAAACAACCCCACAGGAGCAGAAGTACGAACATACTCGAGTACCTAACCATAATAGAAGAATACTGGTATTTTGGTTTGATTATCTTCGGTTGTCATCAAATTAAGGTCAATAAGTTGTTCAACCAATATCACATCAGAAGAAGTGCAAAACACACCAGAGCTATTGCTAATTCAAAGTGAGTCATAAATTCTACTTTACATATAATCCACTTGCTTTTTAGCTTATAAATCTCTGTCAAAAAATCACATTGATCGTGAGGCCCCAGAATGAAACTCAATAAGAAACAATAAGTTCCCAAGAACTTGTGCCGCTTGGAATGTTTATAGTCAATAAGCAATCTTCAGGTGTATAACGAAACTATCTTCTTTAGAGTTCGGAGAGCAAAACCTTGGTTTCAACTTGGAGTAAGCTCCAAAACGACCGGCCTCTCTTCCCTTGATTATTATCGCAAGACTAGAAAGAAACTTCAATAGCCTCAGTAGCCCCTCCAAAAGTACATATCCAATAATCCCATCGGTGCAAATTGAATTCTATAATTGTAGACCTCTAAACAAACATAGAAAATTCATCATTTTTGTGTGCTACTGTCCAGAAAGCCTTAAGGTGAGAAAGTGCTTGAGTACCAACCTTAGTAGGAGATACAAAATTGGGAGGTTGGTCTTGAGTTTGGAATGTACTATTATTTTAGTTATGTGATGTTGTGTTGAAAACTTGGTATATTGAGATATTAAGATTTTATTCCAATAAATTGGAGTACGCTCCAAAAAGTTCTTGAGTACCAACCTTGAGATTTTACTATTAAGATTTTTTTTTCGCAGAATGGAAAGTGCACTTAGTTTTTGTATATTATTTTATTTATAAATAAGTTGAGTGACTTCGATACATTTTTTGTACCCCCTGAATTTAAATCCTGATTCCGCCACTGCATATGCCACGGTGGTATAGACGCCGATTTGGTGCTGGTGCGGCGGTCGGTTAGCAGCGGTGTTGGCGGCAATGTTTCTGCCGTTTCTTCCTCCTTTCCTTTCCTTTTGTTTTTTGGTTTTTCCTTTTGGGATGTTGTCGGTGCTGCCCCCGATTTCTGTGAGGCAAGAGGTGGTTGCGGGCGGGTGATTGTGGCTCTAATTTGTAGCAGCGGTGGGCTAGTTGTTTGCTTGCTGTGTGCATGAACATAGGACCATCTAACTGGCCGAATCGGTTGTTGATGTCATGGTACTGCGTTAGATGGCAGCAGTGAAGGCTCTGAGTGGCGACGGTCTTGGAGCTCTGAACAAGTTTTACTCAACTTTTTGACAGGGGTAGGACCGTTTGATGATGACGGGCCTATCGGTGTCTTGACTGCCGGTTGCTGTTTGTGATTGCTTGACATCAATAGGCTAGGCCAGTGGGTTCCACGCATCGCGCCAATTTATTGTTGCTAAAAAGTTGATAAGAACCTAACAAGAAACGATTACCTGCAAGACAGAAAACAATTGACCATCGGGTGGGTTCCCAGCAGAGAACTCTCCGATGCTTAAGTTAGAGCGCAATTGTGTCTAGTTGTTTGCATACCTAGGTGGTCTTCTTTATATAGTTGTAGGTAGGAGCCTAACGGCTGGACCTTGGGTTGGGCTAGATTTGTTAGGTTCACATTAGAATATTTGAGGATCACCTCAAGATTCTTGAGGATTCCATTAAGATCCTTTTTAGGATCTTAATTCCTAATATGGTAACTACCAATCTCGAATCATAATTGACATGTGTCATACACTGATTGGTGGTGTATTTTTAGCTATATCAGATTGCAACAATATGCTTTGTAGGATATTTTTTTTATGTGTTTGGTGTCTGTAGTTATTGTTGTACTTAAGTAGTTATGTAAGAATTTTAAGAAATTTGTTATACTTTTTTGCAAGTTTATATCAATTATGTAAGATTGTATCAGTTATGTAAGTTTCTATCACTTTGCCAAGTTATGCTACACTACTGTCATTATTTCATACTTCATACCAACTGTTTTACATACTACTTGAATTCATTTACCATCACAACAAATACATGATAATTAAGCTCTCATACACAAAGTCATTCTTATCATTATTTCATAAGAACTGTTATACATATAAAAGCTTCTCAATACAACTGTTATTAACATATATGATGGATCAACCCAAATACACAGAAAATCCTCATAAGGCAGGTGAACACAATCTACTCAAAATATCCATCACCACACTTATTACCTAAAACCTAGTAGTTTTATTCTGCATAAGTAGACAAGTAATTGTCTATTAAGTCCCTGTAATAGTTGCATTCCCTGCATCTGTATGCACATGCATAGCAGTTGGTACTGCTGTAGCCTGTGGCCAACAACCAATAACCACTCTACTTGTGCTAGCAGCCTATGAACAATAAATGACTAGATGGCAAATAAAATGAAATTTTAGTAATGCACTTACAGTAAAGCACTTACAATAAAATGAAATCCTAGTGCTGCACTTATAGTAAAGCACTTACATTTAGGGTGCTTCTGCCTCTGTTGCTTCCTCTGCTGCCTCTTTCTGTGTTGCCTCTTCCTCTTCTCCTTGAAGTTGTACCATCATCACCAGCCCATTCACCAACAACATCATCACCAATAGCCCCTTCACCAACAACACCATCACTAGCAGCCCCCCTCCACCAATAGTATCATCACCTTTGCTTCTGGTAGGTCCTTTGCCCATGCCTCTACCTCTGCTCCCTGAACCTGCACCTTCACTAGCACCACCTTCAGCGTCACTAACTCCAACATCAACATATTAAGAAGATATAATCCAAGTTAATTAAAATGAAAAAATACAAAAAATGGAAAACAAGGGAAATTTCTTATATTTCCTCAGCCTTTTCCCCTCACAGGAGCTCTCGGGCAGGTCCTCTTATTGTGGTCATAATCATTGCATGTTGTGTACCTTTTTCTTGTTGACCTCTTTGACTTGGTGCTTCATCTGCATCCCTCTTCCTCTTTTTCCTTGGTCTTTCGGAGAGTTTTCTTAGTGATGGTGGCAAGACCACACAAGGCTGCACATTCAATGAAGGCCAAATCTACTGTCTGGTACCAGGTGAATCATTTGACCGTAAGCTTGAACATATACATCCTTCTTTAAATAATGATCCACATAGTCATCAAGTTTTTGCATCTTAAATGTGATACAATCCACAGCATGTTTACATGGTATCCACTAACATTCCAAACTCTGCAGTCACGTGTCTTCCTCTGAAGATTTACACAGTACTGCAGATTGTATTCCTCCACTTGAAACTCAAACTCACCAGCAACTAGAAGACTACACTTCCTAAAAGCTTACTTCATAATATTCAATTTGGATATAACTTTTGGTTCTACATCCTTATTCTAATCATAATCGTCATCATGCTTTGAAACCTTGTCATTTGTTTCACCCTGAATTGCTCAATCAAGGTCGTAACTGGCATGCATCTAAGATCCCCCAACCAACTGTTAAAACACTCAATTATGTTATTTATTATGCTTTTGCACTTCACCATAGTGTCAAAACCAAATCTTAATCATGTAGAAATAGACAGTTTGGGCAGCTACTCATGTGCTTCTTCATTTAACATGGCATACCTGAAATTAGCACCACTTTATGCCCTAACAGTCTTCCAAAAATTGATCTTCAAGCTAAGTCCTAGAAACTGTAGCCTAAAATTAGCATAAACATGCCTTGCACAATGCCTATTATACACATCAGGGAATACTAAATGATTGCCTCTCCAAGACCCTTCTGCCTATCACACATAAAGGTCCATGGCTAATCTTCCTTACCTTGCCCAATCTGATTTTTAAGGTGTTCAAAGAAGAAAACCCAATTGTCCTTTGTTTCACTCTCTACTACAGCAAATGCAACATGTAACAACCCATTATTTCCATCAAAGGCTATAGCAGATAACAACACACCGCCATAGGTGCCTTTTACGTGACAACCATCTAATCCAATTAATGGTCTACAACCCTTCGTAAAGCCCTTTATCATAGCAGGGAAAGTCACAAATACCTTCTTGAATAATGGATTGATTGTTAGCTTAGGTCTCCTTATTCTCCATGGCTATCATTGCAGCAGGATTAGTTCTTCTAACTATCTTTTTATATTTTGGTAATAGGTTATAAGACTCAGCATGACCACCATTAATCTCATCCTTTGTTATTTGCCTAGCCCTATAAAGCTGCATTCTACTTGGTATGACACCATATTTCCTTAGCTTTGCAATCATTCCAGGAAATCTCATGTCTGGATTAGCTCTAAGAACAACAACCCACTTTTTGACTACCCAAGGGGAGGTAGCTTCTAACTGCTTCTCTAATCTTACACATGCATGTTAAGGATTAAGGTTTTTAGTCCTAAAAATGACATTATCAATACATACAGAGGCATGAATTCTCGATTGTAACCCTCAGCAACACAATGTGCTGGGACCCTAATCTTATCACTTTTATCCCTCACTAAAGTAAAGCCTTTTTGAATTACAAAGTCTTTTAAAGCCCACCTAAATTCAGTGACATTCTCAAACAACATTCCTTCTTCAAGCTCAATTGATTGCCCAGCCTCTCTAACAAAACCCTTTCCTCTAATTCGTTGACTTCACCCTCTATACTAGTATGACTAATGTGGTTCACAATCATCACTGCTCTCATAATCAGGCATGTCATCATGTACACCCTCAACAAACTCATTTTTAGGGTTGTCACATGCAACATGCTCATCAGGTTCTATAGGGTCACTCCCCACTAAGTCTCTGTCACTATAGTCTTCATCAACAAATAATATTTCCTCATACTCAACATTAGGGGTTTCAACATTTGGCAGATCAACAGTAGGGAGATCAACGTTAGAGGCATCAACAGTAGAAGGATTAAAAACCATCTGAGATACTGCCTCAACCCCAGTCACATACACATCAATCACATTGTTTGTCTCATATACTTTGCTCATAACATCATGAACATCAACAAGATCATAAAACATATTTTTTTTTAGGTATTTTTATCTTCACACTAAGTAACATATTGACATTTCCAGGAACATCATGCAACGCTAAATCACAAACATCTTTGAGCAAGTCATAATAATAGCACCTATCAGGATCGCATTCCGAATGTAGTATTGTACATTTTCATAGTGGACTAGCAGATCGAGTGTTACAGGGCACATTTTGAACCTAATCATGAAAAATAACAAAAAATTACTTAAATACCATTTCAAATACAATAACATACAAAACTCAAGTTTTGAACCTTATTCATAAAACGCCCAAGTTCTTACAAAATTGAAAATGAGAAAGAGAAAAATAATACACATAACATATAGAGCTTTACATTATCTACGTGGTAGGGTCTCTAAAACGTGATTTTACATATTGATTAACACTAGCTTTAAGTCTGAATACAAAACCCCCAAATTTCTTACAAAGTCAAAAAACGAATGACAGAAAAAGCAATATACAAGACACCAAAGTCTTTACATTGTTTTCAGTGAGTCTCCAAAACGTGTATTACATGTTCTATTTCTACTTTTTTTTCTTTTTCAAAATGAACAAAAACTATGACCTCTAGTGAAATGAAACCAGTTGCGGAATGGTAGGAGGATGATTGTAGGATTTACTTACCGAATTCATTAAGATAAACTCTAATCAGTTGAGCATCATCTACATTGTAACAGAAAAAGTAGGGTTCTTAGGTGGGAAAGAAGAGGCGTGAGAAACAGGGAAGACGGAAGAGAGAAGTTGGGTGGCCGTTGTTGGATTTGTGACCCTTCACATTTCACACTCATTTTAGTCTAAAGGGCAATCACGACCTTTCATGCCAAATTTTAACACAATTTGTATTCTTTCTGGTCAACGGACATAACTGATATAAACGGAAACATGTGTCCTTGATTTTATTAAATAAAAAAGAAATTACAAAAAAAAAAGATTGGTTTGACCTCTCCTTGTAGATTAGCCGCAACTAGTAGGATCAACGTAAATATTTTGGGAGGTTCGTGACAACAAATTATGAGCTATGCGGTGAAAGGGAGAAGAAATTTTTGCTCATACAATGGAGAAAAACCCTTCAGCAACACCTTGGATTTAATTAACCGAAAAGAAGTAGAAGAGAAGAACGTATCCTCCATAGATGCGCACCATGGACAAGTTTCACCTGACTAAAATATGTCTGACTTCATGAAACATATTGCACTGTCCTGAAACATTGATGTCGATAATCTAAAATTGTTAGATAGATAGAGGGAATTAAGGTGACAGAAGTAGAGACAAAGAGGAACATATAAATATTTGACAATACACACACACACACTCAACGAATGAAGAACGTATCCTCCATAGATGTGCACCATGGACAAGTTTCACCCAACTAAAATATGTCTGACTTCATGAAACTTATTGTACTGTCTTGAAACATTGATGTCCATAATCTAAAATTGTTAGATAGATAAAGGGAATTGAGGTGACAGAAGTAGAGACAAAGAGGAACATATAAATATTTGACAATACACACACACACACACACACACACACACACACACACTCAACGAATATAAATATTTGACAATACACACACACACACACTTAACTATATAAATATTTGACAATATACATACACACACACACACACACACACTCAACGATATAAATATTTGACAACACACACACACACACACACACACACACACAACGATCCTAATTAACCAAGACCAATGATTCAGAAACCCCATAATATTTTGCTACTAACTTTTATCCGTACGGTAGCTAATAATATCTTTGGTAAAGTTTATAAGACCAATGACTGAAAACCTTTTTTTTTCTTTTTCTATAAGTAAATAGTACCATTAGTCTAATCACAAATCATGGTTTACAGCCTATAGGCAAACACCTACGACTTGTACTAAAAAGGTCTTGGCTAACTTTAACAAACTTGACAAAAGAGACTATACACGTAGAAATACACCATTGTCTACAAAGTTATATCATGTTCAGGGTTTGAGGTTATAGGTAAAACCAATTCGTCACCTTCTTCTAAACTTTCTCACAAATATCTATCTATCTATACTACATATAAAAGTCCCCTTCTTATATCTCAAAATTACTATCTTGCCACATAATTAAGATACCCAAAATCTAGATTCATTTAACAAATCTATTTGTTCAACTACTCATAAATGTTACAATTAGTACATGAATATATACATATATATATATATATATATATATTTCATTTTTCTTAAAACTTATCATTAATATAATGAAGTATGTTCATTCTCATTGACAACTTAATGTTTTATAAAGATTAGGACATTCACATCTCATCACATAAGTAGAGCAATTAACTTTGACCAAAAAGATTTTTTTTTTCATCCAATTCGTTTACCATTTTCTGTTATGTTGTTAAAAAATCTTATCCAAATAGTTTGAAAATTTGAAAACACCTACCTTTTTCGGCTGCCTCTCACCCATGGTCAGAGAAAACTGGATAATTTTTTTTTTCAAAGTCATATACGTACACAACCATTTTTTCTAACTGGATTTGAAAATGATGAAAATGAACACATAAAACAAAAATTGTAAACAATCAAGAATTAATACTTTCCTTCAACTTTTTGAATTTGACTCTAAGACCTGATATTATATTTGTGTGGATATATGTGTGTGTCTGTTAATTGTATGACTTACGTCTAGCCATGCAAATGTTGATAATTCTCTTAGCAAACTTCGAAATATTGAGCAACTTAACTTCATTTCTCTTCCTTTGATTGTTATAGATACTTTCATCGTCTTCCTATTTATTTTTGCCTATGTGTCTAATAAAATCTTGAAGTTACTCATTTCACATCAATTTTGGATTAAGTATCGGCACAACCTTCTAACTAAGGGTGACTACACCTCTCTCACTTCTCTAAAATTTGAGTCTTAAAAATAAAAATTAATAGAGATGACCATCAATTGCCTTTACCTAGTTATCCCACAGTATGTAGATAAACACTTGCCAAGCATATGCAATCTTTCTTATAAGAAAATAACACATTTTTCTTATGACTGTGTAAGTTATTATGACTTCACTTCTTATTTATCTTTATGTATATTATACTAGATGAATGGTTGGTTCTACGTGTTTGCAATCTGAAGTTAACTTATTATAATAAAAACAAATTCTCTATACCACTTTTAATGACAAATCAAATTAATTTCAAGTGACAACAGATTACAGTAATGAGATTGAAAGCTATTGATAGTATAATTGTTGTTTCATCAAACAGTAATGAGATTGGAAGCTATTGATAACATACTTGTTATTTCGTCAACATTGCATAATTATCTTTTGTTCAAAAAGGAAAATCCTAATAACAATATTAATTCAAAAAAGTATCCGTCTATTCGCAAATACATAGGCATTTTACGTTTTAGGGGTTCGAAATTGCTTACCTTTCACTGCATATAGCGAGTAAATGCGTTAGATATTATCTTACAAGAATATCTTTCTCAAATTAAATACGAAAACTATTTTATAAAATAAAGTGACTAAGGACGACTGTGATACATTCACAATAATTATTGTGTTCATCAAGTTGGACTACAGAATTATATAAATGTCAAAAATAAATAAAAATGATTGAAAGCTAAATTCAAAAAATTATGATTATATAGATGTTGGTATAAAGATAAATATTATTTTATTGATTGTTGAACACCTTTTAGTTTAAACTACGCAATGACATAAAATTATAATTGTTTTTACTTCAAAAGAGTGGTGGGTAAGACCATGAAGAGGTGGGCCACTGTTGACATAAAATCGAGGTCCACCTACCTTCTATAGAACTATGCACGATGAAGGTGGTTGTGGATTCATAATGTTTTTTAGAACAATTCTCATGCATATGCATAATGATTTTTACCTTTTTGACTTCAATTATATTAACATGTATATTTGAACCACAGAAAACTGATTGGCATAATCTACATAATACACGGAGGTATGACTTTTCTATACCATAATCTTAATTTGTCATGTATTAAGGTTCACGTGCATCGCACGCGCATAGTACTGTCCTTAATAAACACCTCTGGAGGCCTCCTTTGCTGCCCAAAGCACCTAGTATTTTTCAATCCATATACAGCAAAAGGTGGTAGAGAAAACCACCCTTCAAAGTTGTGCCTTTGGAGTGTATAATCTTGTAATGCACCACAGCAAAATTCAACTCACTATACCAGCCCATAAGAGGTCGTTGTGTTTGACGTCTAACCATTGACCAAATTTGTTGAGCAAATCAACATTGAAAGAATAAATGGTCACAAGAGTATGTGGAGACCACACACCGTCGCGCCACCATAGATCTGCTCCACCGTCGCCAACCTGTCACTTTAGCCACCGACAGATCCACTCCACTGCCGCCACACTCCCGTCGTTTCCACCACAGAATTGCCCCATGACTGCCACTGCCACCCAAGAATTTGTCCCACTATCGCCACCCTACCGCCTTCGATAACCAATCAAACCGCAACCATCGTCGCAACCCCACCGCCATTGACAACCACTGGGACCTCACTCACCGCCGCCACCTCAGAGCTATCAACGCCCATATACTTGCCCCACTGTTGCCACCCCAGCTCCATCGCCACCCACGTATATGCCCATTGTGGCCATCTCATTGCCATTTCTCTTATTATTGTTGCTAGCAAAAGCTTATATTCTCAAACATTTCATTTGTTGAGCAAAAAGATTTCTTTGTAGACAGAAATTGCAATTAGTGGTGATATTGTTGTGAATACGATTATTGGCCCGGGGTGGTCGTGGTGGTGTGAGTTTGATGGAGGTCGTGGTGCTTCAGAGGTGGCTGGGATAGATTTTGTTGGAGAAGAAAATGCAATTATAAGGTTGAATGGAAAAATTAAGAAAAAGAAATAGCAAAGAAGAAATTACACATACAAGTTGACTAACCAAATATACATCTAGTTTTATAAAGAATAAAAGTCAAAACAAATTTAGTTTACATTTTTCTCACACGAAAAAATGAAAAGCCACATAGATTTTAACCAAACTCATTGAATTTTTCTAATGAGTGAATCGTTAGCCCAATTTGTAGATCGAGATTGATCAAATGATTCACAGATTAAACGATCGCTGTGATGGTATCTTTCCTCCAAAGACATGCCAAGACAGGACAGGAAGCAAACTACTAACGCTGATATATATATATATATATATATATAGAAACCAATAAACGTCAAACCAAATTACAGTATAATTTACAACTTTGGCAAAACTTTGGATCTGCCTTTTACGTACTGCCTTTTGTGGAGGATGAATGTCCAATCCCGCCAACAAGGGTTGGTTCAGCGGTCTCCAGGATCCCAATCCAGGTTTCCCACCTGGGTTCGAATCCTGCCCGCCGCACTTATTGGTGGCAAACTTACGTCCTCGCCCTGCATGTGCTCCACACACGGGTCCATATGCACTTCGGCCCCAACATAGGTGTGGGAATCGGGGGCTCAGATGTATGTGGCGGCCTTGTAGGTCTCCGAGGCGCAATACTCCCTGTGGAGTGGATTAGAGCCTTACGGTCCAGCTTTTTTTGTACCAAAAAAAAAAAGAATGTCCAATCCCAGAAAGTTGACAAGGTGGACATGATTCTTTTCTAAATAACTTCTCAGCTTTAAACTGACATAAGAACAACTAATGCGGCTTGGTTGGGCTTGGTTGGGAAGTGATAGACTGGAGCATAAGTTTCTATCACTTGCTCCAAGTACGTAGACTGAATGAAGAATAATCAGTATACTTAACTAATAAGAAATTAATGTCCCTTTAAGGTTGTTAATTACTTTTAAAAAATTAATAATCTCAGTTCAAAACTGGATCAATCAACTCCATCCTAATTTCGGCCAATTGCAACCGTCTCAAATAGATGGATTTCACTTTTCGATTGATATTATTTAATTTATTTCTTCGTCTGCAAGGCCTCATTGTGAAGAAGTCCCGAGATGAACTTTCTAGCTAGGGCATTCGCAGTTTCCACCATAGTCCTCGCTTCACAATTTATGGCTTACATTTTGCTTTTTATAAGATTTATGGCTAATTTGAGGGACAATCGAAAAAGGTCTCCGCAATTTGTGAGGAACGGAGTTGAAACAGTAAAAAATTCTATTACAAAGACTTTCAGAAATGATCTCTTATCTCCGATCCTCTCAACTTTCGCATCTTGTAGCTAGAAATCAACAATGAGATTCCTTATAGCAAAAAAAGGAACACTGAGATTTTACAACATAGCCTACAAAGGACCACCATTATGACCACTTAGCTTCCTCTATGGCTTCCTCTATGGCTTCACAATGCCTGCTGCTTCTCTTGAGGGTGACACTGAGATTTTCCTGCAGTTCTCAGAGAGCCACTTGGATCTCATATAACTGGCCTTTCTCCATGGAGCAATGAGAAGACCGCTCTCTCTTAGGGACTGTTTGGCAGCTGTGCAGAGCAGAGATATTATCTCGTTTAGCTTTCCTTCTGTACCCACAAATATCGAAGGAAGAGCATTTTTTAGCTCAGTGTACAATGGCGTAGCCCTTGCTATCTCAAATTGAGACCTAAAGTCCACATCTATGATAAGCCTTGTCGCTTCGTTGGTGCCGACACCTTCATCCTTCATCATCACATCTATGTATTCATAACCATCTTTGAATTCAAGGGCTTGAAAACAAGATATATATACATTAGATTGATATATAAAACAAAAAAGAACCATGACATCATAGAAAATTGTGGGACATGGAAGTTGTGTTACCCTTATTGCTCATTTATGGTCATATCTAAAATTCAACTGCAAACATCTTATATTATGGTTACTTTGATGCTTTGAAATGTTGTAAACCGTGCATGACATTTTCATTCTACTTTCACGAAAGGAGCTACAAGGGAGAAAAGAAACCTGCAGAAGGAGGACCAAAAATAGAGATCCAAGAGGTTGTACATAGACAAGCTTCATGACCATCCATTTTCAGTCTCGACACAATCCATCTCTTCATTATGTTGTTGGTTTCCCCCATCGCTTCCATGTCATTCAAGTAGAGCACAATTTTTTCAAGAATCTCGCTTTCAGCATCTGAGACTCTCTCAAGAATAGCCTGAGAAAACAAATATCACAACAATAAATCCAAGAAGCAAAAAGGTCGACCTCAAGTCAAAATAAAAGTAAAGAAACACAGGGTATAAGGACATTACCTTCAAAGAGACATGCATGGGATTGTGACAAAGTGGGATGGGGATGAAAGCAGCATGGGAAATGGGTGTGGCTGTCTCTGATTCAATGAAGTCTTGGACCATCTGCATCAATTTTTCCTCTTCTGAGCTTCCCATTGTTTCTACTTTGGTTTTAAACTTGAGTTGAACATCTCAAGATGATATAGGATTGGCTTGCTAAGAGAATCAAGAGAGAAGGGGCGGTGATGTCACAAAAAGCTGGATGTCGGCATCCTCGCCTCATTCAGCTGCTGCCTGGAAAATACGGAGTATAATCTTCGTGCTAAGGCCCGAGGATTCAGTATACGTTGGGCTCTAGGTCATCATTCTCTCCTTTGACACTTCTCTTTATGACCCTGTGTATACGGAGGTGGCAAAGCCAGCGAGAGTACTGCCTGACGTTACCCACACTTCATTTTTAGTGTCAAATATCTTTAACAATTCTTTTTTAATCTTTAGTTACACTAATTGAAACTTTAGTGAAAGTAGAATTTTTTTATCAGAAAGTAAGTCACAATTATATCATTTCTCTACTGTTGTATATTTTCAACATAGTATCATTTTAGTCTTGACTCAAATAACAACAATGCTAGCCATGACCGTCTTTTATAAAAATATATAATACATCAATACAACACGTGAGATCCAACGATTTGTTTGTACATAAAACGCTTTTAGAACCATGTTTAGCTATTGACCCACAATAATTATGTTCTTTTAGCGTATTATTATTTTTAGCGGCACTATACTTTGTGTACATTCACCAAGCAATGGTGCTCGCCAATTAAATTAAACGCCTCAAATCCTCATATTGTTATTACCCTAGGATAACGGCCAACAGATCGAAAGCGTATATTGTTGCCATTATATCACTCTTTTAGCGGCACTTGTGTCATAAAATTTTGAAAAGTGTCATAAGATTGAAGTGCTTTCAAAATTTTAAAACACAAGTTATTTGCTTCCCGTTTTCAGAAATTATACATAATACATTACACTTATAGGTTATTTTCCCTTCAACTAAAATAAAAACTAATGCTTTGCTTTATAGTGTATAGTTTCCGGTATTTTGCACATTGACATAAAAGTCTCATTCTGTTGAAAAGGTGTTTTACTCTTAATCTTTAGATAAAAAAAAAAGTGTGGCTCTGAGAACAGTTTGGAAAGATTCCGTTAAGTTTTTTTTTCCTTGGAACAGTTTGAATTTTCCCTAAAATTGTAAAAATAATTTAGAAAAATTCGCTTGAAAAATCTTTAAAGGACTTGGAATACCAAATGTGAGCTTTGAACAGAAGCCTTGCTAAGACAGGCGGCGCATGAAGAATTTTCTAATGATGGCATCTGCAAAGACATGACCACATGACAGGAAACCAGAAGAAGTTCAGATCCAGTATACTGTTGTAGGTACTGAAGTTTGTCCAGTAAAAACGCCACCAAACGAGCCCTTGAGTGGTAAACTTTTGGTTTACCATTTACGTACCGCCATATGGAGGGGAGGATGTCCAATCCAGGATGATGAAATGAGTAGCTTCTTGAACTCTTTAATTCTTCGTATGTATGTATTGTCAGCTTTTTACACTGGGCAGAGCAATGAATTCTTCTTTAGCAAACAAATCGTTAGAGTCGCCCCGGCCAGCGGGTCAAAAGTGGAAAAGGCCGTCGCCAGGCCAGAGGGAGTGAAAACCAGGCCGGCAGATTAATGAGATATCTAGGTTCAGTCCTAGTCCTAGGTACTATATTTAGGACCGGGCTTGGGCCGGACACGGGCTCAAATTTTTTTTTAATTTCTTGTTATTCAAAGTAAATACTTTAATTATAATAATTTTTTGTTATTATGTAAGTAAATTATAATTTATACTACCTATAAAAGTACGAATGTTGTAAATTATTTCTGAACGATTATGTTCTCCGTTAATTACGCCAACAGCAATTATACCCTTCATTTATAAATCCTTTTTAAATTTGGTTAAAATTAAATGAGTATTGGATAATGAACATGTTCTAAACATTGGGAAATGAAAAGTCTCATGACAAAGAAAAACAAAAATAAAGAAATTCATTTATTACTCCCTTTCTAATTTGGTTGAAATGAAATATATATTGGATAATGAATGTTCTCTAAATATTGGGTAATAAGAACTGTGATGTATTTTCTTTTTCTTGCATTTTTTGTTAGTAAATAATTAAATAATTATAAAACTGGAAGGAAAAAAAATTGAAATACGTGAAAAATCAGTTAAGAAAAAAAAATTGTTGAAAAAACAAAAACAAAAAATAATGAAAAACAAGGTTAAAATGCATCAAAAATGGAAAAAAAAAATAAGGCTTAAATACGACACAAATTAACAACAGTTTAATACATAAATTGTACTGCTCTTTAAAGCAAGATTACTGACTATTAAGAACAAAGAAGAATCATAGTACAAAACATGCAAAAGATGATGTAAGAAAGTTACAATCACATAAAAAGGATGGGCTTGTAAGGATGAAAAATGTGAACTTCCAATATCTATGAATCAAGGTAAACTAGGAAAATTAAGAATATTTGTTTATTTTAACAAAAATTTGCTAATTCAATGATATTGATAAAACCAGATATATGCTGAAGCCTGGAAAGAATCTTGAGAAAATGGAAGGGAAAAAATTTCAGCTTCATCATTAAAAAGGCTAAAAATGAGAGAATCCGAGCAAGGCTGATAGCACATGAAATTCAAGAATATTATCCAACACAAAAAAATGATGGAAACCATCCAATGACAGCTGAAGATCCAGTGCACAAAAAAGAAGATCACTTTAATGAAGGCTAAAATGATATTATATAATAAAGTAAAATTACATCTTCTTATTTTACATGCTAAAAGCTGAAAGCATACTGCCTGCATCATGAGAGACGCTCACAACAAAAGATTATTGATTTTATGCACAGTAACTGCATTTTAATATTGAAATCATAAACGTACATTAATCATATCATTCCTATATATTATTTTATGTATAATTGATTTATATACACATGTATAGTAATTGTCTATAATGTGAGTGTTAGTTTGTGGTTTGGATATATATAATTTCAAATAGCTTCTCATTGATTGTTCGCTAAAAAACATATTTCCCTCTTTTGGTGTTTAAAGAGAAAAGGAACTTGCATCCTCCCTCAATGCCGCAATCAACAGACAATGATTCTCTCTTCGTAACTTCTTTATTTAAACCAAAAAAGAAAAAAATTATCTTTCTAAGGCTTTGAGTTCTTCTTTCTTGTTTATTATTCAATGGAATTTTTTTAAAAATAAATAAACCTTAATTTTTGTCTTCTCGTAATGAATAGGAAAAAAACTAGAAAGCTCATGGAATCAAACCAAACTACAATAAAATGATGAAAATTATAAATCTTAACTGTATCACATACACCAATGTAACAGATTATAAAAACAAAGGCGTATATTGATTTTTTTAGTTTCTCCATTTACTTTTCTTTTCAACAGTAACATCAAACATTTCTTCAATTCAGAAGCCTACAAGAAAGATTTCTAAATATTGATCACAATTGCAAACATCATATATACATTTCTTTTAGAACAAGTCACAAAAGAAATAAGAACATACTTGAATTAAATTTTTTGATCCAAAAAAGCTAATAATATCACCTCAAAAATTACTCTCACCATATCCACGTGCAACGCACGTGCTCCATACTAGTGTAATAATGAGTGTATACATATTACCACATATAGTAATGTGTATACAAGCAAATTGTTGGAAATTGAAAATAGTTTTGAGAAATAGAGATTTATATTGATAGTGAAAATATGGAGCACTTCTCTCCAATTAGAACAATACGTAGTAGTTTCTCTCTTACTCTTTCTATATACAAATACAAACATGTGTACGTATATATATATAGGCATTAGAACCGACTCAAGAAAAGAGAAAACCAAGGCCCCGCTTGATGCTCATTATTTTTTCAGTTTTGGAAATTGGAAAAAAAAAAGCACGTTTGGTAATTTTTAAACTGAAGAAGAAAAAAAAAACTCTAAAAAACTGGTTTTTTTTTAAACCATCACCCTCCCATCGTCGGCAGCCACCTCAGGCGACCACCGCCGGCGGCTTGCCGACAGTCGCCGGAGGTTGCCACCTTCGGCCACCACCGGGGGCAAATGCCGACAGTCACCGCCGGCGACTGCCGGCAGCCACCTCCGGCCCCAGCGGCCATCGCTGAGAAACAGCCACCTCCGGCGACTGCCGGCAACAACCTCTGGCCGCCTGCCGTTAGACCTGGAAAACGGGTAACCCGGTCGGGTACGGGTAAGATCCGGTCGGGTGCAGGTAAATTCGGTCCGAGTAAATTTTACCCGTTTTTTCCTAGGTACAGTTTTTTAGTGCCCGTACCCTAGCCAAGTGTATTACTCGCGGGTAAAAGAATTTTTTTTAAGAGTATTTTTTCATTCTTTTTTATTACAACAACAATCAGCAACAATCACCTCTCGACGATCATCTTTCTCAACTCCACTTAATCATTATCCACAACACAACCATTTCTATTTTCAACCAAACATAATACTACCAAAACACTTAAAATACGTACAAAAAATTGACACAAAGGAAACAATACAAGTAGATCTGAAAAAAATCATATGGTAAACAAAAATTAAAATGATTGTTAACAAAGCTATCAAAGGCAATCGCAGACAACGATCGGAATTGGATGTTTAGACTGATGTAACTTCCGTCTTCACTCTAGCCTGATCGGAGAGGGGCGCGGAGTTGTGGCCATGACGGATCCGTGGCAAAAATACCGGGAGCGGCAGAGTACTCGGCGATGAATCTAGCGGCGGAGCAGCAGTCAGCAGAGTACTCAGCGGTGAATCTAGCGGCAGAGTACTCGGCGTCGAGATAACGTGAGAAAGAGCGACGTCGGCGTTGCATCGTGACTCGAGAGAACGATGTGGAGAGAGTGAAAGAGAGAGCAATGTGGGGAGAGAGAAGGAGGACGGGAGGACTGACGCAGAGGAGAAGGGAGAAAAGAATGAACATGAAACTCTGGCAGCTGGCATTTATAAGCTAAAAATCTGGGTAACCCGTACCTGACCCGGATTCACCCGAAATTTATGGGTCGGTCCTGGTACAGGTCCGTTTTCAACGGGTACTCAAAACATGTACCCGTACCTAGGGTTTTTTAACCGGGTACGGTTCTACCCACAGGTCTGAAAACATTTTTGCCAGGTCTACCTGCTGTCGACCACCACCGGCAGCCACCAGCCACTGCTGGCCGCCACCACCTTCCGCCACCACAGTCGACCACCGCTACGCCCCACCACAGCCACAGCAAACCACCACAAAAAAAACTCAAAATAAAAACTGGGTTATCAAACACCAAAATAAAATTGGGTTATCAAACACCAACTTGTTTTTGTAAAAAAAAAAATTTAACTGCTCTTTAATTTTTTCAATTTAAAAACTAAAAACCAAAAAAAAAATTTGTCAAACGAAGCCCAAGTTGGCTTCTTAAGCTTCTTCAAGATGAAGAAATCTGACCAAAACTCTTCCATTCTAGCTGAAAATTTTGGCCAAAACTCTTTATCTTCAAGACCAAAACTAGCTAGAATTTGCTGGATTTTGTTGTCTTCATCTTGCTGGAACTTTCTTAGTTATGAAGAAAGTGCATTAATTTTTAACAGTCTTCCTTAATGCACTTTTCAGAAACTCCAAGCATGCATCGTAGTAGCTCAAGCTTGAATCTCGTAAGTGCTTTAGTGAAGATGTCTACAACTTGTTCTTCTGTCTTACAATATTTGAATTTGACTTCTTTATGATTTGTAGCATCTTGCAAGAAATGATATTTGATTGCTATATGCTTTGTCCTGCTATGAAATACAGGATTCTTTGTCATAGCAATTACTGAATTGTTGTTGCAGAAAATTTGTGTAGGCTTTTTTTGTATTTCACCTATATCTTCAAATATTCTTCTAAGCCATATTGCTTGACTTGCACATACTGCTCTTGCTACATATTCTGCTTCCACCGATGATTGCGCCACCTTGTCTTGTTTCTTTGATGCCCAAGAGAAAATTCTTGAACCCAATGTGAATGCGTAGCCAGATGTGCTTTTCATATCATCTACTGATCCAGCCCAATCACTATCTGTATATCCAAACAGTCTTGAGTCAGAAGTAGACCTGTACCAGATTCCATATTTCTTGGTACCTTTCAAGTATCTCAGTATTCTTTTTGCGGCTCTATAATGTAATCTGACTTGGACTTTGCATAAACCTTGACAGTAAACTAGTTGCGAACATAATATCTGGTCTTGTTCCTGTCAGATAGAGTAGACTATCGATTAGACTTCTGTACACTGAAGCATCTATTTTTGTGGATTCATCTTCTTAGCTTAGTTTCTCGTTTGCAACGAGTCGTGTGGGAATAGACTTGCATTCGTACATTCTGAATTTTTTCATAATATTTTCAGTATACTTTCTTTGCGAGATAAATATACCCTTTTTTTCTTGACTTATCTCTATACCAAGAAAGTAGTGCATCAAGCCCAGTTCACTCATCTCAAATGTCTTCGTCATATCTTTCTTGAATTCTTGAATCATTGTTTCACTATTTTCTGTGTAGATAAGATCATCCACATACAATGAAATAATGATAGTTTCAATATTACCCTCGGGTCTTGATGTATAATGTAGGCTCACTTTTGCTCCTCCTGAAACTTTGATTCGTGAAGTAGCCATCAATTCTGATGTACCATGCTCGGGGTGCTTGCTTGAGCCCATACAGTGCCTTTTTAGTTTTAGCACTTTGTCTTCGAAACCTTCCACACTGAATCTTGGTGGTTGCTTCACATATATTTCTTCTTCTAAATATCCATTCAAGAATGTTGACTTCACATCAAGTTGATGTACTTTTCATTGTTTCTGAGCTATAAGTGTCACTATAGCTCGAATAGTGTCTAGGCGAGCAACTGGAGCAAAAGTTTCGTTGTAGTCGATCCCGGTTAGTTGAGAGTATCCTTTTGCAACTAGTCTTGCTTTGTGTTTTTGAACTGTGCCAACAGGGTTAAGTTTGGTTTTATAGACCCTCTTAACTCCAATGATTTCTTTTCCTTTTGGTTGTTCAATCAACTCCAAAGTCTCATTTTTCTCAATCATTTTTATCTCCTCCTCCTCCATGGCTTTTATCCAAACATCTTGTTTCACTGCAGCTTTAAAGCTTTCTGGTTCTAAAACAGTGAAGTTGTAAGTCTCGTATATATCTCGTTGAGATCTTACTCTTCTTGGAGTAGATTTTGGAGTAGTTTCTGGAGTAGATTCTAATTGCCTTGAAGATGGTGGTAGGGTGTACCTGGTGTTGTGAAGTGAGCCGGTGACTCTATATTTTCACTTCCATCTCCCTGGTCTTCTACTAGCTCTTGAATTTGAGTAGTTTGCTGTTGTGCAGGTACAATGATGTTCCTTTTAATCTTTTCTTCTTCCCAGTTCTAGGCTATTTTCGTCGAACTCCACGTCTCGACTAATTATCAATTTATTTATTTTCAGGCTATATATTTTGTAGCCTTTTGACTGATCACTGTATCCCAAAAATATTCCTCTTTCTGTCTTGTCATCTAGCTTTGTTCTTTTCCCTTTAGGATTGTGTACAAAGCATATGCAGCTAGAAAACTTTGAGGTGTTTTGCTGAAGGCTTCCTTCCACTCCAAGCTTCAACCGGTGTCATGTTTTGCAGTGCTTAAGTAGGACACCTATTTAGTATATATAATGCAGTATAGACTGCTTCTGCACAGAAAGTTCTTGGAAGTCCATTTTCCTTCAACATAGATCTTTCCATCTCCATAACAGTTATGTTCTTCCTTTCTGATACTCTATTCTGTTCCAGAGCGTAGCCAACTGTCAGTTGATGCTTGACGCCTTCTTCTTCATAAAACTGGTCAAACTGCTTTGAGTTGTACTCCTTGCCTCTATCACTTCTTAGCATTTTAATATGATGGCCACTTTGTTTTTCAACAAAGTTTTTAAATTTCTTGAAAATTTTGAAAACTTCTGATCTTTCTTGCATGAAGTATACCCAGGTTATTCTAGTATAATCGTCAATAAATAAGATAAAGTACCTGTTTTCTTCATGTGAAGATGGAGTGATAGGGCCATAAACATCTGTGTGTACTAGCTCCAATATATTCTTGGCTCTCAATGCTTGTCCTGATGGCAATGAACATCTTTGTTGTTTACCAAGTAAACAGACTTTGCACACATCATGAATCTCCTCTATGCATGGGAAGTCTCTCATCATATTTTTCTGATGAAGAATCTTTAAGCTGTGAAAGTTAAAGTGACCAAATCTTCTGCGCCATAGCCAAGAGTCATCAATATCTGCTTTCAGAGCTGTGCTCATAGCATACCGCCATTGAATTGGAAAATTTCTATTATTCTGCATCCTTACTTTGGTTATTACCAAAGTTTTATCAACTTTATCATAGATAGTGCAGAATTGTCCTTCAAAGTGAAGAACGTATCCCTTTTCCATCATTTGACCAGCGCTAAGTAGACTCTGACGTAAACTAGGAACAAACAGGACATCATGAATTAATTTCATACCTTTCTTTGTCTGGACTGCAATTTTACCCTTGCCTGTGACATCAACGAGTGCGACGTTCCTTAGCTTGACTTTGGATTTGAAAGATGTATCCAATTCTTGAAAGATGCTTTCATCACCTGTCATGTGATTACTACAGCCGCTGTCGAGAAGCCATATATCCATGTTTTTGTCTGACGCTGCTCGGCTGGAATAGTAAAGAACTCCTTGATCTTCATTTTCTTCAGTATAATTGGCCTGATGGTTTTGTTTGGACTGACAAAATTTTTCTTCATGTCTGAATCTCTTGCACTTGTGGCATTTGGTTTTGCCTTTATGCGAACAGTCTTTTTCCATGTGATTTATCCTTTTGCATATACCACAAGGAGGATATTTTGAACTAGTATCTTGTTGATTATTCCTATTTCTAGAATTTTCTCGTTCCTCATAATTTTGACTTAATTTCATTTCACCGTTGTTTCTGAATTTCTGAGACCTTAAATTGAGTTTAGACTGAAAGGCACTTTCTACTGAGTCTTCAGTTCGCCTACTCAATCTTTTCTCGTGTGCTTCTAGAGAACCAATTAACTCAGCTACTAATAGAGTTTCTAAATTCTTAGATTCTTCAATAGCAGCCACAATTAAGTCATACTTTTCCGTAAGACTCATCAATATTTTTTCTACAACCTTTATATCTGAAATATTTTCTCCGTAGGCTCTCATTTGATTCATTATTTCTTTCAGCTTAGCATAATAAACTTGTAGAGTCTCATAATCCTTCATCTTAATATTTTCTATATCTCTCCTTAAAGTTTGGAGACAAATAGTGCGTACCTTTATGCTGTCTTGAACTCCTCCTGCAAAGTATTCCACGCTACTTTTGCAGTATTTGCTCTAATGATTCTTGGAAATATTTGCTCAGTTAAGGCTTGCTAAATGCTGAAGAGAGCTCTGGCATCTTTCTGCTTCAATTCTTTCAACGTCTTATGTTGTGCTGTCGTTAGAGTGGAGACATCTTCTGGAACATCAAATCCGTCTTGAACGATATCCTATAAATCTTGAGATAGGAAGAATGTCTTCATTTTGATGCTCTAAAAATCATAGTTTTCGCCATGAAAAATAGGAACTGACATCTCCACGGAATTTTGGTTGAGGTTGGCCATTTGGAGATGGTATAGTTGCTAAAACGATTTGAAAACAAAGTGTGCGAAAACGTTACGCCCGAACAAATTGAACGTAGCTCTGATACCACTTGTTGGAAATTGAAAATAGTTTTGAGATATAGAGATTTATATTGATAGTGAAAATATGGAGCACTTCTCTCCAATTAGAACAAACTTGGTAGTTTCTCTCTTACTCTTTCTATATACAAAATGGAACATGTGTACCTCTATATAGGCATTAGAACCGACTCAAAGAAAAGAGAAAACCAAGTTGGCTTCTTAAAGCTTCTTCAAGATGAAGAAATCTGACCAAAACTCTTCCATTCTAGCTGGAAATTTTGACCAAAACTCTTTATCTTTAAGATCAAAACAAGCTGAAATTTGTTGTCTTCATCTTGCTGGAATTTGCTAGAATTTGCTGGAATTTGCTTAGTTATGAAGAAAGCGCATTAATTTTTAACACAAATAAAGCAACTAAAAATGTCTAGACACGCACACATATATGTAGTAATATGTGTGTATACAATAATATTTCTAGCATTCAAATATTCAAACTGATAGAGTTAAATTGAAGATAAATTTGTTCATAGGTCTTCCTCCTTTTATCTGGGCTTGAGACAGGCTGCTTGTAAAGAGACAGGCTGCTTGTAAACAAACAGACGAAGTTACCTTTTTTTATATAAATATGAAAAAATATATATCTTTCTTGTAAAAACTTATTCTGTATATATATATATATACATATATATATATATTGTAAAAACATTTACTCTAAAACTTGAGAACAGGAAAATAAAAAGAAATTACCTAATCATCCGGAAGTATTTCAACGTCCGAGTCACTGCTCTTCCTATCATCAATCGGTTTATCTTGCTTGCGGTATTTCGCATCAAGATAATCCTTCCAACATACACATAGCTCGAGCGACTCGGGGTTAAGACGACTCCTCCTGTCATCCAAAACCTTCCCGCTCGCTGAAAATGCCGACTCTGAAGCAACCGTAGAGGCTTGCACCGGCAGTACATCCCGTGCAATTTGGGATAAAGTTTTATACATGTTTTGATTTTGTTTCAAAAAATTTAACAAATTAAAATTAACATGTTCTTGCATTGATAAATCAGAATAATGATCAGTATTTGAATATACACCAATCTCATTAAAAGAGAAAAAAGTAGACGAACCTGCCGAATTAGAAGTACCTTCACCTGGTAGTTGTCTTGCTACTAGATGTTCAAAGCCCTTAAGGTATGGCGCATAATACCTCTCACCAGTCGATGATGAAGCTCGCCCGCGCACGTCAGCAGAATTACGATAGAGGTTGAACAGATTCCTCAAATTTCTTGCTCACTTTCGCTGTGAATGCGGTTGTGTCCTCTTCTGTGTAGCACATTAATCTTGCAATTTTTTGTATCGAGACGTTCACGCCATGCAACTTTAACCTAGGATCTAAACAAGTAGCCACAGCAAAAATAACAGGCAATTTCTTCCAATATTTATTAAATTTTTTATCCATCACTTTTACTATTTGTTAAAAAGGTCCTATATATCTCCATTTTGTTAACATTGTAGCCATCTTGAGAATTTCTATTACAGCGAGAGGAGAGGTGGGATAGTACGTACCAGACAATAAATTGGTAGACGTGTAGAATACCTCCAAAAATTCAGCTAGGTATGTGGCCATCTGCCATTCCTCTTGAGTTGGCAAGCCGGCTGGGAACGAAGTTAGTAGAAAATGCGTATAGACTTCTTTGTATGCCAGAATGTGTAAAAGCATATGGTATGTAGAGTTCCACCTGTGGACCACATCTGTAACTGCTCTCCTGCGAGGCATATTATATTGAACACACAACGTTTTAAATTGTTGTGTTCTCGGACTGAACTATTAACATACGCTGTCATACCCCTCATTTTGAGAAGAATATCTCCTGCAGCAGCTAAACCATCTTGAACAATTAAATTAATAATGTGACAAACACAGCGAACATGAAATAATTCACCATTAAGTACAGGTTGAAGGGTCTCCTTTAAAGCTACAACAGCAGCTTTATTATTAGAAGCATTATCAAAACTAACACTCATAATCTTATCCTTTTATTTTAAATGTGGTACATGCTTTTAATATAATACTAGCAATGTTCATTCCATCATGCGGAAAAGGAAATAGTTCGAAAGCGATGATTCTCTTGTTCATAACCCAATCTACATCAATCCAATGGGCCGTCACACAAGCAAACTAACAAAAGTAAACTGAGATTGCCAAATATCAGAAGTAAGACTAACTTTACCGTCAAAATTATCGAAATAATCGATCAGGCGTGCTTTAGCAGCATTATACTGTCGGAGTGCATCGGATCTAGTTGTGTTTCTATGAACCTTTTTGTACAAAGGTTGAACGTATGTGTTCATATATCTAGAGTGCTTAGGATTATCGGCAAAAGAAAAGGCTTGTTCATCGTGAATAACAAATTCAGCGAGACCGTCTCTTTGCTCTCGCTGATTATAAACAAATAACTTACCGTCAAAAGATAACTGCGTTTGGGTAGGTTCGACGTGGCCTTGTCGAGGTGCACACAGAGGGTAATGCCTGTTAAGATGTCCATTACCACTACCAGAAGAAAATAATTTAGCACAGTACTTACATCGAGCTTTTCGGATGCCGTCCACCATAACTTCATCAAAATGATTCCAACACTCGGCTTTCTTTTTTTCCCCTTTTGGACTTCTGGCTCATTACCGGAGGCATTGCTCGGCCCTTCTCCATCATGACCTCTCATCGGGTTAAGATTATGCCACGGAGTAGTAGCTTCGCCAACCGAGCTGCGTCCTTGACTATAATGCGGGGGATCTTGTGAAGGCGTGTATTCAAGATCTGGAATGTTTTGATTGAACTCCCAATTGGCTTGGGTATCTATCATACAGCCTGTACTCATTCGTCCAGGAACGAATGGTTGTGGTGGTGCTTGGATTGGTGTTTGTGATGACCGTGGTAATGGTGCTTGTGCTGGTGGTGGTACTTGTGCCAATGGTGGTGTTTTTCGTGATGATGATCCACGCTTCAGTTTCTTCAGTAATCCAGTCATATTTGACGCTAAACTTTTTTACTAGATTAAAAAATAAAACTAGTAAGAGTAACTAAATGCACATGAATAAGAGCAGTAATTAGTAATTAGAAATAATAATTAAAAGAATTAATGAGTAACAAATGAATAAGAGTAATTAGTAATTCAAAATTGGAGAGAGTTAGTAATCAAAAAGAATTTGGTAATAGTAATTAATAAATAAAAATTCACTAATTACTAATTACTAGAAAAAGAATTAGAGAGTAATAAATGAATAAGAGGAGTAGTTAGTAATTAGAATTTAGAAAGAGTAGTAATTAGTAAACAAGAGTTATAATTAGTAAGAGTACTAATTAGTAAACAAGAGTAGTAATTGGAGAGGGAAATAGTAGCAAAGCTTGTAGAAATGTAGAATGTTTAGTAGTACTGGAGAGTAAGAAGATTGGTGTGAAAAATTTAAAAGAAAGGGTGTGAATTTATAGATTTTTGAAAGTTCACAAAAGATAAAAATGCCCTTTAAACTAGCCGTTTATAGTTGTTGGGAAGGTAAAAGTATAAAAAATCTTAAAAGAGTAGGAAAAATTAAGTTGGGCCAAAATATCCTCCAAACTAACTGTTATATTAGTGTTGGGGGGGATAAAAGTGAAATTTAGAAAAATAATGGGGAATATGGCCGTTGGGGGGAAAGGGGGGAGGAATTGAATTTGAAAAACATGGGGCCTGATAGAAAAAAGGGCCAGAAATGGGCCAAAAAAGGGTCAGGAAAATGGGCCACAACTCGGGCCACATTTCGGGCCGAAGCTCTGGCCATTTTGGGCCAGCCCATTTTGGCGGGCCTGACTCGGGCTTTTTTCGGGCCAGGCCTGACCCTGGATTTTTCGTGAATCCTCCGGCCTGGTCCAAGCATAGGCCCAAGGCCCTTATATTAACAGGCCGCCACTGTTCACTTTGGGGCCGGGCCTGGTCGGGGCAGCCTGCTGGCCGCTCGGCCCTTTTGACACCTCTATAATTTGTGTATCATGGTTGTGGGTGCTCCTGAGGATGCACATAGCTTGACGCAATAATACACGGCGTTGTGGTTCGTAGTAATTCTGGACGATCTTGTGATGTTGCTGCAGATTCTGCTTGTTTCCATGAGGATTTTGGGAGGTTACAACACCCTGCTATATTTACCATTGATAACCCTTAAGCAAAGTAAATGGACATAATTTATGTCCCTAAGAACATGTCTGACATTGATTCTGAAAAACATAATTTAGGTTCAATTTTAATCAATTTTTAAAATCAACTTTAAGAAAATTAGTTTATTGCTTGTTAAAAGTAGTTGTAGACTAACTTAAAGTTACAAAGAGTGTTTAAATAAAAAGTACTTAAATTAGTTTTACTATGACAAAATGACCATATAAGATACTTAATAAATAAATTTTTGATATCCATTTAAGAAAGTAATGTTAACGTAATAACTTTTATTTGTCAATGGCTATACTATACAAATAAATTATCGAAAAGCTATTTGTTCCCACCTAATAAAGTTTTTTATTTCTCATTTTAAAGTAAAAACATCCACAATATCACATTAGTTCTTAAAGTACAATAACTTTTCTAAATTAATTAAAGGTATGAGATGTCCTTTTGTTATGCTAATAGAGTGATTGAGATTAATTTTGTAACACTCAAATTTATTCTAAACAATTCAAAACAAGTTTGTTGGGCATATGATAAAGTAAAAAAGTGTTTAAAGCACTTTATCAAGAATAGAAAGAAGTGTTTAAAACCAACGGCGTTTAAATACTTTTGGGGAGACAAATTTGACCGAGAAAAGTACTAAATCACCCTTACATTGTTTACAAAAGAAAAGTACTAAATCACCCTTCCTTCTTACTTGGTTGTTTTTAGTTTAATTCTTTTCACCAGTCATTCTTATAGATATTTAAAAGAGGTATCGCATTGCATAAAACAGTAAGAAAATTAACCACAATATGCAGTTTGCTTATAACACATTGAGAATCTTGTATGTGTTGAATAATAATAGAATTCATCTCTCTATCCTTGTTGGTTATTTTCTCACGTAAAAATTGTTTTAAAGAGGTTTTACCCAAAACCTACTCACAACTTCTAAGAATAATTTTTGTAACTTTTGCTAAGCAGTTACTGATTAAATGGTATCTAAAGCTAGCATTATCACCCCCACAAGGCCCGAGACCTGGTTGGTGTTGTGCATTTGTTAAAAAACATAGCAAGCCATTTAGAGCTTTCACACACACTAATGGAGAAATTCTGCGGTAAATGCTCTGTAATTTCAAAGTCAAGGGTGTTGTGTGCCATCTGAAATAGTTAGGAGGTTGCCAAGTTGTTTTAACAAAGTTTAGGGGTCTTTTCGTTGTCATCCTTCATAAGCACATGCTTGCATGAATTTTCTGCCACAGTTGATCCGATCAAGTGCTTAGCTTGAAGCAGGTCATTTTGATTTTGATCGGATTTAACGTAAAGTCTGGTACAAAAAATTAAGACCTTAAAACCTAGTTGGGGAAGGGGGTTTGTTAGTGAATATGTGTTGTCTTGTTCCGCCCAAGATATTTGATGTCTTGTTTGTCCAATGAAGTACTTATGTTTATCAAACGGTGATCGGTATTTAAGCTAACTTTGATTGTTCAATAAATGGTTTTCCATTTAAACAAGTAATAGTAGGGCGATGGAATCAAAATTTGTAATAATCACATTTAGGCCCTATTTATTTCACGAAAAATACTTCACTAAAAACGTTTTTCAAAAAAATAACAGGCTCTTGAAAATGTGTTCATAAATTTTGTTTTCCATTGTTTGGAAGATGTAAGGAAAAACAATAAAACAACCTATACCAAAAAAACCCAAGGACCTCTCTGAGCACCACAAGACAGGGTAATTATGACCACCACCGGTTGTCAAACACCCAGAACCTCCAACTTTCCATCACCATAACCAACACCTACCACGCTGCTAGTTAGGACCACCACCGGTCGCCTACATACCACCACCAGTAGTCGCCCACACACCACTACCATACCTTCCAAGATTGATATTCAAGAAACACCCAAAACCACTGGATCGAGATCACTAACCACCATATTTTCATTGCTAATCACCACATTACTCACTCACTACCGCATCCAACACCAGGGAATCGACATCACCTCAAGCAGTAAATGTCAGCATCCACCTATGCACGACCGTCGATCACGTTGAAATCCACTTTCACAAACCAAAGCCTTCTAATTGAATCAACAAGGAGCCTAAAGTAGGAGACCTAACTATGAGCACTAATCTATGCAATCAATGATGATGCTTCCATTGCATCTCTGGTGACGACTGGTTTTGTGAGGATGCAGATGGGCCATGGAGAAGGTTGCGCTAGCAACAGTAGTGCAGTTGCGGTGCCGCTAGTCAGAATCACTTCTGATGGGGTCCAGTCGACACAAAGTGAGAGACGTGCGAGAGGGAGAGAGGGGATAAAGGGGGAAGGGGAGAGAGAGAGAGATCCCCCTTCCTTTGTTCTCTCCAAAACAAGGTCTTCAAAGTTGGTTGGGGGAGTCACTTTGCTTGCCTTCGGGTTAGTTAAGAGTTATTGCTTCCTCCTTTGTTGCTTTGCTACCTCGAAATAGACATTCTTCCTTCAAGTGCACTCGCCTCAAAGCCTTACTACGATATGTCAATATGGCTCTGACACTGCTTCTTTTTGTATATTATATGGATGACATCCGATCCACAAGGACCATGATTGGGAATTGTTTGATTGTCTTTCTCCGAGGAAGAGGCAAAACATAATCAACTTGAATTCGGGACAGCTACTCGAAATCTTAGTGAAAGACTGTTCGATTCAAAAAAGGTGGAAAAAAGATCATAGCACCAGCACTTGAACGCTTACTCTTACTGCTTCAGGTTCTTAGGATTGGCTGCCCTGAGGTTATTGTTTGGAGTCAGTTGTTTATCACAGAACAAAACAAGTCCCCCTCAGTCACTGCCATAGTTGACCCAGTATCAACCCTCTCATTATGAGCTACCAAGGCCTCTATTCCGTAATCAGAATATAATAAGGCCTTCATAGGAATAGAGTAAGGCAGATTCTTTCCTCCAGGTGTTGGAGTGCTCTTTCGAAATAGGGGCCAGCGGTCCTTCGCTTCGCAGATCCTTTAATGAAGTAATTCCCCACTCCTGCCCAGGTCAAGAAGGCTTCTCTTGCGTTGCAATGAAAAGGTGTGAATCCTAGAAGACCTCTACTTAATGGATCCTAGTCCCTTTCCACTACTTTTGATCTCATCAACTATGATCATGTGAAAGTATATCTGATTTGCTAAAGAATTATGCAGGGCTTATATATCGCTTCAATCGGCACTGAGGCCGGTATGAGATTTTGCTGCTATGAAGGGGCTATTGGTAGGGGCTAGGTCTAGGCCATGGCCTGCTTTGAGATCATTAAGCTCTCGATCAAGGGAAGAATATTCCCTTTATAGATATAGCTAATGGAATCGTGCCCGTACTGATAAGCAAGAAAACTGGGTGGTAAAGTCGGGTATTGCTCTTTCTTATGTTATGTCATTTCACAGAAATAGAAGGAGCAATAGTAGATTGATTCCCTAAGAGAGTTCTTTGAGCTGGGGCAAGCGAGTTGACAATGAGGGAAGTGGAAGGGGGCCAATCAAGTCAATCAGCAAGGGCTACGATAGCAGAAGTAGCAAAGGTTGGATGTAATGAAAAGGGATTTGGCAAAGTCTATTTCCAACATCTTACTCGGTCATGGATGAAGAAGGTAAGGCCCTAGCTTTTATGTAAAAGAGAAAAGAGAAAGAGTAGAAATATTTTGATCTCCCTTTTATAGGAGATATGTAAATGAAGTGGTTCTTATTTTCAAGACTTTTTCTTTCTTTCACCCTTTTTTTGATTGGAGGACCCGGTAAATTGAGGCGGAGGTGTATTCAATTGAGTTGGGCCTTGCCCTTTCTCAATGAAGGCATACACTGATAAGAAACGTATCTTATCCAAACTTTTCAATTCATTTTTGGCGGGAGTGAGTCATTTCTAGACTAGGTTTAGGAACGGGAGGTATGCTCTTTCTCCCTGTAACTTAGCTCTTTCTTTTCTTTCTTCTTTCCCCTAGTTCCTGAAATATATAACATTCGATATCCTTCTTTTTACTAGTCTTCTCAGCTGGAATCATAAATGGGTTGTCTCCTCTCTGATGATATTTTCTAAAGCTAGAACTACTGTGAGCGGTCTAAACTTTGACCCTTATTTCTTCTAATGTTATCCTACCCAAGCCCTGAAAAAATGAAATATTTTTTTAAATATAAATAAAGGAGTAGAATTTCACACTTATCTCACTAAATCAGAGATAAAGTGCTCCGCGATTGGTGGCGGTCTAAAAAAAATGAAAGTTTCGCCTTGAAGATAGCACCGAAGGTATTTGAGGGCCGCTATATTTGCATCCCCCGACTCATAATCGAAGTGGTCTCGTGGGATCTCATGCGCGTCTTTGTATTGTACATAATAAGGAAAATAGAAAGAATTAGCACACCCTTGTCTATAGAGAATCGTTAGCCGAAGTATACATACTATTATTGCGAGATTGAGTTCACTCCAATGGGGTTTCCTACTTCATCTCAGCTGAATGACTTCCATTTTTTCTCTTATGGTTGTACTCTCCAATTATCTCATTACAAGAGATTTTCCCTACGGTGGGGTGATCGAAAAGACAAATCTCGAGTATAGTTCTGAACTTTATTCTGCCAATATGCTCACAAGGCAGTTGGGATTTACCCGAGCTATCCTTTTTCCCCTTTTCATTTATAGCAGAGTTGACAATCCCTTTTCTCGGCCTCTAATCACTGACAAGGCCGAGGAAATTGTATGAAGCTTTTGACCAGCGAAAGAGTGGCTTCGACTTAAGTAACCTGTCCAAGTGGTCGAAGGAATAAAAACCTTGCTTTCAAGCCATTCGTGAAGCCATCTCACCTAGAGATGTAAAAAGGATAAGACCGACCTCAGAAAGGAAAGAAAAAGACCAAGGAAAGGAGATATTTCAACATATTGAATAAGCTAATAACAGAGAAATTTCCCCTTGAGCTAGGAGTTAAGCGCGCTTAAATAGTCTTTCCGTGCGTGGAAGACTTTCATTCACATTATTATGGGTGGCTTCTCCCACATTGATTGGAAAGGATAACTACCGCTTACGTTGGATAGATTGGCGGCTTGGGCTTTATAAATGGAAATGTGTGACCATTATATTATGGCGAAAGAACCTCACAACTATCATTCTCAGAATGGAGCTAGTCTACCCCCGAAAGGACAACTGCATAGTTAGCTGGTTCGGATTATGAACTTTTTGTTCTTATGTCATCCCTTAGCCTTTATTTCTTAATTGAGTTCAAGAAATATAATTATCCACCATTAGTCAGTAATGTGGGTTGGCTTGGATTACTTAGTGTTGTGCGCCTAGGAGGGCAACGTGCTTTGGGATGCGGAAGAGCTATTATTGCCTAGCTCCCTAACCTAATGCGGCACCGGGTTCGGACCGCAGGGAACCGTAGCATAGGGGGATGTCTAATCCTTTTGCCACCTCAAGGCTGGCTAATCGTACACAGCAGGCTCGAAGACCCCTGGTTCTGGAAGGCACATGAGTCTGAACGCTATGCTGAATGTGTGACCGAGGTGAGACGTCGGCCGGTATGGTCGAGCTCGAAACTAAACTTCACACCTAACTAATGAGCCGGGAGGAGACCGATAGAAAAGAGAAAAAAGTGAGTCCTAATCACCAGCCAGCAGTGCATGTATCTTATCTTTCAAGGTGAGAAGGAGCTACACACCTAAACTCACTCGAAAGAGAGTCAGGAAGGCTTGGCAAATCAAGAGAAAAAGCCCGATCAAAAGACCCCAAAGCTAAACCCGCCCGTTGCCACCTCTCCACTATCATCGGCCACTTCTTATCTTCTTTGTCACTAACCCCAAGCCGATTACCAGATTTTATTACAGGGTGGGATCAGCCTAGTGATTGGATATCTCGTATCCTGAAAAGGAGAAGTACGATGGCTGTAGAACCTGGTGAGCCGGGCGTACGACTTTTCTTCTCTTATGATTTTTCAATAGGCTATGAAGAATATCCCAAACCTGGTGACTATCAAACTCGACAGCACCCATTTCATTCTCTGAGAGCTCTAACTTCCTCTGGTTCGCAGTCAACAACTACTTGGCTTTATGGATGGAACCACTGATGCTCCAGAAAAGTGGATAGAGTGCTCCAGCTTCGATTTCTCATTAAAAGAAATAGGAACGTTTCAGTGCAGCTCGCTCAGTAGACTCAGTATCAATAGTAGTCTAACGATTCGGTAGAGACTTAAATGTGTGTTTCGAATTACGCTCCGGTGGGTCTTCTACGGGAACCTTCTCCTTGTCTGGTGAGACTCTATTTATTTCGTGTTTAGGGCTCTTCTTGGTGATCAGCCGGCCCACATGATCTGCACATCTAGGGTGACTCAGTACAATCTCTTTCAAATTGTCCCTATAGCAAACACTTTCTTGTTTTTTCAATCGAATGTCCACGTCCCGTGCTCAATCGGGCCTCTTTGTCGTGCTGAGCAAGTGTGGAATTCATTGGAAGGTACGGGGATGGACCAGCGTTACTATTATAGCATGACATTTGAATGGCCGTACGAAACCCTCAACCCAGGTGACGTCACCGGGCTGAGTTATCGACCATAATCACATTCAAAACCCTGTGTTGATTACAAAGCAACTACATCCTCAATCCTCATACTCATACTTCATTAATAGACGCTCCAAAATGCGTCCTTACAAAAAATTTCTTACAAACATACATCATACAGCAGCGGAAGACTCAGGTATCTAAACAACATGACTGTTTACAACCTAATATACGACTGTAGTCATAGGACTCTTATCAACCTATCTGGCAACTCAATCTTTATCCCATCATTTATAGCGGGTCTTACCTCACACAACTGCTCAACTTTTTCTAGCTTGTTTCTCTTTTCTTTTCTAGAGGGTTCTCCTTGATCAACCTTATAGCCTGCACAATAGAACATAAGGAATAAGCGCAAATTGCCCAGTAAAGACAACACGAGGAGTGTCGTGTATAAATGATTCAAAGGACTCGGAAGAATAATAATCATCTCAACGATAGCAATGAATCAAGAGTAGTCAATAAATTTTTGACATCAGCATAATTGTCAAACGATAATTTTTCTTTTGTTAGACTGAGCGGCTTTAAGGCCCAACAGAACAGCATTACTGCCACCTCCTCATCGACTAGACCGACTGATCAACCGACTATGCAAGTGGACCCAAAATCCAAGGTCATAAAGGCAAACATCATTGAAATACAAATCATTAAAATCATCAATATCAAAAGAAAATCAAATGCAATGCACATGGACACGATGGACAGGACTTGACCAGACACGACAGACTCTACTCGAGCGACATTCATCCTCTTTGGCCAGTGATCATAATTCATAGGCCATCCTCCTCATATTGATACCCCACTTTACGGGATGTTCATCTCAGTCTCAAGTAAATAAAAGAGACACTATCAACAAGCAGGGAACTCATTTAGAATGATTTCCCTAACCACGTTACAGCCAAGCAACAAGACATCATCAACGGGGCGGACTAAGGAAAAATTTATTCCACCTTATGTCCTTAACAACACATCTTAACAAGGAATACATGATCAAAAGATCAACCGGTGTTCAGACCTAACAACAAGAGTTCAACGTAACATCATCAACAGGGCAGACTTGGGAAAAGATTACCGCAAGCCCTCAACAACGTTTTTACATAAGAGAAATGTCGACTACCAATAAGTGTCGACATTTCAAAACATGCAACGACCTCAACCGCATCATCATCAACGACAGGGCGGACTCGGGAGAAGTTTGCCATTAGTCCTCAATGGTGTTCTCAGAAAGAAGAGATATCGGCTATCAATAACTGCTGACATCTCACAACAGTCACTCGATAACCCCTACGCAACATCATCATCAACTTTAGGTATTCTAATCGAATCGAACCATAGCATACTAGGACACACATCATCCTTATTAAATTCCATCAATAAGGCAGACTAAGGGAATTATTCTACCCTAAGTCCTCAACAACACAATTCAAATATGCATATACCGGTCACAATGACTACCGGTGTCCAATCATAACGACAAGAATGCAACAACACGTCATCAACATGGCATGCTAATCGAACAATGAATTAGCATATCGAACCGCATTGTCTTTACCTGATTGGCTTATAGCCGAAGCAACTCGCAATCTCTGATCGCAACGAGCTACAGCACCTAATCAAATAATAATATGCTCGTTAGAAATCATTCCACATATACGCACTCCCAATTCTACCCCTTCCCATTTAATCATTTATAGCGTCTTACGACATCTTGTTAATCCAATCCAATAATTGGATCCTTAACCTATCTTACAAACGTATTAGCAATAACCACAACCTCATTATTTCAACTTATTAACATCATTCCTCACTTCACACTATTTTGACCGCTGAATTACGCGTGTTTCCTAAAATTTGGCATCAACATGGCAAAATAGTCCCTTAGAAAACTTTAAAGGGAAAAATTACCAAAACACCCCAGCTTATGTAAAATTACCAAAATACTCCTTGGCGGCCATCGCCCCAACAAACATCTCAAAACCCCTTCAAAATAACTTTTCGGATGTCTTACACAATAAAAGTGCCCGACCTCAACCATATCTCTCTACCAGGTCCTTTCATTTCAATTTCTACAAGACCTCGATTAGGTCCTTTTTAATCCTAATCCCATCTCATCTACATTCTCATCAGGATCCTTTTTCGAAATCTGACACCGCAACCTTATCATCATAAAACCACTCTTCTAAAACTAGATCAACCAACTCTTTCTTCTATTCCTAACATCAATAGTCAAAATGCTGAGGTCATAATATATATGCCGTAGCCAACCTGAACCCACATATCTTAACCATTCTCCTAGTTCAGTCAAATCATCAAGATTCTTCTTCTACTTCTCTCATTGACAACTTAGACCTTCCATCAGATACTTCAAAAGTCTACATAATTATTTGCCTAAGTTCTGATACCAACTTGCGACACCCTTAACCCAGGTGACGTCACCGGCTGAGTTATCGAACATAATCACATTCAAAATCCTGTGTTGATTACAGAGCAACTACATCCTCAATCCTCATACTCATACATCATTAAAGGACACTCCAAAATGCGTCCTTACAAAAAATTTCTTACAAACATACATCAGTCGTAGGACTCTTATCAACCTATCTAGTAACTCAATCTTTATCCCACCATTTATAGCGGGTCTTACCTCACACAACTACTCAACTTTTTCTAGCTTGTTTCTCTTCTCTTTTCTAGAAGGTTGATCAAGGAGAACCCTCTAGAAAAGAGAAGAGAAACAAGCTAGAAAAAGTTGAGCAGTTGTGTGAGGTAAGACCCGCTATAAATGGTGGGATAAATATTAAGTTGCCAGATAGGTTGATAAGAGTCCTACGACTACAGTCGTGTATTAGGTTGTAAACAGTCGTGTTGTTTAGAGACCTGAAAGTCTTCCGCTGTAGTATGATGTATGTTTGTAAGAAATTTTTTGTAAGGACGCATTTTGGAGCGTCTACTAATGATGTATGAGTATGAGGATTGAGGATGTAGTTGCTCTGTAATCAACACATGGTTTTGAATGTGATTATGGTCGATAACTCAGCCCGGTGACATCACCTGGGTTGAGGGTGTCGCAGGCCGATTCCACTAATTAGTCTATTTTTTTTGTTAACAGTGAAATAAAATCAGTGAGCTAAGCAGCATGTGGTGGGGCTAACGGGGGATAGATAGGAACAATCATTCTTTAAAGCTTAATTGCGTTAAGCCCAATCCAAAGGAAAGAAGAAGAGGTAATGGAATTTATAAAAAGGAAAGAAAGAATTGAAGATTAGACTATACTGGGGCTAATTCATCCAGAAAGGAAAGCATTCCCTTCCTCTATGGTCTTGATCCTGTCCATAGGTACTGCTCCATGGTACCAGATGTGAGTGAAAGAAGGGCTTTGCTCTAGGTCTATCATTGCTTCAGATACAAAGCAAGGAACAAACCCCCCGACTTCCTATACAACCGCTTAACAGCCTTCGCATACAAGTAGACGGCTATGCACGACTCCTTGGTAAGACTATCAGCAGCCACTAATAAGATTCGTTTTATGAATCTTATTAGGACCAGAAAGTCTTCGAACAACTGCCATCTCAGCGGCGACACATGAATTAGGGAAGGAAAGAGCTCCTACTCCTCGTCCTTCTCCTCCTGAATCCTCGTTGGTCCTTCTTTCACTAGTGATACCTTTTTTGGACTAAGGTCCACTTTAATTCACTGAACACCACCCCAATCTCGAATAAGAAAAGAGAAGAAAGTAGCGCTTCTTTTGACCTAGGTCAACCATAACGAGCTTCAATCTAGAAAATGACTTCCCCGAGCATTCCCGGCCCACCAAGCGAAACCGGTGGACCAACTATTAAATCTTGGATGGAAATCCCCATTTCTAATTTCTAAATCATTTTCTAAGATATTTTCCTTCTTTTCATATGAACCGTGAACATTTTCTGAAAATAATTTTTTGCTAAACACTTCAAACACTAAAAATACAGAAAATATTTTTCGAAAAATGTTGTCCTTGAAACGAATAAGACCTTAGACATATTAGTCAAAAAGCTGATCCTAAGGTGGCCAAAGCAGATCTAAATGGTAAGAAAATATTAAGAAGATAAAGAGACCTATGGACACAAATGGCTACCAAATAAGTGCTCGGCTCATAAAGGAGAGCTTGAGTCCAAGTTCATGCTCGATACTTTTGTTGAATGTTCAAGTTCGACTTTTGTTCGTCACAAGCTCCAAATCCATTCTTGACCTTATACACTATTTTTAGCTTGGTTTGTAAAAAGTGAGTGCAAAAGACAAAATGAATAAGTTAAATCCAATTCTCAAATCCAAGCCCTAAGTTCTTATTGCCGAGTATAAACATGCACTAAAACAACAAAAGATTAAATTAAAAGAATCTAAACTTTAGAATTTGACCAACCTTTGGAAAATTAATCAGAAAAAGGGCCATATGGTATGGTATAAACCTCCGATTTGAAGGTCTCATCTATGGTGTTGGTATCTTCAAACCTTCAACACAACATAACTGATCAAACATCACCATTTTGTCATTAAATTTTCCTTTATCATTGTATTTGTTGCATTAAACCTCCCATTTGATAGAGGAAGAAGAGTTGCTTCCAGCGAAAAGTAGGCATATGTTTGGGTACATTTGATTTTGATTTGAGCTTCGAGGTTATTTTGGATTGCGCTTATGAAAATAGAAACATTACTAATATATATTGCAAATAAGCAGATACAAACTCTTCATGAGCTTGTTCATGACCATTTTCGTTGTTCTCATATTCTAATCGCATATAAAAAAAAAGTCAATTTATTTGTTCAATTATTTCATAAAAGACCATGAACGAAAAATCCAAATACGAGTATCCTAAAACAAAATGGTTTTTTTTTTCCTTGAAAGAACTAAGAAATATATACCAAGATGAAATGTTTTTACATCAGGAGCTTGATATCAAGAAGTTACATCAAAAGGGGAAAACACGAAGAAACATATAATGTAATAACAAAATGGGAAAATGACAAATGGCCCCCCTGAAAATTTTGGGTTTGCAGGTCGACCCCCTCGGAAATTAATTTTGACAGTTAGCACTTTTATCTATTAATGGTGAAATTGAGTACAATTAATCAAATTTGACCAATTAATTGTTGAATTGACATGAAAAAGACACAACTGCCCTTTTATCCAATAATTCTCATTCCTTTTTTCTTCCTCAAATTTTCATCTCTCTTTCTCTTGCACCACCACCACTGCCATACCACAACCACCACCAACTCAAGCACCATCATCGCTGACTTAAGTGCCACTACCAACCACCGAACCCACCACCAACCACAAACCTCATTAGTATCATCACCAACCACCAAATCCAATATTGAACGCCACCCACAACAACCAATCACCCACAACCGCATACAACCACTGCATCAAATTAGCACAAAAACTCAAATCAACGTCGGTCGAAGATAACAACGGTGAGCGAAATAGAGGGGGCATCAAGGGTGTGGTGTGCGGGGGAGGGGGTGAAGGGTTGGGGCGTTGGGAGTTGATTTCAGTAGGGGCATTGTGATATCCCACATCGAATGAGGAATAATTTGTGATTTGTCTTATAAGGGGCTTATGAACTCATAATTACCTATTCGGCTAGCCCTTTTGAGAGAGACAATGTCCTGTGTTGGGGCTGTGGACCAGGTCATTATGAATGGTATCAGAACTGACTCTCAAAAGCTTGGGCTGGGCTATCCAATAGGGTTACCGATGATTGGGGGAAATAAAGGTATGCCTAGATATATCCCACATCAAGAGGATAGTTGGGGCAACGAAGGATGAGCTAGGAATATTTCACATTGGCTAGAGAACAAGATTCTAGGCTCTGTGTGGTCGAGCCTTAGTAAACATGCTAAGGCATAAGGTCGGGAGATTGTGTTATCCCACATCAGATGTAGAATAATTTACGATTGGCTTTATAAGACCCTACTTATGAACTCATAAGTACCTACTTGGCTAGCCCTTTTGAGGGAGGTATTGCCATATAGTGGGGTCGTTATAGGAGTGGAGCGTGGGCGTGAAGGACAGGGAGGGGGTCATCGTTTTATTGACGACAGCGCTAGGGCGGGCAGGGGCGGCGGGTAGGTGGTAGGTTGATTCAATTTAATTTTTATAGGATTTTTTTCTTTTCATTTAACATATATACTTTGGCATTTTAGTGAATGTTGGGGGCATTATTGAAGTCTTGGCATTTTAGTGAATGCTAGGGGCATTATTGGAGTTTCATGTCAAATTTTAGCCAGGTGTAATTATTGATAGATGAAAGGGGTCAATTATAAAATTTAATACCACAAGGAATAATTTGCAAATCTGAATACATGAGGAGGGTCATGTTTCATTTTTCTTAACAAATTACATAAGCAGCGGAATAGAACACCACTAAGGCCCAGAAGGTAGCTCAATTCAGGGAGGCATTACAGGGCTGTACGTCATCAAACCATTCTTGCTTCACACGATTGACCTAGTTTTGAAGCTAAATATGCCATTGCTTAGGATAGCTGTAATACACATTGTAACGCCTTGAATTTTCGGAGCGTTAATGTTAAATAATCATAGTCAGAAAAACCTTAAAATATTGAAATGTCTCCCCAAGTGGTCATTCAGAGCATGTACTAATTTAATCCCATAGATACATCAATAAATGCCTTAGCAGCCTAAACATTTATGTAATCCAAATTTCTCCGACACGGAGTTCCAAAACAAATTTCAAATCCACATAGGTCCTCCTTTTGTACTTTTTAAAAATAACCAAACTAATGCGAAACTAAACTACTAAATACTGACTCTGATATGAAATTTTCTAGCTCTCAATCACACAGCTAGCCCTGCAATTCAGTCCCCTTTTTACTGATCAACTGAGAGAAAAACAAAAGGAAGTGAGCCAAATGCCTAGTAAGGTCGCTCAACGGACCAACCAAAAGGGATACAAAAAAAAATGTCTGAGGAACGAAATTTTGGAGGTACAAAACTCTAACGGAATAGATACGAGACAGAATTTTAAAGTGCCAAAATATACTTTCGTAAAAAGACAGAATGTCAAAAGTACATCCTTGTACAAAGACAGACGCTAGAGAGCCATTCAGAATAAGGTCACACATGCTATCACTGACACATGAAACCAGGTTCAGAAAATAAGATCGCGATCTCTAACTCATCCCACTGAGTTAGCCCACGTTCCATTCCACGTGGGTAAGTCAGAAATATAGTAGTCACATATACTGTGACATGGCTCATAGAGTTATCTAGTAACACGTAACACGTAAACTAGAGACAAAAAAAAAAGATCTCCAAATAATACTTTCAAATAGTTGACCACTCAAGACAGTGGACATAGTTTACAAAGTAATGACATAATTAACTGCAAAAACAAGTGATATCAATATAGGCCAATTTAAAATCAAGCAATGAGACGGTAATTTAATTCAACACGTCAGAACATTGCAAAACATATAACCCATACACTGTGAATGACGCGGTACAAACCAAAAGGAAAGAAAAACAGCTTGAGGACAAGATTTCGTTAAAAGGGATTTACACGCAAAACGAGGTCAACTAGACTGAAATTTTATGGCCAAATTGAGATATGAATTCCTTATAGAATCTAACATTCACGGTTCAGTAACAAATTGAGAGATTCTTTAAAGATGAAGACAATTGGCAACAATTTCAAGAAATAATGATAAGCAACAGTAGAATTCAAAGATCAGGTCTTTGACTTTGTAAAGAAAGCCAAGAGTAACTAATCAAAAGCAGAGGAACAAAAAGGAATAAAATTAGCATAGCCACGCAATAGACAAAAGGGAGAAGCAATGACCGATTCAGATTGGGTTCAACAATTGGATACGTCTACAGTAGTGTTAAACAGCAAGGAGGTAATGTCAAAAAATAATGTTGAACAGTAAGGAAGTTTCTCGATAGAGGTCTCTTGAAATATAAAATAAATCACTCCAAAGAATTTTAGATCTCAGAAAAATTAAATCGTTACACAAACGATTGGTCCACTGCTGATTCAGAATTCAAAAGTAATCCCTTACCTCCAATTGTGCAGTTCAATCACAAAACTTTGATCTTCTGAATCAATTATATCAAAATCCCTAAAAATTAATATACCCAAAAGTTATAATTAGGGTTCCAACAATAACAAAAATTCGTAAGGATTCCAACTACAAACCTCAATTCGATACCCAAAAATAAATTCTTACCTCGAATAATGATCAGATTCTCAAAAGGCTCTTCCTAGGAATTTTCTGGAGACTTTTCTGAACTTAAGTGTGCTCCTATGAATGTACGTAACTATCAGACACCTAAAAGATATATATGTATATTCCTAAAACAAATAGAATTTCAAAATACACATTACGTCCCAAACTCTCTAATTTTATTATTATTTTTTAAGCATTTAAATATGAGGGGTCTAACATCCTCCCCCCTAAATAAGAATTCCGTCCTCGGAATCAAAGTGTACCTGAGACGCCAAAAAGGTACGGATAAGTACGTCGCATATATTCTTCAGATTCCCAAGTAGCCTCCTCAATTTTATGTTTCTACTATAAAATCTTAACTAAGTGAATGACTTTCATCTTTAACACCTGATCATGATGGTCAGGAATCTCAATGGGTTGCTCTTCGTAGGAAAGGTCTTCATGTACTGATAAAGGCTCGTACGACACAATGTCCGTCGGATCATAAACATACTTCCTCTTCCTCAGATTCAAAACATGGAAAATGTTATGAACGTGCGAAAGCTCTGGCCGCAATGCAACTCTGTAAGCCACCGGACCGATCCTCTCTGAAACCTCGAATGACCCAACAAATCTAGGGTTAAGCTTGTCATTCTTACCGAAACGCATCACATACCTCAAACTTTAGTTCGCAGCGACTGTGAGATGTATAACTGCGTTGTCTGTCCTTGTCACTTAAAGCTCTACTAAACACTACTAAAGCATCAAATCCAAAACTTTACATTTGCTTAATCAACCAAACTCAAAGCGATAGTCTCTACCAATGACTAAAATATCAAACTGGATCCTAACATCAACTGTTGGATTCATTAGGCCACTAGAAACTTTTCTTTTCAATTATTTACAGCAACTATTACATCATTTGGGGGGCAAGAAGCTACAACTTTCGTCTTAGCCCCACTATGGATCCGACCACTTATATCAACCCTTAGAACTAGATTCATCTGTTTACTTTACGTCACCATGCCAGAAAAAGATCACCATACTATAAAATCATATCAATTCAACAAGTAGAATGATCAGAAAGTCCTAACGAGCCGAGAGTAATTCGAATAGAAGATCAGACTTGTTGCTACATCTGTGACTATTTTCTACCTCAAAACTAAGTCGTTTTTGTCCTCTGTTTCAGCAACAAGGAAAATTCCTACTCCTAAATTAGCTACTCAATATTTCAAAAATACGTTCAGCTAATCACTGTGCTAAGTCTGCTTCATCTTCAATTATTCATTTACCATATGTAGCCAGCAACACTAGAACAACATAACAGTAGTGACGGATTAAAAATTTATTTCCACAATCTAAGCACCCACAACTAAAAAGTCATCTAAGTGATAGAATAAAAAATTCCCAGGTCCTCGAACTTTAAAACACGTATCTAGTAGAAAAACAAAACTTTTTACCATACGCTAGAAAATCATATGTCGAAACAAAGGTCGAATCACTAAAAATAATGATAATTGGGCTTAAAAATATCAGTTATCTCAACACTTCTACATCACAAACCCGACAAAACATTACAGTGGTCCGTTACACCTCAGCGGCTCAGCCACATCACAACGTTGCAGTACAAGGTAGCTTAGACAAGGTACAAGCATGATCCAACTCAAGGTCATTACAAAAGATGAGCTCTAGATCCCACTTATGCCCAATTTCATAGTATAAATAAAACCAATAATAATGAAATGTGGGTAACACCACAAGCTATAAACTAGTCACTCAAAAGTTCATAACAGATTTACTCCTTTTACAGAAGATTATTTTCACACCTAGCATCTGTAGCCATAAATCAAGATAAAAAAATCAGAGATACTTGGTCAGGTCATCATAAGAGCAAGATTCACAATCTCAACCACTGACTGGATACGCAGGCATCAATACACTTAAGATAGTTATAAGGTTACCATCCCCGAAATAGGTCAAAGCATTTTGAAACTCAAAGTGGGCATTTGCACAATATATAGTCTATAGTATAACTACTTCTATCTACAAACCAAGACTTCTGAAATAAAGTAATCAACCGTTTACCCTTGGATTGCAGAACATATTCTCAATCTACGAATCAGAATTTACTTAGCACGCTTTTAGTAGATACAAAAAGGTGTAACATCTTGAACAAACTTCCTAATAACATAGTTCAACTTCTCTTGATCATATGTCAACACCCAAAGAAAGCCAGTTGATTGCATGTGTCCACCAATGTAAGGCATGCTAGCCTCGTACTACCAAAATCCAACGATCCTCACTTAAACCGTTAAAAGTCGTTACAACTTTGTGACTTCTGATTCCCAAAAACAAGCACAACCATATTTTCAAGAGTAACTTAAAAGCTTCTAAATGTCAGATAGTACTTAGTTGCATATAGACCCTATGAAACCATATGTCGAGACGAAAACAAAATCAAACTAGATAATCCAATTTACTTTGATAGCAAGAGCCTCCAAGTTGCTACATATCATTAAATCTAAAAAATAAGATTGTCTATTGAACTTAATTTCCACTCATACTATGCATGAAATACCTTAATTGCAACAAAGAATACCACTTTATCTTTGTCTTTGACTCTCAAGAACATAGTTATCACCAACTTCATGGACAAAAACTCCAACAATATACCTTGATAAAGTTGAGCCAACAGAACCTTACTTTCCAGCAAGAAAATGTAACACAAGCTAAGCCATTCTATAATTCAAATTACTCTTATGTTCTTTCACCTCCACTTATTATTATTATAATAATTTTTTTTGACGAATTAAAGGAGGATACCACACGAGAGAATAAACCCCCCCTTAACATTTATGAAACTAGAGACGAGCCATAATAATTGAGAATATAACTAACAACCAACTTTGCTTTGAACCCTAAAATTCAAAGTGAAACGAATCAGATAATCTGAAATAGACTCGCTTGTCAAAAATTATCCACCAAAGCATGATAATATGCTAAGTAATCCATACCCAAAATCACGCTAAAATCATGACTATCAAAAGGAACTTGATCCCAACGAAGGTCTCAATCACAGTTGTAGATCTTGCAGTTCCTCAATACTAACTTAATTATCACGGAATCGAATATTGACTCTAACCATAATCTTAACTCTACCCATCCTAGCCATCTCACAACTTATCTTATCCTAAGCATAGAAGTCTACAGGAGTTTAAACCTATAGCTCTGATACCAACTGTAACGCCCCGAATTTTCGGAGCGTTAATGTTAAATAATCATAGTAAAAAAAACCTTAAAATATCGAAATGTCTCCCCAAGTGGTCATTCAGAGCATGTACTAATTTAATCCCATAGATACATCAATATATGCCTTAGCAGCCTAAACATTTATGTAATCCAAATTTCTCCGACACGGAGTTCCAAAACAAATTTCAAATCCACATAGGTCCTCCTTTTGTACTTTCTAAAAATAACCAAACTAATGCAAAACTAAACTACTAAATACTGACTCTGATATGAAATTTGCTAGCTTTCAATCACACAGCTAGCCCTACAATTCAGTCCCCTTTTTACTGATCACCTGAGAGAAAAACAGAAAGGAAGTGAGCCAAATGCCTAGTAAGGTCGCTCAACGGACCAACCAAAAGGGATAAAAAAAAATGTCTGAAGAACGAAATTTTGGAGGTACAAAACTCTAACGGAACATATACGAGACAGAATTTTAAAGTGCCAAAATATACTTTCGTAAAAAGACAGAATGTCAAAAGTACATCCTTGTATAAAGACAGACGCTAGAGAGCCATTCAGAATAAGTTCACACATACTATCACTGACACATGAAACCAGGTATAGAAAATAAGATCGTGATATCTAGCTCATCCCACTGAGTTAGCCCACGTTCCAATCCACGTGGGTAAGTCAGAAATATAGTAGTCACATACTGTGACATGGCTCATAGAGTTATCTAGTAACACATAACACGTAGACTAGAGACAAAAAAAAAAAGATCTCCAAATAATACTTTCTAATAGCTGACCACTCAAGACGGTGGACAGAGTTTACAAAGTAATGACATAATTAACTGCAAAAACAAGTGATATCAATATAGGCCACTTAAAATCAAGCAATGAGACGGTTATTTAATTCACCGCGTCAGAAAATTGCGAAACATATAACCCATACACTGTGAATGACGCGGTACAAACCAAAAGGAAAGAAAAACAGCTTGAGTACAAGATTTCGTTAAAAGGGATTTACACGCATAATGAGGTCAACTAGACTGAAATTTTATGGCCAAATTGAGATATGAATTCCTTATAGAATCTGACATTCACGGGTCAGTAACAAATTGAGAGATTCCTTAAAGATGAAGACAATGGGCAACAGTTTCAAGAAATAATGATAAGCAACAGTAGAATTCAATGATCAGGTCTTTGACTTTGTAAAGAAAGCCAAGAGTAACTAATCCAAAGCAGAGGAACAAAAAGGAATAAAATTAGCATAGCCACGCAATAGACAAAAGGGAGAAGCAATGACAGATTTGGATTGGGTTCAACAATCGGATACGTCTACAGTAGTGTTAAACAGCGAGGTAATGTCAAAAATAATGTTGAACAGTAAGGAAGTTTTTCGACAGAGGTCTCTTGAAAAATAAAATAAATCACTCCAAAGAATTTTAGATCTCAGAAAAATTAAATCGTTACACAAACGATTGGTCCACCGCTGATTCAGAATTCAAAAGTAATCCCTTACCTCCAATTGTGCAGTTCAATCACAAAACTTTGATCTTCTGAATCAATTATATCAAAATCCCTAAAAATTAATATACCCAAAAGTTATAATTAGGGTTCCAACAATAACAAAAATTTGTAAGGATTCCAACTACAAACCTCAATTCGATACCCAAAAATAAATTCTTACCTCGAATAATGATCAGATTCTCAAAAGGCTCTTCCTAAGGATTTTCTGGAGACTTTTCTGAACTTTAGTGTGCTCCTATAAATGTACGTAACTATCAGACACCTAAAAGATATATATATTTATATTCCTGAAACAAATAGAATTTCAAAATACCCATTACGTCCCAAACTCTCTAATTTTATTATTATTTTTAAGCATTTAAATATAAGGGGTCTAACACACATTGTGTGCCTTGGGCGATAAGCATGGAATGCACTTTCCTGCTCTAATTAGATTCATTACACAAAAGATGTTCAAAAGACTCACTCCTCTCTTCACTAGTTTGCATCGGCACAAGTAAATCTGAGCGAGCAAGAAGATTAATAATGTGTGAGCAGAGATGTCGCGATAGCCATGCAATAGCTAGTAGCAAAGCAGTAGCTGCTGCACTAGCTTCATCAGTTGAGACAATAATATCAGTCTATGCCCCAGTTGGGGCCTAGGCTAAATTAAATATAACCATACCATTAACATACCATATGCAGATGTGACATAAATAGTGTTAGAAGTTATAACAGAACTCAGTGGGTAGGCGTTATAACATAAATATCACAGAGTACGATGGTCAGAGGAAAACACAGTTATTTGATTAAAGTACAAGAATCAATGGGTGGTAAAAATGTTCAAATAGCATTGTACTTCACTAATGTTTGAAGGATCTCATTTTTATTTTTCAGAAGAATTTTTGGAAATGAGGAGTGCCTCTGATGTTGAGCCGGAATGCTTGTTGTAGAAAACTGTTCTCCCTGGAATATAAGAGTATTCATTCCACACTAGTTAACCCAAAGCCATAAGAAGTACAAGGTAAACAGATAAGCGTTATTCCTAAATATTGGCTTGTTGAAGCAAAGCACAATCCAATTTCAAGCTGAAGAGAGTGTCGGAGCTCCCGCCTGCCTAAAATTGTGGAGCTAAATAGTTTGAATCTTATGACACTCAAGGAAGAGATGATCTTGGATATAAGGAAGTTATAAACAAAGTGGGCACATTTATGAGATCGGGCATATTTTAATTAGGGCCGAGGAGACCACTAGACTTTGATATAGAAATTGCCATAAAAATATTCTAAGTTTCTCTAGTATTGGAAGTTTTCAGAGTTTGAGCCAGATATTGGAAGGCACAGAGATTACTAAGGACAAATTCTGAGTTACATTGTCTTTTACTTATTTGTAAGATGACGCTATCGAGAAGACTCTCCCTTGGCATAGGGATAGAAACAAACATCTTCTAACCAAGATGGCAAAAGTACAAGATGTAAGATAAGAGAAACTATTGCTGAAGGGAATGAGGTAAGCAAAACTGGCAAGTTCCAGAGGTGAGAAGTGGGAATGAATAAGTCAGAGACGAGTTAGTGCTCATTCTATTAAATACAAAAAAGTGTAATTGAGCAGGCGATACCTGAGGCAACCACCGGTCCATCCAAACAGAAATGGACCATCAATTTCCTATTTGTCATTGTATTCCATGTTTAAGAGATTGTTGACCAACTAAAAGACTATGTTGATCCATGAACCTTATCTAGGATTGTTGGCTCTAAGAAAAAAAACTTTGGCAGAAGTATCTTTCTTTAAGAACTTATGCTAAAAGACTGTTTGGAATGGTCCAAATTTTCCATGGCTATTTAACTAACAACGAGTGGTTATATAATGTGAAATCCACCTAAACCATCTACTTTTTTAAATAAAGATAAGATAAGCTAGGATATCCAGTGAATAGACTAATGACTCGCATCTCTCGATCATCAAAAGCGAGCAAAAGTTTGATCGCTAAGTGTTTGCACAAAACAAAATGGTTTACGCTTGGTGAGAGTGAGTTGTCACCCAATTCTATGGTTACTAATGTGGCACCCGAAACATGAATGATCTTTACTTACATCCAACGGTGGAAAAAGCTCGAAGAGTCCCCACACAAACTCTGACTAGTCCCTTCCCAACCACCAAAGCAAAATCAATTTATATTCCGTTTATCATACCATAAGTTGATAATGGTTTCTGCATACAATAGATGACTCTCACTCTCATTTTTTCTTAACAGATAATTGGTTGTCTTTTATGTTGGTAATGAGAAATCTGGTAATACACTTCAATGGAAAAGAAAAGGCAAAAAATTAAACTTGCTTAAACTTTTTTGCTCTCTTACGTTTTGATGTAAGACCTGATATTGTGTGTGTGCGTGGTGTGTACGTGTGTGTGTATATGATGGATATGTGTAATTTATTTTTAGACACAAATGCCCTTATACATTACCACCTCAGTAATTACTGACTTTTTTCAAACCGCTGTCATGTTCCCTTTTCATGTAAATGACTCTACACCTTCATACATCTCCCATAATTTAACTATTGTAACTTCTCCATCTCTACTATGTCAAGTGGCAAGATGGTTCTATATCCAAAGTTTGTTTATAGGTAACTTAATTCTATATTGTTAAGCTCAGTTGCTTAATATAACGAAGACTAATACCCTTTTATTTGAGTATATAAGTTCGAAACGAGTATTGATTTATGAGTTTATTTAGCTTCCAATTCTATCGAGGTAAGCTCCCTGCGCTCTTCTAATATTTACAAATTTTGACTTTTTTAGGACAAGACATGATAATTATAAGGTCTATTTTAGGTGTCAGCTTTTACCATACATATCACATTATTATCGGTATCGAGATTTTATTTTATTTATTGTCGGGAAAAAATTGTTCTACTGATAAAACGGTGGAAGTCAAGCCTTTACTTTTCAGGATGGAACATTTTATTCGATGTTAAATGACTAATAGGCAGCATGATTGACAAAGATTGTGTCTAAGTTGTTAATAACTTTGAAAACATCTCATGTATTAGATTTGGAGAGCTATCCAATGTGGAGCAACACACCCAACCCTCCAAAACAAATTTATAAAGATATTATTACAAAATTGTGAATATGTAAACGTTATTTGATTACGTATACGGTTCGAATATTCTATTCTTGTATATGATGAAGTCACTTTCTCGATTCTATAAGTTATGCCTTAGAGGCTTAATCAAAGAGAAAAGTGAAAGAAGATCATTGCTAAGAGCTAAAAAATAGATTAGATAAGAGAAACTTTTTCATGAATCACAAAACTGAAGAAACCTATTCATGTAAAAATAGCCATGGCTAAAAATAACATACAAAGTTATGATTTCAATCATTTGCTGTTGAGAAATTACCACACAATAACTTTTTATTTAAAAACCTAAAAGTTACATTTCAATGACTTATTTATAATGAAATAAGAACTGCAGCGTGCTTGAGGTTCTAGTCAGATACTTCTTTTTGTTTATAAAACTGAACATATTTTTTGAAATTTGTATGGCATCGTTATGATTTCTAGCGGTTTTCTAAAAGTAAAACACATTATTGTTTCACAAATCTAATTCAGTAACCATCCGTCGTACTCTCTTTTGATTCTATTCTTACTCCAAAGTCCCATCACGCATCCACCTACTTTTTTTTATACAATCTTCTTCTTATTTAATGAGGATAACAGCTAATATTCAAATCAGAGGCTGCTTGAAAATTATCGAGATAAAATACACTCAAATGTGGAGAGCCATACTTGTATAAATAATACGGGTTGCAGTCGGTCCATGTTAGTAAAGTACTTATTTAAGTACACTCACAAGACACACGGAAAAATAAACCAAAGTTCTTGAAGTAAATTTAGTGAAAAAAATTCTGTCAGGTTACAACCTAAGTAGAAAAGTTAATGAGACTAAGCAGTATATAAACATTCACATTAACTAAAAATGAATATCACAAGGGCCTAAAGTATATACCATTTAGCCTAAGTTAGCGTTTAAGAAATACAACCATCACAATCTTTAATAGACAAAATACTTTTGGTATTAACTAAAAGTCCAACACTCTAGCTACTTTGATACAACAAGAATGTATATCTCTATCTCTAATATAAGTGCAATATTTTTCGATTGACCGGTAGAACGTGGGAGGGGTTATTGAAATAGTTTAGCCACTAGATTTATCTAGAAAGAATATTACCCTCGATCTCAGCAGGTTAGTGTTTGTGGCTTGATAAATTTTGACATTAAATTATTTTCCGGACTTACATGTTATATATGTGGTTCAAAAATGTGATTAACATGCTTGTTCCATGTTTAAGAATGCTTCTATCAGCAAAATATTTTGACTTGCACCCATATTCTCATATACCAGTTGCTTAGCAATTAATGTTGAATTGCGTATGTACTTTCTCTTAATTGTTTAGTTGATTTTTTGATGTGATGCATATTGATTTTTCTAACTATGAACTCTTTAGATATTGATGTTCACGTGCATCGCACGTGTACTCAACTAGTAATAATAAAATTCTTCTTTTACACGTAAAACAATTTTCCTTTTATAACTGTAATCAACTAACAGTTTCCCAAGATAATCACCGAGATAAAAAGGTCTTCAACCAGCGTGCCGGCTCGATTCCGTTGAAACTACGTATGTGATTCAAATCAACCGCTCGTTTGCCTCTTGTAAGTGCACGATGCAATTTTTAAGGTTCTATGGATGTAATTAGGCGTAATTGCCTATCTTTATAAGCTGTTATTAGTTCTTGATGGATATCCTTGTATTTTATGTTCTCGACTGGTAATTTTCATGTAAATGTTTTATCTGTTTATTGATAAATGCCTAGGTTTCTACATACATTAAACAACTTTTAGCGTGGTTGACTTAGTAAAGTGTGGTAAAAATAAAAAAGAAATGAGCTAGAAGAAAATAATTTAGGCTCATACGATGCGAACTAGGAAGCACCGACACCTCATATGGGGCGAGGTATGGTGTTCGATACCTACCAACACCCTAACACCTCCGGACACGTAGAAAGGTGTTCGATTTTTCATTTTTATTTTTAATTTCAAAATAATACATGTCACGGCACTAAAGGCTTCTCTAAGTCGACTGTGCGACAATTAGCTAAATCAGGCCTCCGCTTGTATGCTAAGTCAACCTATCTCTCGGGTTGGGCGATGTTAAGAGCAAATGAACAAAGGAAAACAAGAGTTTGTGAGAATAATATTCACTATATTGCTTGGAGAATGATACAATGCTTAGATCATTCTATGTCTTGCCAAGTGAGGCCTTAGTTATTTATACTATTCTAGCTCCTCAACAAACGGTGGAGATACATTTTATCCTATAGTTTACATTCCGTCTCTAAAACTACATACAATATTATCTAAATATTTACAAGTCTCCCTACCTTTCCATAATTCTCTTCTAAGTCTCTAGTATTATCTCTTATATATCAAATGCATGCGTAGAGACTTAATAAACATTTTAAAAATTTTACACATTCATCGCTTCATAAGTGTTCGTCTTTGACACTTGATGACACTTCGTGAAGAAGTATTGAGAACATATGGGACCAAAGTACAAAATTTTAAACTTATTTTGGGGGGTTTTTGACAATTTTGAAGGTGTCGCGATCATGTTAGCCAACGCCCTATGTATATGCTTTCCTTAAGAAGCTTACTTCTAAGGAAACCGTAATTAGATCGACCCGTTACCGTTGTCTTCTGAGTCTTCTTCTTACGGCGTCAAGGGAAGAGAACGAAGCAAACGACCCACCCAAACTGGTCGCCTGAGGATCTCGCCTTCGTATCTCGCCACCGTCGCCGGATTCCAGCAACAGGTACCTTCGTCTTTCTCTCTCATCTATTTCTTTTTTCCTTCTTTACCGAGGTCTCCTTTCTTTCTCATCTCTCTCGTTTCGCTACATTCGAGGATGACACTATTGATGTAGATTGAGTCCTTGGTCGAAGGAAAGAGATAATAGCTGTGTGACTTTGTAAGAGTTAAGCAGTTACGTAATTTCTTATGACTTTGCAAGAGTCATAAGAAATTAATACTCCAGGTTTGCCGAAGGATTGAAATGGATTTTGAGCGGAGGACGCACTCCCTTGATCCTTGTATGTCTTTTGCTTTGTTTTACTTGCTTATTTGGACAAAGAATGAGGGTGATCTGAAGTGCCACAATTATATTTTTCTGAGGGGAGTTAAATAAGGGTGGCAAAGGGAATAGAGACAAGGTGAAGTCTTAAAGATGTTGCTACAGAGGTGGTTAATCAGAAGCACTATGATGACTTATGCTCCCGCTCTTTTACATGTCATTTAATGAATATGATTGGATATATTCCCATTTATGTATAGGAACTTGGTGTGCACTGCAGCATTCTATTGACTCAGATGACACATTCTTTCAACTTCAGCGTTTTAAGATTTTACTTTAGAATTGGCTTTCCATAGCTGAAAGAAGACCTCATAACAGTGACTGGTTTGTTAGTTCCCTTACTTGTTTCAGACCCCATCCAATATTTTTTAGGCCATTCAAGGGAGCAGTCTGCATGCCCGTTTGCAAGTTGCAGCATGCATTCCGAACTGAAGACGGGTTTTTGGTTAAGCTTACCCTCACGGGGTGGTGACCCTATGTCCCGACCATTGTCGTGTGTGTCGCCCAGCGCATAAGGGGCATGATGACTTGAATTGGCAGCGCTCATTAAGTGAATGTCAGTTACCATTGCTTATTGCGAGGATGTTATGAGTGAGGGCATCATTGTCAACTATCAGTGACAATGATGCCCTGTGCCAAGGAGGTCCATTTGAAATGCCTTGTGCCTTTTGCCCTTGTAACTTTGTCATATAAATGGAACTGATTCGCTACTCTTGGCCAAGGTCCATTTGCATTGCCTCGTAAAACTCAGGTACCAGTTTCCCTTGAGCCATGTGGAGGCACATCATGTACGTTCTAGTGCATGTTTCTCATCAAGGATGCTTTCTGTAGACGTTAGATCAAGTTTTCTTTCAGAATTTCTACAGGAATGGAGGACTGATGGGTTGGACAATAAATTCATACTGGTCTTAAAGCGCTATAGAGAGGATGCGATATGCCAATATGGTTCCTTCTGAGTGGGAGCAGAAAATAATGGTTTTTTATATGTGGCAGTTAGTGACTTAAGTTGATTGACTGAACAACGGATTACCTAGTCTATGGTTCTGATTCGTCCTAAATAGCAGATGTCTCTCACGAGGCATATATGTGATGTATCTCTATAGGATACACAGTACTTCAGGAATACCAGACATTTCAAGATACAAAACGTACCTATGATTATAAAAGAAAATATTATATAATTATTGGATTACATTCAGCTGAGATAATCTTGTTTTTTATTGTTGCCATATTTGTTGTTACATGGAAAGCTCCAGAAAAAGAGTTAGGAATCAGAACTGATGGCTATTGACCGCATTATTATGTGGGGAAAATGACCTTTTTCAATGTGTGATCTTCAACTTCATATCCAGCTAATCTACTGTTCTGCATTACTATTCCTATTTTTTTCCCCTCTCCTTCTCCACTTTCGGGAAGGAGGGGGTTTGGGTGCGAAAAGGTGTTGTGTGTGTGCTTAGGGAAGCTATTCCTTCTGAGAGTGAGAGCCTTGACACTGTGTCCTACATTTTGTGCTTGCTATTGTTGTAATGTCATTATGTTAGCGGTATATTTTGTGAATGGTATCGTTCATGTTTCAATAACTTCTGATCTGGATTATATGAATCGTGTCAGATTTTGTGTATCTACTTTTGGATTCTATATGATGTGCTCTTTTCCTTATACCATGCAGGAATTCTGGCCCTAGCCTTTTAATCTTTCTGTTTCGTTGTCTCATGCAAGCAGTCTGAACTACGCAGCATTCTGTTACTTACTCTTTGTGCTTTGTGAGTCTCTTGAGGCGTCAATTTAGCAACATGCCTTGGTTGCGATATTCCGCTGCTAAGGAACCAATGGTTCCTTAAAGTCGAACTAAACCGAAGGCTGCTCCTTGGCTAGCTTTGTATGCTTCATAGAGACAAACTGTTGAATTAAGTATTACGTTTATCAATTGTCGGTGAATTCAGTTGTGTCATCATCAGGTTCTGCTGATGAAGCTGAGAGGGGTTCTACTGTGTTTATTCTCCATTATCACTCTGGTCGAGTCCTCAGGCAGATCAGCGCAGATGTGGTCATTTAACCTTGGTGCCGGTCCCAATATAGTTTACAGCTGGACAATCTGCAGCGCAAGCATATTCGTACTTGTTGCTCTTGTTTTATCCATGTATCTCATCTTTGAGCATCTAGCGGCCTACAATCAGCCGGAGGTCAAATCATTCTTCATTTTTGTTGTTTGAAGTTTACCCTTTGTCTGTATCACCTTTTGCCCCTAAGCAGTATTTTTCTTTACTTTCTGATTAACTTACATCTTGGCTTTCAAAATTGTTAACGCCCTTGTAATGCGTTTCCTGTCTTGGACCTGATTGCGCTGAGGTTATTTTTGATTTCAGGAGCAGAAGTTCTTAATTGGACTCATTCTGATGGTGCCCGTTTATGCATTGGAATCAGTGAGAATCAAGCTTTAGCTTTCTGTTTTCGTTTCTTATTTTTTTTGTGCAATGGGCATTATTTAGTTGAAGCATTATAGCTTCTATAAAAGAAGGAACTGCAGGATGACCAGTATCTTGAGTAGAAAGAAATTTAGGCTGCAATATGGGTTGTTCTGGTTGTTCTTTATTATTTAGCTTGACTATGATAAATTGGAAAAACTTACGCTAAGAAAACATCTAGCAAACACCTTTGCTGCTTAAAGGTACATACACATGCATATGAGTTTAAATGCCATTAAACCGATGTGATCATAAGTGTGCTGTCAGAACCTTTTTAGGTGTTTTGGACCAGATTAGGATCCTCTAGAGTTACTAGATGCTGCTTTGCTATGCGCTATTCATGGAGATCAGTTTTTGGAAAAAAAACGAGAAAAGAGAATAGATCTTCCAGTTTTATACCACATATCATATTTTGACACTAAGCGTATAAAGTTCTTTTTCTGAGTTTTTATTTATTACAATGATTTAATGAGCTTTTAAAAAAAAGTAACTATCAATTTTCATCTCATCTAGAAATGAAACCCCTAATTAAAGGGTTAAAGTTCCAAAATATGGGCCAAAAAGCTTAATGATTTTCCCATGTGTAGTTGATAAGCTAAATAGACTCTTGTTTTCCACACTTTCGTCCGTATGGTTGCAATCTTTCAGAAAGGTATTACTTCAGTGACTCTAGATGATTTGACCTGTACCTGATCCAGGTCCATTAGGTGTCCTGAAGACTTGCTTATAGGTATTATTTGTGAGCGTGGTACTTTTAAGCATTTATATGTTGTCTCTTTAGGTTTTTATAGGGATATTCGTGTATTGAGATTCGCTTATTGTTATTACTCTCTCTCTCTCTCTCTCTCTCTCTCTCTTTGATACTTAAGCGCCAGGGTAATTGGAGTTTGTCATTCAACAGCTTGGTCAATCTGTGCCCGGAAGTTATTTGAAAAAGTGCATTTTTTTGGTTTCCTCCTCGTATGAGCGTTGGCCCAAATTTCCACATGGACGTTTTTCTTATCGAGTTATACTTAAGGCTCCCACTTTCTGACGTTCTTACCTGTACTGGCTTTTGCATCCTGTAATGGTGGCTTGTTCTGTTGTAATGAAGATCCTTTATGTAAAACCTAAGGATACTGGATTACTGACTTTATCTTGTGGAATAGCACAGCCGACACAGAAATCGTATCTGAGGCAACTTAAAGGACTAAATGGATGTCAAAATTTGTCTAAGGGCAAGCCCAAGCCGAGGCCCTGGTTTGTAGGGTTGGTGATTCTGAAGCACTATTAGAGAAAATGAAGAATTGCTTATAGATTAGTTTTTCATATATAGGGATAAGTTTGGAATACTTGGTTTCTACTTATGACCCATATTCACAGCTATTATCATATCTTACTAAGTTTCTTCTCGTCTACAAATTGGGGTTGCCTATTCCTTTGTATTTATCTCTTGAGTGAAAGATAAGAATATTACAGAACTGTGTAATAAATTTTGTTTGCCAAGTAATAGAAGTAGTTAAACACTATCTCTGCAAGTTCGCACTGCTTATGACTCGAGTTGGATTAATATTGTTAGCTGATCATTGGAAACGATTGCTCTTTTTTTTGGACTTTGTACTTGATCAACTAATATAGGAATTTTTATCCAGTATACGCTTAACAATGCTCCAAGCTTGTTGCCCTTGCCTCGCTGTGTGCTTCACTTCTTACATAAGGAACTTCTTGAGAATTATCCAGCTAGTTTACGATTCTTGTTGTATGCACTCGGATTATGTCTACTGTAGATGCAATAAACAGTTCATTAACTTCTTGAATACGTCATTAAATGTCTTCAGTTAGATGATGATTAGCTAAAAATGAACTCCTCTGTTATTCCGGCCCAAAATTTTCTAGCACTCGGAGAGCTTGTTATTGGTCATTGTTGCGATAGTCATAAAATGTGGTGATATTACATTGGGATGAAATGCAATCATTATTATCTTGGCATTCAATTTTAGTCCTCTCCAAGTTTAGCTGGTATGGTTTTTAACTCATCTATAAACTATTCTGATTGAAATCGATTGTACTTGCTGGATTCTAACTTCTTTTATGGTTCAGTTTTTGTCACTTTTGGATTCAGATGCTGCCTTTAACTACGAAATAATCAGGGATTGCTATGAAGCTTTTGCATTATATTGCTTTGAGAGGTATCTGATAGCTTGCTTAGGTATGTTTTAATTATATTCTTGTCTTGTCTTCGTTAGAATTTTTCTCTTTTCTGTTAAGTCTGTTTATGTGGTATTTCTTGTTGAAAAGAATAACAAAAGAGTGCTGTGAAATTGTTTGCCATTTTTCATAGGTACCTATATTTCTGTATAATTGAGTGCCAAAGTTTTCGAATCTATTTTAATTAATGTCATCTATTTTCTATATATCTATTTAATTGGTACTTCTAAGATCTTTACTTATGCTTGTTGTCCATTTTCATGCAAGTTGTATTTGTTGAGAAAGTATGCTCTCTTTCTTGAAGAGTTGAAGTAGTGATGATAATGGTTTTTAATAGTTCAAGTCCCGCTATGTGTTCCTTTATCCTCACCTATCACTCAATTCTGGTAGTGCTGATAATTTCTGAAAATCATAGGAAATTATTAGCTTATGTCTTCTGCAGTACATGCCTACAGCCACATGACCATGATCATGTGGTGGAAGCATGTTCGATAGCCTGTAATATCTTCCATAACACATTATTTATGGCAATGAATGTTCAATCAGTCTGTCAAGGTGCTTTTGGCAGTCTGACTATACTAGTAAGCGCATTGCATGCTCAACGAAGTTGACATCTATATTGAACATTAGCTATCGTGTTGCATGAAACACAAAGAAATCATTCCTGCCATTCTGGGCAGAGATTTATTTGTTTTGAAAATAGTCTGAAACCATTCTTAGCACGTATATACTTCATTTGGGTGTCCTATCTCCCCATATGTACTATTCTGGGCACAAATGTATAAAACAAGTAGATAGCACAAAAGTCCATGATGTAGTCTGTTGCGCACTGCGTAGGCAACTGATGTCTAGGCCACGTTCTGTGATGTTTTTTTTTGTTCCCGATGCACAAGTTCTCCTACGCTAGTTTATATATTCCCTTGGATTTGTATGGCTATTCTTGGTTGAGCTTGGTTTACCTGTTTTCATTCTTTTCTTTCTCTACTTCTTATTTGTTTGACAAATGTCTTCTTGCTTTAAGGTGGTGAACATGGTACTATTCAATTTATGGAAAGCCAAAGCCTTATCAACTCGAGCATACCACTTCTAGAAGAATCTTATGCTTATGGAGTCGTAGAACATCCTTTCCCGCTGAATTGCTTCCTAAGGGAGTGGCACCTGGGACCAGATTTCTATCAAGCAGTGAAAATTGGCATTGTTCAATACGTACAAATTCCTCCTTTATGAGTATTTTTTTTCCCCTAAAGTCATACTTCAGCTGAATATTACCCTTTGGATGATACTCATTTGCAATGCTTATCTTCCAGATGATACTGAAGCTCATATGTGCGCTTCTTGCGATGATTTGTCAATATTTTGGTGTTTATGGGGAAGGGAGATTTGACTGGGGATATGCGTAAGAGATACATATTAGTCTTTTCGGTTTAAGCTTTTTTTTTTTTCCCCTAATCATTGGTCATTACATCTTGTAAGGAGAAAGAACTGTTGTACTTTTTTATGAGCTGAAGTTTGTAAAATTTTTGCAGATATCCTTACCTAGCAGTGGTGCTTAATTTCAGTCAGACCTGGGCCTTATATTGCCTTGTACAGTTTTATTCTGTAATCAAGGATAAGCTGGCCCCAATTAAACCCTTGGCTAAGTTTCTGGTATTCAAATCAATAGTATTCCTGACATGGTGGCAAGGCGTTGCCGTTGCATTTCTGTTTTCCATGGGAGCTTTTAAAGGTTCCTTGGCACAGGAGTTAAAGACACGTATACAAGACTATATCATCTGTATTGAGGTGTGCAATGAACTCTATTATCTACTGAAACATTACTTGCCTCTATTTCCTTCTGTCTATAGATTGATATATGCTTTCTACTTGGATAGAAGATATTTTATTAATCGCGTACGATGTCGTGGTGATAAGGCAGTTTTCACAGTCTATTTTGTTCTTCTTAGAACTGTGCACCAGTTGTGCTAGGCCGAACTCGCAGTTGATTCTGTTAGAAAAGCTTAAGACTGTTCATAACTTTTTAGCAAGGCATTTAAGTAGATGATATCATACAAAAGCTATAGTGGTTAGAAAAAGTTACATGAGCATCAATCTATTTTTGGCTATAGAAGGTACATTACTAGGCTAAGAACATTTACATTGTGATGTTGGTGATGGGTGTGAGAGCATCTCACACACATTGTTTGTTGGAGGACATGTTTCCTTGTCATGATCTACGAGTGTTCAGTTACATGCTAAGAAGAAGTTGTTAGCATTGATATGTCTCTAGTCGGCATGACATTGAGCTTATGAAGTTTTCCCTTTTTATCAGAAAATTTTCCAGTTACAGGTTTGCCAAGATGGGGTTGAGAAATTATTCGAGAGAATGCCATGTATGATAGCCAAGGATGCTATTTTCTAATGCTCAAGCAAATATTGCTTCTTTGGCGAAGTTACAAGGCAAAAGTCCACAGGAGCGGCAGTTTGGGTAAAGCACCAGCACTGGGTGCGTCATGGGTGCGCAATTGGTGCGTGTCCAGAATTAGTTTTTTTTTAAAAAATTAAATTTCTGGATCTTGGGTGCGGCTAGGATACGGCAGGGATACGGCAAGGATATGCACCTAGGGTTTTTTTGCAGAGAGGAGAGAGCTAGAAGAAGGAGAAGAGAAGAAAGGAGGAGAGAGAAGGAATGACTTATGTCGGAGAGCGCGGGTAGCCGCGATGGTCTTCCGACGGTAGCTGTGAACGGCGGTGTCTGGCAGCCGAGGTGACTGGCGGCGTCTGGTCGCAGCGTTGACGGCTTCTCATTGCAGAGTTTAGGGTGACAGCTATATCTAACTTTCTGTTTATTATGTTTAGGTACCAGCTTTATTGACAATCTTTTAAACTAGTCCCACTGCTTTCAAGAAACATCAGAACTTGTAAACTTTTCTATCATATTTGGCTATGCATTTTTAATATTTCTAAAGCAGCCCACCAAATTAAAAAACCATTTTATTGTTTGTTTGAAATACTATTCTTTGTTACAATAGTAATATGTTAATATATTTTTGCCGTATCCCCACCGCACCCATATCCTGAAATTTTCAAAAATGCCGTATCTGCATATCTGCACCCGCAACCCTGTTTGTGCTTCATAGGCAAAAGTCTTGCATCAGAAATTAGGTGGTGTGGAGGGTGAAACAAACAGTGGCCAGCGATGTGTAGGAGAAAAGATGGGAGTAAGAAAAGGGGACCTTGTCCATACCGAGAGATGGGAAAGACGGAGGCTGTGATTGGAGTATTCCAAGTGCGCGTGCTATGTAAGCTTCAGCTGGGCAGGGGTTTTGGTGGGTTATATGGGTTGGCATAGATGCATGCATACGATAGATGAGATAAGTGTTTGGGGCATAGGGATGCATCAAAGGTTCTCCTGTCCATATTTTGAGATTTTTTAGTTGTTGACTGTTGGCATATTTATTAGTTGACAGAGGAAATGCTCTATCTACATGCGTGCACACTTTATCTGCTCATTTACATGACCATCATCGTCACAAATGCATAACCTGTAGTGATGTTTTACTTTCCTATATTACAAGCTTTTGGTGCCTGAGTTAGATGAAGAGTTAATTTTCTAACCAACTCAGCTTCAGCATGCTAACTTCCTTCGGCGGCTCAGGTGACAAAACCAGCCTCAAACTAGGGAAAGATTGACAGTTCATACCTTCGCTTTTTTATTTACAAAAGTGTAACTTGAAACACCAGTATTAGACCAGCCGTTAAGAAAGGGGTATTTTTGGAAGAACACATTTGTTAAGGGAATAAAATTGCAAACACAAAACCTAAATTTGGTATAAACCTAATCTGATAATCGATCTTCTTCTTCCCTTCTTCCTTTCAACTTCTTTTCCTTTCAAAATTATACACGGTACATACCCCACCCACTGTCCAGCTGCGTCCACCATCTAGGGTTTGTGCATGAGAAGGGATCTTTGGTTGAATACCAGTCTAAAGTTTGTGAGAGAGAGGATCAAATGGGTGAAGACCCATGTACACTTGTACAGTTTGGGCGAGTGGGTGAATTGGGTCGTGAAACACCTAGGGTTTGTAAAGCAGGGGTGAATTGGGTGGACCTACTAGGATTTGGTGGAGATGAACTGAACCACCATTGCTCTATCCACCCACAGTCCATTTGCTGACTGTCCATTATCATCCGGCTGTTACCTCCTCTTGTGTTGGTGACTTACGCCTAGGATTGTAATTTGAAGGTTCCCCCATCTTTTCCATTGTCGAATGGGTGGTGGCAATGAGTGGCCTTGGGCCATGATACTGGCGTTGGCTGGTCTTGTCGTGAGTGTTTGGTCTTCAGCCATAACCAATCTTTTCTTTCCCCTATTCCTTTCATCTTTTTATTCTTCCAAAATGCTACACAGTCCCACCACTAGAATCCAGCTGCTTCCACCCATCTAGGGCTTGTGCATGAGAAGGAATAAATTAGGTGAAGGCCCATCTAAAATATGTGCGAGAGAGATGAAATGGGTGAAGACTCATGCAGGTTTTGGGCGAGAGGGGGTGAATTGGGTGGTGACCCACCTAGGGTTTGTACAACAGGGGTGAATTGGGTGGACCTGCTAGGGTTTGGTAGAGATGAACTAAATCACCATTGTCCAATGGACGGGCCATCCACAACCATCTATCCGCCAACGGTTCATTATCTTCTGGCCGCTACCTCCTCTTGTGTTGGTGATCAATGGCTGGGGTTGAAGGTTCTCCCATCTTTTCCATTGTCTAGTGGGTGGTGAAAATGAGTCTCCTTGGGGGTCGTGAGGGGGGTGCCTTAGTTGCACGTGCACGGAGTGGGGGAGTGTAAGCGCCTCTAAGTAGCACGGACACCGCGTCTGACACCGACCGGGACACTGCACACTAAACTTTCAAAAAACCAGATATTAACACCGCAGGACACCGGGGATGTGTGTGTGTGTGTGTGTGTGTCTATATATATATATAGAGAGAGAGAGAGATACACACAAATACACATCTCAATTGGAGCAACTAAATTTTCTTCAAAATGGATGAGAAAGAAAGCAAGTAACATGAAATGGTCTCGACAGTAACAAGAAGAAAGGTCGGCGACAAGAAAGCAGTTGAATGTCTCAACAGTACCAAGATTAGAGTCTCAACAATAACAAGAGAGAAGGAAAAAAGACATGAGACCAAAGGCATGATGGAGAGGTTTTATATAGTCAGATGGTTTGTAAATGAGGTTGGAGATGTTGACCTATCTTACTCTAGACTGGCAAGCTTGGATGCTTTAGGCAACAAAAAGAAGGAAAAGACAAAGAGATGAGAGAGAAAGAAGAAGGTACCTGCCTCCTATGCTTATCACTCACCTACGCTACCTGGGCTAAGCCCCGAGCAAGTTGCAGGACAAGAGCCCACCAATCTTATTAGTGGTATGGGTTAATCCAAGTATAACGATTAGCGTTATCGGGAAATCCGCAGAAGATTGGCTGGCGTACTAGACCTAGGATGGTAATTCCATTACCTTGTGATTAGGGCAATAAGCTGCTTCAGTGAGAAATTTGCTTAAGATAACGAACCTTGACCAATCTCCTTCTATGATTTCATATTGAGTGGACAACAACAATGAGAGAGAAAGAAGAAGGTACCTTTTATTGGGTTGATCTGATTAGGGTTTGGCCTAAAAGTTCATTTCTAAAAAACCCCAGATTGATCTCTCAAATAAATTTGAAATATTGTATTTTGGCCCCATAAGAGTGGACACTTGTTCACAAGGTGTCCGACATGGTGTCCGGTAATTAAAAAAAAAATAAATAAATTCGGATACAGCTGAGAGGTGTCAGACACGTGTCTGGAGATGTCGGTAAGTGTCGGACACCATACCTCGTCCTATAAGAGGTGTCAGTGCTTCCTAGAAGCACCTACATGAATTCGAGTTGGGAGCAGCTTTGCTGAGTAAATTTTATTCACATACTTATGCAATGGGAGCGGTGCCATTGACAGAGCTGATCTAGCTGTCCATATGCCTTCTGTGGACAGTCTAGATCATTTTTTTTGTTGCGATTTTTTAAGTCCGTCTGCCCAATAATGGGCCGGACGTGACTTTTATCTTTTTGCCTTTCTAGTTACGGCAAATAAAAATCGTAGTATCCCCGTCTGCCCTATTATGGGTTTGGACGGAAATAAAAAAATTTCAACCTTGCCTTCGCTTCCACAATTTTCTTTCTTTCTTGCGCCATTCTTCCCTCTCGGAAAATTATGCCTGCGAGAGGGAAGAATCTGAGAGCTGGAGAGTTGCTTTGCCACTTAAGCCTTCTTTGGCTGTTTAAGGAGATCATGCACCTAGCTGACCCGTGTAAATTTAATGAACCAAAGTAATGCTTTATCAGGTTATGGTTCTTAAAGTCTGTGTAGGAGCTCTTTGATTTTTTTTGTTGCTTGGAAGCTATATTTGGAGACTTCTAAATCGACTTTTTATACAGATGGGTATTGCGGCTGTGGTGCACCTCTATGTTTTCCCAGCAGTACCTTACAAGCGTGGAGAAAGATGTGTACGTAATGTTGCTGTCATGACTGACTATGCATCCTTGGGAACTCCCCCAGATCCAGAAGAGGTTCGAGACTGTGAAAAATCTACTCGAGTAAACCTTGCTCGGCACAATGAGAGGGAGAAGCGGTTGAACTTTCACCAGAGTGTTCGTGATGTGGTTCTTGGAAGCGGTGAAATTGTGAGCCTACACACTTTATCGGCTTTTAGTTACTGATTTGAATCTTTTCTCTGCTCTAACTACTTTTACGCCATACTTGTTACTTTCTCGCCACCTTCTCTGCTTTAGATTGTTGATGACATGAAGTTCACAGTGTCACACGTTGTAGAGCCAGTCGAAAGGGGAATTGCAAAAATAAATAGAACTTTTCATCAGATATCTGAAAATGTGAAACGGCAAGAAGAGAGAAAAAGGAACTCCAAGGATGATAGTTATCTGATTCCCTTGAATTCTTGGACGAAGGAATTTTCAGAAGTGCGTGATAATGCTGTAGAAGGCAGTTTTAGTGACAGCGGCTTGCCTGATGGTAAGAGACAGCTTCACCAATCAAGAGCTTCCGTATCTCAGTTTAGACGTAGGTAGTTTCACGATGATTCAATAGCCAAAGTAAATACAAGTGATCCCCAGATTGATGAAAATTTTCTGGCATCATGTCTATATGGTGAGTAGCCTCTTCCTGTATGTTCACATTCCATGACTTAAATAAATTAATAACCATTATTTTGCAAGCTTCTGTTGTTCATTTGTTGTAATTATTTTTGATTCTATAGGGTGATGCACCATTTTTCCCATTGGAGACTGTAGAATACTTACGAGCATGCTAACCGGTGGAATTTGACTGAAGATGATCTTTCTTTAACTTTAGGGAATTGTACCAAGTTTCAGCTGTTATAACAGGTATTGATTTTGACACAGTTGAAAAACAAATGAATCAGTTGTAAAATCATTATAGATGGTATATAGTCATGTTCATAATGTTCACGTTACAGGCTCTACAGGAAATATACGTTTAATATTTGAAATTTGTGAATCGTAATGCCTGTTGTAAGTGGGAGAATATTGCTAGAACTTCTCTCCCCTACCAATTTGTATGGCTCTGAAGACTGGTATGTACTCTTAAATTATGTGATATAGGTTTACTTAATTCTGGCCGTGTTCGACTTTTTCTTTACGTTTCATGTAACTAAGAATATTGATGTGAATTTGATTAAGGGTAGTCCTACTGACACTCTCTTAATCGCTAATGCCATTCGTACATTCCTTCACAGACTGTACTTTGTATAAACCATGCCAAAATTTTGTTTGTTGCTTAGACATTAAGGCGCTGGTACTCCAGAATCTGTGAAGAGCACCTCATTTGTCGTTCTTTTGGCAAGGTACAACCATTAGTATTCTGCGGTGCCATTGACAATCGTCATTTGTCTTACATGATGGCTTAGGACATTGACCAAGGGCAATGTCAGAAAAGCCCCAGCATTGACCGGATCTCGGGTTGCACTTGGACTTGCAATCTGGCTTGTAATTGGAACTTGAGTATGATAAGGTTGACAAGTAACCATTCATTGCAGTCTCCCAAGCATCTGCTATGAGTACTAGAACAACCGTTGAAGGCTCAGTTGGAAATATTGGGTGGTCCGGGATGAAACGGTTCTGACTTTTTAGGATCACTAGTAGAATGCAATTACGATACACGTGAATATCAACATGTGACAAAATAAGATTATGGTATAGAGAAGTCATAACTTCATGTATTATCTAAATTGTGACAATAAATTTTCAGTTGTTAAAGTATGCATATTAATTTAATTTTAGTCTTTTTGCAAGTTGAAGTTGAAATATATATGTATGAGGATTGTTTTGAAAACTTTTTTGAATACATCTGAAGAATGTTATAGTATGCCAACAACTTACATCTTGTACAACTTAACTAAAACGTAAAAAGGTGTATGTTGATTTGATGTCAATGATGGTCCATCTCATTCTTATCATAGTCTTAAACATTATTCTTTTTAAGTAAAAGCATTTATAATTTTAGATCATTGCATTTATACTAAATTAAATGGTTTAAATTTTAGCAATAAACAAATTAATATTTGTCTTTATGCCAGTATTCAAGTACTGTGATTTTTTTATTCTAACTTTCAATCATTTTTTTACTTGTTTCTAGTATTTATATCTATTTTATAGTCTAACTTGATAACACGATACTTCTTGTGTATTTACAAATAGATAGGTACTTTTTTATGTTTTTTGGGTCAAAGTTACTAACCTTTCATGCATCGATCTTAAAAGTAATGTGTTAAATACTAATGTTATAGTAATAACTTTCTAGATTAATATTGTCATAGGGATTTCCTTGTTAAAACAAAAAAGGATTATGCACTGCAGACTAACTAGCAACCATGATACCAATCGCTTCCAATCCAATTACTATACTCTTTTGTTGCCAAAAATGCTTTAGTGGTTTTTTTTTTACCGCTCTTGTAACCCGTTACCAGCAAGTGATAAATCTTTTGCTCTGTCGTTATATTATAGTAAACATAATTTTGGTTATTGAATGATGCAATTCCAACAAATAAAACAAATAAATAGAAAAAGGCAATGACTCGTGCCATTGAAATCAATTTAATCGTTCTCTTCTCTTTTTGGCAGTATCAAAAGTAGCATCAAGAATAATTTTTACTATTTTAAAGTTAAGTTTTGATTGCAAATAGGTAAAACTGTCCATTCATGTCGAATCCAATTAGAAATTATCTAAACATGTAATGGTAGCATGCATAAAGATAATTAAGAAGCGAAATAATCATGAGTTACTCAAGTCAAAGGAATTATACTTTTTTTTTCCCTTATAGGTAAGGCCAAATATGTTTGACAAGTGTTTATCACATACCATGAAATACTTAAACCTTTATTTTAAAGTTTAGATTCTAGACAAGCGGAAGAGATGGAGTTACCCTTAATTAGAAGGCCCTCAATAATTAATGGGAAATGAGTAATCTCTAGATGTTATTTGGGCATAATGGTCTAAACATAATTTTCAATCCAAGTCACAACCATGAATAAATAGCAAGACAGTGAGAATTCTCCACAACACAAAAATGAAGAAAAAATAAATTATAAGTCGCACTCAATGTTTTCAAGTTTGAGTTGAAGAATTACTAACATTTGCATGCCAAACTGAAGATATACAATTAACACAACACATAAAATGCGCACGCGCATACACACAAATATGATGTTAAGTCTTAAAGCCAAGTATACGAAAGTTGAAGGAAAATACTAGGCATTTCTCCTTTATTTTTTTATTTTTTATTTTATCTTTTTTTTGTTTGTTGAACCATATTATCAAATTTTTATTGTCAATGAACCAATTGTCCATAAGACGACATGAGGTAAAATTCATTTTCCCGAGAGGTAACTGTTATAATCTAATGATCAGTTGAGAAAATTTAATTGCTCTACTAATGTCACAAATTGTTATCATCATCAAAGTCTTGCATGTCCTAATTTATATGAAGCATCAAGTTGTGAATTCAATGAATAAGTTGTTATTATCATCAAAGTCTTCCATGTCCTGCTCTATGTAAAGTATCAAGTTATGGATGAGAATGAATAAATTGTTATCATCATCAAGGTCTTGCATGTCCTAATTTATGTAAAATATTGTTCCCAACCTATTCTGGTCGCACTCAAAAGTCCACTTGGAGTCCCATTGTGCATGACACATCCGCACAAACAACAGTCTTTTTTCAACGCTCACAACCGATCAAAGCATGCACGCTCAAGTCACGTGCACTTCTTACTTCTTCTTCATGACTTCGTCACCAAGAAACTCATCCTTGCGCGATGCCTCATGACGTCGCGACCATCGCATGTCGCACGTCGCCCGTCGACGCACCATGGCACTTGCCCAAGGAGGTTGGCCTTGGCCTCCCCCTTGGGGTCGGCCTTGGCCTTCCCCTTGGGGTCGGCCTCGGCCTTGGCCTTCCCCTTGGGGTCGGCCTCAGCCTCCCCTTGAGGTTGGCCTTAGCCTTCCCCCAAGGGTTGGCCCTAGCCTTCCCCCAAGGGTTGGCCCATGACTTCCATACTTAGCATTTTCATTTCTCTTCAAGGGACCATGCATCAACCTAGCGACGTCCGTCGTGCATCACCTCACGGACGTTCGTCCATCAACCTCGCGACGTCCGTCGTGCATCACTTTACGGACGTTCGTCCATCAACCTCACGGACGTTCGTACATCAACCTCGCGACATCCGTCGTGCATCACCTCACGGACGTTCGTACATCAACCTCGCGACGTCCGTCGTGCATCACCTTACGGACGTTCGTCCATCAACCTCGCGACGTCCGTCGTGCATCACCTTACGGACGTTCGTACATCAACCTCGCGACGTCCGTCGTGCATCACCTTACGGACGTTCGTACATCAACCTCGCGACGTCCGTCGTGCATCACTTTACGGACGTTCGTCCATCAACCTCGCGACGTCTGTCTTGCATCACTTTACGGACGTTCGTCCATCAACCTCGCGACGTCCGTCGTGCATCACCTTACGGACGTTCGTACATCAACCTCGCCACGTCCGTCGTGCATCACCTTACGGACGTTCGTCCATCAACCTCGCGACGTCCGTCGTGCATCACCTTACGGACGTTCGTCCATCAACCTCGCGACGTCCGTCGTGCATCACCTTACGGACGTTCGTACATCAACCTCGCGACATCCGTCGTGCATCATCTTACGGACGTTCGTCCATCAACCTCGCAACGTCCGTCGTGCATCACCTTACGGATGTTCATCCATCAACCTCGCAACGTCCGTCGTGCGTCGACCTCGCGATGTCCTTCGTCCACCAACCTCGTGACGTTCGTCGCGCACCATCCTCGCGACGTCCGTCGTGCATGAACCTCACGACGTCCGTCGTACGACGACCGCATACCATCATTTCCAACTTTGTCATTACTACATATTGCATTCATCATCTTGTTATGACAGGTACACTCAGCTCAAATCCCACCTTCGGGACACCCAACGCGTGCCTGTGCACCGTCTCCGCGACGTTCGTCGCCGCGCCCGTGCGCCATCTTCATGATACGTGCCCCTGGCACTAAGTATAGGTCAGCGACGTTCGTCGCCGCACCCGCGCACCATTCTCATCATGCGTGCCCCTGGGACCAAGTATTGCTTCGCGACGTTCGTCGCCGCACCACTCTCATGACATGTGCTCCGGCACTGGGGGCTTGCGTTGGCACCCCTATGGACCATGACCCCCGGGTCACTCCAAGACGGAAGCAGGTCTTCGGAGGGCATCGCGCCTAGTTCGCCTGGCAGTTGGGCGTCGGGTCTTCCCCACCACTGCCAGGCCTATGGGACTCTACAAGGGCTTGGATTGGAGGCTAGATCAAGGGGTTTCTCTGGCCACACCGACGCTGTGGGAGCCAGTCTTTCCAGACAGACAGAGCGACGCTGTGCGGGGCAGGCAGGGTGAATATGCGATTCGACAGTTCGTGGAGCACCGACAGCTGTGGACCCCTCGACGACGTGTCACTCCCGGGGAGCGCCACGTGTCGCGTGATGACATCATCATCTCAACCTCTATAAATAGAGGTCTTGAGAATTCATTTAGGGGGGACATTTTCAGAACACTTTCACTTTCTCACTCTAGAATCCTAGAGAGAGAAACATACAGGACCCTGACTTCGGACATAAGCATCAGACTGTGACTGTCGTCGTGTATTCCCTCTGCGCCATCGCCCTCGCAGCACTGCCACCCTCAAGCTCTGTCTGGGAAGCCCTTGGTCTCTGCCCTTGCTCCGCCCTTGCTGTGTCTCACATCATCACACTTGGCATCCGAGTCGGACTGCATTCCTTGTGGCACCTCCACGTCGACTGCGAACCCACTTTCCTTGGCATCAAATATCAAGTTGTGGATGATAATGAACATACATCCATTTTGTTAATGATAAGTTCTATACGAAATGAGAGAACTGTAGCACTTATGTGCAGCGAGAAAAATGAATTTGTTAGAAGAAGGAAGATTCTTGGCATGTTAATTGTGTTTCAAATGACAAAGGAGTGATTTTTAAATATAAGAAGGGTAATGTGGTCTAAAAATTATATTCAAGGATTCACATTTTTATATGCATTATAGATTGGATATAATATAAAAGTAGAGAATATTTTTAACCTTTAATATGCTAATTAACTTCCTTGTTTATTATTACAAAACCAATATTTGTTACTAAAATACCTTAGTGCCCAAAAAGGGTGGAAGAGCATACAAGGGATTTGAATAGCATTTTCTATTACATAACGACTATCTGCCTCCTTTAGCTCCTTCTTCAATCACATAAGCCTCCCCTAGTCGAGCAATTCTAAATGGTCGGTGTCACGAACCGCTTTTAAAAAAACCCGAAGGTATAATTCAAATTTGAATCTTATTTTTTGGGTTAACTTCATAATTAAGAAGGAAAAACATGAAAATCCTATTTGACTCTATATTGTCCAATCAAAGCTTCTAGACTATGAAACCGGAGATTTGGTTTCAGGGACTAATTTATATGACGGGAAGGTATCAAACATCCCGTCATACCATAAAGGGCTCTAACTTGTTTATAGGCAATTCACAAATTAAACAAAAACATAGATGATGGCAAACAAATCTTAAGTTGAACCTAAATCTGGTTTGAATTTGACAACAGGGGTCAAATGGCTTACTTATCGGACCAAAAAAGTTGGTATAAAACTCTATAGTATCGACTAATCCTAGGCAAGGCAACGTAAATCTCAGAATATATTTCTTTAGAGACCTAATAATTCAATTCAAAATTTTCTGGTTGACTGCTTTTAGAACTCTTTTGACCTTTTATTTGCTTTAGAATTCTAATTGACACAGAAGGTAAATCCTAACAAATAATTATAATAGAACTATTCCCATCAAAGTGCTAATACTAACCAACTTGTTCTAGTAGCAGGCTTAGAGATTGTTGTTCTGCTTTTTTTTATTTATTTTTTATTTTTTTATCACAGACCGAAACTTGGTTGAGAGAAAGAGGGTTTCCAAAATGTGGCTATTTTACTATAATCAACAAGAGCAAAAGAACAGTGAAGAGAATCATGCCTCTTGGCTTGGACCGCCTGACTAACGGGACCAACTAACAGAATTGAACCACCTAAACTGGAGATAGCTGGACTGGACTTAACTAACTAAATTAAGCCTGTGATTATAAAGCCTAGATTAATGATAACCAAAAGCCTAATATTTAAAATAAACCAAACAAAAATAAGGTGTCTATGGTCGGGACCCATAATTTGGGACCATGCTATATTTTCTCAAAGCTCTAAACAGTAAACAAAGGGTACATGTTTAGTTAGTCGACCAATAATGAAAGCTCATAGTCGCTTGATTGACAACAAACATCTTCTACTCCATAACCAACCTACTTTGCGACCAGGCACGTCGTCCCGAAAATGAGTCTTTCACGAAGAACCCTCGGAGAAAACTATTTGCTCACAATTACCATCACCTTTGCTAGCTCAAAGAGATCTCTTCTCCTCAAGCAAGCGGGAGCACATGCCACAAATAGTTTGTCGTTGCACCACCGCAAATCTTTCGAGTCAGCACCAAATGCAAGAATATGACGAGTTTTATAGCGTCATTGAGACTTGTTTGGGGATACTGTAACTTTAAGGTCCATTAAAAGGTCGTCAAGTATCACGAAATTTTTTCAACGTTGGTCAATACTCTTGCTCTCGGTGTCACTCTGGGTGACTTAGGGCGGTGCATCCTCTTGTAGCTTCTCCTCTATTTGTATTGTATGCGAGTTTGTAACTACTCCTTTTCAAGCTTTGAGAAAAGAGACGGGGCTATATGGTAAATTGAAGCATACGGACGAGGGTAAAAACGTAAGCTCGTCATCCAAAGAGAATGGATTAGGGTTTAGGGTTCCTCCATCCAACCCGTCTCGTCTCGCAGGGTATATATACACATGCTCTGCCTCCGTCCCTTTTGCTCTTATTCAGCTCTCTCTGGCCCGTCCTTCGCATCACCCTCTCTCTCTCTCTCTCTCTCTCTCTCTCTCTCACACACACAGACACCCACAAGCACATCTTCTCCTCCCTCTTTTCTCCTTCTAAACACGCATATCTAGATCTGCGATTGGGGAACTGGGCTATGATGAGATCTAAGGAAAGTCATGCACCACTCTGATGCTTTGATGACAAACTTTCTCATACCCATTATTTCTTTCTGAGCCCTTTCCCTCAATCAATTTTCTATGATTTTGTTTTGGTATTTTTCCACTTGATTGAGATTTGATTTTACGATTTACTGAAATTGAAGCTCTGTAACCATGGGGGTTGGAACCAAGTGATGCGGTCTTTAGAGATCGAACCATGATGCGGACCGTATAGCTGTAACAAGGCTTTTGGGGATAAACTTTTGGTTGCTGATGGTTCCTCCTCTTTCTCCCCCCACAATCTTGTCAGACTTCTCAATCAATTGAGCGTTGTGGTGCATTACAATGGATATCCGGTGCGACTGAGGTTCTGTCTGGGGCTAATTTTTGAAAGCAATTACAGGTTTTCGGATAAAAAATGTTGAAATTAAATCATCTTTCCTCCTTTCTCTGGTTTGCAGAGGAATAATTGCCTGGCAGCATGACCTATTTCATGGTGATTCCAATACTTTTGACCCTCCCTCTGTGTTTCGTACTTGATGTAATAATTGCGAAAATCGTCGTTGAGAAAAATACATAATGCTTAATAGTATTAATAATAACAATAATAAAAAAGTTTTTACTAATAATTGTAAAGTTTTTATTACTAAATAAAGAAGTGAAATATAAAATGGTAAAGATAGTCTCTCCAAATAATAACTTGTGTTTTGAGGATTGGTTGATAAAGGCCACACAAACAAACAAACAAACAATTAAAAGGTATATAAAATGGAAAAAATTAAATGAGAGGGAGAAAAAATAAATACGTACGTGTCTGCGCGCGCATCTTATATTAAAATAAGACGGGGCCTAGTAAATTTGTTTGGACAAATATTAGGCTTCTCTTCAACACTCCGTAGATGAAAACTTGATGGAAAGATTTTAAGATTTGAATTTTGAAGGAGAAGCATAAATTCATAAATATAAAAAGGTGGTGGGGGTTGGTTGGGGCAAAATTGTAGTAAACTTGTTCATAAACTTTTTAAGTGGGACATTTAAGAAAGAAAAAGGTATTATACATATATCTAATTGGTTGAATTTTAAATGACAATAGACATGTCAAATACAAAAGAAAAGAAAAGAAAATTGAGAGCACATTTATGGTGAAATTTCTTTTGGACTTCCATTTTTACCTTTGACTTTTTGAAACCGTTTTATCCTTCTCCTCTAGCATAATTATTAGAATCGGGCTACTTTACTGGTTCGACCGGTAGTTCAAATAAATAAATTTATGTCAATTAAGGGTATAACAGAAAAATGTTACTCAATGATTAAAAGTACATGATAATATACATATTTCGAGTTTAACATAACTGTTGTGGTAAAATTCTAAAATTTTAAACCACAAAGTTATTAAAAAAATAATTAACACGAGAAAGACTAGTATACAATCGAAGAGCTAATATTATAATTTGCTTTGTTGTTTGCTAACAAAGATTTGTGGTCGGTCAAGTGACATCTTGGAGCTTAATAAGAATTTTAAGCTTGGACATAAGAGGTCCAATCCCTAAGGCTAATTAAAACTTATCTTACATTGAGTATTTTTACAAAATTAAAGGTGCCTATAGGCTATAAGTGTTAACAAGGTCCAACGGGGGGCTGGTTTGACTGTAAAACGGGCTGGTTTATGTCGCATTATCTGATTCAAGTGCAAAACCGATCCAAATCATGAACTAGACCTACTGGACTGGTGTAGTCATCGGTTCACAATTTAATTAGTCCGGTTATGATGACTATGCTCAAAACTATTAACTGAGGATGATCATTATATTAATTTAAAACTTAAACCTACCTCGTAACGCTTTCCTATTTTCTAGTCCTGCTATCTACATCTCTTTATTTCATAATTACCAATAATTCTGTTTCTCCTTAATTTCTCTCACCATTTTGCTAAATTTTTCTTTTCTCTTCAAAGTTCAGAGTCCACCATTTTATCCGGAGTATTACCTATCATAATATCTTTTTTTTTTATTTTATCTTTTTGTAAAAATCCACCATGTAAAATCATAATTCATGTATGCACATGCATTATTTGTGTCCAAAGACTAGTTTAATACTCCCTTCGTCTCACATAATTTGATCACCCTTTCTTTTTGAGCCGTGTCACAATATTATTCATTTCTAAATTAAGAAAGATTCTGGAGGTACTTTTATATATTTGTTATTTGTTATTTTTCTTTCTATATTTAAATTTCTATCAACTCATTTTCTCTCTTTTGTCTCACTTTCTTACACTTTTTGTTCACTTCTCTCTCTACATTTAACACTCCACTAATCTATTTTTTCTTTCCTGCCCTACTTTCTTCTCCTCTACTTTAATAAGAAACAAACAATATATCACTTAAATCCTTAATCTACATGTAGAAAAAAAGAAAAAAAAGTTGATCAAATTATGTGAGGACGGAGGGAGTAATATGTCTCATATTGTATGAGGTATTATTGATGGTCAATTTATAGGTAGATAGGAATAATGAATTAGTATTTTTTTTTCCTGACGATCAGTTCATAACGATAATATATTTATTTGTTTTCTTTAATCAGCAAAAGACCATCACGTATGAAACTTCACCACTGTCATTACATCAACAATTGGATCCTTCACCACCATCTTCACAAACGCCACCAACAGTACCCCAACATCCATTCTTCATGTTTCTTTGAAACATGAAGAAGATTGGTTGTAACCTTCCTATAAGGTGAAAACATATGAGATCATGAGTCAGTTAGGAAAAATTTCCCTTTTGCTGGGTTTTTTCTTCTATGATCTCCAATCTCTCTGGCCAATTCAACGGGGTGTCTTCTTATTTCCTCTATCTTTCTCCATTTTGCAACTTCTTTACCAAATTATACATAAATTCATGTTAAGTAAAGTCTGAACTTAACAAATTGGTATGCGACATAGGGTTTTGATCCCTGCACTTCAAATTTTTCCAGTCAATTCAATCGAATTAACCACCGCATGGGCTATGCTACTAGACAAGTCAATGTGAGCTTGATGGAAGCTCAGTTTGCTGATCATTTTGGTGCCATAGATGATTAGTTAGTGGGATGAAAAGAGACTATCGCTAAAATCCCTAACCTCAAGATCTTAACAGACCAAATCTCATGTGGTTAGGCTGAACTTAGCCTATATGCAGTAAATGACGTAGCAGTTGATCAACACCAGGGGATGAGAGGGGTCAAATTCGAAGCAGACTAGATAACATTGGGGCATGAACACACACGGACGGAATACTTCTAAACCACCACAAGTAATCCTATGCCTAAACTCCTTAAGTAAGAATTTTCAAGATTCAGTGGGGAGGATTCTTATGGTTGGGTACGAAAAGCAAACGAGTACTTTGATTTTAATCTTGTAAATGGGCAATATAAAGTAAATTTTGCCTCAGTTAATTTTGAAGGACATTTTGAATACTGATTTGGAACATACATTAAGGCCAAAGGCAGGGTGTTGTGGTCTGATTTTGTTAGGGATTTGGATGCCAGGTTTGCTAGTTTGTTTAGAGAAAGTGTTAATGGTGAATTTCATGAAGGCAACTCCATTCTTGAGAACTACTACGACGAATTTGAGACCCATAGATCTATACTTGTTAATGAAGGGTGCAGGTTTGATGAAGAGTATTATATCATACAAGTTGTTAGTGTCTCAAAAGATGAGATAAGACTGGAGGGTAGAGAAGTTTGAGCTCTATGAGTTGTCAAGGGCCATTTATCTTGCTAGCAAGTAAGAGGCAAGTATTCATTATTCTTGGCAAAAGCTCTCCGTTGTTTCCTATCAAAAATTTCCATCCCCCAGCCACTGCAGCTTAACTTCAGGCTATTAGCCTCAACTGGAAAAAAAAGAAAGAAAGACAAAAAAAAAACCTATTTTGGCTACGTTCATTGCATACCACAATCCAAGCCCACCAGCGCTATACTCCAAACACCTACAAAGCCCAACCCAAAGAATGGTTGGAGGGTATTTTGATGACAGGAGAAAGAAAGGACTGTGTTACTGGTGTGACAAAATCTTCACCTCAGCTCACAACCGCAAACACACATGCAAGTTTCAATTGTGGAAGTAGATGAGGAAGAGGTTGAAGATACCTTACTTACATGTGTATGATAAGAAGCCACTGCCAAAGGAACCTCAGTTGTAAGAGGATAAGGCAAAGGTTTGAGATCACAATAAATGCCCTCACCGGTAACTTCTCACATAATAATTTTACATTGTGAGTTCATCATGAAAAGAAGGCTTTCTCTATCCTTATAGACACGTGATCAGCTCACAACTTCATTGACACTATCCCTGCAGTGTGTAATCATACCTACTGCACTAATGACCATAATGGTAGCCGAAGGAAACAAGGTCACTAGTGATTATATGTGCTAGAATTTCACCTGGACTAAAAAAAGGATGGCTCTTGGAGAATTTTTGTGGACTACATAGGGCTAAACAAGGCTACTACTAAAAAAATTTCTTATACCAGTAGTGGATGACCTCTTGAATGAATTTAGAGGTGTCAAATGGGCCGGGCTTGGGCTGGCCCAGCCCAAGCCCATCGGGCCTCCAGCAAAACCGGCCTGGGCCAGGCCAGAGGGGCTGCCAAATGGGCCGGGCCAGAATGTGGGGATATCTGGGCCCAATCCAAGCCCAGGCCCTAAGCCCAACATTTAGGGCCGGGCTTCGGCCGGGCCCGGGCCCAATTTTATTTACTTTTTTTTTGTATTTTCTTGTTATTCAAAGTAAAGGCTTTAATTACGGTAATTTGTTGTTATTATTTAAGTAAATTGTACTCTAGGCATCTTCAATATTCACAATTACGAACCTAATCTTTATCCTTTTATTTCATTATAAATCATATACATTGAAGATAAATGTGTTTATAGGCCCTCCTCCTTTTATCCAGGTTTGGGACCGGCTGCTTGTAATCAAATAGGCGAAGTTACCTATTTTTTTTATATATACGAAAAAATATCTATCTTACTTGTAAAAACTTATATATATATATATATATATATATATATATATATATATATATATGATCTGATCCATTGATAGCGCTAGCAAAATAGGATAAGTTGCTAGCGTGATCTGGCCGTCCACGGGCGATCTGTGGACCGTCCAGATCTTTTTTTTTTTGTTGCATTTTTTAAGTCCGTCCGCTACATAATGTAGCAGACGATTTTTGGACAAAAATATCCTCCAGCTCCGTCCGCTACATTATGTAGCGGACATAGACAATTCTGACTCTTTCTCTCTCCTTTATCTGATTAATTTTCTGACATGTTTCATGTCCGCTACATTATGTAGCGGATAATTTTTTGACATAAATCCATCTGCTACATTATGTAGCAGACAGAGGCAGACTCTTTCTCTCCTGACATGTCTGATTCTCATGTCCCCTCATTTCTTCTTCTTCTTCTTCTTCTTGTCTCTCTCTCTCTCTCTCTCTCTCTCTCCTCTCCTCTCCATCCTCCTTGTAGCAATGACAACAGCCCACAACATGGCCAAGCTAGACTCTGGCCTCGCTGCAGTAGAGGCGTTCGCCTCTTCCCCGAGCTCCGACCACCACATCCAACACACCCACGAAGACGCGCCCCCGCCACGCGCCCACTTCATGTACAGCTCCACCCTCGCGATGAGGATGCACACATTTAGTCCAACTTCCCGCAAGAACACTGTGCAGATCTGACGAAGCGTCGCCTAAGCATCGCCGAAGCATTGCCCAGATCTGATGAAGCATCGCCGAAGCATCGCCTAGACCTGACGAAGCATAGCGAGTTTCCCAGATCCCATCCCACAAGTCCACAACCACAAAGTTCAGAACAAGCATCCCCGACTTTCTCATATTTGACAAAGATGGTGAAAAATGATATCAGAAAATGATACCATAAAATGACTATCTTGTCTCTACTCTTTCCCCTTTTACGACAATTTTCAAGTTGAGATTGTGTCATAATCGAACTGAATCGGTCTACCAGATTAGTTTACTGTCAACCGGTGACTTCGCCGACCCCGGCAGTTCTACGGTCAAACCGACAGGTTGGACTAAGGATTGAATTCTCTACTTCTCGACTTCTCACTTTCTCAATTATGTTGAGGCTAAAAAGAGCAGTATATCATACTTCTGTAAAGGCCGGTGAATCATGAGTTCATATCTAAGAAGACTTGAAAGAAAATAACAGAATACAGACTGGTCATTTATCATGTCCGCTACATAATGTAGCGGACAGACAATTTCAGTTGGTTATCATGTCCGATTCATTGTGGTCAAGGGGTATTTTTGTCCAGGACTTAAAAAAAACACAAAAAAAGATCTGGACCATCCACAGATCGAGCGTGGACGGCCAGATCGTGCTAGCAACTTAACCCAATTTGTTAGAACTCTCAACGGATCAGCTCCCTATATATATATATGAAAAAACTATATTTTGTGAGAAATTTTATTCTTAAAACTTAAGAGAAGGAAAATAAAAAGAAATTACCTAATCATCCGGAAGTACTTCAACATCCGAGTCACTGCTCTTCCTATCATCAATCGGTTTATCTTGCTCGCGGTATTTCGCATCAAGATAATCCTTCCAACATACACATAGCTCGAGCGACTCGGGGTTAAGACGACTCCTCCTGTCATCCAAAACCCTCCCGCTCGCTGAAAATGCCGACTCTGAAGCAACCGTGGAGGCTTGCACTGGCAGTACATCCCGTGCAATTTGGGCTAAAGTTTTATACATGTTTTGATTTTGTTTCAAAAAATTTAACAAATTAAAATTAACATGTTCTTGCATTGATAAATCAAATAATGATCAGTATTTGAATATACACCAATCTCATTAAAAGAGGAAAAAGTAGACGAACCTGCCGAATTAGAAGTACCTTCACCTGGTAGTTGTCTTGCTACTAGATGTTCAAAGCCCTTAAGGTATGGCGCATAATACCTCTCAGCAGTCGATGATGAAGCTCGTCCGCGCACGTCAGCAGAATTACGATAGAGGTTGAACAGTTCCTCAAATGTCTTGCTCACTTTCGCTGTGAGTGCGGTTGTATCCTCTACTGAGTAGCACATTAATATCGATATCTCTTGTATCGAGATGGGTTCACGCCATGCAACTTTAACCTAGGATCTAAACAAGTAGCAACAGCAAAAACAACAGGCAGTTCACTCCAATATTTATTAAACTTTTTATCCATCACTTTTACTATTTCCTCAAAGGGTCCTATATATCTCCATTTTGTTAACATTGTAGCCATCTTGAGAATTTCTATTACAGCGAGAGGAGAGGTGGGATAGTACGTACCAGACAATAAATTGGTAGACGTGTAAAATACCTCCAAAAATTCAGCTAGGTATGTGGCCATCTGCCATTCCTCTTGAGTTGGCAAGCCGGCTGGGAACAAGGTTAGTAGAAAATGCGTATAGACTTCTCTGTATGCCAGAATGTGTAAAAGCATATGGTATGTAGAGTTCCACCTGTGGACCACATCTGTAACTGCTCTCCTGCGAGGCATATTATATTCAACACACAACGTTTTAAATTGTTGTGTTCTCGGACTCGAACTATTAACATACGCTGTCATACCCCTCATTTTGACAAGAATATCTCCTGCAGCAGCTAAACCATCTTGAACAATTAAATTAATTATATGACAAACACAACGAACATGAAATAATTTACCAGAAAGTACAGGTTTGAGGCTCTCCTGTAAAGCATCAACAGCAGCTGTATTGTTAGAAGCATTATCAAAACTAATACTCATAATCTTATCCTTTAATTTAAACGTGGTACATGCTTTTAATATAATACTAGCAATGTTCATTCCATCATGCGGAAAAGGAAAGAGCTCGAAAGCGATGATTCTCTTGTGCATAATCCAATCTGCATCAATCCAATGGGCCGTCACACAAGTATAACTAACAAAAGTAAACGGAGATTGCCAAATATCAGAAGTAAGACTAACTTTACCGTCAAATTTATCGAAATAATCGATCAGGCGTGCTTTAGCAGCATTATACTGTCGGAGTGCATCGGATCTAGTTGTGTTTCTATGAACCTTTTTGTACAAAGGTTGAACGTATGTGTTCATATATCTAGAGTGCTTAGCATTATCGGCAAAAGAAAAGGCTTGTTCATCGTGAATAACAAATTCAGCGAGACCGTCTCTTTGCTCTCGCTGATTATAAACAAATAACTTACCGTCAAAAGATAACTGCGTTTGGGTAGGTTCGACGTGGCCTTGTCGAGGTGCACACTGAGGGTAATGCCTGTTAAGATGTCCATTACCACTACCAGACGAAAATAATTTAGCACAGTACTTACATCGAGCTTTTCGGATGCCGTCCACCATAACTTCATCAAAATGATTCCAACACTCGGCTTTTTTTTTTTTCCCCTTTTGGACTTCTGGCTCATTACCGGAGGCATTGCTCGGCCCTTCTTCATCATGACCAGGCATAGGGTTAAGATTATGCCACGGAGTAGTAGCTTCGCCAACCGAGCTGCGTCCTTGACTATAATGCGGGGGGTCTTGATCAGGCGTGTATTCAAAATCTGGAATGTTTTGATTGAACTCCCAATTGGCTTGGGTATCTATCATACAGCCTGTACTCATTCGTCCAGGAACGAATGGTTGTGGTGGTGCTTGGATTGGTGTTTGTGATGGCCGTGGTGCTGGCGCTTGTGCTGGTGGTGGTGTTTGTGATGATGATGATGTTTTTCGTGATGATGATCCACGCTTCAGTTTCTTCAGTAATCCAGCCATATTTGACGCTAAACTTTTTTACTAGATTGAAAATTAAATTAGTAAGAGTAACTAAATACACAAGTATAAGAGCAGTAATTAGTAATTAGAAATAACAATTAAAAGAATTAAAGAGTAACAAATGAATCACTTAGGGTAATTCTAAATTGGAGAGAGTTAGTAATTAAAAAAAATTAGTAATAGTAATTGATAAATATAAAAATTCACTAATTACTAATTAGTAGACAAAAGAATTAGAGAGTAACAAATTAATAAGAGGAGTGGTTAGTAATTAAAATTTAGCAAGAGTAGTAATTAGTAAACAAGAGTAATAATTAGCAAGAGTACTAATTAGTAAATAAGAGTAGTAATTAGCAATAGTAGCAAAGCTTGTAGAAATGTAGAATGTTTATATAAGAGAGAGTAAGAAGATTGGTGTGAAAAATTAGAGAGAAATGGTGTGAATTTATAGAATTTTGAAACTTCACAAAAGACCAAAATACCCCTAAAAACTATCCGTTTATAGTTGTTGGGGAGGGTAAGAGTGTAAAAACCTTAAAAGAGTTGAAAAAATTAACTTGGACCAAAATACCCCCCAAACTAGCCGTTATATTGCTGTTGGGGGGGTAAAAGTGGAATTTAGGGGAAAAAAGGGGAATAAAACCGTTGGGGGGAAGGGGGGAAAAGTTGAATTTGAAAAGTAAAGAAACGGGCCAACCCGGGCCATGGTTCGGGCCGGGCCAAACCCGGGCCTTTTCGGGCCGAGCCTAACCCAGGCTTTTTTCTCGGAAATTCTGGCCTGGTCCAAGTCCATGCCCTAAGCCCTAAAAGTACGGCCCTTTACTGTTCATTAACGAGGTCGGGCCAGCCCGGGCTAGAAAGGGGCCGGGTCGGGCCAGCCCGCGGGCCGCCCGGTCCGTTTGACAACTCTAAATAAATTAACTAGAAATGAGGAGGGGTTACCATCAAGTAAGGGTTAGCCCTATAAACATACCCAAGACAGCCTTTGCTACTTATTTTGGGCCCTATAACTTTAAAGTAATGCCCTTTATATTAATCGATGCAGCAACCACGCTTCAGTCTGTGATGAATGGTATTTTCCAGCCTTACTGGAGGCTTGTATTAGTGTTCTTTGATGATATATTGGTTTACAACAGGTCTTTATAGTGCCACAAACCTTAAGGGAGCATAAGTTATACATCAAGCGATCTAAGTGCTCTTTTGCTACCAAAGAGGTGGAGTACTTATGACATATCATCTCTGGTAGCTACTGATCCAAGAACAATAGAAGCCATGGTTAATTGGCCAATACCAAGGACACTCAAGTAGCTCAGGGGTTCCTAGGCTTAACTGGATATTACAAAAAATTCATACCAAATTATGGGATCCTAACTAAGCCTTTGACTAGACTACTAAAAAACGAAAATAGTTTTTACTGGACTTTAGAGTCATTCAAAGCATTTGGTGACCTCAAGGTAGCTGTAACTAGTGCTTCAGTACTAGCCTTACCAAACTTCTCACTACCTTTCGTAATGAAGGTAGATGCTAGTGATCAAGGGATGTGAGCTGCACCCATTCAAGAATGAAGGCCTTTGGATTTATTTAGCAAGACATTTAGACCTAGGGCATTAGCAATGTCGACACATGAGCTGAGAAGGAACTAATGGCCTTAGTTCAGGCTATGATGCATTGACCCACCTACCTCAATAGTCAACCTTGCTCTGTAATGACTGATCACTGCAGTCTTAAGTATCTGCTAGGACAAAGAATTACATCACTACTTCAATAGAGATGCTTGTCTACTGGGATTCACCTTTGAGTTCCACTACAAGTCTGGGATAGAAAATGGAGATGTAAATGCTTTGTCCAAGCTAAGTATGGGAACTGATGAGGCTGGTCAATGCCAGGCCATTTCCCATGTCACACCAGTTTGGCTAACTAAGTTGCAGGATAGCTATGAAGGAATAATCACACAATAGCAAATTCACTAGCATATGTAACTTTAGAGTACACTCATGAATGAATAGAGCATTGAGATACAAAAACAAGTCGTGTGCAGGTGAAAAGCGGGACATGAGGACTCAAAAAGATACTAAACCCGTTGTTATGTTTCCACTTCTCTGGACAAGGAAGGCATTCAAGCACCACAACCACCTACAAGAGAATAATTGCACTCTTCTTTTGGCTGTCATTAAGGAATTACATCAAAGCATGTGTGAAACTTGCTTGAAATACAAGCATGAGGATGTTTTCTTACCTTGGATTTATTGCATTCTCTACCCATGCCAAACTAATTTTGGAGTAGTGTGTCTGTGGATTTCACTGAAGTTTTACCTAAGTCTAAGCATAAAGAAGTCATAATGGTGGAGGTTGGCAGACATAGCAATTTCCCACTTTATAGCACTCAACCATCCTCATACAGATCAGAATGTTGCTCAGCTAACTTTGACCACATCTTTAAGCAACATGGCACACCAACAACATAGTCACTGATAGGAGGGGGTACTTTTCTCAGCCAATTTTGGCAAAAGTTATTCCATCTGCTGGGTACCAAGCTGAGCATGAGTACTTCTTATCACCCTTAGAGTGATGGACCAACTGAAAGGGCGAACCAATGCCATGAGACCTACTTAAGGTGTTTATGTGGTGACAGCCCTAAAACTTGGAGCAAATGGCTTATATTGGCTGAGTACTGGTACAACACCTCATATCATAGCTCTTTACAAATGATACCTTTCCAAACCCTTTCATGGTTATACCCAAGATCACTTAACCTTGGCAATGATGAGACCACCCAAATTTCCCCTATAGATACTTACATGATAGACAAGTTTAAGGTCTTAAACCTTGTGAAGGATAACTTGGTATTGGCACAAGAAAAGATGGAATTCTATGCTGACAAACACAGATCTATGAGGACATTTTCAGTAGGAGACATGATTTTCCTTAAACTATAGCCTTATAGGCAAAACAACCTAGCTCTCAAGAGAAATTTGAAGTTATCTTTAAAATTATATGGGCCACTTGCAGTTATGGCAAGGGTGGGCAATGTGGGCTATCAATTAGATTACCCACTTAGTCCCAAATCTCATCATGTATTCCATGTGTCTCTTATGAAGGCTGCTTTAGGCAAACAAGTGGTGGCATCAACCACACTACCACCTTTCAATAGTGAATGGCAAATCATATTTGAGCCCACCCACATCGTGGATCACCAAATGATAAAAATATGGTCTTCTTAAGTCCAAACGCAATTTCGAGCCAATAATGGAACTGAACCGGCCAAAGCACCGGGTCACAGTTAAAATGATTTGGTCCGGTTCTAATAACTATGATTCTAGCTGAATTAGTGGGCATGTCAATTGAAAGAATCGGTGGAAAAACAGCAGCAACAATTAACAACTTTAACAGAGGACACCAATGAGGAGCTGACACATACGCGTAGAGAAACCAGTGGTAGCCTGGCGCGTTCTTTGATGTGGAGCCACATTAACGCTCATGTGGGAAATGCACAGGCAAATATACAGAATTGATCGCTCATGGATCGTAGTTAATGCTGGAGCATTAACACACACACACACACACACACACACAATGTGAATTAAATGGGATAATCTTTCTCTGATTACCGCATAAATTATATTATCCTTTTAATTATAATTTTTCATAATTCCAACATCTTTCTTATTTTCCAAAAATGAAGGAGATATGTTGTAACCTCATTATAAGGAGAAAACATATGAGATCATGAGTTAGTTATGAAAAATTTCCCTTTTGCTAGTTTCTTCTTCTCCAATCTTTCTGGCCAGTTGCAATTGGATTTTTTTTCTTCTTATTTCCTTTATCTTTCTCCATTTATGATTTCTCTACCAAATAATACAAAAATTCATGTCAAGTAAAATCTGGACTTTCGGACCAACTCCATCAACCTATCACATATGCACTTGCATACGACACAAAATCACAGATTTAACTTCCCACTAGCCATTTCAAGAACCGTAGAAAGATCTACCATTAAACCTAGAGCTAAAAGAATGAAGTGCTGGTAGTAGTTTGGTGCAAATAGGTAGGAGCAAATCGAAAGAATGATTGGGGGCACCACGATCGCCCCCCAGATTTTTAGATTTTTTTTTGAGTTTATATTAGGGTTAATTACAGCCATGTCCTTGAGATTTGGGTGAAATTACACACGTGTCCATTAGTTTGGACAAATGACACGTATATCCATTGACCGAATAGAATACGCAATTACATAAAGATTTGGAACGAAAAGACTACATTGCCCATGACTTAGGAATCTCATTTTTCAAATGCCATTCGTTTATCTCTTCCCTAGTCTCTCTCTTTCCCCCACAATTCTAACCACAACCACCATCTTAACACCACTACAACACCAAATCTGCATTATCGTAACACCGCGACCAAACCCACCAAACCTTTACCAAAGCAACCTTACCCATTACCTCTACCACGATAATAATTACCGTCATCCACCAAACCAAAAATCCACCACGGCCACAGTCACCACCATCCAGCAAAGTCAAAATCTCTCATCTTTAAATCTTTCATCTTTAACATTGTTGTTGCCGATTATGGGAAGAGATATTATTTCAACAATAGGAAGCCTACTTTTCTCTGGTTCAGTGGGTATAGGTGTCATGCATGAAGCTCTCATCGGAGGCTCCGGCTCACAACAACAATGGCAACAAGAATGGTTACAATGTCTACTTGATGTCGACGGTGTCAACGGTGGTAAGTGGTTCTGGGTCATTTTTATTTTGAGGGAGATTACACTAGGATAGGGAGATCGTCGTGGCTTATGTGGGTGCCAGTGGTGCTTTGATGGGCCGATGATGATTTGAGTGCTGGGTCATGGATATGGGTGCTGACGACGCTGCAACGATGCTAGCGGTGATGACGGTAATGCAGGCGGTGTGTGCTAATTTGGTAGTGGTTGTGCGGCTTTGGTGATGGTGTGCCGGCGGTCTTGGTGCCGATGGTCTATCATGATGCCGACAGTGCTATGGTGGGGGCGACAGCCAGGTGGGAGATAGATTTGGAGACGAAATTTTAGTGACGGAATGTATCCCGTAGCTAAAAGCTCTTTCAGCGACGGGAAACTATGTCAGTAAAAATCCGTTGGCAAAAAGCTTTATCGACGGAATAATATGTCGGTAAAAACCTTTGCCGGCGGATTTTTAACGACGGATTCCCTATGTCTTTGACCTACGGTCTTTTAGCGACGGGTTTATTCCGTCTCTAAAAGTCCTTTAAGTCACTCTGCATTTTATCCATCTCTCTCCCAGTTTCTATCTCTTAATTTCTGCCGTTTGACATTGTTTCACCCAGTTTCCACCCTTTCGGCGATTTAACCTTTGGTGAGCCCCCCCTCACCTCCGACGACAACCCACTGACGCCGCGGCACCTCTAGCGACAACTCACTGACGCCGTGCCACCTCCGGCGACAACCCATTAACACACCTACTTTGGCCAGATCTACAACTCTGGTATGGTTTTAAACTTGTCTCAGGCGTGCTTGGTTTTTAGCTTTATTGAATTTGCTTGAATTTGCTACTTCGTGCTTGATAACTTTGCCCTAGAAATCACAATCAAAATTTTACAATGCACATTAAAGACTTCGATTCTAGGTCTTCTGTGGTTTTGCTACATGTGTTCGTTTACCTTAACTTGCAACTATATGTATTCTTTTTCTTTTGCTACTCTTTTTTTTGTCCTTGGTTGTTTTGTGCGTTATGAAAATGAAATCTGGTGATTAGTTATTGATACAATCAAAGAAGGGTGTCGTGGTGGAGTATATAAAGCTGTTTGCTTATGTCCAGAGATCAATAATTGTTTATGGTTTTGTTTTCATGGAGCTAAACAAGAACAAGGTACAAGTATTTGTACGTAATAGGACTCAATTTAGCGTATAACAATGAACTCTGCCCACACTAAAGGAAAAGTTAGACAAATGCTATAGTTTTCAGACCTTTTACCAAGAATTGAACTTGTTATCGATCAATCGTTTAGATGATAATTGTAGAAGTCGACGCATCTTATTTTTGTTCTTTGCTTCTTTAGGCGGTTGATGGAAAACAAATACAATCAGATAAAAGTTCGAGAAAATACAATCAGATACCAAAGGTGCTTATTAATGGCATAATCAGTCAATTTGGAGGTTTCATTTTCAACAACTTTTTTACTGCATTTTTTGTCCAGTTCAAAAAAGGCAAATATAATTGAAGTAAAAATATAATTCGAGTAAAAATACTAGTATGCCCTAATCCAACCAAATCCTAAATTGAACTTATTGAATTCCCTAATTGAACCCTAAATTGAATGCCCCAATTCAACCGACCCCTAAATTTAAGTAATTGAAGCCTAAATTGAAGTAATTGAACCCTAATTAAACCCTAAATCGAATGCCCTAATCGAATCAAACCCTAAATTAAACTATTTGAACCTCTAATTGAATGCCCTAATACAATCGAACCCTAAATTGAACTAATTGAACCCTAAATTGAATACCCCAATTCAACCGAAAGCTAAATTGGACTGATAGAACCCCCTAATTGAACCCTAAATTGAAGTAATTGAACCCTCATTAAACCCTAAATTAAATGCCCTAATCGAATCGAAACCTAAATTGAAATAATTCAAGTGCGTCGGATATGTGCATTTTGAACAATTTTTTTCCATTTGAACATTGATCATTTGTTTGATAATTTATGTTGTTAATTGTGCATTTGAGAATTGTGATTATTGATCGATGATTTTAGGTTATTAGCTGTGCATTTGAAGTAATTGAGATTAATAATTGATGATTTTAGGTTGTTAATTGATGGTTATAGATTGTTAATCATGCATTGAGCATTTGAGATTGTTGACGGAGGATGGGACTCAATTGGATTGAATGTGTGATTTTTATTAATTTTTATTGCATTGAGCATTTGAGAATTGAGATTGTTGACGGAGGATGGGACCCAATTGGATTGAGATACCTGTTAGTTAGCATGAACACGGACACCATGTCTGATCGACGGTGTTCGGCATTTAAAAAAGAAATCAACGTATGCCGATGTGTCCGAAGGTGCTTGTCGGTGGGTGTCGGACATGTGTCTGGAGGTGTCGGACACGTATTGGACACCATATTGACACCCTAATTAGTCGTAATTAAGCCTAACATTATCCAATTAAGCCTAATTAGCCATAATTAGGACTAGTCAACACTACTTGGCACAATTAAACCCTAATTAGCTTTAAATAACCCTAATCACTCATAATCAACCCTAATTAGCTATAGTTATCCGAAACAACTCCTCATTAACAATAATTAGCCCTACATAACCCAATTAAGCCTAATTAGGACTAATCAATACTACTCGGCACAATTAAACCCTAATTAGGACTAAATAACCCTAATTAGTCCTAATCAACCCTAATTAGCTATAATTAGCCCAAGGTACTCCTCATTAACATTAATTAGCCCTAACATATCCTAATAAATTCTAATTAGATTAATTAAACCCATAACGCTAAACCCTAAACCCTGACAATTGTAATTAACCCTAATAACCCAGTTAGCCCTAATTAGCCCTTGGTCATCCCATAATTACTCCATACTGTCCAGAGATGGTTCAATTACTCGTTGTTTACTGCATTCTTTATAGTCGTTGTTGTTTTGTGAAGTCCATTGGCAATGAGATGGTTCAACTCGTTGCCAACGAGTTCTATTTAAAGTCGAATTGGTAACATAAGTAACGATCTTTCTATAATTTTTATATTTTGAAAAGATTCTTGCATATGTATTCAATTTCTGAACGCATGCATGCCTTTGGATGTCCAGTTTGGACAATTTGGAAAAGTAATTGTTTATAAAATAGTATTTTGACTCATGCTTTGTGTTCTATGTCGTGGATATTTGGTACACGTTCTCGTGTGTTTCTTCGGGTGCATACAGATCTGGTGTTCTAACATTTGTCAAACCTTGCAAGGCAAGGTTAGATGAATGTTAGAACATCTAATCGATGTCGTGTACTTGGAGAAATGCGGGGAGGTACTGTCGAATTTTTTGTAGACATAGGACTAAGCATGAGTTGTTCACTATCTTATAAACATGTGCTTTTATGAATGGGAGAGGACCACTACCTATTATAGAATGGAGGGAAAATTTATAGACATGTTTTCACATGCATACATTCATATTTACATCGACCCTACCTAATGATTGGTCATAATTGAAGGTTGTATACAGTACGATAATTTAGTCGTCATGTCGATCGATCGAAGTTGGATGAAAAGGAAGAATGCTGACAGTTTAGAGGATCACGTTGACGAATTCCTCGACTTCACTTACGTGCATCCTACATATGTTGACTATGATAAGATAAGGTGTCCGTGCAATAAATGTGAGTTGTTGCATTGGAGAAAAAGAATTGAAGTAAAATGGCATCTTTGTCGATACGGTTTTATGGGTGGATACACAAGGTGGACGCAGCATGGAGAAACGATAGTATTGTCGTCAAACCCGGCTAGTCAAGCTGAAGTTAAGGAGGAGGCACGATATGATTACCGAGATATGATTATGGATGCTGGGCATGCTAATGTTGACTGGGGTAACTACAGTGGTGACGACAGTCCCCAACCGCCGAACGAGGGGGCTCATCAGTTTTATGAATTGTTGAGAGCTGCGGAAGAGCCGCTATGGGATGGAGCTCCAAAACACACACAACTGTCTGCAGTTAGTAGGTTATTACAGTTAAAATCAGACCACGGCCTGAGTGAGAAATATTTTAACGAGTTTGTTACCTTCATCAAAGAAATTCTGCCCGAAAGTGAACGGCTACCGCCGTCGTACTATGACGCAAAGAAAATGATGAGGAAACTTGGGTTGAGCTATGAGCGGATAGATGCGTGAAATAACGATTGTGTATTGTTCTGGAAAAAGAATAAGGAGTTGTCACGGTGTACAGTATGTGATCATTCGAGGTACAAACCGGACAAAGGGAAGAAGAAAAACATTGCATGAAAGATATTGCGATATTTTTTGGTCACACCACGGCTTCAGAGGATGTACTACTCCTCCAATACGGCTGAACATATGAAGGCTCACCGTGAGACTTGTAGCAACGATGCCGATGTGCTGACACACCCAGCTGATTGAGAGGCATGGAAGGAGTTTGACCGCAGGCATCCAGTCTTTGCCCAGGAGGTTCGGAATGTTAGACTTGGTCTCGCACAGATGGGTTCAACCCTTTCAGTCAGTCTACCATGCCTTACTCCTCTTGGCCTGTTATTATTGTCCCGTACAACCTTCCACCAGGCATGTGCATGAAGAAGTCGTACATGTTCTTGTCGTTGCTTATTTCGGGGTTGAAGAGTCCCGGCAAGGACATAGATGTGTATTTAAGGCCGTTGATTGATGAGTTAAAATAGTTATGGAGTCATGGAGTAAAAAAATATGATGCATCCCTTAAACAGGATTTTCAGATGAGGGCTGCTTTGATGTGGACTATACATGATTTCCCCGCATTGGGAATGATGTGTGGCTGGAGCACACATGGGAAGCTAGCATGCCCTGCTTGTATGGGCGTGAACCCCGGTCATACGTTGAAGCACAGTGAAAAGCCCTCATGGTTCGGATGTCACCGTAAGCTTTTGCCACCGGGCCATCAGTTTCATAGGTAGAAGGATAAATTTGAAGGGACAATTAAGCGTGAGGTTGTCACACTGGACTACCCATCTGGTGAAGAAGTGCTCTCACACCTGGAGGCACTTGATACTGACATACCACACGGCAAGGGTGTGCCAGATCAGAAGATTCCAGGTACGGGAAAGAGCACTACTGGAGAAAATTTTGTATATTCTGGGAGTTAGCCTACTGGAGGACGCTCATTATCCGAAACAACATGGATGTGATGCATATTGAGAAGAACGTTTTTGATAATGTGTTCAACACAGTGATGAATGTCAAGAAAAAATCGAAAGATCACCTTAAAGCGAGAAGGGATCTACAACAGTTGGGTGTACACCGTGAATTGCATCCAAGGACAGTTAGCGGGAGGATGATACTTTTGAAAGCACCTTACTCTCTAGATAAGAAACAAATGGAGAAGGTCTGTCAGTGGGTTAAGAATTTGAAGCTTCTAGATGGGTTTGCGTCCAACATATCTCATTGTTGCAATGTATCAGAATGCAATTTTCAAGGGATGAAGAGTCATGACTGCCATGTATTCATGGAAAGATTCATTCCTATTGCCTTCCGGGGACTGTTGCCACGGGTTGTTTGTGAGACTTTGACTGAATTATCTCATTTCTTTTGAGATATATGTTCTTCTATGATCTGGATGAGTAACATGAAGGTGCTTGAGAAGAACATTGTGGTGACGATTTGCAAGCTGGAGAAAATCTTCCCACCTTCGTTCTTTGATTCAATGGAGCATCTGCTTGTTCACTTGGCATATGAAGCTAAGATGGGTGGACCCGTGCAATATTGGTGGATGTATCCCTTTGAGAGGTAATCTTTAAATTGTTACAGTTGTTCGTTTACACTTAATGCAAGACCTGTTATCATTGATATTCCACCTAACCCTTTTATGGGTGGAACTTCTAGGTTCATTTTCCATTTAAAGAAAAAAGTTAGCAATAAGGCTCGGGTTGAGGGCTCAATTGTGGAGGCTTACGTAATGGAAGAGCTTGTAAACTTTTGTAGTCAATATTTCGGGCCAGATGTTGAGACAAGGTTAAATCAACTAGGCCAAAATGACCCCGGATCAAGCACAAATTCGGGAGGGCAATTGTCAATATTCAAGAAGTCAGGTAGTCCATTCGGCCGAACGTATACTCGATGGCTAATGGATGAAGAGTACAGTCCTGCAACAATATATGCCCTTCTAAATTGAGATGAAGTTTTGGCATTTGTTGAGTAAGTTAATGTCTTAATTCACTTACATTGCCGTACATAATTGAAAATGTGTGATAACCGAGTCAACTATATATATTGGTTTGCAGTGAGTTCGATGCAAAATCTTTAATTACTGATCCCGTTGAACTTGAATCTCATCGAAAATAACAATTTTTACAGTGGTTCAGAAGGCGTGTAAGTTGTTAACCCTACGGTTATTTAACCTAGGATTATATTTGATTTTGATGATAACTAACATTGATGATTATGCTGTCTAACATGCATTGAGTTGATGAAGTAATAGGAACAATCTCACACTCATGCAAATGGAAAATTAGACGAGCAAATCGTTTAAAGACTCTCAACGGAACGCATCAAAGAAGGATTTCGTCGATTTAACTTTACTATGCTTTATTTCCTTCTTTGTAAACTAGACGTAGAGAGATGATCGTTACGATGACTGTATACCTAGAATTTGCCCATAGGTTTCCCTTGCATGCATAAAAGTTTTTCATTCTTTAAAAACTAAGAAACTGCATTTTCTGGAATGCAGTCGACTGCATTGGATTGCAGTCGACTGCAACTTGGGCAGTGAGGTATTACAGTCGACTGCATTGGAATGCAGTCGACTGCAATACTTCTAATAGCCTATTACAGTCGACTGCATTGGATTACAGTCGACTGCAAGTTGGAAATTTGAATTTCCAACGGCTACTTTGGGAATACAGTCGACTGCAATGGGACATTGCAGTCGACTGCAATAGCCGTTTGGCGCATTTAATGCACCACCTAACTCCAAACGGTCATATTCTTTCCCACCTCTATAAATACTCATCTTGGGCATAGTTTTGATTCATCAATTGCATTCAAAGCTCTCTTATCCTTCATATTCTCAAAGATCAAAGCAATTGTTCAAATCTCTCTTGTTTCATTGATTTCTCATCCTTTTCAAGAGAGTATTTATTGTGAGCTTACATTTGAGAGATATACACTTTCATAAGTCATCATACACTCATCTCTCTTGTTCTAGTGCTTAAAGTTGTACTCATCTACTTCTTGAGAGTGAAATCTTGTACACATTTCTTCATTGAAAGGTTCTTGTATCAAAGCTTGGGGTTGTCAAGCTTTGGAGCTTTGGGTTTGTCAAAGCTTGTTCTTGATGTGGGCATAGCATCAAGGGATTGTAAGAGGTTCGATCTTGACCCGTAAGGAAGATCATACTAGTGGATTCTAGGGCCTTTCAAGGGACTTCCTTGAAGGGGTGGACGTAGGCTTGTGGGTATATCAAGCCGAACCATTTAATTCTCCTTGTCAAGTATCTCTAAACCCTTCTCTCTTTACATTATCGTCTTACATTTGTGTTGAGATTGGTGGTTTGCTTATTTGAGTTATTGAGATTGAGGTTTGTTGTTTGTTAATTTTTAAAGTAGTCTTAAAACCCTATTCACCCCCCCTCTAGGGTTGTTTTATTGGTTTCAAGTGGTATCAGAGCCTCGGCTCTTGTTATATTGGGTAACGCCAAGAGAGTTAATCGATCATGGCTTACGTTGGGGGTATGGAGGGTAGTTCTACCACTAGGCCTCCATTGTTTAATGGGACCAATTATAGTGTGTGGAAAGTTAAGATGAAAATCTACTTAGAGTCTCAAGACTACGAGATGTGGGATATTGTTGAGAATGGCCCATACATTCCGATAAAGGTGGTTGACAAGGTTGAAGAGCCAAAATCCAAATCGGAGTATAGTGATTATGATAAAAAGATGATTTGTATGAATGCTAGAGCGAAAAATTGTCTTGTTTGTGCTTTAGACACTAATGAACTCAATAGAGTCATTATGTGTAATTCCGCTAAGAGTATTTGGGATACTCTTCAAGTAACTCATGAAGGAACTTCTCTCCTTAGAGATTCCAAGATGAACTTATTGTTTAGAGATTATGAGTTATTCCATATGCTTCCAAATGAATCCGTTACGGATATGAATACTCGTTTCACTAACATTGTAAACCCTTTGAAGCAATTGGGCAAGGAATTCACCAATGGTGATCTTGTAAGAAAAGTGATTAGGTCCTTACCAAGAGCTTGGGATGCAAAGATCACCGCCATTCAAGAATCGAAGAATCTCAATATCTTTCCTCTTGATGAATTGATGTGCTCACTTATGACGTACGAAATGCAAATCAAGACATTTGATCAAGAAGAAGCCTACATCAATTGCCCTTAAAGCTTCATCTTCAAACCTTGAGTCAAGCGATGATGAAGAAGAATTTGATGAAGAGGATGTTGCAATGATTGCAAAGAACTTCAAAAAGTTCATGAGATTTAGAAGGAATGGTGGGAGAAGGCAACAAAATGCTAGAAACGAAGAGAAGCTTTGCTACAAATGCCACAAGCCGGGACACATGAAGATGGATTGTCCCATATACAAAAGAGAAAAGAAGGAAAGAAGAGATGTATGGGAAAGAGTTAAAAGGAGACAACTCTCCAAGAAAGAGAACAAAGAGAAGGAAAAAGCAATGAATGCCGAACATACTCCAACTTGGAGTGACTTCGATTCAAGTGATGAAGATGTTGAGAAGAACGAACAAGCAAATGTGTGCTTCATGGCAAATGATGAGGTAAGCTCTTCTTCCGGTAGTGATAGTGATAGTGAAAGCTTCGAAGATGCTTATGATAGCCTATATGAGGAATCCAAGAAAATCTTTAAGAAAAATATTATTTTATCAAAAAAACTCCTTGAGGCTAATAAGCAAATTGAGAAGTTGAGAGTGGAAAATATTGAGTTGCATGCCAAGAATGATTGCATTTCCAACCATTTATATGTAAAACATGTGAATAATGACTTGGTTGAATTGATTGCTAACACTCCTAGCTCAAAACAAATCTCTTGCAAGACTTTGGTTTTAGAAAAGCAAAATGAAGATTTAAAACTTGAGATTTGTGATTTAAAAAAATGTCTTCAAAAATTTGTTGATGGTCAAAACAATTTGGATGTCATGCTTGGACGCCAAAGATTTGGCCTAAACAAAGGTGGTCTTGGATTAGATCCCTTGGCCTTACCTCCTAAAATCTTTCAACAACAAGCTAGGTTGAATACTCATTCAAAACAACCAAAGAACTATTGCACACCATTTACACATTGTGGTTGGTGCAACAAGAAAGGGCATACGACTAATTATTGTCCTTGTAGAATTGTTTATGTTAGAGGTAGAAAGAAGATGTGGGTTGTGAAAGGTCAAGATTACAAATGTAAGACTAACACCCAAGGACCCAAGAAAATATGGGTACCAAAAGTCACTACTTGATTTGTGTTTATAGGTATGTCTCAAAGCAAAATCTAGTAGCAAGAAGTGGATTCTTGATAGTGGATGCTCAAGACATATGACCGGCAACATATCTCTTTTCACCTCAATTGATCTTATAGAAGGAGGAAAAGTGACCTTTGGTGACAACGCACAAGGAAAAATCAAAGGTAAAGGAACTATAGGTAAGGAACCACATTCAATTGAGAATGTGTTATATGTTGAAGGTTTGAAGCATAATTTGCTAAGTATTAGTCAATTTAGTGATAAAGGTTTTAGAGTAATCTTTGAGGCTTCTCATTGCACTATACAATCCTTGAAGAATAATGAAACTATTTTGGTAGGAAATAGAGATGACAATGTTTACTCTATTAAATTGAATGATCTAGCTAACCAAGATGTCAAGTGTCTTAGTGCTATTAGTGAGACATCTTGGCTTTGGCATCGAAGACTTGGACACATGCATATGGAGCATTTGAAGGATATTTCAAGCAAAGAACTTGTGAGGGGACTCCCGAAGATCAAGTTTGAGAAAGACAAAGTATGTGATGCTTGTCAAATGGGTAAGCAAAAGAAAGTCTCTCACAAACCGAAGAAAATGGTATCTACTTCTAGACCCTTGCAATTACTTCATATGGATTTATTTGGACCAATCCCTACTACTAGTCTTGGTGGTAAATCATATTGTTTTGTTATTGTTGATGACTATTCTCGCTATACTTGGACTTTCTTTTTGGCCACCAAAGATGAATCTCTAAATGTGTTCACTTCATTTGCAAAACGTATTCAAAATCAAAAAGGATATTTGATATCCAACATTCAAAGTGATCATGGTAGAGAATTTGAAAATTCAAAAATAGGAGCCTTGTGTGATGACTTTGGGATATCACATAATTTTTCGGCTCCTAGAACTCCTCAACAAAATGGTGTTGCCGAAAGAAAGAATAGGTCTTTGCAAGAAGCGGCAAGAACAATGCTTAACGAATATGGTTTACCTAAGTACTTTTGGGCGGAGGCGGTCAATTGTGCTTGTTTTGTTCTCAATAGAGTTATCTTGCGAAAAATTTTGTTAAAAACCCCTTATGAGCTTTTTAATGATAAGAAACCTAAGGTGAGCTTTTTTAGAGTCTTTGGTTGCAAATGCTTTATTTTAAATACTAAGGATCACCTTAGTAAATTTGATTCCAAAACATTTGAGGGTATTTTTCTTGGCTACTCTAATAATAGTATGGCATATAGAGTCTATAACAAAAGTACTTTGGTTGTTGAAGAATCCATTAATGTTACTTTTGATGAGACTAATCCTTTTCTTCGGAGGACTAACATTGTTAATGTAGATGATGTGGATATTGACATGAGAACTTTGGATATAAGTGAAACAATACAAGACAACCACAAAGAAATTATTCAAGAAGAACAACAATCAAGCTCTCAAGAGGAAGACAAGGAAGCAAGCAATGATGTTTCAAACTCGGACTACTCTCAAGAATTACCAAAAGATTGGACTTACAAAAAGGATCATCCAAGCGATCAAATCTTAGGTAATCCTTCGAGTGGGGTAAGAACTCGACACTCTCTTCAACAACATGTTAATTTAGCATTTCTTTCCCAAATTGAACCGAAGAACTTCTCCGAAGCTCTACATCATGAATCTTGGATGCTTGCTATGCAAGAAGAGCTAGTTCAATTTGAAAGAAATCAAGTTTGGACCCTTGTGCCTAAACCTCAAAACTATAGGATTATAGGCACAAAATGGGTATTTAGAAACAAACTTGATGAATCCGGAATCGTGGTTAGAAACAAGGCTAGATTAGTGGCCCAAGGTTATAACCAAGAGGAAGGAATTGATTTTGATGAAACTTATGCACCGGTAGCTAGACTTGAATCTATTAGAATGCTTTTAGCTTTTGCTTGCTATAGAGATTTTAAACTCTTTCAAATGGATGTGAAGAGTGCTTTTCTAAATGGTTTTATTTCGGAGGAGGTTTATGTGGCTCAACCTCCCGGCTTTGAGCATGAAAAATTTCCAAACCATGTTTTCAAGCTTAGCAAAGCTCTTTATGATTTAAAACAAGCTCCTAGAGCTTGGTATGAAAGGCTAAGTAGTTTTCTTTTAGAAAATGGTTTTTCAAGAGGAAAACTTGACACCACTTTGTTTATCAAATCTAAGGGCAAGGACTTATTGTTGGTGCAAATTTATGTTGATGACATTATATTTGGTGCTACTAATGGATCCTTGTGCGAAGAGTTTGCTTCTTGTATGAGTAAGGAGTTTGAAATGAGCATGATGGGAGAACTCACCTTCTTCCTTGGATTGCAAATCAAACAAAGCAAGGATGGAATCTTTATCAACCAAGCCAAATACACCAAAGAGCTACTCAAGAGATTCGACATGGAAGCATCAAATGCTTTTGACACTCCAATGAGCTCTTCATTAAAGCTTGATAAAGATGAAAAGGGTAAGGATGTTGATATTAAACGCTATCGAGGTATGATCGGATCACTTCTTTACCTTACCGCAAGTAGACCCGACATAATGTTTAGTGTTTGTTTATGTGCTAGATTTCAAGCTTGTCCTAAGGAATCTCATTTAGTTGCCGTAAAGAGAATCCTTAGATATCTTAAGGGCACTCACGATTTAGGGTTATGGTTTCCTAGAAACACATCATTTTTTGACCTAGTTGGTTACTCCGACTCCGATTTTGCCGGTTGTAAAACCGAGCGAAAAAGTACTAGTGGAGGTTGCCAATTCCTAGGACATTCTCTTGTTTCTTGGAGTTCCAAAAAGCAAAACTCGGTTGCACTCTCTACCACCGAAGCCGAATATATGGCGGTTGGTGCTTGTTGTGCACAAATTCTTTGGATGAAACAAACCCTTTTGGATTTTGGACTCAAGTATGATCACATACCTATCCTATGCGATAACACTAGTGCCATTGATTTGAGCAAAAATCCCATCCAACATTCACGCACTAAGCACATAGAAATCAAACACCATTTTATCCGTGATCATGTGCAAAAGGGTGATATTGTTCTAAATTTCGTGGACACAAATCACCAACTAGCGGATATCTTCACTAAACCGTTAGATGCAAAGAGGTTTACCGCTCTTAGAAGAGAACTTGGCATGTCTTCACCTATGTGACTAGGTTATTTTTGTGCTAGTTGCTCTTTACATGCTTGAGCATTATCTCATATGCTTATAGCATGCTTTGGTTAATTTTTCCTTTCCAAACATCGTTGGTTTTATTGATATTTATCTTTCTTAAAAATAAAAAAAATATATATATTTGCACACTTTTATTGCTATATACATATGTATATTTTTTTAAGACTGATTGACTTTGTGCATTGAAGTCGACTGCATTGGTCAATACAGTCGACTGCATTGGGGAATGCAGTCGACTGCATTACGGGGGAAGGGCATAAATCGTACCCAGATCTCTTCTTCTGCAGAATCTCTCTCTACTCCTTCTCTCTTCGAAAAAAAGGCTCTCATCTCTCCTTGGACTCAATTCTCCTCCGTTTGGCTTGAAATTGGTACGTAAATCCTCCCAAATCTCATTCTACTTCATGATTTACATACTTTCTCTAATCCATTTCATCTACATTGTTCATAATCGGTTGAAATTCGAATTGCTCTCCATAGATTATTTCTTCAGATCTACTTCAACTTAGCATGCTTCTATATGTTTTAATGCTTGATTCATCTTTAGGGATGCTTATTACATGATTCTACATAGTTTAATTACTTGCATTCATGCAAAATTTGAATTTCCCCAATTTTCATAAACTAGGGTTCTTCATTTGTCAAAATTTCTTCAAATTGTTTATGCAATTGCATGTTTCATCATTTGATTCATGCTTAGTTATGTCTATTACTCGATTGTACGTGGTTAATTTCATTCAATTTGTCCAAAATTGAATTTTTCTCAAAATTGCATAAATTAGGGTTTTTCTTAAATAAAAAAAAAATTCATTTTTTTTTCTTTTATCTTACATTTATTATTTCTCTGTTTAGATTATTTCAAGTATGGCAAGAGAGAAACGTGCACGTGCCAGTTCATCTCGCTCACGAGCTGCACCTGAGCCCGAGCCCGAGCCCGAGCCTATCGCGGTCGAGTTTGATCAAAATCGATATCGGAACCGCGAGGCTGCCGATCGCTTTTCTGCACAACTCTCTTCACCTTTGACTCCAGGTTTGCGACTGGATACTCCATTCCTTTTTAACATAGGTGTACTTAGATGCCTTCAGGATTGTTATCTAGATCGCCTCACCGATAGGAACACTATTCTATATTATCCTGATGCAATCCGCTTATTTTATGCGAATTTGACTTGGAACATTTCCTCTGAGTCATGTACCCTCACCTCCTATGTTTTTGGACGCCGCATTTCATTCTCACAATCACGTCTAGCCACTCTTCTAGACCTTCCCGATAGTGGCTTCTCTTTCTCGTTAGACATGATCCCTGTCGCTGGTCAGTCACATTGGTTTGACCGACCTTTTTCTATTGAGGAACAGCTTCGACACACACTTCATTGTCGACAGGTTCGGGTTGCGAGCAAACCCAGCCTACGTGACCTACCTCCTCTCTCTCGTCTGTTCCATCATATCATCGCTCATAACGTCATTCCTCGAACTGGCGGTCTTTCACTCGTCTCTTACTTAGACGTTCAGCTCTTGACCTTCTTTCGCTCAGGCACACCGCTTAACCTCCCTCGTCTCATCATGTTAAACATGATTAGGAGCGCCTCACATCCTGCCTTAGCTATACCTTATGGCCTCCTACTCACTCACATTCTTGCTGCCTTTGACATACCTCTTCTGGGTGAGTATATTGAGGTTACTAGGCACATCGTACTAGACTGCTCTACTCTTCGTAGGAAGGGCCTTTTAGATGATCGTAACCGTTTCTTACCTGAGCCTGAATTGGAAAATGTCATTGTTGATGATGATGATGATGATGATGATGATGATGAGGCTGATGATGATGGTGATGATGATGATGCTGATGGTGATGATGATGCTGCTGATGCTGATGATGATGTTGGGGGAGATGCCGGTGATGGTTTTGATCGTGATCCACCTCCGTTGATCATTCCGAGTACACATGAGGCGGGCACTTCTTCCGGTCCTTCTACTTCCGGATATGAAGCGATCCTCACACGCTTAGATATGATGCAACAGCATATGCATGCCGGTTTCAGTCGGATGGATCTTGCTCACAGCCAGCTCAGTCGACGCCTTTCTCGCATGGAGGATCATTGTGGGATTCAGTGTCCCGAGGAGGACATCTTTCATCCCCCTCCTCCACCATCGGGTCCTTAGGCATTAGGGCATGCTTTATGTCTTTTTATTTATGCTTATCAAACTCAATTATGTATCTAAAAAACTTATCATGGATCCTACTCTTAGTATTGCATTAGCACTCTTAATTCACGCTTATCTTCCTGCCGCTGGTTTAAAATTTATGTGCTATTTTCATACATGTGCTTGGTACACCTTTTGATGGTTATTCAAGTATTTATTTTTTTGTTTAAATGCCCTTGTTGGCTATATTGATTATCCATGGATGGATACATAAGTTGATCACTTTCACACACACCCTTGATCTTTTTTAATGATGTCAAAAGGGGGAGAAAATATTGTTGAATATTGTTGATTCATGTGGATTTGATATATGAGCATATATTACTTGAGTTAGGGGGAGCCCTATATTGCTTAAGATAGGGGGAGCCTTTTATGATTTGAATCATGCCTCTTTGCGTTCATTATCTTATATATCTCATATTATTTGAATCAATGTTTGTCATCATCAAAAAGGGGGAGATTGTTAACCCTACGGTTATTTAACCTAGGATTATATTTGATTTTGATGATAACTAACATTGATGATTATGCTGTCTAACATGCATTGAGTTGATGAAGTAATAGGAACAATCTCACACTCATGCAAATGGAAAATTAGACGAGCAAATCGTTTAAAGACTCTCAACGGAACGCATCAAAGAAGGATTTCGTCGATTTAACTTTACTATGCTTTATTTCCTTCTTTGTAAACTAGACGTAGAGAGATGATCGTTACGATGACTGTATACCTAGAATTTGCCCATAGGTTTCCCTTGCATGCATAAAAGTTTTTCATTCTTTAAAAACTAAGAAACTGCATTTTCTGGAATGCAGTCGACTGCATTGGATTGCAGTCGACTGCAACTTGGGCAGTGAGGTATTACAGTCGACTGCATTGGAATGCAGTCGACTGCAATACTTCTAATAGCCTATTACAGTCGACTGCATTGGATTACAGTCGACTGCAAGTTGGAAATTTGAATTTCCAACGGCTACTTTGGGAATACAGTCGACTGCAATGGGACATTGCAGTCGACTGCAATAGCCGTTTGGCGCATTTAATGCACCACCTAACTCCAAACGGTCATATTCTTTCCCACCTCTATAAATACTCATCTTGGGCATAGTTTTGATTCATCAATTGCATTCAAAGCTCTCTTATCCTTCATATTCTCAAAGATCAAAGCAATTGTTCAAATCTCTCTTGTTTCATTGATTTCTCATCCTTTTCAAGAGAGTATTTATTGTGAGCTTACATTTGAGAGATATACACTTTCATAAGTCATCATACACTCATCTCTCTTGTTCTAGTGCTTAAAGTTGTACTCATCTACTTCTTGAGAGTGAAATCTTGTACACATTTCTTCATTGAAAGGTTCTTGTATCAAAGCTTGGGGTTGTCAAGCTTTGGAGCTTTGGGTTTGTCAAAGCTTGTTCTTGATGTGGGCATAGCATCAAGGGATTGTAAGAGGTTCGATCTTGACCCGTAAGGAAGATCATACTAGTGGATTCTAGGGCCTTTCAAGGGACTTCCTTGAAGGGGTGGACGTAGGCTTGTGGGTATATCAAGCCGAACCATTTAATTCTCCTTGTCAAGTATCTCTAAACCCTTCTCTCTTTACATTATCGTCTTACATTTGTGTTGAGATTGGTTGTTTGCTTATTTGAGTTATTGAGATTGAGGTTTGTTGTTTGTTAATTTTTAAAGTAGTCTTAAAACCCTATTCACCCCCCCTCTAGGATTGTTTTATTGGTTTCATAAGTCTTTAACGAAATTATATTAATTAGTATACTGATTTATCCTTAATTTTTACCGTCATCTATAATAGGTTCAGTCAATAAATAGACCAGTGGCCTCCTGCTTGAAATTACTAGCTCAAGGCCCTAACAGACAAGCATCCTGTCATGGAGGCTATATCATCAATGTATTTAGGTTTAACGTAAAAGATGATGACCGAACAAAACAAACCCAAAACAGTGGAGTCTTGGTCAACGGCGACTGGTATGCTGAGAATTAGAAGATGAAGAGGACGACGAGTCCACGAAGAAGAGGACGACGACTCTAGTGATGAAGATGACGATGATTCCCAAACTGAAAATGATTGACTTGTAATGTTGTAACATGTTCTAAAAAATGTAGTAACATTTTAGAACTTTGTTCATATTGATGTGTTTTTACAGCTCCGTTCATATATATAATGCCGATGATGATTTCTGCCAAGTTATTGTTTTTAATGTGTTAATGTCTTTGCAATTTATCTATACAAAGTCAGATATAGATAGGATATAGGCTATTCGTGGTCTGGGTGGACGCTGAGCTGCTTTCTCCCTAGTGGGTCCCACCTCGTCATTGCCCACTGATGGCGAGGCACAGAGTGCTTGCGTATAGCAGACGGGGCCCCAGATCCAGCTCCAGCCCCAACCGTCGCCCCAGCCCCAGTCATCGCCCTAGCCCGATGCAGATTCATCTTACATGCGCGTTGATTCTCCTTCTTCCGTGGGTTTTACCTCAGGTATAGTTGGTGACAGTGTTTAGTCAATTGCAAGCCTTTTATTTAATGTATATTTGAACTGTATTAATGTCTGTGTTTTGTAGGATCTTGACAAGGCCGTGGCCCGACACGCGGGGTACGCATCGACCCCCAGCATAAACAGAGAGTTATGCTCACCCGGGAGGGCCAATAAGTAAAAAAAATCACATCATGCCTTATATTTAAAATTTTGGGGTGTTAATTTATATTTGAACTGTATTAATTTATTTATTTACTTCTTTGACAGGATCTTGGAGAATCAGGATAGGACGAAGATCGGCGTTCTTGTGAAGGGCCGATTCTTCGATCCACTCCTGTACTAGAAGGATTGGGATGCCACTGCGAGGGAGTCCCTATGGGAGGAGTGACTGGTAAGTTGAAGTATTTTTTTCTACGATAGTATTTGTTTAATTAGAATTTAGTATTTAAATTAATTTGTGATATTGAATGCCTTGCAGGAGGGGTTCATGTTTGACTCGCCTGATCAGCAGGCACTGGGTCGACAAGCTTCTTTGCTTACATCAACAATAATTACCACTGATGGCTCCATGATAAGCAGGACCGAGCGAAGAAGATGCTGCCCGAGGGTGCCCTGATGAAGGAGATGAAGACATATCCCCCACATTAGATATCTCCGACCTTATGGGGGCAGATGATAGATCTCTGGGTTACAGATCCAGGCTGGGACACTAAGAGTAAGAGCGGGGCCAAGAACAGACATGACAGAGATCTGCTGCACATGGGGGGTGGTGGCACACGACATCGTCCGACACATGAATGCGGTCGAGCACCTAGAGTTGGAGGCGGATGAGGTGGTCATAGCTCTGATGTATAATCAGATGCACGTGCGAAAGAAAGACAAGGACGAGGCACATCGGTCAGGCGACTATGTTTCCGATATTGCCCGGCTGATCGATGTAAGTCAATTTGTTTAAGTTAATTTTTTGTCTTTCTATTCAATTTTTGCTTGCTTAATTAATGCACTAACATATCTTTGACTCACTGTTCTTGCAGGCCTCATATGAACAGCTTGGGGACTCCGGGTAGCCATCCGGACAACCATCAGCGTCCACTAGTACGGGTGTGAGTATTGGGACGTTGAAGCAATGGTTGGATGTACCAGAGGTTTTTAATCGGACGAAAGGCCGCATACGCGGCCTACCTAGCACGACTGCACGTGTCGTGATATGATCGTCCCCACCCCTCGTTACCCCTCCACAGACACCGGTTCCTCCTCGTCTGTTGGCGGAGGAGGAGATCCAACGCATTACTACGGTGGTGTTGATGATGATCAGGGAGCAGGATCAGCAGGGCACCACTGCTGGACATGCCGAGCTGGCCCCGGATCAGCAGGATCCAGATCCGGGACTCGACAACCCTCGATGAGCCCCTTGTCGTGCCCGGTCTCAGCTTGTCCCCCCTGCCTGGCTTGTACTCTTCTCCCCTCCCCTTACCGACTGTATCCAGTTCCCGGCTTGTACATCATGAGTTTTTTATAATAAATATTTTTTGTGAATGGGATTGTGCGTTGTTGTTGAGCATTGAATTTTTTATTACAGGTCTGGCCAACAGAAAAATAAAAAAAATTTGACTTTTAACGACAGATTAATTCCGTCGCTAAAAGTGTAGTTAACTATAAGCGTTTCAGTTACGGAATATTCCGTCACTAAAGATCTCATTTAGCGACAGAGCTATCTGTCGCTAAAATATTTATCCCGTCGCTAATTTCACAAAAAAATAATAAATTAAAATACATAAAATATAATTAGTGACGGATATTCCGTCGCTAATTAATAAATAAATATGTTACAAAAAGTTCAATATTAGATGACGGATTTTAAAATTCCGTTGCAGAACTTTTAGTAACAAACTTTTATACGAGGGACTTTTAGCGACGGTAGTTTCTTCGCTAAAAATTTTAGCCACTGATTTGAGGCTTTTAGTGACGGATTTTCCCATCGCTAAAAGCCTTATTTCTTGTAGTGGGAGGATGGGGGTAGCCGTGGGTTAAGGGGAGCGTGTGGGAGGCAACGGGGAGGGGGCAACGATGGGCTGAGGGTGGTTGGGGGGATGGGATGGGGGTGGGGTGGGAGAGAGATAGAGGGTTTCAAACATAAATATAATCCCGACCTTCAAAAAAAAATCCAAATTTGAAAAAAAAATAGGGTTTAACTCTGTAATAAGGGTAGTATGGATATTAAAAATTAGTATCTGGTGACATTATCAAAATTTATGATTTTTTAATGGACCAACAATAACTGATGCCTTTTAGAACTTAGTGTCTTTGACTGTAATTTCATCATAATCTCAAGGTCATGACTGTAATCACCCCTTATAATATGGGTACTCGTATTCAATATATTTTTACAGAAAATGCACTGTATTGTAATACTAATGTAGAATAGTTTCCTTTTGTTGACTTTTTGTGCCACTAGTAGTTCACGGTCTTTGTCTTACCCTTGCTCCATCTTCATTCTTTCAAGTTTAAATCTCTAGATTATTACAAAAAAAGAAAAAGAAAAAGAGTGGATCAAAGTTAGTTTTGTTATTCTTTTTTAAATTGTTATTGTGTATTAATGTATACATTCACTATTGTCATCATATATTTTAATAACGGCTTTACTAAAATGTGTATACATGTTTTAGTTAAGTTTCTTTCATGCAACTGATTTGTTATTGACGAGTCTTTCTGAGTTAAATAAATCATTATGAACAGTGAAATTATATGATTAGTACAAAGTGATCATACTGCAACTACTTCATGAGCATATTTGGCTATGAAGATGGTAAGGATCCTGCAATTGTGCACATTTAGAAAGATATTGTTGCGGCATTTTATATAGACTGGATCATTAATGACTTCATGATTGTAAAGAACATCGAGTTCCGCTTTGACAATTGATTATGGACATAAAAAAAGTTACTTTTTTTTTCCAACATTTATGTTTCCTTTTTCTTACAGCCTCTATAAACAACTTCCAAAATTTTAAGTTTTACTGATTTTCATAATTTATGTGAACTCGAACCCCCCCCCCCCCCCCCCCGGTGCAGGTCAAGAGAGTGTGTGTGTGTGTGTGTGACTTTGAGTCTATCGTGTTTGATTGTGTGTATGAGCAGCGGCTTTTTCTGTTTGGGTGATGGTGGATGGCCATGGAGGCAGGTGGTTCTAGTGTGGGTGCTGGAGATGGATAGAGAAAGGGAGGGGTCGATTTGGGGGGTGGAGAGGAAGAAGAGAGACATAAATTTTTTCCCCGATAGCCGTCCGTCCCATAATGCGATAAATGGTAATTTTTTCAATTTTATTTGCCACAAAATGAAAAGGTAAAATCATCGAAAGTCCTGTCCAGCCCATTATAGGGCATACATACTTAAAAAGTCGTGAAAAAAAAGATCTGAAGAATCTACAGATCACGTACAAATAATTGAATAGCACTGGCAACGTAGAGCACATGTAATTCATACATACACCTATGGGCACATACAACCCATATCCACCAATTTTGTCCAAGAAGGATTAACACTTGTAAGTAAAGGTGCAAGACTGCGATTTCAACTAACAGGAATCAAGATGCCTTGCTCTATTTAAAGTGCACGGCTGGAAAACAACTTGAAGCGTTAAAGAGCATGCTCTTGGTCACGGAAAATAAGTTTGATTTGATTCAACCTCAGCAATACATAAAGCAATCTCCTAATGTGAGGGGAAAATAAGTTTGATTTGATTCAAAGTTGAAGGACAAACTTTTTCGGTCTTGATATTGTGAAAATATCGAGCGTTTTTTTTAGGGTCAAGGGTCCTCTTCCACAATTAAGAAATTGGACTAGATAATAAGCCTCTGAATTCACTCCCAAGCGCTACACTTTTCAGTATAACTTATTAATCAATCTCCAAGTTCTAATCGCCTCTACCAAACATTTCACCAGCCCTCGACTTATCTGAGATCTGAAACTTTACAGACCTTTTACTTTTTCTGAAGATTCACACTTCTTGCATGGAAGGGGAAATTGTTCAAGTCAAAAGTCGGGATATTTTAATGGAACTTTTATGAAAATGTTCTTGAAAACATTTTCATATATTTTTTAGTTGTTTTGGGTGTCGTGCAATGATACAAATATCTATACCAAAAAGATATATTTTTCACTATTTTTGCTGTTTGGGCATATCTGTGTGTGTGTGTGGGTGGGTTTGGGTGTGTGTGTGTGTGTTGGGGGGTGTGGGCGGGTGGGCAGGCACGAGCACGTGTGTGTGTGTGCGCGTGCGGGCGTGTGTGTGTCGGGGTGTGCGTGCGTGCGTGCGAGTGTGTGTAAGTATGTGTGTTCAGTGGTCCGAAAAATGACTTATCGAGTTTTAAAAGGTAAGTGGTTTTCTGACATTTTGTTCTTCAAAATAAGTTGATTGGAAATTCTTTTCCGTTGAAAAATCTTACTCATGCATCAAACACCGGAAAACCTTTTTTGAAAAACGATTTCCATGCACCAGACACCAAAAAACGTGAAAAACCTTTTCCGAAAAATAATTTCTGTGAAACAAACATGCCCTAAACTACAAAATGAAGATTTGCCCCTGACACTTGCGAAATCTCTGAGAAAACATTGGGGGGGGGGGGGGGTATTACCAAGAGGAACTGCTGAAGGTAGCCAGAGAGAGCAAGAACATAATTAACGCTATATTAACAACCAGAGAACTCATCTGTCCATTAAATAGACAAAACCCTCTGCATAAATAAAAATTAAAATTTTGATTGGATGCCGCCGTGAGGCATTAGACCACCCCATATATATCCGCACGACCACATAGAGAGGGACTTTTGGTTGCTTCTCACTCACACAGAACTTTGACTCGTCTTAGCAGACAGCAAGCAATGGGCTTTTTATTTTTTGATATAAAAAAAAATTAGATTAGGTTTTTCACACCTTCCAGCCGGGTAAAACCACATGGGCGACAAAGCTCTCCTTACCAAGTTTTAACGCAACTGCATTCTCAAGGCTTGAAACCGAGACCTCTGATTAAACTAACAATGGGCCTTTTATGCTTAAGAATAACACCATACTAGAAATCACAAACAACGTACAATTGTATGTTTTGATCAATATAAAACCATTATTCTGTGTATGTTCTGGTTAATGTAAAACCAATATTCTGTGTATTACAGATTTTTTTTTAAAATTTTTAAACTTTGAACTTTGATGTTTCTCAAAACCTTTATCACTTCATCGGTTCATTAGAGTTTCCTAGAAAGCTTGATTCCATGTTTCACAACATTTGAAAAACACGAACATGGCTCACAGTTTCATATATACTCCCAATTGCAAAAAAGTTATTTCCTAAGATCCCGAATCCTAAATCAATATATAACAACAAATCTATAAACGGTACCCCTTTTTCTGTTTCATAAATTTTTAGTATAAACTTTGACTCCTATCCGGGTTGTAAGAATCTTCCTTCAACCCCATGTATAGTGACAATTAATATTCACTAAATGTTTCTAGTGGCTTTTCTCCTAACACTTTTAACGACAATTATTAGCAGCATCCTTTTAACGTCACTAAATAAAAGTCACTAAAAAATATTTAGTGACAATTTATTATTGCTATATAGGGGATACGAGGAAGATTCCTCCAACCGGGTAGCAGTCAAATTTTTTTTACCCTTTGGCTTTTTGATCCAAAAAAAATACGGGGAAAACGAATCTGTGTGTCACTACATGCAAGATGCCTGTGGTGCACCCAAAACGGTGCCGTTTTGGGTAAAAATTAAAATCACTCTCATGTCTTCTTCTCTCCCTCTTACTTCTATCATTCTGCACAGAGACATACCTGCCATCGCCTTCTTGCTGCTCACGATCCCTGCCACACGTCGAACACAACCACCAACCATCATAACTACCAAGAATTCATCTCTCTGTTAATTTGATCAGTGAAATGCCATTGAACCCAGTAGAGTTCTTTGTCTCTCTTCTCTATCAACATCTCTTTCATTTCATCATTGTGAGAACTTAGCAGCGCCACCATGCACGTCTTTCACTGACAATTTCCATTGTAGGTGATTGCCATTGCGGGTTATAATTGGCGCACACCATGTGTTCGACGAAATTTGCGACTCATTTTTCCATTCTTGCATAACTTTGGAAGCTGTCATCCTTATCTCTCTTCATTTGTGCCCACAAGCATCGCCATCATCTCCTAAAGTGCTGGAGAAAGAGGTTAGTTCCTGTCATCAGTTGCAATACATGGTATTGGCATTTTTATTGAAACTTGGTGAATGAGGTTCCATTGTGAGAAAATGATAGTACTTATTTAGGCATCAAAGATAAAGAAGAACATGTATCAATAACGTTAAAAGCTTATTTGAGAACACAATAACTACTACCAGTCAAGATTAGTGGGAAAAGCCTAGAATGGGAAAGGCAAACGAAAGATTTCTGAATGGTAAGAAATTGTATGGTTAGGGTGAGCGGAGAAGAAGAGCCGCTTCCTCAAAACTGGTTGGTTCTGTCTGCCTGCAGAAACTTGTTACTTGCCAAAATGGAAATTAAAAGAGGTGGTGGCACGAGGAATTGTTGGTATTGTGGTCAAAAGAGAGTTGAAACAGAGGGAAAAAAAAAAACTTAATCAGGAGTTGGGAACTCCAAAGGCTACAAATTACTGTCATGGCAAGGAAGACAACCATGTCTATACCCATCTAGCTAAGAATTAAAGACTTTTGAATTAGATGCCAGAGTGGCTTCTTGTTCAGCCATGCAAATGCTTCTTGCTCAGCTTAGCTAATGTTGTGATGTTTTGGGTAATAAAAAGAAGTTATCCTGAAGATTATCTGATTAATAGATGTTCACTTTGATGAAAAACAGAGAAGGAAAAAAAACACTTTGCATACAAGCCTAAGAAAATATTTCTCAAGTGAAATTGCCTACTGCAAAAAGAAGCAAACATATTCAGTTACTAAAAAGTTGTAGTAGCAGCTCATAAAAAATGTACTAACTGCATAAAAAAGTGAGTGCATCGCCATCGCTGAAGAGGAGAAGTTTGAATCAAGAAGTTAAAGTGCCAAATTGGTAATCTGCATGTTCAATTCTCACAATATAGTTTCAGTAATATGCCAAGATCAACTGCCTGCAAAATAATGTATTTGCTTCCAGGAAAGGTGTCCAAATTAATTGTTAAACTGCAGTAGGCTGTGGTTTTTTAATCTAGCAAGTCTTCAACTGGCCTTTCCCTAGCCTTTCATCAAATTTCTATATAAAAATGTTTCTTAGGTGTCTTTAGAAGACCCCAAATAATTCATGTTCAATCTTAATCATCTTTATGTGATTTCAGATCTATGGATGCACACTCACTACCACATTTTCAATCAATTGAAGATGTTGATGCTAATGCATACTTGGTATGCATGAAGAGTCCTAATTCCTTTGACAGTCATAGAGTTGAAGCAACTCAGAAGGAAGATTGTGATGCATGTGATTTTTTTGATCAAGATTTTGGGGATTGTTTTATTGACGAGAGAGGAAACGATTCTTCTGATAATGAAAGCGCCCATGAGCAGGAAGATGACTCTTGTAACGTTGATGACGACGACCATGAAGATTGTTGTGATAATCACTTTGGTGGTGAAGTGCATGGTGATTTTGATTATGAGTTAACAATTGGTAAGGTATTTGTTAATGAAGATGAAGCATATAACTTTTACAATTTATATGCAAGGTTGAAGGGTTTTGGCATCCGCAAGCACTGGGCAACAAGGTCTAGAACCACAGGGAAACTTATAAAGAGGCAGTTTGTGTGCAACAAAGAAGGCTTTAGATCCTCAAAAGACAACAGACAGATTGGAAGGGAAACTAAGCGTCGCCGAGAAACAAGAACAGGTTGTGGTGCCATGATGGGAATCACTTTATCAAATACTGGAGAGTGGGTTGTTGATAAGTTTCTAGATTCTCATAATCATGATATGAATACTCCCTCCAAGGTAATCAAGCATCGTTCTCATCGGAAGTTTCATCGTACCATGGCTTGCAAAAAGTTGATATTTGACTTTAATAAAAAAGGCTTACGACCTTGTCAAATCGCCAAGACAGTGAACGCCCTTATGACCGGCCATGAATTAGAGATCACTCGACAGCAATGCTCTCAAGTTTTGAACATTGAGAGAAAAAACAATGTTGGTAAGGAATGCCATGGAATCATCAAGCATTTTCAAGAGAAGGCGGTTTTAGATGGTGCCCACTTCTTTGCAATGGACTTGGCCAGCGACGGATCTCTAAGAAGCGTGTTTTGGGCAGATGGAAGGTCAAGAGAAGCATATTTACAGTTTGGTGATGTTCTCGTGTTCGACGTTACGTATAAAACAAACAAGTTCAGAATGCCATTTGCTCAATTTGTTGGAGTTAATCACCATCAGCAGTCCATCTTATTTGGTTGCGCGCTGCTAGAAGATGAGAAAGAGGAAACATTTACATGGTTGTTACAACAGTTTCTGAAGTGTATGTTCAATAAATCACCAAATGCAATTATCACTGACCAAGACGGAGCTATGCGCAACGCGATTAAGAAGGTATTCCCTAGAGCTCGGCATCGGTATTGTGCATGGCACATCAAAAAGCATGTGGTTGAACATCTCCAGCCGTTACGATCCCGTTATAGCGACTTTGATGAGGCTTTCAATAAATGGATAAAAAGTGGGACTATTATTGAGTTTGAGTCTGGATGGAAAAGTTTACAAGAGAAGTATAACATTGAAGAAAATAGTTGGTTGTCAAATATGTACAAGATACGCCAACACTGGGTGAAGGTTTATTTGAAGGACACATTCTTTGCTGGCATGACCACAAGTGGGCGAAGTGAGAGCATTCACTCTTATTTTGATGGATTTGTGAATTCTTCTACCATGTTAAATGAATTTGTGGTGCAATATGATGAAGCTGTAAAGTCTCGACGGAAAGCAGAGGAGGATGAGGATTTCATGACAATCAATTCAAAGGCGGTGTTAGCTACTAAGCATCCAATTGAGGCAAAAGCTGGAGAATGTTACACCCGTAACATGTTTGAGATCTTTAAGAAAGAGTGGATGAGTAGCTTCAATTGTTATCATGAAACTTTGAGTAAACGGGAAGATGTTTTCATCTACAGCGTAGGGCTAGTGCATATGCAAGAGAACTGCATACGAAGAACGGTTGAATACAACAGTCTAGAAAATGGAAAGGCTACATGCACATGTGGGAAGTTTGAGACGTACGGAATATTGTGCAAGCATATATTGTACATTTTGAGGAAGAAGAAGCTATTAACCCTTCCTGGATTTTACATCCTGCCTAGATGGTCAATAAATGTTAGGTTTCGTGCGAGTAATCTTGGGTTGAATGCGATTGAAACAGATTTTAGCAAAAGTGCCATCACTCCTTTAATTTTGTGGTCCATTCGGGAAAAAGTGAACAAGGTGATAGAAGATGGGATGAATTTTCCTTCCGAAATTAGACAGCTTAATGAATGCCTTGATAGCTTCTTGGCAGAGCAAGCTATACGAAAGAATGCTAATCAACTTCTAAATGAAGAAAGGCTCAGTCAACTAAATTCAGATGCTTGTATTTCACAAGTTGAACACATGCATCAAATATCCATCCGAGACCCTGCTGCTCCTGTGAAGACTAAAGGGCGTCCAAAAATTGCGACAAGGTTGAAATCTGGATTGGAATTGGCTAAAGAGGCGAAAAAGCAACGAACCTGTAGCAATTGCGGCGTAAAAGGCCATAACAAAAGTGGATGTCCTAAAAGAAAGGTACAATACAACTTTGTAAATTTTCAGCTCATTATTGTTTGTAATCTTATCTTATGTAGCCAAATTTTTAATTTTAGATTACCGATGTTGGAGGCGATTCAGCTCAAATTAGTGATGAAGATGGAGAGGACACATCACAACCACCTGAAAATGTTAATAGGTATTTAAATTTTATAAGAATGGCCACTATACGTTCCCGTGGTTCTTCGATGTTATAGTTATGCGTCTTCATTACTTCATTCCGTATGGACACGTTAAGAGAATTATGATCCCACACCAAATTCAGTAACTTACGCAAATGTTCATTGCTAAAGGGTCTACAAGTTCTTTTAGAAGGCATCTTCTGTGAGAAAAGTTGAGTGGTTTTATCATATTCTCTGTAAGCCAAGGTAGTGTGCTCTTTAGAGGTGTTATCCTTGGTCATGCCTTTTCTTGTCTTCTCTTGACTCGTGTCAATTTTTCGTAATTGCAGATGATTATTCCAAAGGGGGAACTGCTGGATCAACAAACTCCAGCTCTTTTTGGTGATGTACAATGAGGATTGATCGTATCAATATACCCATTACCCTTTTTGCAGAGATGAAAATTATATACATAGAAAACAGGCCACAGCAAAGTACAAGTTGAGGTCTTCAGATCTGTAAACAGAATATGATTGTAAACAGATTATGCTGAATGGATTGATTGAGATTTGTCTTCTTTGTTCATGCTTATTGTTTTCTTCTTCTTCAAAATCCATCAATTCTACTGCAAGCAAGTGATGGACCACCTCCAGTTCGAGAGTGCACTACATTTCTTCTCAAATATTCAAACCTTCAAATCTAAACAAACTTAACGGTGCCTGTACTAAATCCATCTAAGACCCAATTGTTATGAGAAGTGCACTTGATCCTCTGACAAAGCATTTGCTTCAAGCACATCATCAATATGGCAACAAGATTTAGCCTTTCTAAAACAACCAATAACTCAGCAAACAAAGTGCCTATTACACCTTAATTGTTCCTTATTACTGCTTCCAAGCCAATTGCATGTATTCTTTTGTATACGGCGCTGCCGCAAATGAGTTTGCCCATATACTTTTACATGGTAAGACTGGGGGATTGAACAGAACTCTTGGTCATATTTTTCAATACTTACAATCACCCATAAGAGCCAGGTGAGAACAAGAGATTCTGATTGAAGTGATTGAACAGATTACGCCCAACGACGATTGAGATAAAAAAGGGGGAGTATCATGCTCCTGGAACTCGGAGTCTTTTAGCGTGCCACATCGCACTGGATCCTTGGATCCTTTCTTTATTATACACAAGTCCTTATTTGCTATAGCAGACGTTTCAGGTAGAATACTGAGATTGCGAGAAGCATAAGTCCAATCTCTCTTATACCAGCAGTCTTTCGAATTCAATTTGCAGGATTTGCAACTCTCTTTTTGGATTTCTTTCTCCCATGCCTTCACTTTATTGTTTTAACCAGTTGGCGTACATATGTTTAATCAAACTCTCCCCAGACAACAGGTAAAGGATACTCCTCTAAGACACAAGTACATATGGGTTTAATTACTTTAAGAAGGCATATGTGCACTTGCCGCCCATCAAATTCAGAAAAGGCCATTCTGAATTGTCAATGAACAATTCAATAGTTCCTTATCACTTTGTTAAGAATTCCAGAACCTGTTTATCACAATTACAAACAACTCTTGTGCAAACGCCACGCATCATTACCATGGATACTTCATCGGGGTCTAACTCCCTAGCAAGACTTTTTCCCATGAAATCGGTGACACCCATTTTCACTTCAAACGTTGAGTAAATTTTTCCCCTTTGCACAAGCTTGGACTGAATTACGGCTGTAGGGCAATGATTCGAGTAACAATTATGGGGACCTTGAATGGGCGGGGGAAGAGGGAAACCATGTGTTTAGCACAGGATTAGAGTGGTGGCTGGTGAGCGCCAAGAATGGAAACTGAAGAAAGGAGAAACCAGGAAGACCATAGAGTGTTTTTCACAGGAAAACGATGCCGTTTATAGTGCACCACAGGCATCTTGCCTGTGGTGACACATAGATTCAATTTTGCGAAAAAATATTTAGTGACAATTTATTATCGCTATATAGGGAATACGAGAAAGATTCCTCCAACCGGGTAGCAGCCAAATTTTTTTTACCCTTTGGCTTTTTGATCCAAACTAACTAGAGAAAAAACTATGAGAAAACTCGGCTCAATGTCTGCACTTAGGATTTCACAAAAGAGTCGAAGGGACTAGCACTATAACCCTGTATTGCCGGCCAGTATCACCGTGACTCAGAGCGTTTCCTCAGTGGCGACTGCCGACTCCAGTGTACGCCGCGCCACGTCGAGCCTCAGGCTGACCTCGGCGTTGGTGTAGCCCTGATCGACCAGCTTGTCCTCGAGCTCAATGAGCTTGAGCTGGATCTGGCGCCTGCGGTTGTGCTCGAGGATCTCTCTGTTGGGCTTCTTGATGAGCCAGCCTGTGCCCTGGCCGGGCTCGAACCTCTTGCCGGCCCGGCCATCGACCACGACATTGTTGCTCTTGGGCCTCACGAAGAACTTGTTGGTCTGGATGTAGCCGTTGGTGCCCGACTCGCGGGAGGTCTGCAGCCCGATTCCGTTGTTCATCCTGCAGCGAGTTTGTGGGTATTATACACTGCCAAAGAAGGGGTTCAAATTATAAGGATTCGAAGCGGAGGAGAAAGAAACCCTAACCCTAACCTAATCGGTTTGGCACCGAGAATAGAGGTGGAACTACTGGTGGTGGTGGTGGAGGTGGTGTTGAAGGTGACATCGGTGGTTGTTCAATCGTACAGGTAGATTAGAGACTGTTGGGCTCGGTTTTGAATAGAGTTATGAGTCGGCGGGTCTAAAAAAGGAGTTCTTCTAGGTTAACAGCATGTTTGGAACCAATCCAATTCTGGAATTGGATTTGAAAAGCAATTTGATTTCCTATGAATTCTCACTTTTATTTGGAGAACATGAAATTAGAAAAGAAATTTGTTTTTAGGTAATAATATGCTTCTAAAATTTCTTGCACACATTCTCATCTCTATTGTCTAAAATTACATGAAAATATAAACATAAGTATGCTATTAGCTGTCACAATTTTTGAAGTAATTACCTTTAGCTGTAACAATTGTCGTTGTTGACCACCACGACAGCCCCGGTTAATTCCGTAACCGGTGCCAATCACACCAACTGCCACCACCTGTAGCCAACCTCCAATAGTCGCGCGATCATTGCCAATAACAGTCGTCGTGACCAATAACCATTAATTTTCACTGCGCAACTCTAGCAGTCACCTTCGCTATTGCCGCTCTCTATTCAAATAAAGTTAAGAAACTATTACTGGTTAGAAGCTAAACACGTTGACCCGCATTGAATCGGGTTAGGTAGTTAGATCTTTTTTTGGATAAAAATAAAAATATATACCATGATTAGCTAAAGTTGTAACAAAGTAGTTTCACTATCAAAATTCCACCGAGAGAAACCTGAACTAACTTTTTTTTTTGGTACAAAGGAAAAGAAACATAAACAAACTTAATTGGAGGCCCTCTCAAAAGCCACTCCACACATATCAGCCATCAGGAGCTGTTCATCTCTCTAGGTATCTCACTAATGCATACATATTGGACTGATTGTTCAACACCTATGTTAGCCAAATAATCCGTACATTGGTTGCCTTCACGCATGGTGTGAGTCAGAGCGCTTCCTATTTCAGTTATGATCTTCCAGCAGTCTTCCACCATCGCTCGTAGAGGATGGTTCTGGGTATCTTCTTCCATAATCAGCTGAAGCGCAGATGTAGAGTCTATTTCTACCGTTGTTCGCAGCCATTTCCTTTCTTTTATTGTAGTAAGGTCTCTATGTATACCCCAGATTTCAGCTGCTAGGCTCGTGTTTTGGCCAATGTAACCATAGAAGCCCTCCAGCCATTTCCCTTGATCATCTCTAATAACTCCTCCATAGCCGCTCTTTCCTGGGTTACCTTTGGCTGCTCCATCAGTGTTGACTTTAATGAAACCTACATCTGGGAAAAAACCATTTAATTAGCTTAGTAATTTTCATGGTCTGCTTAGTGTTACATAGATGAAAGGCCACCGAAACTTCCCTTGCCAAATGTTTGCTGAGGTATAAGGCTTCTATCAAAGATGTGTGTTTGTTATCAAACACTGCCTTGTTCTTGCACTTCCAGTTAGTCCACATAATAGAAACGAATAAGATATCCCAGGGGTATTCATGATAATGAATGTCTTTTATGTTTACCCCTTTCCAGAACCAATGGGGCACATCATGATTTTGAAGTTGATGGATATGCTTGTTGTCAAGTTGTGTAGACCAGATTTCGCTAGCATACTTACAACTCCATCACACGTGTAGAGTGGTTTCCTCGTATCTATGGCACCTAGGGCAGAGATTTATGTCTGTCATACCACGTATTTTCCTAAGGGAATTAGTGGGGAGTTTATTGTATAGGGCAGTCCAAATGAAGCCTTTAATCTTTTGGGGTATGGACATTTTCCACACTTTACTCCATATGTTAAAGGCTGGAGTTGGGAGTTATGGATGGTGACAGCGGCAAAGGCAGCTTTAGTGGAGAATTTTCCATTACCTGAGGGGCCTCAGCAGGGGGTGTCTTGAAGAACGCTGAGTTTAGCTAAAGGGGTGGTGATGAGTTGAGTGGTCTCAATGGTATATAGAGAATTTTCTATCTCAGTGATGTTTCAATTTTTGTCTTCTATAATGTCATTGACTTTAATTTTAGGATTACCTCTCAAACTATCTTGATTTAAGGGTTTATTAGCACACCACCAATCATTCCAAAGGGAAATTTTGGAACCATCTCCCACAATCCACTTGGTTCCTTTAACCAGAATTTCTTTCGCACTTAGGATTCCTTTCGAGACACTTGAAGCCTTTCGTTTTTTCCCATAGTCTTGGATTATTGAGGGCTTTGTATTTTAATCACCTCAACCCAAAGTTTACTTTCTCATTTTATGATACTCCATCCGAGTCTAGATAACATGGAAATATTGTTATCTTTAGTTTTGCGAATGCCCAATCCCCCCAAATGTTTCGGTCTGCAAACAGTATCCCCGTTAATGAGATGGAGTCTTTTTAAAGTACTAGTGTCCCCCCATATGAAGTCTCTATTCAGTTTATCCAACTTATTACAAATACTCATGGGGAGGGGGTTGGTCTGCATGGTGTATGTCTGCAGGGCAGCGGTAACAGTTTGAACTAAAGTGACTACCACTTTGGTCTTCCATCCAGCAAGTTTGTTCTGAACTCTCTCAATAATATGGGAAAAGTTATTTTCAGAGAGTCTCTTATGTATAAGGGGGATTCCAAGGCACATGCCTAAATTATTAGTGATGGGAATACCATTCATGTTCTTTAGGGCATAGGCTTCACGTCTAGGAATGTTTTTAGAGATAAATATTTTGGATTTAGCAAAATTAATGTTTTGACCAGCTTCTTCACAAAAAATATTAAGAACCTCAAGCATGTGTTTGCAATTTTTCTTAGTAGCAGTAGCAAAAAGCATGAGATCATCCGCATAGAATAAATGAGAGATGGAAAGACCAATTTTTGAGGCCCGTAAGCCCATCCACTTTTTAAAGTTAGTTTTCATACATATGAGGTTTGAGAGCCTTTCCATGCATAGGACAAAGAGATAAGGAGAGAGCGGGTCTCCTTGTTTGATACCTCTCCTCAAATGAATGTGATTGGTTATTTCCCATTCTAGAGGAAGGACATGTAATTACCCATCACACAGTCCGTAATCAGATCAATGAGATTCTGGGGGAATTTGAATTCTTGAAGAGTGTGCTTTATGAATTGCCATTTTAATTTATCGTAAGCTTTCTCAAGGTTAATTTTCCATATCATGCCCCCCTGTTTACCCTTTTTGGCTTTGAGAGAATGAAGAATTTCCTGGGTTATGCAGATATTGTCAACCGAATGTCTACCAGGAAGAAAACTGCTTTGATAAAGGCTTATGAGATCAGCAAGGAGCGGGCAAAATCTGTTAATAATGATTTTGGTGATGATTTTGTAATTAACATTGAAAAGACTAATGGGCCTAAATTGGGAGATTTTTTTCAGGGAGGTCAATTTTCGGAATGAGAGCAACAAGGACATTTTTGTCCTCAGGAGGAAGGTGTTTATTTAGGAAACAGTTTTTAACATATTGACAAGTAGAAGGACCTATAATTTCCCAGAATTTGTGATATAGGAGGGAAGGGATCCCATCAGGTCCCAGGGCCTTGTTAGCCTTGATTTCAAAAGTAGCTTTTTTTTATTTCAGCATCATCAACATCTTTGGTGTGGAAAGTTTGAGTCTTAGAATCGAGATAAGCATTATTAGACCAACATGGGTAGTGTCTAACAGGTTCATCATCAGAGAAAAAGGTTTTGAAAATTATTGATGATGAAGACCCTCAATTTTGTTTCTTTTCCTCCTTTTTAGGGTAGTAACGTGAAAGAATTTAGTATTTCTTTCACCAAGGGTTATGGCTTGAGCCCTGGATTTTTGGAACCAAAAAATTTCTTCTTGATTAAGAATATTGTTGTACTCTTTTTTCAGGTCTCTATCAAGTTTCTCCAAGTTGAAGCTGAAATGGTCAAATAGAGCAGTCTGGATATCGTTAATTCTGGCCAGAATGCGCCTTTTCTTTTTAAAGAGGTTTCCAAAGATTTCTTGATTCCATTTAGTAGCTAAAGGACGGAAATTATTTTTAGTAGGGTTTAGGGGGATGTTATTAGCCGAGGCTTTTTCAACAATGTCTTTAAAACTATCATGTTCAAGCCACATGGCTTCGAGTCTAAAAGGTCTATTGCGCGTTTTCAGTTTATCAATGCCATTAAGATGCAGAATTAAAGGACAATGGTCGGAGTACATACGCAGTAGATTGGTGATAGTTGCCTCAGGGAATTGAATTCTCCAATCGCTGTTGGCTACCACTTGATCAAGGCTTTCCTTGGTGTTGGCCAAGCCTTGTCTTCCATTATCCCATGTCAATCCGGGTCCCCGACTTCCCAGATCCATAAGCCCTCAGATGTTAAGGTTGCTGTTAAAACGATGGCGTCTTTGTGTGTCAGTGAAGGGGGTGTAACTCTGTCTTTTAGAAGGTCCAGCATAGTCGTTGAAGTCACCTGCAACCACCCAAGGAAGCAAAAAGGCTTCAACAAAATCAGAAATATTTTCCCATAACTTTGCCCTGTTATCTTTATTTGGGTTCCTATAGACTGCTAAGAAGAACCAGTTCTCAAATATATTTTTCTTCACTTTCACATGAATCACCTGACTGTGCATTTGGATGGGAGTGACCGTGACTTCAAACGGATTCCAGATCACCCAAATTCCCCCTGCACGACCATTGGGGTCCACTATACTAGACATAGTTAGACCAAAGTTATCGAAGAAGTTTCCCATAGCTTGGAATTGGACTTTCGTTTCCATGATGGCCACCATAGACGGCTTGAACTGGTGATAGAACTGTCGAAAGTTGTTTTTGAAACCTCTATTTCCAGTACCCCTGGTATTCCAGATCAAAGCTGTCATTGAGTGCTTGTGTATGATATCTTCTTCGCAGAACGGTAATTTACCCTTCAGAAGTTTCTTCGCCCTCTCCAAACCGATAATAGGATGGGTTACGGCTAACATCCTTACTTCTAACAGGGCTTTTGCTCCGTTCCATAGATCGGGTTTCAGAATTATTCTGAATTCTTCGATTGTTGTTGCTCTTTTCCAGAACATTATCAGATCTTCTCCTATATGCTCTTTCATCTCCACCCTTAGGAAATTGAGTTTTCTGATTTCTATCAGTTTCATGATGGGGTTTTCCATTAAAGCTCGGGTCTGGTAGTGTGTTTAGATTTGAGGGTGACTGACATGGAGTGATAGTGTTTGGAATCTCCGACGAGCAGGAGATGCGAGGCGTCTCAGGGAACAAGGGAACCTTTGACGGTTGTGGCTGCTCAAAGCTGAGTGTAAAATGACTAAGATTATGGTTAGGGCTAGATTGTTCAAAGGTTAACGGAGGGCTAGGTAGTTGGGTCTAAGAGATAGGTATATTATTTTGGCTCGAAGTCCCGGCTGCAGTATTAGATTGGGCTTGGAGGGCTGACGTGTTTTGAGTTGTAGACGGGTCGGGGATTGTTGGCCAATATATTGTTGGTTCCCGCTTGGGTTCGGTTCTTTTGGGCCCTGATTGTTCTCCTCATCTATTAGGGCCCCAAATCGGTTATGGTAGTTGTTGGGCCCCTATTTTGGGCCTTCCATGTTTTTCTTCGGCCCGTTAGAGATATTTTCTGTGTATTTTCTCTGTAACACTGGATAGGGCCTCTGCGGTTTCCTCTTAACTAGCATCCAGGCTCCATAGGTGGGTTTCTATTGGATATGGCCTAATCTCTCATCTGTCTTTATCACCAAGTTAGGGATACTGCCACTGTTTCTGTTGTTCTGCAGCAGGTAGCCGTTGGTTTGTGTTAGGGGAGCCAAATTTTGGGAAGTGTGCTCCGGGGACTTGTTTTCCGGCCGGTAGTTACATGTTTCTTTCCGCTGACCCACACGCCTATAAGCAAAACAAATCTGAGGTAGAAATTCATATTCTACCTTGTATTCCTTGCCAGCTAGGATGTATGCTGGTGTTAATGGTTTTGAGAGATCAACTTCAACACAAATGCGGGCGTATTTACCTCTTGTGGATATGGCAGTATTGAAATCGACCTTGATGGGTCTTTTAAATTTGATAGCAATTCTCTTTAGAACACATTCACTATAGTTTTCAATTGGAAATTCCGGAAGACGAAGCCAAACTACTGTTGCGGTTTCAATTGCTTTGGACGGGTTGAAGTTGGGTTCCCATTTGCGAACGGTGAGATAGTGGTTTAGGATTATCCAAGGTCCTCCATTCAAGGCCTGCGTCGCGTCCTGTTGGAGATCAATTTTGATTAGGAAAAAACCATCATCTAGATCAATCATTTCAAAATCCCCCTGTAAATCCCAGATCGATTTCAATCTAGTAGATAAAGCTAGATATCCAATGGTTTTCCCCAGCAGTTTTATGATGATACAATCTTGCCATTGTGCTCTGATGGCTTGGAGGAGAGAATCTTGGAAAGCAATCTTCGGGTATGATTTCATTCTCAGAACAGTTCGTTTGTTTTGGATGGCCTATTTCTTCCTCAATTTGTAGGTCTTCCATTTCATCAATAAGTACACCGCTTTGTTCCCATGTCTTTCATAGACAGCATTTCTGTAGGATTTAACTTTTGTGGGTTCGACAACTTGTGGTGGTGGGGCTGGGGGGGACCGCTTCTCTAATTTTTTCCTGGGGGTGGGAGTCTTCGATCATGGATTCGAAGTCTGGATTAACAGTACCTGCTGGGGTTATGTCAGGCTTGCTCGTTGCTTGGATGTCGCCTGCTTCTTCCATATTTATGTCCTTCTTCTGTTGACTTAGGGCCTCATCAATATGATGGGTTTGGTAAGCCTTCTTAACTTTCTTTGAATTTCTCTCACCACCATTAAATCGTGCTGGGTTGGTTGCTGTGGTGAGGTTGAAGGATTTTTCCAGATACTTTGAGTTTGCAGTATATTCTGTTTCTATTTCAAGAACCTCCCTTTCCTCTTCCTCCTCACCTTCTTCAGAAGGGGTCCAGAATTTACCCATTAAACAATGGTCAGGTGGAGGGTCTGGTCGTGGAGGGCTAAGATGGGGAGACACGCTCGGGAGGTTAGCTTGTATAGACATTTTTGTGGATTAATGATGTTTCATTTATTTGTCTATCGACCTACATGCTTGTGCACACCATTTTTTTCGCTAAATAAAACGAAAATATGCCACAGTCGCACTTTTTATGACAAAGCATGGTGTGAAATAAGTTTTTCTTAGATTAGTTTACAAAAATTATACTTTTATTCCACTTGATATTTAAGAAGATTATAGAATTTATTTTTCCCATTGAAATTTCATATGTAGTTTGAGTTTTATCAATATAAATATGTAGGTTTTTTATTTCTCGTTATGTATATTGATTATCAGGGAAACTTCTAAATTATTTTTCACAAGACTTACTAATTTAGCTCTTTTTATTCATGCGTTATATAAACAAATCACAAGATTAAGGGACTACAAAAGAAATAGTTTGTCTAGAATTTTTTTACTGTAAGTTATCAAAGTTAAATATGAAACAGATTAGATCTAGGTCTTCTCCTCTTGAGTAATATCATTTTGTACTCACAAATGATTATCTCATGCTAGGGGATGCTTTTCAATATTTAATAAGTAAAATAAAAATTCTATTTGTTGGATAAAGAATCCAGATGTTTCAAATTGGTTATTAAAATGTATAAGACTTAAAAATTTTAGACTCATTATCGTAAGTTAATGAATTACACAATTAAGAATCCCATCCCAAAATAAATTTTAAAAATCTTTAGCGACACTAATATATGGAGCATAACATTTTTACATAATCCTTTACATTTAAAATAAAATACAAAACATTATCGCTTTGCCACTCGAATTTGAAACCAACCATAATTCTCTTCGTTAACTTCCGCTAAACTAACCGACAATGCTTCTAGTAGCCTCGACAGCTCCACCGTACTTCTAACTTTAGTTCAGGAATCACTTTCGGACCAAACCAAACAAACGCTGCAACAATGCTTCGTCCGCCCTGCTCATATGACCCAAATGTAATCCTCTGTACGAAGCTCCAACTCTTGAAAACAACCGCCTGCAGCAGCAACACCCCACGATCTAAGCTTTTCTATCAATACCCAGTTGAAGAAACGTAGAGATTATCTCTTACCAGGTCCACTGGTCATCATTTTGCTGTTCACTCAAGTTATTTTCATTCGTAGGATCACTGTGAGTTCTTTTCTTTCCACTGATGTGTAAAAATGGTCAAGTGTTAGCATATGAACATGGGTTTGACGGCATTTAGTTATGTGCTTCCAGAACGGGTTAAGGCAGTTGATTTTAGCTGGAAAGATGGGAGTAAATAAGTCGGAAGCATTATCTTTGTTTACTTGGCCTGGCATTGTGAGGATTCTCTGTTTTGGCAACCTAATGACTGTGTTTTATTACAAGAGCTGGGGCTCCCAGCCACTCAACGTATTCATTGTTATGGGCTCCTTGTTGATTTGTGTTTTAGCTATCGGATTCGGGTATTCATATTTATTTCCAGGTGTTCAGCCAATTGCAGAAAATTTTGAGATTCTTAAGCCCCCAGATAATTTAACTACTGAGTGCAATTATTTTGAGGGAAAATGGGAGTATGATGAGAATTACCCTTTGTATAATGCTTCGGAGTGTCCTTTTGTCGAACGCGGTTTCAGTTGTTTAGCTAACGGTAGAAAAGATAAGGAGTACCTTAAATGGAGGTGGAAGCCCAATGATTGTGACATTCCAAACTTCAATGTCAGTGTGGTTTTGGAAAAGCTTCGCGGGAAAAGAATAGTTTTTGTTGGCGATTCGTTAAGTAGAAATCAGTGGGAGTCTATGATTTGTTTGCTCATGACTGGTGTGGAAGATAAGAACAGTGTTTATGAAGTCAATGGGCACAAGATTACTAGACGTATTAGGTATTTAAGTGTCAGGTTTAAATCCTTCAATTTTACGATTGAGTTCTACCGTTCGGTTTATTTGGTGCAGCCTGGCTCCAAGCCGAAAAGTGCACCAAAGAGGGTTAAGTTCACTCGTCAGCTTGATAAGTTGGATGACATCAATACTGAGTGGATTAATTCTGATATACTTATCTTTGGTACGGGTCATTGGTGGACGCCTGGGAAGCTTTTTTATACGTAAGTGTCCTTGTAAATGTACATCAATTTTTGTTAGTTGATATGAGGACTATCTTCCGTTCTGGGGTTAAATATATCACTTGTGCTTCATTATTTCTTTCCCCTGAGGTCAATATGCTATCGTTTCTGAGACTATTCGAAATGCTATCAGTAATATCATGTAGTGATCTTCTAGACCTAAGAATGTGCCTGACGTGCATTAAAAATGAAATTTGTTTTGGATAGTACTTTTACTTCCATAGTGATATCATGTAGTGATCATGCTATTTGTTTTGGATAGTACTTTTACTTCCATAGTTAACTAAGAATGTGCCTGACGTGCATTAAAAATGAAATTTGTACAGAGCATTTAGAATAATAAGCAGCATCTTAACAGAGTCACATGCTTTCTGGTCTAGATATCCAGTGTTACTGAGACTTCTTGAAGCACCAACATGACTCAGAATTTCCGTAGGTTTTTTTCTCGTGGATATCTAAACATATCTTGACATTTAGTGCTGACAAGGTTTTCTTTCTTTGAGCGATATAATCAGTATAGAAGTTTGTTCAAATTGAGATGGGGTAATCGGTGATGTGACAGAGTATCTGTTCTATCCTTTATTAGTCCACTCAGTGGGGAGTGTCGAAGAAACATCCAAAGAGATGAAGTAACTGTGATTTGTTTCCATAACTAATCATGTACAAGCTTTGTGTAGTTTGTAATCATGCATGCAGTAGGCAACTTGTTACTGGCTTAATACTTCTATTGACATGAGACCATATGACCGCTGTGCAAAAGCTTTCGTTTGGAGTTGTTTCCAACGCGTTCTGTGTGTTTATGCAGCAGTGCCACATTGTTTGCATAATTCTATATCACATAAGATTAGGAACAGAAAATATGGCTTTTTTCATGATATGAGAATGCTTTCTTGAAGCACTTGATGAACTTATTAAAATGTACTCTCTTCACTGTGCTCAGACTTTTAGACATCACAGCGTTTAAAGCTTACTTTTAATACACTTCGCTCATACAGGTTGTTAATGATGTACTTTGGTGCATATGCATTTGTATATGTACGTTCTTGCGTTGTATTTGAGAGTATTTGAGAGAAAGTCGTAGATTGACTTCAATGCTGCCTCTAATGACTACAGTAGCTGGAAAAGTCTGAATTTCGAAGGAACATGCAATGTCAATCAGTCACTCAAATATTAAAGTTTTCCAAGAAGCTTGACATGCACCTAAAAACTAGAAAATCATCAATAGGAGGTTCTGCAATTTCATAGATTGGAGCCAAATACTTATAACTTGTTTGTTTGGATAGGGGCCGCTACTTCCAGGTTGGTGGAAAATTGAAACTTGGAATCTCAATGAATGCTGCCTACAAAATGGCATTAGCCACTTGGGCATCTTGGGCCGAAGAAATGGTCAAGAGAAATAGAACACAAGTATTCTTTCGGACCTTTGAATCCGCTCATTGGAGGTGCGTTTAAGTAGTTATTACATGTTTTCAGATCTAATCCCATACGATCGTAATATTGTTTGGAATTGAGACTATCTGGACTTGAGCATCTCAATAAACTGAGTCCCGTTGGACGTGGCACGATTTACTTATTCACGTGAATGAGGCTAAATGTGTTGCGTACCTTTTGAGTGGGTTGTGTTATGCACCTCTTCTGAGTAAGAAGCATATTCAGTTATTGTATTACTGTTTTTTCCAGGGTAATTAATTTTCCTTTTCCCCCCTCCCCCTTGTTCCAAGTGGTGTGTTTATCTCTGGGATGTATTTAGTAATGTATTAAGAACATAGAACCTAGTAATGTCAGCCAACTTTCCATTTTAGGACCAAAAATTCGTACCTTTTGAGTAATTCTAGTTATTATATGCAGTAATACTATGATAGCGGAATTTCTATGACAATTCTGTTTTTTATGTCCCTTCTAACGTGGTGGTCCAGAACTATCACTGCAGCAAAGATGTTAAAGATCCAGTAACTGCCTATTTGGCTGTCCCGTTACAGCTTTCCTTTCTATAGCCTTGTACTAGATATCAATAACAAATTTTTTCAATAACGCGAGAAACATATGCTATCTGTTTTTGATCTTCGTAACTTTACCAGCGGTCCAACCCAGCGATCTTGCAAGGTAACAAAACAGCCATTGTCAGAAATTACAGGCATCGAGCAAAGCCCGTTTTCAAAAATTGCGATGAAGTTGGTCAAGAATACCACAATACCTGTAACGGTGATGGATGTTACTCCCATGACGGCTTTCAGAAGTGATGCACATGTTGGAACGTGGAGTGAATCGCCATCAGTGCATGATTGTAGTCATTGGTGCTTGCCAGGAGTTCCTGATATGTGGAATGAAATGCTATTCTCATACATACTTTCACAGAGATAAAGAAATTGTAAGCACGATTTCATCTATTTTTCATGCATAACATGAGTATTTAGTTTTTCAGTTCTAACTGTACCCTGCCTTTTGCCACAGGTTTAGATAACTTGGAGAGGTGTCACCTCTATTCAGGAAACTTCTCCATTTCTTTTTCTTACACGATTGCTGAGGGTCCTGTGGGTTTTTCTCAATCTCTTTCTGTTACTAAATTTCTTCAAATGCTTCTTCATATATTTGTTAATTTCTTTTGTTTTTGGGGGAAATGCAGATGTAAGGTTCATAACTGAAATATAACAGGTCTATACGCATGGTTGTCACAGTAGTTGGTATGAATTCCAAAGCCGACCCTCATTGCGCTTGCTGATTGTTAGAATTCTGAATATCGTGCTAAAGCTGATAATCACTTACCCGGGTGTCAAACGCGTCTTAGCTGCAGTTCGGTTCGAGGGGGTAGTAGTTTTCTCCAAGTTTATTCGCTTGGCTGCCAAATTTAGTAATCCGATTGTCAAACTAGCCGAACTCGAGGGATGTCGGAATTCATGAAAGGCATACAGAATGCAGAAGCAAGCGGAAACATACAGTCATGATCATCATTTTCATCACGTACGCCATGAGATATCCTTTTCATCTGAAGGTTAAAACAAGCCTGCTAAGCTAAACAACGGAAGCTTTGGAGAAGTGTTTTCCAATGCAATCAATGTCAAGAAAGCTCCTCAATTTAGAACGTGAAAGCAATCTACTGCACTACACGTACCTTCTTCGCCCCTATAAATAAGCTCCAGGAGGCACTCCCTTCACCAAATCAGGCCATTCCAAAATCTTCCCAACTCGCCCTACTCGAAAATGGCCTCTCCCACATTCAACTTCGCACCACCTGCAGTAGAACTGCCGCCACCACCACCATCATCACCAGACAGCGATTCCACTGTCATAATTGCAGTTTTTGTGTCATTTGGTTCTTTATTCTTCCTTGCATTCTTTTTGGTTGCTCTATGTTGCTTCATCAAATGGAGGAAAAAGAAGAACACTCAAGAAACCGATATTATCCGCCGGGATGAACATCTGAAGGTGAAGGAGGCCTTTGCACCCGGACCACACGGAGCACAAGCTGTTGCGATATCAATCGAGGACGATATTCACACTGATGAAGTGATCAGAAAGAATGAGGAGTACGAAAAAGGCTTACATGCAAAATCTGCTGATAGTATTGCTGATGCTCTTGAGGCTGGCGGATCCTCCAGTTCAGGCCATCACCAGCTCGAGCACAAGGCCTAAGTTCAAATTACCAAGCTGTAGAGCCTATCCATGTTAGGCAAAATAAGGATGAAATAACCCACATTGGGTGTCATCAAGTAATGTGGAATAATTTTCTTTCCTGTACTTAACCATTGATTGCCATGCTTGTTAGCAAGAATGAATGAAGTCCCTTATTATGTAATGACCTTATATAGAAGATTGTAAGCAGATGAGAATAAAAGACTTATAGAAAGTGCCATTCCAAAAGGAAGGACTCACCTGATGGACCTTTCTCTTTGAAACGGTGTGGCATGGCAGAATACATTTTTTCTGCTTTTTGGTGGGTCCGAAAAAAACGAGAGAAGCTAAAGGAACAACCATGTGAAAAAAAGTTCGATCTCCACGGTCGGGTCCGTCACGGACCTTTCCAGTTTGACTAGATAGTCAGCCATCGCACCACCCCGACGTAAAATTTTAAAAAAAAAAATTTTGGTCAAAGGTCTTTTGTATTCATCTAAGCTCAAACAACATTTACAAACTAATCACAAAATATGTACAGTGTATCCTGGCATCTACAAATGATATATACATCAATCTAACAAATTTTAATGTGTATTCGATACCCAAACTTGGCATAGTTACTTATTCTGAGCTGTGGGTTGGCTCTTCTTCCAACTGCATGTTCTGTAAGAGATCCATTGGCTAATTACTAGCATACAACTTTCCACTGTGGCTTGTTTATGTTCAAAAATTCTGGTATTTCTTGTTAGAATTTATATCATTCATCTTGACCCCATAATCAAGATCATTAGAATCTTACAATAACATAAACATAAGAACGATAAGGTTACGAACTCACCGGAATTGAAGGAAGCCATAGATTACCAAGAGTTTTATTCCGATGATGAAAGAACGCCAAGATGCGGAAGCGAACACGTACCCTTTGGTATTGATCTTCACTACTCTTCTCTATTCTTGATGATGGAATAGAGTGGTGTATTTTTTCTTTAGTCTAAGAGGCAAAGAGTGGCCAAAACATAATAATACCCTAGCCTCCAAGAAGAAAATATATTTATATAGAGAGAGTAGTGGGATCAACCCTAAAGCCTGCCAAATCTCAACCGTCCATCAAAGTTAAGAGATTAGGGTCTATAAGCCTTTTATACACAATAAATCATTAGTGTATTGGATGCTAAATTAAATAGGCCCATAATGTTATTTAACCTAATTTAATTAATTAATGTCCAAGTCAAATAATAAGTCAACATTAGTATGACCCGTTAGGCCACTTAATTGGATTGGACCGATCAAATCCAACATTCTCCCACTTGGCCAAGGGTTATACTAATGTCAATGTCTTAAGTTTTGACATAACGAAATTGAACAAAACATCTCGTAAGTTAGGCCAAATTTAACAAAAATACTAAAAAGAATCGAAGATAGTATATGTGCCTCTCAACGCCACAACACCGTTCTCCGGTTACAATCTCATAACTTTTGCCAAATATGACAGTCAACAGCTTAATAGACATGAACTGCATCGTTCCATAATAAAGAGTTCATGTGATCCTTACATGAGTGTTTATTTCAGAATACCTCAAATGTGCACTTTTAACGAGAAGTAACAAACCATAATCATAATATCCAGAATCCAAAACATAGGTGATCACAAAAATAAATGTCTCAAATCAAAAACCCATTATCTAAGGAAACGGCTATCGACCAAACCCATGCTAGCAACATGTTCTCGAAAGTGAGTGGGTGGTAAGCCTTTAGTCATGGGATCCGCCAACATAGCGATCGTACTGATATGCTGAATAGACACTATTCGATTCTGAATTCTTTCCCTCATAACAAGATACTTAATCTCAATATGCTTCATTCCACCACTTGATTTGTTGTTCTTGGAAAAGAAAACAGCAGCCTGATTGTCACAGAATATCTTTAGTGGTCTTGAAATGGTGTCAACCACTTTAAGTCCCGTAATGAAGTTCTTTAACCATACACCATGACACGAAGCCTCAAAACATGCCACAAACTCTGCCTCCATGGTGTGAGAAGCCACTAATGACTGCTAAGCACTCTTCCATGAAATAGCCCCTTCTGCGAGCATGAAGACATAACCTGATGTGGATTTCAGGGTATCTACACACCCAACATAATCGGAATCAGAATAACCAATAACCCCAAGGTTATCTGACTTCCTATAAGTAAGCATGAAATCCTTGGTACCCTGTAAGTAGCGCATGACTTTCTTGGCTGCTTTCCAATGACCCATTCCTGGGTTTATTTGGTAACGTCCAAGCATGCCAACAACATATGCTATATCTGGGCGAGTACAGACTTGAGCATACATAAGACTCCCTACTGCAGATGCATAGGGAATACGCTCCATTTCGTCTTGCTCCAGTTGGTTCCTATGGCATTATAGCAAACAAAATTTGTCACCCTTAACAACAGGGGCAACAGTGGGAGCACAGTTATGCATATTGAACCTTTTCAGAACCTTCTCAATATAGGCTCTTTGGGACAATCCCAATATCCCACGAGACCTATCTCGGTGAATCTCAATGCCTATAACATAAGAGGCCTCTCCAAGATCTTTCATATCAAAATTCTTAGACAGAAAGTTTTTGGTCTCATGCAACATATGCATATCACTACTAGCAAGTAAGATATCATCTACATACAAAACTAGAATGATAAACTTACTCCCACTGATCTTTAGGTATATACATTGGTCCACTGCATTTTCTTTAAAGCCAAATTTACTAATCACATCATGAAACTTAAGATACCATTGTCTAGAGGCTTGCTTTAATCCGTATATGAATTTCTTCAACAAACATTTCATATGTTCCTTGCCTTCAACCATAAACCCTTATGGTTGAGTCATATAGACATTTTCATGCAAGTCACCATTAAGAAATGCAGTCTTTACATCCATTTGATGTAGCTCTAAATCATAATGAGCCACTAAAGCCATGACTATTCGAAAGGAATCTTTTTTCGACACAGGAGAAAATGTTTCATTATAATCTACCCCTTCCTTTTGAGTGAAACCTTTAGCGACGAGTCTAGCCTTGTATCTTTCGACATTACCTTTACGATCTAGCTTAGTTTTGTAGACCCATTTACAGACTACAGCTTTGGCTCCTTCAGGCAAGTCAACAAGGTCCCAAACTTCATTTATTTTCATTGACTCTAACTCATCTTTCATGGCCTTAAGCCATTGAGTTGAGTGATCACTCATAATAGCTTCTTTAAAGGATGTGGGATCATTTCCTATGCCTAGATTATAGTCAGCCTCATCTAGGTACACAATATAGTCATCAGAGATGGCTGTCTGTCTCTCTCTTCCTGACCTTCGAAGAGGTTGCTCATTAGCAGGAATTGGAGCAGGATCCATAATAGGGGGCACATCATTAGGTACTACCTCGGGTGCATCATTATTTTCTCTATGAGGTAATGGCACACCAACCTTTTGGATAACAGGAAAAGAAACATGATCCTGAATTTTCTCAAGGTTTATTATTCTTGGTGTACAACTCCCACTATATTCAGCATCTTCAAAAAATATTGCATGCCTAGTTTCAACAATTCTAGTGGTATGTGATGGACAGTAAAATCTGAAACCCTTAGACCTTTCAGGGTAACCTATAAAATAACAACTTATGGTCTTGGGATCGAGTTTCTTAGTATGCGGATTGTAGACTTTTGCTTCAGCTAAACAGCCCCACACATGAAAATATTCTAAACTTGGTTTCCTCTGTGCCCACAATTCAAAAGGTGTTTTAGGCACAGACTTACTGGGAACCCTGTTAAGAATATGCACAGTTGTTTTAAGTGCTTCAACCCACAAAAACTCTGGTAGAGTGCTTTGGCATATCATACTTCGTACCATATCCATGAGGGTACGATTTCGCCGTTCAGCTACACCATTCTGCTGGGGTGTACCTGGCATTGTATACTGAGCAACGATGCCACATTCTTCCAAATATAGGGCAAAAGGACTAGGGTTGAGAATTTTCCATAATATTCTCCGCCTCTGTCAGATCTTACAACTTTAATCTTTAGGTCGAGTTGATTTTCAACTTCGGCTTTGTAAGTCTTAAACATGGCAAGTGAGTCAAATTTTTCATGAATGAGGTAAACATATCCATAACGAGAATAGTCATCAATAAAGGTGATAAAGTATCTATGACCACCAATACCGGTGTAGGGAAAGGTCCACAAATGTCAGTGTGGATAAGCTTTAAAAGTCCCGTACTTCGAGTGGCACCACGTTTATTGCCTTTTACAAATTTTCCTTTAATACATTCAATACATGTGTCAAAATCTGAGAAATCTAAAGAATGAAGAATTTCATCCTCAACGAGGCGTTCCATTCTGCCTCGTGATATGTGACCAAGACGTTCATGCCACAATTTAGCAGAATTTTCATTCTCTCTTTTTCTCTTATCACAAGTTTTAGCAACTACATCACTCACATTCATTGTTTTCAAGGATTCAGTAAAAGAAGCATTCAAAAGTAATTTGTAGAGGTTTCCCTCCAACAAACCAGAACCAATAACTCTATAGTAAAGGAAAAGAGAGAAGCCTTTATTCTCAAACTTAAACGAATATCCATAAGCGTCAAGTCTAGAAACAAAAATAAGATTTCTAGTCATACTGGGAACATAAACAGTATCAACTAAATCCAAATTGAAGCCACTCTCCAAAACTAAACGGAGAGTTCCTACAGCTTCAACTTGAGCTTTCTCTCCATTTCCTACTAGAACATTACGGTCCCCTTTGTTTAACTTCTTCACGGAAAGGAATCCCTACAATGAATTAGTTATGTGCATAGTTGCACCCGTGTCCACCCACCATGTATTTAAAGGAGCATCAATTGTATAAGACTCATAACAAACGCAAATAGATAAATTACCTTTCTTTTCCAACCATTCTCTGAATTTATGACATTCTTTCCTCATATGTCCTTTATCCTTACAAAAGTGACACCTGGGACCAGAAGAACCCTTGATACCAGAAGGGCTTGCCTTGTCAGTCTTGGTTACATAAGCACTCTTGTTCCCTTGCACATTACCTTTGCCAAATTTCTTTCCTTTTCATTTTCCTTTAGATGGACCAGTAATGGCAACGTGAGCACTATCAGGTTGTTCAGACTTTAGCCTCTCTTCTTCTTGGACACACATGGAAATCAACTCGCTCATCTTCCACTTTTCTTTCTGCGTGTTATAGTTGATCTTAAAAGGACCAAACTGCGCAGGAAGGGAAGTCATAATAAAGTGCACGAGAAAACCTTCAGAGATTTCCATGTCCAAACCTTTTAGTTGAGAAGCCATATCATTCATCCGTAAAATATGCTCACGAACACCGTTGGATCTACTATACTTGAGCGTAACCATTTTAGTGATGAGAGTAGTAGCATGTGCCTTGGAAGAACCCTGAAACTATTCTTCAATATGAGCAAGGTACAACTTAGCATTATCCGAGTCAGGAACGGCTTCTCGAATAGCAGTCGTAATGGAGCCTTTCATAATCATCAGGGATATGCGGTTGGAACGCTCCCACTTTTCATAAGCTGCCTTTTGCTCAGTAGAGCTTTCAGCCGTAAGGGCAGCAGGCGCGTCAACCCGTAAAGCATAATCCAAATCCATAACTCCAAGGATTATGCTAATATGCTCTTTCCATTTTCTAAAATTGGTGCCGCTCAATGATTCAATAGAGGAAAGATAGCCAGTAATTGCAGCAGGACTATACGCTAAATAATAACAATAATCATGCACGTTAGTACCGAAAATCCACATGATGAAAATAGTTAGTTCATCATTTAACATAATAAAATAAATTGAGGGATAAACAATTTATTTATATGGAAAAGGTAAATACACAAAACCTATTCCAAAGGAAAAATTAACATATCACTTACAACCTTCCGTTGGGCCGGTTATTAACATAAAAGTGTTTTTCCATCCTTATTAATTTTGGAAATCATTAAAAGCAACATGAGTACAAATTATATCACCGTTGGGCAGAAAATAATTTGACCCATGCAACTTATTATTTCCTTTCTTTTCACTTAAAAATTAAAATATAATCTTCCGTTGGGCCGATTAATATTTTAATTAATAAGCGTAACGTGATGTGGTTTATCATTATCTCAACTTATAAAAGACAATAAACTTCCGTTGGGCCGCTTACTGCCAAAATAAGTAAGAACCACTAATTATTTCAAGTTCATTATCATAGTCTAAACATGCCAAATGAAGCATAATGTTTTAGCACAATCTCGTAATTTTAGACTAATTCTTGAAATTATAATAATAACGGCACGTTATATTCATCAGTATCCCAATAATATAAGTCAATAATAAAATACATATGTTATCCATAATAACATATCAAATAAACAATTCAATATGAATGTAGCGTTAAACGACTATGTAAATTTTATTTTACAAGGCCCAATTAAAATACACAAGTCCTTTTGAAAATCCATAATGGCCAAATAGGCCCAATCATATAAACTACAGGCCCAAATTTAAATGCCCAATAAAAATCCAATTACTGGCCTAAAGACCTATCCCGCAAACCATTTAATAGGCCCTTTACGATCCAATTTTGCTTTGTGGACAGCAGGCCCTTAACAGGCCTTTCACGGCCTAATAAATTCGGCCCACCTAACAAAACCCTAGCCACAAGGGCCAATGGCTTCAGGCCCCAAAACAGGCCCAAAACAAGCCTAAATCATAATCTTTCTGCTGGGCCACTTAACAGGCCACATGGCCTTTTGGCTAAATAACAAAGCACCAAAGACATGGACCAATCTACTAGGTCATTAACAGGCCACACAACTTACTTTAAACGACCCAATCTTGCTGGCCCAAAATTCAAAGCTAACCAACAGCCACACAACAAAACAACAACCAGCCTTAAAGCCAGCCAACATGCCGCAGGCCCAATTTTCCACCCAAAAATTATATCCAGCCTATCTAATCTGGGCCAATACCACAGGCCCATATTCATAACCTAATAGTTTTGGCAACCAACAACCTTTTTCAGCGCAGCAGCCCTTTTATTTTTTCTTTCACTTTAACGTTAAGCATAATTCTTCAAGATATTCAAAAAAAAAATTTTTTGAAGGGAATTCTATGTTCATGCAATTGATTAACGCGGCTCTGATACCACATGTTAGAATTTATATCATTCATCTTGACCCCATAATCAAGATCATTAGAATCTTACAATAACATAAACATAAGAACGATAAGGTTACGAACTCACCGGAATTGAAGGAAGCCATAGATTACCAAGAGTTTTATTCCGATGATGAAAGAACGCCAAGATGCGGAAGCGAACACGTACCCTTTGGTATTGATCTTCACTACTCTTCTCTATTCTTGATGATGGAATAGAGTGGTGTATTTTTTCTTTAGTCTAAGAGGCAAAGAGTGGCCAAAACATAATAATACCTTAGCCTCCAAGAAGAAAAGATATTTATATAGAGAGAGTAGTGGGATCAACCCTAAAGCCTGCCAAATCTCAACCGTCCATCAAAGTTAAGAGATTAGGGTCTATAAGCCTTTTATACACAATAAATCATTAGTGTATTGGATGCTAAATCAAATAGGCCCATAATGTTATTTAGTCTAATTTAATTAATTAATGTCCAAGTCAAATAATAAGTCAACATTAGTATGACCCGTTAGGCCACTTAATTGGATTGGACCGATCAAATCCAACATTTCTCTCAAGCCAAATCCCATAAATGATCACTCCAACTATCAGCTTGCATAGCTTGGCATAAAAGCTTCTTTCCCTGCATTGTGTGGCAGTGTCTTGTAGAAATTGATGCCATGAATTTAAGGGTATATTCAGCTTTATTTTTCTGAAGCTACTCTCGACATGCCTTGTGCAAATGAATATTGCACAAATAGATAGTCCTCTGTCTCAGGTTGGCTGACATTACACATTGATCATCTTGAATAACAATCCAAGCTTTTAATATTCCCATGGTTCTTTACCCTCCTTGCATAGTAACCACAAAATCAGAGCACATCTAAGTATATGCCCCTGAAACCATAACAATTTCCACCATGCAATCTTGGGTGCTCTAGTTCTTATCCCTTCACAAACAATTTTGATACTGAAATCTCCATTACGGCTTAACTTCCATGTTATTTGATCATGATGATTGACATTAGGGGCTGCCTTGCTGGCCAAAATACTATCGACATTCTCAGGTCCTCTGATCTACCAAGCAAAAATTGCCATGCACCATCCTGGATATGTGCAGTCCAGAGTCATAGATCACTCTTTGGCCATATTTCTCAATTAAGGGAACTTCCATTAGCCATCTGTCCGACCATAGCCATGTTATTGCACTATTTCCCACCTTATGGTGAACATACTTGCAAAACAAGTATCTGATCTTCAATATTTTGCACCAGGTCTATGATAGACAAACAAGTGATTTACAGGTCCATAGATACTATTCTTTGATTATGAAAATATGGCACCATTTAACCCATAGGGAATCTTTTCCATGAGCTAGATCTGTAGGTGTTTGCAAATGGCTACTTTATTCCACTCCCCAACTCTTTTGATCTTTTTTATTCTTGGCCATACACTGGTCTTTCTATGCCACATTAGCCCCTGTACACTTATTGTCCTTCCCATGCCATAAGAATGCCCTTAGTTTCCTTTTTATTTGTGCAAAAATCTTCTTAGGTATGATAAAAATTAAGCACCAATATACATACATGCTGCTCAAGACATGAATAGCTAAATGCAGACTCCCAGCATATGCCAAGGGTTTTGTGGACCAACATGATATCTTCTTGATTAATTTCTCCATTGATACCTTGCAATCCTTGTACTGTAACTTAGTAGAGATTAAAGGTACTCCAAGGTAAGTAACTCGAAATTTCCCAAGAGGAATACCAATAATACTTGCCAATACTTCTGCATTTGCACTGTCCACGCAAAGTATGAAGATTGAGCTCTTGCTAAATTAGGGGATAAACTAGATAATTACTCAAACTCAACCAAAGCTTGTTTGATAAGTCTGATAGTGGGTTGCTCACCCTTAGCTGATAAGAATAAGTCATCTGCAAAACACAAATGATATATCTGTAGTTCCTTACACTTTGGATGATAAACAAACCCATTGTTTTGTGCATATGTGTCCATTAGACCAGAGAACATTTCCATAACCATCAAGAATAGGTAAGGAGATATAGGATCTCCTTGCCTTAAACCTTTGGTATTCCTTTCAGGTTAATAGAAAACCTTACAATGGATACACACCGCATAATCCAACCAATAAACTTAGGAGGAAACTTCATTACTTCCATCACAAGCCTTAGATACTCCTAGCCTATTGAGTCATAGGCTTTTTACAGATCTACCTTCATGACACAGCTAGCTGTACCACCACCTTTGTGATAGTTCTTAACTATTTCTTGCATAGGTAGAATGTTATCAGTAATTGACCTTTTACCCACAAATGCAGATTCATTCAGACTGATCACTGCGGGAGGACCCTTTTAATTCTTGCACACATGATCTTTGAAACACATTTGTGGAGCACATTGCCGCAAGCAATTGGTCTGAAATCTTTCGTCGTGTTTGGGGAAGGAGTTTAGGTATCAAGATCAATGTAGTGCTATTAAAGAATTTAATACATTTACTGGCATTAAGCATCTTCTTCACATCAACATTAATCTCTTTTCCCACTCTATGCCAGTTCTTTTGGTAAAATTCAGTAGTAAAACCATCTGGTCCTGGAGCTTTATTGGCTTTAAAGGAGAACATTGCTTTCTTAACCTCTTGGTTATAGATAGGAGCTATGAGCATACTTTGTTCTTCAACTGATATGTGTTTAGTAATAATTCTAAGTAACCTGGTTTTAGCATTTGAAACTTCAGGTACTGGTTTTCCCAAAACTCAGAGAAATACTGTATTACACATTGATGCACCTCTCTTGCCCCTATAATTTGTGTGCCTTCCCCCATTATTTATTACAAGCACCTTATTATGTCCTCTGGGGATCTGCATTTTTTTTTGTAAGAGTATGTTGTGTTACTATCACCATGACTGAGATTCTTAACTTTTTCTTTTTGCTGATAAAAATGCTTCTTCTACTTGAATTAGATGATAATACTTCCTTTGAATCTCTTTGACCTTTGGAATCAGGTCTAATCTTTGTTGTTACAAAATCAGTTTAGTTCCTTACAATTCCTTATAGGTTTTCTTTACTCTTGTAGAAATATTACTATAAGCCTCCTTGTTTAAACTTCTCAACTTTGGTTTTAGCTTCCTCAATTTGGTCCTTAACTGGTGCCCTGCATCTCCTTCCACATGCTCATTCCACGCATTTTGCAGGATTTGCTTGAAGCATCTATCTTTCATTCAAACATTAAAGAACTTGAAGGGTCCTTTACCTTCAACTTGCTCCCTCATTATGCTGATTATTAGTTGTGCATGATCAAATATACCAGGGGTAGTTTCTTCCACCTATGTGTTAGGATATAGTCTCCCATTCTTCATTTTAAAGTGCTATATCTAATCTGCACATGACAAGGTCTTCCTCTCAATTATTATACCATGTGTAACATGTCCCTATAGTAGGCAAGTCCCCAAAATGATTGTCATACAAGCACTTATTAAAATCATTACTATCTCTATAGTTAATACCAGTCCTACCATATCTTTCATTCTCCCATCTGACCACATTGAAATCTCCTAACATCAATAAAGGACAATTGAATAATAGTTGCATCCTAAATGATACGTTGCCAGAGTCTTCTTCTTTTTTCCCTTTTGTTGTTGGCATTTACAAAAGTAACATAGAAGGAATACACAGGGTTGCAAGGTTTTCACCTTCTCAATAATGTGCTGGCTTGATCTGTTCACTACCTCAATCTGTAGTTTTTGATGATTACAGCCCAGCCACAATTTTGAGACACCTTTTTTATTCAAGCAAATTTTAAATTGTCAGTCCTTGCTCCACTTCCTTGTTATTTTTTGAGTATTCTCTTGTATGACTCTTATTTCTAGCAGTCCCATGATTTTCACTTTTTTTGTTTCAATATTTTCTTAACATCCACTTATCTCACAGAGTCATGGAGACCCCTGACACTCCAAAGCTATCATAGCTATTTTGGTTTATGATATTTTTCCTTGCTGCTACTCTTCCTGGCCAACTGCCTATTTATTGTCTATTGTACTATTTGGTTATTCACTTTTGATGTTGGTTCTTTTCCTTTTAAGACAACAGTGACCATACGTTCCTTATCTTCAAGCACATAAAAGCTATTGTTAGTGTGCATCGATCATGAACTTCTGTGCTATGTTTTGTATATTGGGAGTGACTGCTACTCTTTCCACAATATTCTCCAATCTTTTCTCTTCATATGGCACAAGTTTTGGCTTCCACACCCATTTTAGGTTGAGGTTTGTAGTAATATTTTTCACTTTTAAGGCCATATACTTTGCAGTGTGTGCATTTGATAGGAATCCACTCATATCTAACAGTTTGATAAGCGATTTCCTCCCTAGGACCCTTTAACATTCACCTCTACACAATTTCTTGCATATCCTAACCTCTCCTTCTTAACAGTCATGTGATCTATAAAGAGACTTTCCAATTGTTTTCACTATTTTGCTCATCATCTTAGTAGACCATAATTTTAAGGGAAGATATGGTAGTTAATCCAAATTGGTACTAACTTTAATTCATCTTGCTCCACAGTCAAGGAAGCATCCCATGGTTTGACAATAATAGGTTTATTGTCAAAGAACCATGGTCCTTGTCCCAACACATGATCCTTAGCTAATGCCGAGTCAAAATTAGTCAGGAATATACCTGGTTGAAAAAGCTGAATGAAAACTCTCCAAATCTTCCATTTCCATTCCAAATAGCCCTTTATAACGTGAATCGATGGTTTCGCTCCCTGTACATAAACCACAACCAAATTCTTCCATTTATTCATTTCAAATTCAACATCCTCAATGGTGTACTTAACACCATATTTTGCCCACTTATCTCCTGTGGCTGGATGAATTCAAGACTATGTTCATGAGAAAACTCCCGATTAAGTCATGCAATTGCTGCATATGATCGTTCTTGCTTTGAGGTTTGCATTTTGATTACATTGTCTTTGTTTGCATGTAATAAAGGGAATTGGTTTGTTGTTTCCTCTATTGACATTTCTAAAGGTGGTTTATTATGTACCTGTTTTTCGTTATCCACCTGTTCAGCCACCTCAGCAACCATTTTAGGTGATGAGGCTTTTAATCCTGACACTTCATTGATAGTTGTCGCTGACATAGTCTTGCAACTATCATGCGCGTGAAGCTCACACGCCCCCAAACTGCTCTTCGTCTTCCTCCGTCATTAATGCATTAGGGCTTAGATTTTCATGCTGTCGGACGGATCATTGCCTAACTGTGCATTTATTGTTGACTTTAATTCTAGATTCTCCTGTCTCAACTCTTCCAATTGCCTTTTCATATATGCAATCAACTGCTTTACATTTTGTTTCTCATCAGAATACGTGCTCAATCCACTAACTTCCTCGGGTGCAAATCCACGACGTTCATATTCCGATTGTGGCCTAGTAATACAGTTACTTTTCCATTTTGTTTGTGTGATGTCCATTTTTGCTTGTGGTGTGGGTCTTCTGCCATTCTTTTTCCACAAATTCAGTCGCAAGAATGTCTTTCACAAGGCCCTGAATTCTCAAAGAGCGCCTCGATGCCGGCCCCTCCATCATTATCTTCATCTTCTCGGCATTTCTCTCAGATTCTAGAGAGAATGGATGTTTCTCTCTCTACCGTTGACTTTTTTCCCCGAGGTAAAATTTAAATTGTCTATGAGATAAAATGACATTTTGAATTTGGACGTCCTATTACTAATGTACATATGTTTTTTCAAATTAACCTACAAGTACAATAACATACGGTAAATTACGTTAGCTTTAACGTTAGAGCTAACGTTAAAAATTATTATATTTATTTAGCTATATTCTCCAAAATTTTGATTTTTAACTAACATGATTAAGTGTAATTAAGGATGTTCTCTTGGGCCCGCCTCCGTTTTGTTCGGTCTTTGAACGGATTGAAAAATAACCTTTAAGCAACAACTACAATGGTCATTGGTACACAAAAATGTTAGAAAGTCTTACCAGCTCCTTTCTACTTATTTTGCGTGTCACAGTTGTGATTCTTATTGTAACTAATTAAGATACAAACAAATTACATTATAAATAAACAACGTGTAAGTAAAATATATATATATATATATATATATATATATATATATATATATATATATATATATATATATGAGTTTGCTGTAAACTCTGCCCTCGTGGCAGAACCTGCCCACATTAACACCCACAGAATCCTTTTTTCAAACCAAATCACTCTCTCAAAACCATATGCACCCCTTGTTTCTTTGTTAAACCCCCTTCTATAAATTAACCCTCGCTGTCACTTTCCCCACACACGCCCAAAAGCCATGCAGTCCTCACTCCTCTCACACCTCGCCACCCCACCAACACGCATCCCACCCCCTATCCCCACCTCATCCCACCGCCGCCGCCGCCCGCCTCCACCCTTCGCCGCGGCAGCAGCAACACCACCACTCCGCCACCAAGTCACCCACTCAATGCCACCGGAAAAAGCAGAAGTCTTCAAGTCTCTGGAGCCATGGGCCACAAGATCCGTCCTCCCACTCCTCAAGCCCGTGGACCTCTGTTGGCAGCCCAACGACTTCCTGCCCGACCCGTCACATCCCTCCGAAGATTTTCTCGATGAGGTGCGGGCCTTGCGTGATCGGACGGCTGGCCTGCCGGACGAGTACTTCGTGGTGCTGGTGGGTGACATGATAACCGAGGAGGCCTTGCCGACTTACCAGACCATGATCAACACGCTCGACGGCGTCCGCGACGAGACCGGGGCAAGCCCGAGCCCGTGGGCGGTGTGGACTCGGGCTTGGACCGCGGAGGAGAACCGGCACGGTGATCTGCTCCGGACGTACCTGTACCTGTCGGGCCGGGTTGATATGTTGATGGTGGAGAGGACCGTGCAGTACCTCATTGGATCTGGCATGGTTAGTGCTCTCATTCAAGACATTGTTTTGGTGCTTTTTAAGAGGCCAAATTTAACATATTAGCCATACTTTTTATGACACTTTTTATACTGTTATCTCATGCACATAATTTTTACTGCTCCGTAAGAGCGCCGCTAAGGAGTGTCAGTAGGCTACTCATAGGTGAAAGTTGGTAATTGTGTCTTCCATCTAGCTAGTCATAATTCAAAGTTTAATACAGCGGTCATTTGTGACCATTGAAATTAAGTCCATGGGCCCCACGTTCAATTAGTAGTTGCAGCTTGATTGACCTTGAATTTTCTTTCAGCTTTTGCATTAGTTGGGAGTAGTGCAATCTTTCCTAGTAGTTAGATGGAAATGCTATCTGCCAACCACTAATCTCCTAGCTATACGATAACGGCCCTCCATTTTTTAAGCCCTTTATATGACGAACATAATAAACAAAATCTGGACTCAAGAATGGAACCAGGAGTCCCCTTTTAGATCTCAATGCGACGATGTGACAAACTGGAGCCTAGGTGACCAAAATGAGGAGTCTGGACTTATGATTTGCAGTTTCATTCGGGTAAATAAAAACAATAGTCATTCTCAAGACTACTTAGAATCACATAATCCGAATGTAGTAACTTTGGTTGGTAGGTCAAGTGCATTGATCATTCCGTTCTTGACTCTTCGTTTTCCATTTCTGACTGTACATGAGCTGAACCCTTACCCAAAAAGTGATCCTTACCATAACAATTCACAACTGTGATACTACAATTGAAAAACCTAATGTTGTAAAGAAATTTAACACAATTCCCTTTCATACCCAAGTCCCAACCTACAAAGATGCTATAGTGTAATTATTGTGATATGAGAAGGTTATATTTGTGATTACAGTGACGATAGACTTCTCACCTTATAGTCTCTAGAATTGTCTCTCAACATCCTCATTGCAATGTTCTAAAGTACCTGACTCTGGCTAGTAACATTATGTTTGTAAAAAACCTTAATGTGCTTACAGCATTATTCATGTAATTTTCACCCAACCATCTAAATGAAAAGCTTGTTTGCGGTTGTTAATCATTTACAGGATCCAGGGACAGAAAATAATCCTTACCTGGGCTTCGTGTACACGTCGTTTCAAGAGCGAGCCACTTTCGTGTCGCATGGCAATACGGCTCGGCTAGCCAAGGATGGCGGTGATCCGCTGTTGGCGCGCATATGTGGGACAATTGCATCTGACGAGAAGCGCCACGAGAACGCCTACGCTCGAATAGTCGAGAAGCTCCTCGAAGTGGATCCCTCGGGGGCAATGCTGGCCATAGCAGACATGATGAGAAAGAAGATCACAATGCCGGCCCACCTTATGTATGATGGGAAGGACCCGCATCTCTTTGAGCACTTCTCGGCTGTGGCTCAGCGACTCGGCATCTACACGGCGGATGATTATGCCGACATTCTGGAGTTCCTGATCGAACGGTGGAGGTTGGAGAAGTTGGAGGGATTGACGGGTGAGAGTAGGCGTGCACAGGACTTTGTGTGTGGGTTAGCACCGAGGATCAGGAAGCTGCAGGAGCGAGCCGATGAGCGGGCTCGGATGTTGGAGCCTCGTGGAGTTAAGTTTAGCTGGATTTTCAATAAGGAGGTTATGATGTAAAATTAAACCTTCCGTTTTGTAGAGAAATCCTTTTATGCGGCCATCTGTCATTGTGGGCTTGGTACATAAGATATGTCTATCGTGAAGATTGTGTTCTCTTGGAGGCCAAAAATGTGTGTTTGTGTTTACTCTTTAGAAACTCTCTTTCTACGAAAAAGTAAAGAAATAACCCCCTTCTCTCCTCAACACCCATAGGCTGTGTTTGGATAAGAATAAGGATTCCGAATACGACATGATAAGTACGAATAAGGCCAGATAAATTATACTATCTGATAAGGTCGGATAAAAAAAATAAAATATGTCAAGCGTTTGGACCAAGTCCGGATATATATATATATATATATATATATATATATATATATATATATATATATATATATATATATATATATATATATATATATATATATATATATATATATATATATATATATATATATATATATATATATATATATATATATATATATAGGGAGCTGATCCGTTGATAGCGCTAGCAAAATGGGGGTATTTTGCTAGTGCGATCTGGCCGTCCATCCTGAAAGATGGACGGTCCAGATCGCGCCTTTTTGAAAATCTGTCAGTCGTCAGCGAGACTGTCTCGCGGACAGTCTTTTTTACCTTTTTGCCCTCCTCCCATGTCCGCGAGACTGTCTCGCGGACGACATTCAGTCCCTGACATGTGTCAGGAAAAAGGCGCCCGCTACACAGTGTAGCGGACGACCTCTAGGTTGGCACATGTCAGGACCTGTACCGTCGCTCGCTTCGTCCTTTACATATAATTCTCTCCTATTATAGTAATTAGATCGGGCAATCAGCTTTTATCAGTCCGATATATTCTCTCTCTCTCTCACATCTAACCCAAGCCGCTACCCCATCTAGAACGACCCACATCTCCGGCGACACCACCGTCCTACCCTCAACGCCGACCTCGTGGCTTCTGGATTGGAGACCACCTACGATTTTATTGGCAACTTACACCTGGCAGGCAAACACTTTTTCAAAGTCATGATGCCGGGATTTGAGAATGAACTTGTAGGCCATCCCTCTTTCTCTGTATTTTCGTGTGTTAAAAGTTTGATCTTTTTTTTTTCTTAACAAAAACTAACCTATTTTTTGTATTGTGTTTGGTAGGACATACTGGAAGCCTTTACCAATCAATTTACAACAATTCATGAGAGTGCAAGATTATATAGCCGCAAGGGGGCATGGCAGGTTGAAATCAGGCTGAAGCCCGGCCGACCCCAAAAAAAGCAATTCGTAGAGGGTTCGAACGTCTTCGTGTGCCAGCATGGCCTCGAACTCGGGGACTTTGTAGTGTTTGAACACCTTGGGTGGTGGGATTTTCAAGTTGTAATCTTTGATCGGAGTGCTTGTGAAAAAATTTCGATGCCCAAATGTGAACCCTAATTTATTATTAATAAAAAAATTTATGTTCTTGTTCATTATGTTTCCAAATTTTTTCTTGCTTAATTGTGCGGTTTTTGTGAATCGTACATTATTTATTGTTTATCGATATTGAGATTGTTGATTCTGTCGCTAAAACAAGTCTTCGGGCCAATTTATTAAAACAACATTAACCTACTATGTCGCTAAAACAAGTCTTCGGGCGCCAATTTATTCCAATTTATTAAAACTACATTACGCTACATTGTATAGCTCTACTATATAGCGGACATCAAAGTCTAGCTCTACAATATTGCGAACATAAGGCCTCCGCTTCGGCCGGGGTTCGGGAAGGTCGGAACTAAATGTTTGGTCCGTGCCAACCATTTTCTGGTCCAACACTTAGTTTTTATTTTTTTGTTATCTTTTCTGTGTCCGCTATATTTTTTGATACTCTTTTTTGTGTCCGCTTACTATGTAGCGGACGGCCTTCCGACCCTTAGTTTTTTTCTACATCCGCTATACTATGTAGCGGACGGCGCCGGTTCTGTTTTCTATGTCCACTATACTATGTAGCGGACGGCCCCGCAGATTACTAACTATCTATATCCGCGATACTATATAGCGGACAGTCCCGCAGAAGGTGGAGCGACAGGACAGGACCTGACAGGTGTCAGCGCGCGCCAGTCCGCTACATTGTACAGCGGCCATCTGTAACGGTGTCCCATCAGGACTTTAATGTTGTCCGCTATATTGTATAGCGGACAACAAATATATATTCAAAAAAACCATAACTTAGACACTCTTCTCCATTCTTCCTACTCACAAATATTCCCAGCGGCATTGGCAAGCAGATCTGCGTAATTTCTTCATAAGAGCAGCTTTAATACCCTAATAGATCACGTAAGTTCACAAAATCAATCCTTTACATGTTTGCAATCTATAGTTGTGATGAATATTGCATTTTATGCGTGGTTTTGATTATGCATTGAGCATGTGCTAGCGATGATGAGGATTTATATATGTATGTATTTGTTCATGTGCTAGCGTTTGTAAAATCCGATTCCATAAATGTCTATATATCTATTATGGAGCTGCTCATATACGTTATCATTGTATGTATTATGCATGTGCTAGCGTCGTATTTTTGCGAGCGATTATCAAAATCCAAAACGTAAAATCCAAACTGAGAAGGTTTTTCCATAGTTTCAGTTGCAAAAAATGGAATTTAACCCTGGACCAGAAGATCCATCCGTGTTATACGACCAAGCCAACCATATCAGTACGCTCATATGGGATGGTGGAGTAAGATACATTATTTATCAACTTTCTTATTCTTACGAACGTTGTTTTACCGTTCATTTTGCTTAAATTGTATTTATTAATTCGTAGGAAAGAGAACTTCTCACCACCGTAGAAGTATCTCGCGAGTTCACAAGATGGAAATTGAACAAGTCCCAGAAAAAGATACTGCGTGGAATTGGGTTTGGGATTTTCACGCATGGGCAGATCTTTCAACAGCTTGACCGGGCCTTGATAGGTGCCCTTGTTGAGAGGTGGAGAAGTGAAACGAATACGTTTCACTTCCCGCTCGGAGAGATGACAATTACCCTAGAAGATGTAGGGTTCATCTTAGGGTTGCCGGTGACGGGGCGGCCGGTAATTGCTCCTCCGTCAGACGCAACGAATAAGAGAACAGCGCGAGACTTCTTCACTTCGATACCCCAGGATCAATTTAGCACTGGTGGTATAAAGTTGAAGTGGTTGGTAGATACCTACGGGGTTTTGCCGGAAAACTATACGGGCCGTGAGCTTGTGGTGTACACAAAGGCCTTCCTCTTGTGGGTGATGGGGGCAATTTTATTCCCAACGACGTCGAAGAACACGGTCAGCGTGAAATATTTACCGTTGTTGGGTAACCTGTCGGAGGTTGGGGATTATGCCTGGGGTGCAGCGGTTCTTTCGTATCTGTACCGAGCATTGCACAAGGCAACGAGGCCCGACTCCAAAGCCATATGTGCATGTCTCTCGCTATTGCAGGTATATCATATAAATCCTGTCTTCGTTATTGTGTTTTATTTTTGTTGAATCGACGATATAAATATAATTTTTTGATGTTCTCAGGTGTGGTCTTATGAACACCTTGCTCCCGGTGCACCAACGCGTAGGGATGGAACCGATAAAGTCTGGCCTCGGTTGTGTGCTTGGGAGTACAGCCGGAGGGCTAGCCACTACAAGAGGAGAGTCGATCCCCATCACAACATTACGTACTATCGAGGGGAGTTCGACCGTCTATCTCCGGGCCAAATGCGTTGGGCACCGTACATACGTTTGGCGCGACGGGTGGGAGAGTCGTTCGTCTTCACGCTCTCCGGGTTGCAGCGCACACCCCTGATCCATTTCGAGGTCGCAGAGTGGCAGCTGCCAGACCGAGCAATGCGCCATTTTGAGTTGGAGCAGGGTTTGCCAGTCGATGCCCCGGATATGAGGGTTAACAGGAACCCACCGGATGTCGGAGTGTTTGGCACCGCCAATGCGTACGAATTGTGCGCGGCCGAAATAGAGCTTTGGAGTTCTTGGCAGGACACACTGGCGGCCATCGTCTCGGAGCCAGACCCCGTTATCAGCATCGATCAGTACGATGAGTGGTACTACCGCATCACGCGGAGGAGAGTAGCCCTGTAAACTTTGAACGTGGGGAGAGGTATGCGCCTAGGGGTCAGATCGATGAGCGTATGGCATACAATCTCGTAAGTTGCCCAACAAGTCTGACTTGTCTTGAATTTGATGAATATAAATGTCTGATTGAAGTTACTTATTTTTTTATCTCTTTGGATGTAGGTTAATGCCTCGCTTGCATTCTTCCAGAAGTTGAGTGAGCGGAAGGATCTGGTGAGCGCAATGGGCGAGGATCTTTGCCAACAGGCTGCGACATTGGCTTTAGGCTGCGGGAATTTTTTGCGCCAAGCATCGGGACAGTCTTCGGGAGTCAGCCCGGGAATGGGTTATACGGGCGTCAGCCAGGGATACGGTGATCCCTCTGGACAGGCTTCAGGGGTGAGTCAGGGAGTTGGTGGTCCCTCTGTAGCGGGGATGGGACAGGCTCAAGCGTCGTGGGGCGATTACAGCGGCCCCTCCTTCAATTTGTTCCCGGAACCCCAACCCCTCTCTCAAGTCACGCAAGACTGGCCTTTCAGAAACTACGGTTTCTCCGAGGCACTGCCCATTGTCCCGTGGGCGGGACCAGTTGGCGCCCTCGGAGGGCAAAATCAGCCCTGAAGGGCCGGAGAGCAATATCAGCTGGCCGAACTAGGAATTGGAGGCCAATATCCCTTGCTCTCCCGGCAGAGGGCAAGATTTACCGGTTGACCCCCCGAAGGAGGGCAATATCCCCCGATCGACCCCGAGGGCAATATCCGAAAGGGCATCCAGCCAGGCCCCTAAAGCCGCATAAATGCGATCTAATCCGAGCCCGTTATTTTAGCGGGCCCCCCAAGACGGAGCGTCGTATGACGTGGATCACCCGGAGGGCTTGGATTACAATGCCTCGTGGACAGAGATTGCCTCGCTGGCGCCGGGAGCTTGGTTAGACAGCGGTGTCATCTCGCACTACGTGCAAATTCTGAGGCAAAGGTGTCGGGAGCATCCAAACATCGGTCTGCGCGTGTTTATCTTGGATGCTTTTTTTCATCAGCTCCTAGTACAAGAGTGGCACGACTGGGGCAATGCAAGGAAGGGGAGAGGCCTGGCCCAGTGGAAACCGTCCGCTAACCTACAAGCATATCTTGCTAGGGATAGTCCAGTGAGCGCAAGTGTTGCCGACGTGTTTCTAATCCCCTTTTTAGGGAATGCCCACTGGTACTTGGTTTGCTACGAACCATTAGAGAGCACGGTATCAGTCGTCGACAGTCTCTACGATGATACCGACGTGATGCCTGTGATTGATATGTACCGAGGCATAGGCCAGTTGGATGCCATGGTAAGATCATGTTTCCTTCTTATTGTAACTTGCATATTATAAAACTGATTAATCTTATTATGTTTGCTAGTTTATGTTTAATGCTTATTATGTTTCTCGCAGAATCTTTTTGCTGCCTTGGTCAATGGTAGGCGTCGGGAGAAGGTATCGCATAGGCCGGTCCTCATTTTTCGATTGAAGAGGAGTAGGCCCAACATGTACATGGATTACATTTGCCGGTCTGAGAGCCTCAAGAAGACTGTCTGGAGCGAGAATGCATACAAGACTTTAGGTATAGGATTGCTTGGCAAATTATGAATGGCCGGCCTAGAGCTATTAGGTTTATTGTAAATCCGTGTAAGGAACATCATTCCCGCAGAGATGATGTTCCCCAATTCACATTGTAACGTTATATTCAACACTTTTTTAAAAAACATTTATTGAATGCGATTGATTTTATTGACCGATATGATTGTGTTGAATTCAGTTGAGTTTTTTATTTGTGGTCAGAGATAGCATTTTGACTGATCTGTGATTTTAACGGTGGGAAACCAAGTGTTGGATACTGTCTATCTGCAGGGCCAGTGTTCAAAAAATAACGAAGGGTTGGATAGCGGACATAGAAAACAGAACCAAAAAAAAACTAAAAAAAAAACTAAGTGTTGGATAGGCATTCTGCAGGCCGTCCGCTACATAGTATAGCGGACGCAGAAAAGAGCTCCAAGAAAAAAAAACTAAGTGTTGTATAGCTAGGTATTCTGTGGGGCCGTCCGCTACATAGTATAGCGGACACAGAAAAGAGAACAAAAAAAAAACTAAGTGTTTGATAGCCAGGTATTCTGCGGGGCCGTCCGCTACATAGTATAGCGGACGCAGAAAAGAGAACAAAAAAAAAACTAAGTGTTGATAGGGGGTATTCTGCGGGGCCGTCCGCTACATAGTATAGCGGACATAGAAAAGAGAACCAAAAAAAAACTAAGTGTTGGATAGGCATTCTGCGGGGCCGTCCGCTACATAGTATAGCGGACATTGAAAAGAGGTATTCTGCGGGGCCGTCCGCTACATGGTATAGCAGACATAGAAAAGAGAGCATTCTGTGGAGCCGTCCGCTGCATAGTATAGCGGACATAGAAAAGAGAACAAAAAAAAAAAACTAAGTGTTGGATAGTTAGGCATTCTGCGGGGCCGTCCGCTACATAGTATAGCGGACGCAGCAAAGAGAACAAAAAAAAAACTAAAGTGTGAGGCTTTCTGCGGGGCCGTCCGCTACATAGTATAGCGGACGCAGAAAAGAGGTATTCTGTGGGGCCGTCCGCTTCATGGTATAGCGGACGCAGAAAAGAGAACAAAAAAAAAACTAAAGTGTGAGGCTTTCTGCGGGGCCGTCCGCTACATAAGTGTTTGATAGTTAGGCATTCTGCGGGGCCGTCCGCTACATAGTATAGCAGACATAGAAAATAGAACAAAAAAAAACTAAAGTTTGATAGTTAGGCATTCTGCAGGGCCGTCCGCTACATAGTATAGCGGACATAGAAAATAGAACAAAAAAAAACTAAAGTTTTTGATAGTTAGGCATTCTGCGGGGCCGTCCGCTACATAGTATAGCTGACATAGAAAATAGAACCAAAAAAAATTAAGTGTTGGAGGAGTCTGCTCTGCCGTCCGCTACATAGTGTAGCGGACGGTCTAAACACCAAAAATATTCTAAGTACCTTAGGTTTCTAATGTTGTGCTGCGCAGTGTAGCGGACAGTGTAAAAAATCACATAAAAAAAAATGAGAGTAAATGTTATTACAAAAAAATCATTACTAAAAAATTATTACAAGTGTGTGTGTGTGGAGCTGATCCGTTGATAGCGCTAGCAAAATAGGAGATTTTGCTAGCGCGATCTGGCCGTCCATCCCGAATGGATGGATGGCCCAGATCTTTTTTTTCAAAAGCTGTCAGTCGTCCGCTACACAGTGTAGTGGATGGACTTTTTTACCATATTGCCCCTCACCCCTCGTCCGCAACACAGTATCGCGGACAACTTTTTTGGCCTGTCAGTCAAAAAGTCGTCTGCTATACTGTATTGAGAACGACTTCTGACAACTTTTTGACTGACACAATTCCAGACTTGTCTGTACCAATAATTCTGCACACGTCCACTGTACCGTATCACGGACAATACTGCCTACCCACTCACCTCCTTCAGTACAATTTTCTTCTTCTTGTCACTCGCTTCCATTTTCAGCTCCATTCAAGCTTCGAGTAACACTTACTTCAAGTTTCACCCAAGCAAGGTCAGTTTGTGAATGGTGAAGTTTTCTTTATAGATTGACTGGTAAAATATAATTTATTTGTTTGGACAAAAAAGTATAGATTTTTTTATGTTTTAGAAATTTGTCACTCTATTCATCAATTTGTGATGTTCTACTCTAGATTGTTTGTGATGTTCTAGTCTAGATTGTTTGTGATGTTCTAGACATGATGTTCATAAAAAATGTATAATTTGTTAACTTTAAATAAATCAAGATAGTTTAAATCAATTTTTTTGAGGTTCGCTAACTTTGAAAAATTTATCCTATTTACATTAGAATTTTTGAGATATGTTTGTTGTATTTTGGCATGATAAATTTGACTATTTACCTTAGTAATTTTAACTTGTTATGTGTAATAAATTAATAATTATTAATTTGGAGACACGAGTTCAATATACTTAGGGTTGGTTTGACAAATTTTTTTTTTTGTTTTCAGTTTTTAAAGAGCAGCTTAATTTTTTTTTTTTTTTACAAAAACAAGTGGGTGTTTGATAACTTTTTTTTTGAGTTTTTTTTTTTTGGGTGTTTGGTAACCCTTTTTATTTTGACTTTTTTTTTTGTGGTTTACCGTGGCGGTGGTGGGGCGTAGCGGTGGTCGACGGTGGTGGCTGCCGGCGGCCGGAGGTGGCTGTCGGTGGTGGTGGTGGTCTCAAAAAAAAACCAAAAGTGAAAAAAAAAAAAACCAGTTTCTGGAGTTTTTTTTTTTACTCTTCAGTTTAAAAACTGGTTTTTTAATTTGGAGAAGGAAAAAAAAAATGATTACCAAACGCACTTTTTTTTTCCAATTTTCAAAATTGAAAAAAAAACTAGAAATTTTTTTTTTGTCAAACTGGGCCTCAGTGCCTGTGATGTGACTGTTATGACCGTTATGTTCCATGCCCCAAACCGAAAAGCTTCATTTAGCTTTAGGTCTATGAAGCTCACAGCATCATAACAATTGTAGGGCCAAATTGCTGGAAAATTGGACCTTGGGGCAACCAATTGTCAAGCCAAAACCAAGTCTCATTTTCCATTCCATACTCTGTATTCCACCAAGTTTTGCATGATATTAGGGTTCGTTTGACAAATTTTTTTTTTGGTTTTCAGATTTTAAAGAGCAGCTTAATTTTTTTTTTTTTTACAAAAACAAGTGGGTGTTTGATAATCTTTTTTTTTTTGAGTTTTTTTTTTTTTGGTGTTTGGTAACCCTTTTTATTTTGACTTTTTTTTTTTGGTGGTTTGCGGTGGCGGTGGTGGTGGTGGGGCGTGGCGGCGGTGGTGGTGGGGCGTAGCGGTGGTCGACAGTGGTGGTGGCCGGCGGTGGCTGGTGGCTGCCGGAGGTGGCTGCCGGAGGTGGCTGCCGGCAGTGGTGGCCGGCGGCCGGAGGTGGCTGCCGGCGGTGGGAGGGTGTTGGTGGTGGTCTCCAAAAAAAAAAACCAAAAGTGAAAAAAAAAACCAGTTTCTGGAGTTTTTTTTTTACTCTGCAGTTTTAAAACTGGTTTTTTAAGTTGGAGAAGGAAAAAAAAATGGTTACCAAACGCTTTTTTTTTTCCAGTTTTCAAAACTGAAAAAAAAAACTGGAAAAAAAAACTGCGTCAAACGTGGCCTTAAGCTTCAGTATTTTGCACAAGGTCCAAGAAAGATTTGTAGGTGGCTTGAAGCACCATATGTTCTGTCTATGATGATACATGAATGGCTCAATTGTATCCATAATGTCTCTTTTTTCCTTGCCAAATCCCAAATATATCTACATAGGGGCAGCCTTATTCCTTTCATGCAATTTCTTCAGCTCGAGTCCACCTTCTTTCTAAGGGAAGCATGCATCCTTCCAAGCTTTTCCATGCTATATAAAGCTTCTAATTTTTGCTTCAATTTGAGATATAATCTTCCGATGGAATTTGCTACAGACGCTCTTGCAAGTTGTACATTATGCATCGAGTGTCACTAACAAGCTCTTGCTAGTTGTACATTTTGCATCGAGTGTCACTAACAAGCGAGCGTGTCCCATTAGCTCCAGAAGACCTAAAACTAGTAAGAAAGGGATCACGGTGGCACTTCAAAGGAAAGGGGGAGCAGAAAGGTGCTCAGGCACCTGCTCCAGCATCCATTCTTCCTAATTAATTATCAAAATTAGGGACAAGTTCAGCATAAGGCGTATTTTTTACTTCGAACTTGGATGTCACATTCTGGATTTGCATGAAAAGCACTGCTTGCAGATGAAGTGGGTTCGTATATATTTTGCCAGGGGAGTGTTTTCCGGAATCCAAAGGAGATTGTTGGGTCCTGGGGATAGGTTCAACGATTGTCTTGGCCAAGTGGCCTGTGGCTAATGATGTCTGGTCAGTAATCTACCTAGCCTGCCCTAAAACATAGCTTGAACCTTTAATTTGGTCTCCTCTGCTTGACTGGTATGCTCTCCCCTTCTTGCCACCTGGTTATGATAATTTGCACTCTGCTTTAAATGTGGTTTTTGCTAAGCTGATTCGACTATTGTTTTGGGCTAGACTTAAAAACTGGTTAAATGGACTACTCTCTACTCGAATAGGACCCTGCAAAATATGAGCTTAAATAGGAAGGGGAGATGGAGTCCCATGCCTTTGTTCCCATCACAATTCCTTAAGGAGATTCTGCACAAGCCTCGCAGCGACCTTTAAGTAACAAAGTTGTGCTTTCTGAGCCCCCACATTGTATGTAAGGATACAGCCAAAGCCTGAAAGTGTTTCAGTTGTCCTCTGTTACACGAATCTAACACATGCGGGAAATATAGAAAAGCAGTAAGCAAACCATCCAAAATTATGATTTCGTTCAACAACCATAAAAAGATCCAGCAGCCTCTCGCTCAAACTCTCCGCATAAAACCCTCTCAAAACTTATTTATGTGCTATATGAACTACTGCCACTAGATACCAAGAGCCTCAACTCCACAGCCTAGACTTTCAGCCCTCCATTCGAATGATGCAGCGAAGACCCTCCCCCTTCAGCATGTAGTCAAATGCTTTGTTGATCTCCGAGAAAGGGACTTCGTGGGTGATGAACTTCTCAATCTCAAGCTCCTGTAACATGAAGAGACAATATTCAAATTTGAATCCAGCAAATGTTTACAACCATATTGCCTTGCGTGAGTACGAGTTGTTTACCTTATTCATGTATTTCTCAACGACAGATGGAAGGTCACTGCGGGGCTTGTAGTTGCCAAAGAAAGTGCCCTTGAGAGTCCTCTCATTCAACAGATTCACAGGATGAGTTTTGAAGGCGTCGTCCTTGTTTGGCACACCAACAAGCACAGCAACACCCCAGCCCTGGATACCAGATTTCAAGTTGTTCATTTGTAAGTTATATAAACTGTACTATTCAACTCCTACATTTGGTGATAAAAGATGAAAGAATTATTACATCATGAACGCATTCAAATGCAGAGATCATGGCATTGACGTTTCCAGTGCACTCAATGCTCCGGTCCACTCCTCCATCAGTCATCTCAGCAATAACCTGAATCAAACAATGGTTCCGGGAGATCCAAGGCAAGCCGCTTAAGTTATTCTACAAAAAAAGATAGCTAACCTCCTGAACAGGCTTTTTGTGATCTTTTGGGTTCACAAACTCAGTTACACCAAACTTCTTGGCTGTTAAAGATTATAAGCATAAAAGCCTATCATTAAACAAATTATGAACTTCTCCAGCACAGGATTGCAAAGTAAAAAGGGGGTTAAAATTTGTAACCTACTCACCATCCGAAAATCTATTGGGGTTCAAATCAACACCAATTATCCTTGACGCCCCAGCCATACGAGCCCCTTCACAAGCCTGATGTTTTTTTCACCAAAAGTATTGAACGGGAAGTGTCTACTATAACCATGTTTTAAACATGAGAAGCAATATGAAAATAAAAACCAATAACGAAATACTCACAGCAAGGCCTACAGCCCCCAATCCAAATACAGCAACAGTTGACCCCTTCTTCGGTTTGGCAACATTCAGGGTTGCACCCATTCCTTCACACCAAAGACCAAATTAATCGATTTCAATGCAATGCAAGTAAGAGAGAGAATTCCACTTCCCTTACCCGTTGATATTCCACAGCTAAGAACGCAAACTTTGTCAAGTGGAGCAGCAGGGTTGATCTTGGCAATAGAGCCAACATGCGCGACGGTGTACTCGCTGAAGGTGGAGGTGCCGAGGAAGTGGTATATAGGCTGCCCATTTTTGGAGAACCTTGACTTTCCGTCGTTAAGCATTACGCCCCTGTCAGTATTGATCCTGAGAAGATCACACATGTTGCTCTCTTCTGATTTGCAGTGGCGGCACTCCTTGCATTCCCCGGTGAACACAGGCAGTACATGATCCCCGGGTTGGAGATCCGTCACACCCTCGCCCACGCTCTCGACAATTCTAGCAACCAAGAAGTGAAACAAGTGAATATACTAAATCCGGTGCAGCAATGAAAATTTACTGTTTAAAACATTTTAAGCTAATCTCGACAACAGAAAGATCCATACCCTCCAGCTTCATGACCGTAGATGCGAGGAAACAAAGGTGTTTGCCCCTGCAACACATTTATAACAACAAATTTAGTTCCAAAGAATATAAAGTTATCTAGCAGACAACCGGTGTAATGCACGCATGAGTGACTAAAATCTTTGGACTGTACTAAGCAATCGCAATGATGAAGACTCTGTTCCGTCTGTGAGAGCAATTCCATTCAAAGTTGTTAGCAGCAAGGGGCTGCTTTTTACATCTATTTAATGCCAAAGAGAGATTGACAACAAATGGCTTCAATGAAGAAGGAAAAAGGTCAATCCAGAATATTATATGCAACACTAGAGCGTGTTTGGGATTGATTATAGATCGGTCAAACCTGATTTAATCAATTTAAAAAGACATTAAGTGCTCAATTTCAGTTTGAACACATTAGATGGTAATTTTGCCACTCTAAACCTACTTTAATCCCTTTTTACCCAAACACCTTCAACAACTTTTAATTTATTATGTTTAAAATAGATTAAAGCTGCTTTTAGAAATTGATTCTGATTTAATCAAAATAAACGGCCTCTCAGTCGGTCAGTCAATCTTTCGTGTGCTATATCAGGAATTACCTTGGCTTCCCAGAAGTAGACATCAGTGTGGCACAAGGAGGTAAAGAGGATCTTCAAACGAACTTCCATCTTCTGTGGTGGTGCAACCTCCACTTCTTCGATCACCAGCGGCTTCCCTGCTTCCCATGCCACCGCAGCTACATTCAAAAGATACACCATACATCAAAGTATTATAATTTCGTTTATAGATGCTTCAGAAAAAGAGCCATACCCACACATTACTACAAAAACTCCATAACCCACAAGATGGTCAAAATCAAGCAGAACCCAAGCAACAAAAGAATTGGTAAAGTACCTACTTCCAAACTATATTGCCCCGTTGGTTTACCATTTTCCTTTTTAGTTTTTGCAACAACAATAAAAAGATTTTATTTATCCTGTATATTTATCATTTCCTGCTTTTCTTTGGAAATATCTAATCCAATACAGTACGAAAATGTAAAAACAACCCTAAAATTAATAGTAAAAATATACCACCATAATTTTTAACTTGATACGTATATGATAAAAATAAAAACAGAAAATAAAAATGATAAACGGCCCTACACTTTTTGGCAACAGGGATTATGGTCAAACACATAGCCATACATAATCAAAACCATAAACAGGCCGATCAAACCCAGATCATAAGCAGAAAACTGGAACAAAAACCAAGATCAAACTGATAAATATATGTAATGAAGGGTTAAAACAAAAAATTACCCTTGCAACGAATGACCTGACCAGCCGTGCTAGACATTTTTTGCAAACTCCTAATTTTCTCCTCTCCTTTCTGAGTGACTCTGCGTTTCTGTGCGTGTGTGTGTGTGTGAGATAGATAGATCTGATGGGGGGATGATGGTATTTATAACAGTAGAGCGAGAGAGTGCGTGGCAAACGACCGTCAATTCGTGGGGTCGAATGTACGAGAAAGTCCAGCGTCTCGTTTCGATATGTAAAACCTCATAACCACCTTTTTTAGATAAGGCAAATCACTCTCAGCGCCTCTAATATTTACATAACTATACTTAATTCCTACTAATTACTTTTTATTACAATGCACTTCATCTGTATTACATAACACCCACTTTCGGGTAATGGAAAAAAAAAAACTAATGGTCAGATACTTTGCTGTGGTGAATTGCGTATTTTTATTTTTTTTTATAAAAAGTATTATTGTCTTTTCATAGATTTGATTAACTTTGTCAACTAAAAACTAAAAGAATGAAGGTCAGTATTATAAATATAATTAGTAAAAACTGAATGTACGTAATTAAGATAAACCTTAAGGACGTTAAAAGTAATTTGCCCCATTGGATACTAGATTGTCATTTTAGTCTTGCTGTTTGTTTGGGGTGGTTCCGGGGGCGCCGCCGGTTTTGCCTCCACATGTACAGCTGTACTTCTTTCCGATTTCCCAAGAAACCCAAATCAAATGAAAGGAAAAATGGAATATTATTAATTATTCCCTTTGACTTGCATTTTTGTTTCAAAAGAAAAATGACACGCGGAAATTTTCTTCTTATTTTTATGTAGTTAGGATTTAATTTTAATTAATGCTGTGAATCTTGCAAAAGAGAAGCATCACTAGAGTTATTCACTTTATGAGTATGTTATCATTTCATTAAGCAAAAATTTAAAAAAAAAAAAAAGTCAATTTACATATGAAAAATAGGATTTTGTCTGGGCAATCAAGAAAAATTAACTGTGGAAGCTGGGCCGGCGTCCAAGAGAACTTCTATTAATTTAGCATTAATTGATAGATCTTTACTTTATAACCTAGAAAATTAGACAGGATTGAAAATAGTATGCATTTTTATCAATAATGCAGTGTTTTAGGAGGAGCCGGCCACCACATTATAGAAGGCTATAGCCAAAGCCTGAAAGTATCATTGTCCTCTGTTACCCGAATTTAACACATACAGGAAATGTAGAAAGAAAATTAAAGCAGTAAGCATACAAAATTATTATTTCGGTCAGTAACCAGAAAAAGATGCAACAGTCGCTCGCATAAAACCCTCTCAAAACTTATTTATTTGCTACATGAACTAGTGCCACTAGATACCAGGAGCCTCAACCCCACAGCCGAGACTTTGGCTCATACTCACGTATAGAGCCCTCTCAAAACTTTATTTATCTGCTATATGAACTACTGCCACTAGATACCAAGAGCCTCAACCCCACAGCCGAGACTTTCGCTCATACTCACGCATAGAACCCTCTCAAAGCTTTATTTATTTGCTATATACTGCCACTAGATACCAAGAGCCTCAACCCCACAGCCGAGACTTTCAGCCCTCCATTCGAATGAGGCAGCGAATACCTTCCCCCTTCAGCATGTAGTCAAATGCTTTGTTAATCTCCGACAAAGTGACTTGGTGGGTGATGAACTTCTCAACCTGAATCTCCTGTAACATGAAGAGACATAATATTCAAATTTGAATCCAGCAAATGTTTCCAACCATATTGCCTTGCGCGAGTACGACTTGTTTACCTTATTCATGTATTTCTCAACGAGAGATGGAAGGTCACTGCGGGGCTTGTAGGTGCCATAGAAAGCGCCCTTGAGAGTCCTCTCACTCAACAGCTTCATAGGATGAGTTTTGAAGGATGCGTCCTTGCCAGGCACACCAACAAGCACGGCAACACCCCAACCCTGGATACCAGATTTCAAGTTGTTCATACATAAGTTATAAACTGTACTACTCAACTCCTACATTTGGTCATAAAAGAGGAAAGAATTATTACATCATGAACGCATTCAAATGCAGAGATCATGGCATCGACGTCTCCAGTGCACTCAATGCTCCGGTCCACTCCTCCATCAGTCATCTCAGCAATAACCTGAATCAAACAATGGTTCAGGGAGATCCAAGGCAAGCCGCTTAAGTTATTAAAGTCAAGACATGAAAAGAGCACCAGATTCTACAAACGAAGATAGCTAACCTCCTGAACAGGCTTTTCGTGATCATTTGGGTTCACAAACTCAGTTAAACCAAACTTCTTGGCTGTTAAAGATTATATAAGCATAAAAGCATATCATTAAGCAAATCATGAACTTATCCCGCACAGGATTGCAAAGTGGAGAAAAAAAGGAGAAAATTTGTAACCTACTCACCCTCAACAAATCTTTTGGGGTTCAAATCAACACAAATGATCCTTGACGCCCCAGCCATACGAGCCCCTTCACAAGCCTGATGTTTTTTCACCAAAAGTAATAAACGGGAAGTGTCTACTATAACCATCTTTTAAACATGAGAAGCAATATGAAAATAAAAACCAATAACGAGATACTCACAGCAAGGCCTACAGCCCCCAATCCAAATACAGCAACAGTTGACCCCTTTTTCGGTTTGGCAACATTCAGGGCAGCACCCATTCCTTCACACCAAGGACCAAATTAATCGATTTCAATGCAATGCAAGTAAGAGAGAGAATTACACTTGCCTTACCTGTTGATAGTCCACAGCTAAGAATGAAAACTTTGTCAAGTGGAGCAGCAGGGTTGATCTTGACAACAGAGCCAACGTGCGCGACAGTGTACTCGCTGAAGGTGGAGGTGCCGACGAAGTGATATATAGGCTGCCCATTTTTGGAGAACCTTGTCTTTCCGTCGTTAAGCATTACGCCCCTGTCAGTATTGATCCTGAGAAGATCACACATGTTGCTCTCTTCAGATTTGCAGTGGCGGCACTCCTTGCATTCCCCGGTGAACACAGGCAGTACATGATCCCCTGGTTTGAGATCCGTCACACCCTCACCCACGCTCTCGACAATTCTAGCAACCAAAAAGTCGGACAAGTGAATATACTAAATCCGATGCAGCGATGAAAATTCACTGTTTAAAACATTTTAAGCTAGTCTCGACTACAGAGAGATCCTTACCCTGCAGCTTCATGACCCAAGATGCGAGGAAACAAAGGTGTTTGCACCTGCAACACATTAATAACAAAAAATTTAGTTCCAAAGAATATAAAGTTTATCTATCAGAGAACCGGTTTAATGCACGCATGAGCGACTAAAATCTCTGGACGTACTGTACTAAGCAATCGCAATGATGAAGACTCTGTTCCTTCTGTGAGAGCAATTCTATTCAAAGTTGTTAGCAGAAAGGGGCTGCATTTACATGTATTTAAGAGAAAATTGCGTAAAATATCCCAGTGATTTGGGGTAATTACCCTTCTTGTTATAAAAATTACAAAAAGGCACCCAAGGTTGCAAAAATCTTGCAACCGACGATTCCCGTAACATAATAATTAAAATGTCTAAATTATCCTCTATATATATTGTAATTACCATTTGGTTAAAAAAAAGAAAAAAAAACCTAAATCTACAATTAGGGTTGGTTGTGACTAGAAAACCCTAAAAGCAAATCTTAAATCATGACTAGAAATCCTTCGGTGACAGAGCACGGCTGCCTGGCGAGCTTCCCGCAGCGGCAGTCGATCTAGTGCCGACAAGGCGAGATATCCTCCGCCAAAACCCTTGAACGGTATCAGTGATGGCCTATTAGTGGTGGCGGCGCTGGCGCTTGTGGATGGGGTTGATGGCTAGCTTGTGGTTTTGTAGATCTAGGTTTGTTTTTTGAATTGTAGATCTAGGCTTGTGGTTTGTGAATCAGGATGGTGGAGGCAGTGCAATGGGCTTGTGGTTGGTGACGTGGAGTTCGCGGTGGGTGAAAGGCACCGGTGGGGCGGTGCACTTGGCTTGGGTAGATGAAGGGGCTAGAGGCAATGGAATAGGGGTCTTTGTGGGTGGTTGGGGCTCTCAATTTCGGAGGTGGACGGGGCTTGAAAATGGTGGCAGAAAGGGGGTGGTCGATGGGGCCTGATGAGGGTGGCGGCTAGGTTTTGGGCTTAGGGGGGCTGTGGCGATTTGGCGGCGTAGATGGCGACGACAGTGGCGATCGTATTGAGGCGGCGGTGGGATTTAGGGCTTAGGATTTGGGGAAGAAGAAGACAAAAAGGTCATTTTGGTCATTTGTTAAGTTAATCTCTACCAAACGCGCTCTTCAGGAGCATGAATATCACATGCCGTTAGTTTTAACGATTTTTTGACGGTTGTAAGACTTTTGCAACCTTGGGTGCCTTTTTGCAATTATCCCAAATGACAGGGGTATTTTACGTAATTTTTTCTATATTTAATGCCAAAGAGATATAAAAAAAAATGGCTTCAATGTAGAAAGAAAAAGGTCAATCCAGAATATTATATGCAACAGTCAGTCAGTCACCAGTATAACAGTGACCTAAAATCTTTTGTTTGCTAAATCAGGAATTGCCTTGGCTTCCCAGAAGTAGACATCGGTGCGGCACAGGGCGTTAAAGAGGATCTTCAAACGAACTTCCAACTTCTGTGGTGGTGCAACATCCACTTCTTCAATCACCAGCGGCTTCCCTGCTTCCCATGCCACCGCAGCTACATTCAAAAGGCACACCATACATCAGAGTATTATAATTTTGTGTAGACATGCTTAAGAAAAAGAGCCATACCCACGTTACTACAGAAACTCCATAACCCACAAGATTATGATCAAACACAGTCATACGTATTCGAAACCATAAACAATTTGATCAAACCCAGATCATAAACAGAAAAGTGAAACAAAAATCAGGATAAATATGTGTAATGAAGTGTGAAAACAAAAAATAAACAAATTTTCTCTTCTACCGGGGTTATAAGAATCTTCTTCCGCCAACCCCATATATAGTGACAATTAACAGTTGTTAAATATTTTTAATGACTTTTCTTCTAACATTATTAACGACAATCATTAGCAGCATTTTTTTAGTTTTACTGAATAAAAATTACTAAAAATATTAGAAATAATTAATCGTCGCTATATAGGAGATAAGAAGAAGATTCTTTCAACCCAGGTGACGACCAAATCTTTTCCACAAAAAATTACCCCTGCAACGGATGACCCGACCGGCCGTGCTAGACATTCTTGCAAACTCTTTATTTTTTCCTCTCCTTTCTGAGTGACTTTGCACTTGTGTGCGCGTGTGTGTGTGCGCGCTCTGGTAAGGGGACGATGGTATTTATAATAGTAATGAGAGAGTACGTGGCAAACGACGGTCACTCTGTGGGGTCCAATGTACGAGAAAGTCCAGCATGTCATTTCCATATGTAAAATCACGTGACCACCTTTTTGGATAAGACAAATCACTTTTTATCACCTCTAATGTCTATCTTAACTATATAATATCTAGTGCATATTAATTATTTTTTTTTATTACACTCTACTCCTTGTGCGGCTATCATCAAGTTACCTGTCACTAAGTTCACTGGGCGTCCAAGTGGACTTATATTAATTTAGCATTAAATGATAGATCTTAACATATAAGCTAAAAAATTAAACAGGATTGAAAATTATATGCATTTTTTACCGGTTATATCTTATATGTAAGCTCTTCCTCTGTGCTGTAATGTCATTTTATTTTAGATAAAATACTTTGTGAGGCTTTCTAATTGGAGATAAGCCTAGTCTAACATCCACTGAATTAGTCATTTAAAATGGATCTTTCAGGAAGATTTGGTCAAGTCTAGTGTAATATGCAAAACAAACTCAGATAAAGTGGCAATTTCTTGTAAAATAGATGCAATATCCGCTGAGAGAACTAGTTAATGACCATGAATTGCTCATTAAAGATTTCACCCATGCATCTCAAACTTGTTTAAAATAATGCACAAAACTTCCAAAGAAAAATTTTAGGAACACTCTTAGCGAGTTTTAATAGAAAGTAACAAGTGTAGGAAATATTTCTGCTCAACCTCCTCTAACCCTTTGAAGAACTCCTTTCGAAAAATTTCTGATCGAAAAGTGTCAACGGACAAATATCATCGTTAAATAGGAGAGTTGGAGGCGGTTTGCTTCAAAGGTAGTTTAAAGATTTGTCCACAAGAAATCCTCACTGTAGAGTTAATTAGTTGCGCAATGACTCACCACAAGTTTAAAAGGAAATGGAGTTGATCACATGTTTTCTGCTTTAATTTTTCATCTGATAAACAATTTTAGTATTTCCGCAAAATATTTCATCCGATTAACATTTCTAGAATATGAAGAAGTTCTTATGATTAAGCTGAATTTTGGGTGTGAAAAAGGAACGAACTTTAGTGTTGAGAGTGGGATTTGAACCCACGCCCTTTCGGACCAGAACCTTAATCTGGCGCCTTAGACCAACTCGGCCATCTCAACGTTATGATGGATAAACTGCTTGTTCTTCAGGTGCACGTGTTCCAACGCCCAAAACAGGCATAAGTATCAAGCTTTTGTAGTAAAATTCCGGGGCATGACTGGTTCATGTTGCAAAGGATGCTAATAACACTAAAGATTAAGACCAATAAATGAATACAAACACTGATGAAAACGTTACACAAAAATGAAATAGATGAAATCTTGGTCGAGAGGTATCAAATTGCTTTTCTTTAGCGACTAAGTAAATTGTTTTCCCTGCATTGTTCTTCTTCATGATTTTGGATACTAACTTTTGTATGATGAGAAGGTCCCATTTATTTAAAATTTTCAAAGACAATTATCGTAAAAATGATCTAACTTTTTTATGTACGATAACAGTCGATAAATAGTAACCACCATAGTGGAACGTTGCATCACTCCAACGAAGCTTATCCTTTTTCCTGCATAACTTTGCTGCTACAACCAAATTTCATTCCCATGATGCCTACCCTTTTCCTGCTCATCAAATGACAGTTTTCCAAATTGAGAGTTATGATATGTCAATTCATTTCCTCCAAACAATTTGAAACCCAACTGGACAAGGCAAGTGGATAACCGAGCACACCAAGTGAGTAGTGCTTGCTTTAGGCCATAGAGGGCTTTATGCAATTTGCATACGTTAGACAAAAATTGCGGATGTTGAAATTCAAGAGGTTGAGTCATGACGAAAACTGCAGATGTTGAAATTGAGGAGGTTGAATCATGAAGATATCTTTATCCAAAAATCTATTAAGAAGACATCATTATTAACATCGATTTGACGAAGAGGCCAACCCTGAGAGACTAAAAGTGAGACAACTAAGTGAACTGTGGTGGGTTTAGCAAGACTGAACGTCTCGCCATAGTCGTTGCCTTCTTGTTGTTTGTACGCTTTGGCGACCAAGCGAGCCTTATAGCGGTTAATAGAGCCATATGTATGGTACTTAATCTGAAAGAGCTACTTGTAAGCAATGATATTTGCCTGGGGTGGAGAAAAAACTAATGTCCAGGTATGGTCACGCATGATAGCATTGTACTCCTCTTGCATGTGACGCAAATGGGGGTGTTTTGATTCTTTAGAATAGCAAGAGGGTTCAACCTCACACAGAAATGCAGATAGCAAGTATTTGGAGGCAATGAGAAAACTATTTTCCAGGTATGATTACGCATGATAGCATTGTACTCCTCTTACATGTGATGCAAATGGGGGGTGTTTTGATGCTTGAAAATAGCAAGAGGGTTCAACCTTACACAGAAATGCAGATTGCAAGTATTTGGAGCCAATGAGAATTTTTTTTTACGATTCCCATTGGGAACACTATGATTATGGGGTATTCTGGTAGGTGACAGAGGTAGGAAAGTGACGATCGAATGAGGATTGAGGAGGGCTAGGTAATGAGAATGAGTTACGTTATGTTTGGAACCAATTCTAAAATGAATTGGATTTGGAAAGGAAATTTGAACAGTAAGTGGAATTGAAATAAAGCCAAATTTTTTGTAATCGGAATAGAATAAGGTCTTTTTGGAACAAGCAAGAGTTCAAATCTTACGAATTCCTGACTTTTCTTTGGAGAACATAAAATTGAAAAGGAGATTGGTTATTTAGCAATAATACTTTTTTAGAAGTTCTTGTATACATTCCCATGTACGTTATATAAACTCGCATGGAAATGCAAACTTAAATATGTTATCAGCTAACACAATTTTCAAAGTAATTACCTTTCGCGAAACTTTTATAAAATTTCATGAGAACGTGAATAACGAAATTCCTAACAATACGAAACTTCAATAGTAATATAAGAACTGCAAATCGGAGAACATTTCATTTCACAAGTTAAGGAAACCAATTTACTCTATCAAACCTGATCCCCCCCCCCCCCCCCCCCCTCAACTCCCAATATCAAACCATTCTCGAGCAAGCCCCCATTTCACTTTCACCAGAGCCCTTTGAATGCGGTAGTGCATGTACTCTTTTTTGGGATAGTTATGGGATTTTAAGTTCTTTGGTTTACCTTCAGTCAATTCTAATCACATCTAAGCTACATAGGTGGGATTTCAGTCCGTCTAACCAAATCCTATCAGATCCCATTGATTACCTTTCCAAATCTAATTTCAATTGTTCCAAACAAGCCAAACTCCACTTGAAATTCCAAAGTCCCTCAAATGCTTCATTGAAAAGTGGTTTGTGACATGAAAAGGAAAAAGGACACGTAGATAAGGGAAAGACGGTTAGGTAGGGAATTTGGATTAAAAGGTGATTAGTGAAAGGGTGAGAAAATGGCTGAGTGGATGTGCATCAATGATGGTGTCCATGAAATATATGGGGAAGGAAGAAGGGGTGGCAAGTATGGGTGAAAATAGAAAAGTAATATTTGAACCGCGGAGCCCACAAGATGCTAATGTTGGAAGTTTTTTTTCTCATCAAAGATACAATAATATCCATACATTTGTAGCTTTTATGAATGAGACTATAGCCAATATAAAGATCTCGTTTGGACCGATAAACCAGTTTATAAGAAGTGTAGGGCTGAAGGCATGGATAACACAAGCAACCAAAAAATTTTAGTAGTGAAAATCTGGAAGGACACAAAATAATTTCTCTAACTGGTACAAATTATTAAGCAACAGAGAGGGCAATCAATTTATAAAAAATATGGCAGTTGCTTAAGCGTCATCCTAAAAAGGTTGAGGAAGACGAGCAAGGGCAAGAATTGACATGCTCTTTGTCAATAATCTAATGGTATTTCCGTTCCGCTGCCCCATTTTGTTCATGAGTGTGTGGGTACGAAAGGCGGTGAATAATGCCACTTTGATTACAGAAAATTTGGATAGGACGATTTTGACCACCCGAATATGTTTGAAGCGTAAGAATTTTATGGGCAGTTAAATTTTCTATTAACCTTTTAAAATGTAGAAAAACATGCATGACTTCATATTTGAGCTTAAGAAGGATGATACATACCCTAGCGATAGAAATCATCAACAAAATGAATATAAAAACGATAGGTTTGATGAGAAACAACTAGAAGAAGGACCTATAAGTCACTTCATATTATTTCATACATAGAAGAGGACAATACATGTGAAGACCCAACAAGGAAAAAAATGGCTTTTGCAATACTGGCAAGCCTTACAACTGAAACTAATTTTATGTTTTTAACAGGAACAAAAAATTGAGACGCAACTTGAGAGACAACACAAAAAGGTGTAACGGGTTGTGCCATAGCTTGAGAGTCACACGAACACCAAATAAAGCAGAAGACGACATGGAGTCAAAGGTAGCGGAGATGAGGGTGGAGATGACACGAACTGGTAAAGACCATATTTAAGTTGACCTCAAAGAAGTACTGTCCCCAAAGTGCGGTCTTATGATCAGTAGAAAATTGATGAAAGATCTTGGAAATATATATAACATGAAACATTTTTATTTAAAAGCATTCATAGATGAATTTAATAAGGAAGGGCGCGTATTATAAATATTCAGAACTGTCATACCTGTATCCATGCACTTGATGGTAATCAATGCGATGCAACAGGTTCTTGAGGTCATCACTGATTTGGTCAGTGGTGCAAAAATCCTAGTACCAGGCAGATCAAAAATGGGGGGGGGGGTATTACGGACTAGCCATATACATTACAATAGGGAGATGAAGAGGAGCTGTGAGGCACACGATAAGGGCAGTAGGGACAGATATGCCCAGGTTGGTTGCAATGGTGACATACAATGGAAGATGCTAATTGCAAGGGAGTTGATGAGTATTATGATGTGAAGAGGATTGATGTGGCTTGGACTGGCTTGAGTCATGATGGAAGATGTTGATTGCAAGGGGATTCATGAGTGTCATGATGTGAAGAGGATAGATGTGGCTTGGACTGGCTTGAGTGTCATGATGGAAGATGCTAATTTGCAAAGGGGTTCATGATTGTCATGATGTGAAGAGGATTGATGTGGCTTGGATTGGAACCCCTTTCATGCCACTGATACTTGTTGCATTGGCAGTGACCACCACGAGAATTAGAAGATTTATGATATTACTTCTAAGGAGATGGAGGTGGGTAGAAATACAGTGGCACATTTATGACAACATGAGCATGAGGGAGTAGGCTTTCATGCATGTGCTGGCGATTAAACTGGGATTCTTGATTAAGAATCAGCTAGTAAGTCCCGAATCCAGCAACCCTAGAATTTTGCTCCCCCCACTAAGATTTATAAAGCCTCCAGAAAACTCGAGGCACATGTTTTACATTTTTATACTTTTTAATTCCACCAGCTCTTATCTATTATAGATTTGGAAGGATTCTCAACAAAAACCTTACTCGTTGGATTCTTCTTACTCGAGTGCTAGATTCATAAGGATCTAGCGTAGACTTGCTCAGAGTTTAGAAAGATAAAAACCGCTAGAATCCAATGAGTATTGAAGATTCTATAATAAATTGAAGTAGCTACCATGAGCTGAAAAATTTTGGACTTCTACAAGGCATTAACTTTAAAGTCACTTTTCAATATGAAAAACTGAGATTTTAAGATAACTTAGAGTCGAAAGCTTGAGACGGACATAGCAACATTATTAGAAGGTGCCAAAATACATAAAGCTGATAAGTTACGAATAAAATATTGACAATCTAATATATTCCCTTACCACATCAAAAAAGGTGCAAATGCTTACCAAATTCAAGCAATCAAGAAAAGCTAAACCGCAAAGTAATTATGACGTGATTTGCACTTACAGAAGAACCTAACACAAAAATCAAACAATCTTTTAAGCATAGACAAACCTCCAAATCATATACAAGTTTGATGTATATCACTAATAGTGTTCAAAAGCCAACACATATCTAATTAGGAGACTGGATTCCAGACCAGCTGAATGTTTGCCTTGGAAAAAAGTTGGAGGAAGGAAGCAACAAAGAGAGTAGCGAGGAGGCTATTGAAGGAAGATGGTCTAATATAATCAAGCATTAAGGTTGCAAATTACATAAACACCCCCAACTTAAGGTACTTATTCAAAGCCCACTAAAACATTCTACCACTATGAAAAGGGCACAAATGTCTTTTATTTTTTAACATTGTAATAAACTCACAAGAAAAAAACCGGGGATATTACGTTCTCCTTATTACAAGAATTTCGTCCTCAAAATTAAATGTACCTTTATCATAGAAAAGTTAAGGGTGCTTTTCGCGTATAGTGTCATCGAGTTCCCAAGTGGCTTCTTCTATTGAATTATTACACCAAAGCACCTTAACTAACTTATTGGTTTTTGTGCTAAAAATTTGCTCTTTTCAGTTTAAACTATGCAGTGGTTGCTCATTGTACGATAGATCCTCCCGAATTTTATAGGTTCACGATTAATGTAATGATCTGACATATATTTCCTCAAAACTAAAACATGGAAACTATCATGTACCTAGAATAAATTTTAAAGCAAGACTACCTGGTAAGTGAATGGTTTAACTCTCCTCGAGATCTCAAATGGTCCAGTGAATCTCAGGTTAAGCTTGCCCTTTCCCAAAATATATTATCCTTTCCAAGGTGACACCTCGAGAAGCACATGATCTCCCACTCAAACTCTTACTGATATCTTGTGTTGTCAACATAACTCTTTTGGTGACTCTAAGCAACTAGCAGCTGATCCTTGATCAAACAAATCTTCTCATAGTTAACTTGTACTACCTTTGGCCCCAAAACACCCAAAAATTTCTCTTCTCTAACCCCATACTAGCAAATTAGTGTTCTGTGCCTCTGACAACACAAAGCTTCAAATATTGTTATACCAATACTAGCCTGAAAGCTATTTTAACATGCAAACTCAATATGTGAGACTCTAATCCTAATTTGCTTCTAATCATTTTATTAAGTTTAAACATATTTAAACTTAATTGAAATAATATAATTGTGTTACATTATTTGTTACATAAAATAAATGTTGAAAGTAAGTTATGAGCTAAAATATAATTATATAAAATTTTGGGGGTTAAAAAGTAATTATGCAAAACCTTGGGGCCAATATGCAAATATAAAAAGTTGATATTAGTGGCATTCCATGTGTTGCTCCTGAATTAATTGTTGGAGGACTTGTCACCTTCTATTATTTGGTGGTGAGTCATCAGAAAAAAAGAATTAAAAAAATGAAAAGTTAAATGGATAACTTAGAAACAAAAGAGAAGGTGGAGGTGGAACACCACCTTTCGGCCAAAACAGAAACAAAGAGAAGGGAAAGAGTAGGAAAAAAAGAGGAAGAAGAAGACTGAAAAGAAAAGAGAGAAAGGAAGAAGAGAAGAAGAGAATAAAGGAAAGAGATTTGCATAAATTTTCTTGAAATGACTTGAGCTTAATCTTCTTGGAGGTAGGTTATCTTGTGCTTTTAGGTTTTTAAAGCATGTTTGAGAAGTATTATGAGTAGTGAAATACTTATAAACTTTCTTGTAATGATCTTAAGTGAGATATGTTACAAAAACCTTCAAGACAGTCATAATAATAAGATAACTTCGGTGCCCAAAAATTTATAGTTTTAGTTAAGATATGAGTTTGGTTATTTTATATGTTGTACTACTACATCCTTAGAGTATAAAACCAAATTTCAGATTATTTCAAGTATTATTACTATGGTTTAAAATTCGTGGCTTGAAACCTATCCTGTGAAACTGTACAATCATGAAATCAGAGTAATTTTGGTACTTAAAAAAGTATACGTTTAGTTGATATATGGACTCGATTTTTTTATATGTTATACTAATACATGTATGTAGTATACATACCAAATTTTAGATCATTTCAAGTACTATTACTATGGTTTAAAATTCGTGTCTTGAAACCTATCCTGTAAAACTGTTGTTGGATAAATTCTAAAATATGTCTTTGGAAGGGCTTAATATAACTTTAAAATGATAATTTTGTATCAAATAAAATACTGGGATGTATCTCTTTAAGTCTAGTTTTCAGAAATATAATGTTTGTCTATATAGACATTGTAATTAAATTGTTATAATTTTTGGAATACAGACTACTCCTTTGCCAATTGAAATATTGGATAGATTATGTAACCTAAATTAGTAGTTCTTTGTGTTGTGGTGAATAATTAGGTAAATTTTAGGTCTTAAATGGACACTAAGATATCTACATAATAATATAAGTTTATATGGGTAGAATACTTAAGGAAGAACATCAAATTATTTCTTACTTGATTACCAAATTAGTTTGTGCATTTAGAGATTAGTCTACATGTTGGCATGCGTTTTGTCGGTAATATGGCAAATATAACTTGAGCTCTTTTGATGTACTTGATAATATTTTTGTTGACATCTGTACAGATTATGCATGTCACGTGAAGGAGGAGGAAAAAGTGAGTTAACGGTATTATTGCAGGGGTTGGGAGTTATCTGGCTAGGGTTCTCGTTCTCGCTCACATCTCGATAGTGTGTACTAGCTATGCGTACTACTTTTAGAAAGGAATTATTGGCGTGCATGTGATGATGTTGGACTTCTTCTATCGAACCTACTATATCAGTTGGTTACAATACGAAAAGTTTCTTCACTCTGGGAAGGTTGGCTTGTGCATGAGAGGCATATATGCATATTGATATTCATGTACTTGTCTCACATTTTCTTGAACTTGTTTATATTGTTTCGGTTATATTTGAGATCACGTTAATATTAGGATCTTACTTACCATTCTCATATATACTTTACAAGATTCAAATCTTGCTCGACATGATATTCTCGTTTCTTTTGAAAGTAAGTGTTAGAAAATATTTGTAAGTAACACTCGATATGTTAAATTATTCTTAAGTACATGTGTAACATATGTTCGAGTGATCTTGTATGTAGTAGTAACTATTCATAGTATAATCAATTTATGTTTTGACTTAGAATCGCTGGATACCCTACTGAGCCATCAGACTGACCCATTTTTTATACTTTCTTTTTTTCTAGGTTTGGAGTTGAAATATTTACTAGAAGTCGAAGAAAATTACCTTGAGCAGGGTCAGGAGTACTATGCAGGGTGAGCAGAGTTTTAATGTTTCTCTTTTGTTTTGGAGTGCAGCACCTGTATAGAAGAGATGTGGTCTGTAATATAATGTTATGTTCAATCTTCTCACTGATGGACGACTTAACATTTAAGCCATTCATACTTCCGCTGTTGAGTTGAAGGTTTGTAGTAAAGCTTTGTTTACCATTGAGGTATATATGTTAACCAGCTCATTTAGCATTGCACTCCCTCCGAGGGATGTGACACAATAAGTGGTAGTTGACCCAGCTACCCCTAACCTCCTACAAACAAGCCCTAGTGTAACACTCCGATTTATTTTCGGAGCGTTAATTTCAAGAGAATAAAGATGGAAAACTTCAAAATTTCAAAAAGTTTCTCAAAATGATTATTCAAAGAATGAACATAATAGCACCTAAAACTAATGAATGGGTTTGACTCATATTTATTAAAGGCGTAGGCGTACCTAAGGCGCAAAAGGTCCCTGGAGCCTAGGCACAAGGCGCAGGCGCAAGGCTTTTCAAAGCGAGGCACAAAATTAAAATAAATAATAATCCTTTAAAGCAATAAAAGTATATAAAAAAATTTAAAACTTTACAACTAACAAACTTCCGAACACTAGCAAAAGTTTCAAATTCCATAACATCATAATGTAACAAACTTCTAACATTAGTCTAAAAATTACTGGAAAATAGCAAATCACTAAATTCTAAGTGAACATAACACCACCATCCTCATCCCCGCTAAGGGTCAAGGCAGCAACGCTTTCTTCAAAAGGAATCATAGGCTCTAAGTCTGGTAGAGATTCCTCCTCAACTTCATCCTCTTCGTTTACTAAGTGAACCGAAGGAGTAGATCTACTTGACGTGGCAACCCTATTTGATGACGACCTTAGATTTCTTGTTGTTGACCTAGAATGGTAGTTCGGTTCCATGCCACCTAAAGGGTCACCTTCAAACACATTGTCACCATCTTCGTCTGCATCTTCATCAGGCCTCCCAAGCAACCACTCATTACTTTCATCGATATTATCCAATAAAATAGGATCAATCGTATCACGTGAATTGTATCGTCACTTTAACGCTTTATTGTATTTCACAAACACCAAATCATTCAAGCCTATTCCTTTTCTTGCTATGAAGTTGTAAAGTACAATACACAAATTGATTAATAGTCATTGCCTATGAAATAAATACGAATTTTAGCGTAAAACTTTACTACTAAAGTGTAACTTGAAGTCTTGAACTTACATGCTCAAAAACGCTCTAGTTACGTTCACAGCCAGAAGCACTACAAGTGAGACTCAAAACTTTTATTACAGACTTTTGTAAGTGAGGCGTTGATGACCCGTACGAAGCCCACCATTCTCCTGTTCAAATACATGAAAATTACAAAACTAATAAGTGACTATTCATTAAATTACACATTATAATGAGTACTATAAAACAAAAAATCAGTACCTAGTGCTTTTCAATCTCTCATCCTCTTTGACAGGGGATTCCTAAACAGACCCTCCACTCTCTTATACTTACTCAACGCAGTGTCAATTGCATCTTGTACTGCCATATCAGGGTTCAACCTTTGAATGCAATCATACAAACCAGTCATAACCACTTCATCACTCTCAATGTCTGGGATAGAGTAATAGTACTCTGGATTCAAGAAATAACCAGCTGCATGCAAAGGACAATAGAGCTGAACACTCCATTTACTATCAATAATCTCATAAACCTCCTTGTACTTCAACTCGTTCCCTTGGAAAGCACTAGCAATAGCATCTTTAGCTTTATCCATAGCCTTGTAAATGTATCCCATCGGAAGTTTTTTTCTCACCATCAACCAATCTAAGTACCGGAATAAAAGGGCACGCCACCTTTAAAGTATATATAACATTATTCCAAAACGAAGGCATCAATACTATTTTTGTCACTCTTTTGCCTTGTAATTCCTTTGACCATTTGCTATTGGCCCACTCTTCAGATGTAAACATTTTTTTCAAGTTATTTTTCTCTTCATGGATCCTTGATAAAGTGATAATGGCAGTTGCAAATCTCGTTTTGCCAGGCCTAAGCAACTCTCTTCTTGCAAATTTCCTTAACAAGTTTACAACACCCGAGCGATTATATATGTAACCATTTAAGGCAAGAGCCTTTTGAAATGTTGACTTCATCTTAGGTAACTTAAATATGTCCTCTAAGATCAAGTCAATGCAATGCACAGCACATGGTGTCCAAAACAAGTGTGGATAATCATGTTCCAATAACTTGCCTATCATTCAAAATTGCAAAGAAATTTGAGCAATTAAATACCGGATTATCTATTAGCTAACAATATTTTACACTTGATAAACACATAAGTTACTTGAGCCATACTATATATTAAAATATACTAACCTGCCTTGACGTTGTTTGAGGCACTGTCAATGACAACTTGAATGAACCACATTCTTTGGTCCGACCTTCTCAACGGTCTTCTTAATCAAGTTATACACCGAGTCTCCGGTCTTCGAATGTTCAGAAACATCAACGGACTCAAGAAACAAACTCCGTCTAGGACTATTGGCTAAAAAATTAATTAGTGTCCTTTCTTTCTTATCCTTCCAACCATCACACATAATCGAACAACCAGTTTTTTCCCACTCTTCTTCACGATCCTTCATCAATTTACGCGTATTATCCACTTCTTTTTGCAGTAGGGTAACCCTAATCTCATGATAACTTGGTGGCTTTAAACTCGGACCACATTGACCAATAGCCTCAACCATAGCCCCAAAGCTGTCAAAGTTCACGGCGTTGAATGCAATTCCCGCATCATAAAAAAAAAATTCTGTTGCACTACAAGCCCGATTCCTCATCTCCTTTTTCGTTTATTCATTTTCATACATCGTGGATTGCTTCATCTTTCTCTTTTTCACTACCTCTTCCGGTTTCGGGGTGAAATACACATCCATTGGCCCCTTAGCCTTTGGATTCCTACGAGGAGGTTGACAAGAACTCCCAGTGGATGAAACTCCCTTCTTTTTGAATATCTCAACTACATCATCGTCCTCATCCTCTTCTTCATCATTGAAAATGTTATCAAAATCTGGGACGCACTTAGCTAGTTCTTTCTTTTCTTTGACAGACTGTAACAATTCTTTCATCTCCTCTCTTATGTGTTCTGGACACTCTCGGCATGTTGAAGCATTCTTATAACCTCCAGCAAGGTGTTGCTTATGTCGATAAATGCCGCCCCTCGTAATTTTTTGACAAAAATTACAAGTGACTGCATTGTTATCGCTCGGATTAGCTGTACGTCCATATTTCCAAGCTGGGTCCTTTGAATCCGTACTCGGTGTTGACATGGATATTCCTGAGATTAAATTATTCTCAAAACTTAGAATGTGTTACAAAAGTAAAAATGAGATTGCTAGAGTAACAAAGAAATGAACATATATATAAACAACAAAACATGTCAGGTACAAGACATGCAATGGAGCACCCCTGCACTTTTTATATTTTGGCTTTTCCATTTTCTTTTGCTTTTAGCATCACAGGATACTCGAAAGGTGAGCAATCAAGAGCCTTCTCAGAAGGTGAAATCTCAAAAGACAAAGGAAACCAAGTTCCAAGCATTCACCGGAAAGAATATGCAATCATTTCTTGTAACTTCATTTCCCTTTTTGGTTTTTAAGTGTACAAAGTCTATTCTAAACATCCATTTTCAGTCACTTTTGGAACAGATGGTATAGTACTCTGCTCCTCTCTATTCTTTTTCAACTATACAGCTGCAATTCAAGCAAATATGGAAACAGTAATCCATTTCTACATGCTAGTGACCTTGCTGGATGTATCAACTATCAACCATGCAATTCAGATAAGGTCATATGGTCACTGTCTATTTCCTTCTTCAATCTCGAAACCAACAAAAATTATATGAAGAGCACAATAAATTAGAGCAAATAACAATCCACAAATGTAGTATATAAAGAGCATAAAAACAGCACAATTAATAATTTCCCCCACAACACAAGAAATCATCTTTCTCTAAGGAGTAAGGAGCTAATCTATGTTCAACACTTCAAGTAGTTACAGTACTACTTGAAGAAGTTAAACTAAGATCAACTAAAGCACTGTAGAGAATAATACTAATGAAGGTTAATAGGATAACGGCATATACCTAATGGTTAATACATCAAATCAGAACTTTGAAGTGCTTCTCCATGGGTATTATTTTCTTCCTTTATTCAGTATTGCATAAAAAAGTTTAGTTAGGCAAGACCGCAAGAATGCAAGATTAACTACACTACTACAGTACTGTCACAGTCGAGATCAAGGAGGGAGTGATTGTGAGTGATGGATTGACGGGGTGAGGAAGGGAAAGAAAGAGAAAGAGAGAGACAAACCGGTAAGGTGAAGCGGTAGACAAGCGGCAGAGCAGCAGCTGTGTGGAGAACTAGAGCAGCGCAACAACAGCAGAGAGGAGGAGCCTAGGTGACTGTTAATGGAGAAGTAGCAGAGAGGAGGAGAGGCTGGCGGTGACAGGGTCGGCGAGGAGTGAGTGAGAGTGTTACACTGATAATCTGATACTAAGAGTCGTGAAAATGATTTGGGAATTGGGATTTGGGATTTAGGGCTAATTAGAAAAGTTAAAAAGACATAAAAAATCAGAAATAAAACAAACGGCCCATATAAGAAGATGAAACAACATCTAACAGCCAGCATTCATGCACCTAATCACGCGCCTCCACCGCAACTATGCGCCTTGCGCTTGGGAGCCTAGGCTCACAAGGCGCTACGCCTAGGCCTAGGCGGGTGCAGATGGTGCGCCTGAGTGCGCCTTGCTCCTAGGCGCGCTTTTAATAACAATGGTTTGACCCTTTTCCAATTAAAAGGCTAGGCAAGGGACACGTAGCACATGAACAAGAAATCTCGGAGTTTCCACATGTGCAGAGCAACTTAACCAAGCCAACAATGTTTTAGAGAAGCTTGGTTCAGATGAAAAAGAAGTGTCACAAGTTCTCCTACTTTAAGGCTAACGTAATATAGTAATGGTTTCATAATCAATGCTATCCATCAAAAGAACGAGGAATTACTCCCCCATGCATGAGGTGTCAAACTAGATCAGACAAACAAATTCAAAGTAAGGATAAGGAAGAGAACAAAATCACATATTACAAACTAACAACACTCCGGCCCATATTATGAAACAGTGCTCCAACAGAACAAAGTAAAAGGGAAGGGAAAAAAAGGCGTACAAAGTGATGGAATGAAGAAATTACAGAAATCAAAATAATAGACTAGTCGTACAAGATCAGAATTCAAGAATGAACTGTTGTGAAAAGTTTGATAACTAAAACCCATCAAAATGGGGAAACAGTATTTGATCAGTGATCGGTCCAATGTAGATTTAGGTTTCAACTTGTAAACCCTTACACAAACAGGATTGATCGGTCCAATGTTGATTCGGATTTCAAATAAATAAAAATAAAATAAATCCTTACCTTCAATTACGTAATTTAATCCAATTTCTTGCTCTTCTCTATCAAATTGTATCAAAAGTCCTAAAATTAACATACCCAGGTTCCAATGAGGTTCAAACAACAACAAAACTTGTAGGGTTCCTAAAATTAACATACCCAGGTTCCAATGAGGTTCAAACAACAACAAAACTTGTAGGGTTCAAACAACAACAACAATTTATAAAATTCCAAGAAATCACTTCTTCAGAATTCTCTGGAGGCTCTTTTGAAGTTTCTTGTGTTCTTAGGAAATATATATTGTACGTAAACTATCAGAGACCTAAGTGAAATATACATATATTCTTAAAGTAATTAGAATTGCAAAATACCCATTACGTCTCAAACTTTTTGTTTTTCTAACTTTATAAATGGGTTAAACCAAAGCCCAAATTCAAATTGGGTCACCTAATTCTAAAAGTATAACCCACTTTTCGAAAAGAAAATTTTGAATTGTTACTTAAGCCCATAAGCTAAGAGAATAAAATTTATAGAAACGTCCTTAAAGACATAAGTCAAAAGTGTTTAAACAGATTTAAATATTCGGAGTCTAATACTAAGCATGTCCTCTAAAAGAATAGTCTTTTATCCCTCTCTCTGAGCATGATAAGTTGTACTAAACTTAAATCAAGTACCCATAACATCTTGCAAACCATGCCAGAACCTCTATGTAAAATGTGCATCTCTATCTGAAATTATAAAAATGGGTCTGTGATGAAGTAGAATAATTTCCTGAACATAAAGTTTGGCCAGTCTCTCTAAGCTGTAGGTAATTCTATCGGGAAAAAATGCGCTGACGTAGCCACATGGTCGATATTACCCAAATTGCCTTGCCCTATGCAACCCAAACACAAATTCCATAACAATATCTCCATACCTCGAGAGGGGTATGGTGAGTGGTTACAACGGTCTTGTAAACAGTTGATGTTCCACCTTAACCATCTAACAAACAAGGCATCACATAACAAAGTCTATGATCTTTCCTTTACATACCAATCTACCAAAATATGTCTCACAAATCCTGATACATCTTAATACTATCCTGATGAACTGAAAAACCTGAAGTTTTTATAACATACATTATCTTCTTCTTTAATCATACATAAAAAAGGAACACACAATCTGGTGTCAATACGTAATACCGCTTTTACATCAATCTTAAACTTTGGTTGTTAACCGTCCTTGACTTGTTCCATGATCTTAACCAACTTTTTATCTGTGATATGCGCTTGTTCAATTCTTTCAAGTAAAGTAGGTTACACCATCAGATTACAAAAAATAATATCAAGACTTAGGAAACCAAACCATCTACAACCAAACTTTCCAAAGCAGCAAAAGTTTCCTTTTGCATAGTCGAAAGAGCAGCAAATGTACCACTAATCCGTAAGCAATTTTAACCATCACCATTCCACAAATTCAACTGTTTCCATGTTAACAAATACTTAAAAGTATTGTAATATGCACCCGACGTCTCATGCTAGAGATAGTGCCTCCAAATTTTCAGGCCAGAATCCACAGCAGCGAACTCTAAGTCATGTGTTGGGTAATGATTTTCATGCACCTTGAACTGTCACTAACCTCAATCAATAACTCGACAATGCTACATCAATACCCTCCTAGACCTTTCTTCGAAAAATCATTGTATTTAACAAATCCTCTAATGCTTGATGGCAAAGCAAAGACCGGAGCTGAAACCAATATTTTCTTTTAGCTCTTGAAACCTATGATCACACTCCTCTAACCACTCAACCTCAATTTGAGTCAAAAGAGTCAAAAAGGTAGCAAGCTTTGAAAACCCTTCTACAAATTCTGCGATAATAGCCAGCTAAATGAAGGAAACTACTAATATTTCTAACTGTCCTCAAAATATTTATGACTTAGTTAGTAGATGAATCACATTGTACTAAGTTACTCCATCATAATTCAGGTCAACAAAATAAATTTCATCAATCTCTAGTCCACCACGCTTCCGATACGCCACTCTGGTAATGTATCAAACTATTGCTTCTGTAAAATGTGTCTAATATTAACACGCTTAACTTCAAGCCTAAGGTATGCCAATGTAACAATCAAATCTTCCGCGTCACATGGGACTTATACACTACAAGATTCACAACGTGATATCTAACTTTTATTCTCATAAACTTTTTAAGCTCTAGAATTTAAATCTACTTGATATCTCTCAGAACCAAGACTTCTCATTCGAATCATACCCATAAATTCTTCTGAATTCTAAATGAATCATATCCCTACGTTCTGATACCAACTTTCTCAAGATCCCACTGAAAATCAAAAGTTCTAAAATGAGAGAATATATTGCAATATTTCTAGTAACAACTGGTACAAACAAAGCGTCCAAATTCATTAATAACAAAAAGTCTCGATTACACCGCAATCTAAGAGAATCCATTCTCTTAAGCATCAGTTACAAACCAAAGCATCAAATGTAGTGGCTAAAATGACTTACACAAACCCAACCCAATCAAACTACTTACATCTGGCTAAAATTCTGAGATTAAAAATAGGTAATTCAACTAACTAAGAAATACCTTAAAAAATTCAAAGTTACCAAAGTCTTTAGTCACCTTTTTCACCTGTTGTAAGGGGCAAGGTAAAAAAATACGGTGAGCTCAAATACCCTAGTAAGATACCAAAATGCCAAAGGCACCAAAAGGTTAATTTGAACTAAAAGAATAACAATAACCATTTATTGCAAATGATCAAATGACATGCTTAGATCAAATAACAAAACAAACTTCATTAAGAACGAATACAGAGACTATATTGGTCAATTTAGATCAATTTAACCCTAATGCTATATAAGAATGAATACAGAGACTGTTGGTCATAAAAACCCGTTAAACCAAACTTACCCAATCATATGTAGACTTGTATTGTGCCAGGCGTCCATGGATCGCTAACATAATGGTCAAAAGACCCTATCAAATTTGAGACATGTTCAAATATATTCAGCACTAGACTTGTCTAACTCAAAGTTGATGTTTAAGAATCGAATTGAATTGATAGTACACGATGCAACAATGACAATAAATACACATATAGTATCACTAGGGTAGAAAGTAAAGATCAAAACATGTACAAAAGGTTAAGCTCACAAAAAGTGGGTAAGAAAGGAAAGAGGACAATACCTATAAAGTCAATCTTTGTTCAAATAGTTCTGCATCGACCCATTTCACTAAGAGTGGATCTCAAGAAAACTCAAAACATTAAAGGCAAAGAAGAGTTATCAAGATTTTCATTTTGGTAAGGTTCATAGAAAACCAAATGATAATGAATATTCTTTGCGAAGTTGAAGAATGGTAATATGCAATCCAAAAACAACAAATTTCAACATTGACCAACACTACTTAAAGATAATTTTGACCAAGAAATAAAAATATTCTTATAAAACACAAACCTAAAAATTTGTAACAGACTCTCCAAGATTTTTAGAATATATAATTTCATGCAAAAAAAAAAGAAACGATTACATAAAGTAAATCGAATTGGACTAATCAGCAGTGGCAGAAACAATAAATCTCTGTACAAACTAGTTTTGTCGGTGACTGTTTCGAAATAGAAATATGAAGAATCTTAGAAAATTTAAAACTACAAAGTTCAATTAGTCTTCCTGATAAAAAATTGCTAAAAACCATTGACTAATGAAGATTTTATAACAAATCGAAGTGGCTTCATAAAACAACATATCTCTCAACAGACTAGTTACGTACAATGGGTTTTTTGAAGTAAAAAAAATGAAGGGTATAAGAAAACTCATGTCTACAGAGTTAAGTAGACCTGGCAAAAACTGGCCCGGACCCGCGGGTCTAAATTCGGGTATGTTATCGGATACCCGGGTTACCCGGTTATATACCTATATATAATATTTCTAGGGTTTAAACCTCTCATTTTCTCCCCCACTCACTTGCTTCTGCCGCCCCTACCCTAAAGTCTCCCTCACAGATCTCTCTCACAGGTCCCCCTTCTCAACTCTTGCTCTCTTTCACATATCTGCCAAACTCACGACCACCCTACTCCACCCACGGTGTCACGTCAGTCAGTCACACTAGATCTACCGCATCTCGTCGCCATCGGTCAGTCATTCAATCTCCCCGTGGCCCCGTCACCATCAATCGGTCACCTTTATGGCCCCGTCGCCAACGACCGGTCACCACTGTGGCCCCGCAACACTGATCTGTCACCACCGTGGCCCTGTCACCACCGATCGGTTGCCACCATCGCTGACCAGTACTCCGTGGCCACCAATCAATCACCCCGTGGCCCTGTCGCCACCGATCGGTCACCACCGTGGTCCCGCAACACCGATCTATCACCACCGTGGCCCCGTCACCACCGATTGGTCACCACTATCGTTGACCGTCACTCCGTCGCCTTGCGGTTGTTGGGTAGACTTTCAGTCAGTGGATATTGATGGAGGATGATTGTCAGGTGTTCTCGATCTGCAGGTTTTTTTTTCTCAGATTGTTCAGATTGTTTTTTTTTTTTCAGCTGGATGGATGTTGAGATTGTTTTTTCTTCAACAGAAAGATGTTATTTTTGTGAAATGAATTTTGACAGATAAACAATAAATTATTTGACTTTTGGAGGTTAAAATATGTCTAATTAGTAGGTAATTATATAATGTTTATTTTAAAAAATAATTAATTAGAAATTAATGATTTACCCGTGGGTAATACCCTACCTGCAAGGGTAGGGTACGGGTTCTCAAAAATCGTACCCGAAAAAAATCGGGTAAAATATACCTGACCCGTCTTTACCAGTACCCGACTGGATTTTACCCGTACCCGGCATGTATACCCGTTTGCCAGGTCTACAGTTAAGGTAGCCTTCTTAAGGGTTTCAGAAAGATAAGAATCTGTAAAATCCAATGAATATTAAAGATTTTATTGTAAATCAAAATGGCTACAAGAAGAAAAAATGTCATTGACTTCTACACAACATTGACTTTAAAGTCATTACTCGATAAGAAAAACTGAGATTTTGAGAAAACTTAGAGCCAAAAACTTGAGGTGGAAAATTTTTTTTCTAAAAGCGAACACAAAAATTACATGAGTGATGAATGAAATACTAATAATGTAATAAATTTTCTTATTAGTTAAAAAAAAAGTACAAGCCCTTACCATTTTTGAGCAATTCGGTAAAAGCTAAACCTCAATGCAATTGTAACATGATTCGCACTCACGCGAAAACCTAATGCAAAAATTAAAAGATCTGTAGTGCTTAGCCAATCCTCCAAATCGAATACAATTGTGATCTATATCACTAATAGCGACAAAAAACCAAAACATACTGAATTAGGAGACTGGATTCCGAATTAGGTGTGTGCCTTGAACAAAAGTTGGAGAAAGGAAGCAACGAAGAGAGCAACAAAGAGGCTGTTGGAAGAAGTTCACAGGTATAATCAAGCCCTAAAGTGGTAAATTACACAAATACCCCCAACTTCAGGTACTTATTCAAAGTGTACCAAAACTGTTTATTATTACAGAAAGGGCACAAGCATTTCTTTAAACATTGTAAAACTCATAGAGAAAAAAAAACTTGGATATTACATATGATCTCAACTATAAATGTCTTCGTGACACCTTCTTATAAACTCGAACCGACCTCCCTTAGAACATGTTCGGGGCCATGTCAAAGAATTACGTCTTGTGTTTCTCCTAGGTGAGGCAGCCTATAAAAGGTCAACCATCAATATTAGTCTAGTTCAAAAAAAAAAAAAAAAAACGAGGTTCATGAAAAAACTCCTCCTTGATTGTACTCGTAAATGCAATGAAGCCCCCATATAATATTATGTTTGATTCATAAAGCACTATAATTGCACATTTTATATGAGGTGGTCCAAAAATTAAATTTTGTACAAAACAAACAGCTAAGCGGTGATATCTCATCCATGTCGCCTTAAATCAATGTCATACTTATCAATCTAGCCTACTTCAAAAGAAATTAACAATATTCTTTTTATAATTTTTCCTTTTGGTTTACATTTTTTTAACTTACATATTCTCTCTTTTTTTCTTCTTTAGAACTGCATCACCATCACTATTGAAGTCGTGAAATTTAATCATCAACCTTTTCCATCAGCATCACCACCAACATGATTAAACCCTCACCACAACAACGTAGGAAACCTGCTAGGACCATTTTTGTACCACATATATTTTTTTTCCAGACCAATTAAGAAAAAACTTCTACGAGTGCTTACATTTTGCCGATAAATCGCGATTAGTAATTGAAGCCCTAGGCTTTGTTATGAGCTCTAACTTCTAGGAGTACTTACAATTTACCGATAAATCGCAATTGGTGATCGAAACCCTAGGCTTTGTTGTGAGGCTCTAATTTATAATCGAGCCTTGGAACAGATGGAGTTTTCATTCCCAAAGTATTATTCGTCGCTTTTGAATGATATTGAGTTTCAATCACTTTTCACTAAATCCATCTCTTAAAAGAGCAAAAGCCTTAACTTTTTGGGCCATTTCATCCGCCTCATCTTTCGGTGTGTATCGACTGTTTCGTATGAAATTCTAGGAAACAGGTCACCGTCCCAAAGATTCCATCCCATCTGTGGACTACGGTAAGGAGAACCCTCTGGCTTTATCTTTTCATCCTCTATTCTATCTGAGGCCTTATAAGCTTCACTCTGCCACACACATGATGCCAGATGGTTCCCAGGTATTCGTGCTGGATTACAGGGCCCGCCTATTAATCACTTAATTCTTGTAGATGACTCTATAGTCTTCATTAAGCTCACCACGGAATCGTGTTTGGCTCTGCAACAAATTTTGGATACCAACTGTCAAGGATTCCCGGCAACAAAGAAATTTTCCCAAATCACCATCACTTTTAGCCTCAATAGGCCCAGCTCTTGTGGACTAAATAGCTCTACAATTAGGTATCTCAGCAACACCAAATTTTGGCCCTTATCTAGGCGGAACTCTAGATACCATTACCAAGAAAAAAGAGTTTTTCTAGACCTCGTAGAGCGAATCCAGACGAGATGTGCCTCCTGGAAGAGTTTTCTCCTCAATAAGGTTGGTAGAGCTACCCTTATCAAGTCTGTAATTTCATCACTTCTCATTCATAACATGTAGGTAGCCTCTTCCCTATCCATATTTGTTGCTGCATTATCTCAATCATTAGTCAATTCTAGTTGATGGGGGATAGCAACAGAAAAGGAATTCATTGAATTAGCTGGTACGCCTTATGTGGCCTTATTGCTAAAGGTGGCTTAGGTTTCAAGGAAACAAGACTATTTAACCAGATTCTTTTATCTACAAAATGAGCTGGCTACCCTGTAACAGTTCTTTCTAGCACGCCAAGTTCTTAACCAATCGTTATCGTACTATACATTCCTTTCTCAACTCGCCCAACTGCGGCAACTCACCTGGTTGGTGAAGCAATTAAGTGAGTTGACAGGTGCTTAAATAGTGACTAAGATGGCAAGTAGGAAACAAAGAGCATATCTCGATTTAGAGTGATTGCTGGATCCCTACGAAACATCATTTTCCCTCATGTCGTGATTTGGGCGGTCATACCATCACTAAAAGGTAAGAGACCAAATCAAAGATCGACAATGTAACGAACCTTTAATCCAGAGTTGTTTCATCCAGCTATGGCATATAAGATTCTGGCCATTTACATCTCGCTCATAATTATGAGGAACAGTTGGTCTGGGATGCCACACCGGATGGAATGTTCACTGTTAAAACAGCTTATGATTTACTGTATCGCCATGAGTCCCAACACGAAGACTCTTTCAATGCTGTTATTCATAACTACAGCCACGTGGTGCACCCCATAGTCTGGTCCATTATGGTCCTTACCTAAATCTCCCAAAATCATCTTCCTTGTTTGGCAGACATTGTGGAAACGCTTACTGCTACAGTCCAACCTCTGCAGAATAAATCTTTCACACTCTAACCTTTGCCTCCTCTGTCACACCGAACCTAAAACAGTAGACCACCTCTTCCTCAAGTATCCTCGTGTCAGACCAATTTGGTTTAGTTTACCCTCCGGGCTTATGGCAGATAATATCATCTCCACCTTTATTAAGTGGTTAATTGCCTGGTTGGCCTGCCCACGCACCTTTCAATACTATTAACCACCACTATTTCCATCTTCTCCACCTGTTGGCTTATCTAGCTAAACCGCAACAACCTTATTTTCCGACAACAAGATTTTAACCCCATACACATCGTCATAGATATCAATAACCTTACTAACAGTATAATTACCTATACAATAACTCAACGGTTTCTATCCAAAAGTCAACCCACCCATGCCCCTCACATTTCTTCCAACCATGTACCCTCACCAATCATTCTACATGATCACCTCAGCACTTGTTTTGAACCGATATGCACACGCATTAACGTCATTTAATTGTCACTATACTAGTGCTCGTCTTCGGGCCGCGATTGGTATTTCCTCCTATACCATTAAAAACTTCCGATGTAGCTCCTTTACAATTTCCATGAGGGCGTGGGACAGTTACACAGCCCAGGCACTGAGTATGATGATCGCCCTCAGATGGGCCATAAAAACAAATATATTACATTCGATTCTTTGCAGTAACTCTATATTTTTGCACTCTAAGCTGTCAGGGAGTGACGGCATAGCAGACACACGGTGGCACCCATCCTTTTTTACTTTTGCTATATACTATCTGATTCCCACTCCCGTCGTCTTGGCCGAGCTGCACAGCATCATCTGCAAGAAGCGCGTTCTTTAGCTGCCTACGCATGCCATGCACGAATCGCGGTTACCAGGATTGGATACATGACTGTGTTTGGGTTGTGCTACCGCACTTGCACTATCAATAACTTGGCCTTGGACTTCGATGGATGTTGTTTGTCACCTTTTATGCTTTTATGTTTTCACGTCATGAGCCTGTTCATGACTTTATTATGCTATGATATGTTAATGGCCAACGATGTAACCCACCACTTCCTTTCAATGTCATTATTGTATCATCAGAAGAGAAAAAGAAAAAAAAAATACTTTGCAACACAATGCGCAGTTACAAAGGGCTTTAGAGTCAAAGTTGGTTTACATGACTTTAGGTGCAAAGAATAGATATCGTACAAGGAACCACGGCAAATTCACTGGCTGGGCTTCGGGTTAGGCTCCTTTTATATCGCAGTTTCACAGGCATACACACGTTTGACTGGACCATGGCAGAGCCCTTAGTTTGATGGATGTTTCCGGGGATGCTTTGGGCCACTAAAAGAGCACTCTTTCTACCATGCATCCACATTTTCGCGACGATTGGAGCATTCAAACATATATCTTAGTGCATAGGCCAAGGACGAAGTTAAGCTTGGTGTTTATTGTGAACTTGCAATATAGTATTGCCCTTTAGTCGGTTCTTTCTTTGTAATTTTGTGTTGCTTTCCAAAGATAACGAAGTTATCATGTAAGGAGGGTGGTATACACAAAGAATACAACTTTTGGAAGCTCTTATGACTAAGATGGGTGGTATACACAAAGAATATAAATTTTGGGAGCTGTTAGAGTTGTACGAAGATAACTACAAACTCAACCTGTAGAGACAAGTAATAGTCCTCAAATGTTTTTAGTGACTTTATTCGGTGACACTAAAAAGTGTTAGTAACGAGTTCATCTAAATACTACTAATTATAATTAATGACCATCAATATTCGCTATCTTCCTACGAGCCGGATAGTAGTCCAGATTTTTCCAAACAAAATCAATGAGAAACAAAAGCTAACCAAGTAGGTGAGCAAAGGCTGTTTTACTTAAAAACTTGTAGTACACTGACCCAAATAACCAAAATTGCTCTTTGGTATAAAAGTCAAACACAATGGAAAATAATCCAATGTTATCCTAAAGGGAAATACGTTTAAATCATTGATTCCATCCTTCAAAACAATTGTGTAATAGTCATTTATAAATTAACTTGAAATTTAATAATAATTCAGTATTCGGATTCCATTACACACTTCGATTTCTCATCTCTCTCTACCCATTCGTAACTGTCCATATGACTCATGTTCTCATTCTCTTTCACAATCTCTTCTACTTCTTGACAAAATAACTTTGTAACTTTCATGTAAATTTTTTGCTCTCTTTTTTCCGTTGCAGATGCATTATAGGGAGGAAAAATATGATAGCATTATTAGAGGGCACGCCCTACCTTCAGAATATTGGCACATATAACCAAAGGAGCTGTCAGCATGCGAATCTAGTGTCAAGAAAGCTTCAAACCCAGGCAATTTGGAGGGTGTTTGTGATGATTGTCTCAAACCCTATATGACACTAACGCAAAAGTAGTAATAAAGTCATTCTCTTTATGCTTTTCTTGGGTCAAAGACAGGAACAAAATTGAGTCTTCTACCTTAATCATGACTCGTGATAATTCATTTCCTTTCGGTCACCACTAATCTATGTACTACGATAGAGAAAACCAGAGCCTGAAGAGCCTTACATGCTTCTGCTACAATCAAGACCAGACCTGTATTTTCAGCTTTGAAAGTCCACCTGATATAAGGTCAATCTTGGGGGCGTCTCCAAGCCATTGTTCTCTCTCATGACATGTCAATTGTTGGTTAAACGATCCAACATTATAGGACTGATATGCTTGATTGATGCCCTAACTTTTTTCTTCCGCTCATAGACCTAGCACTATATAATACAGAAGGGTTACTGGTAAAGAGACCAGCATGCCAAATATGACCCTGCAAACGGAAAGGCCAAAGAGCAAAAAATCAATCTGTGCGTAGCGATATATGAAAACATTGAGAACACAGCGTCATAGTAGCATAATCATATATGGGTCCTATGATCAGGCTACTTTAACGCATGCTTTTTGCTATTGACAAAGCCCAGTCATTGTACTTGTTATGTAAATGTTTCTTGAAGAACTTATCACCAAATTATTATTCTAAAATGTGATGCAAGTCTTTAGAATTGAAGCAAGTGACGGGTTAAAGACTTGCCCAACATCAAGAAGGTGTAACGCAAGTGTTTGGAATCAAGTGATAGGTCCAAGACTTACCCAGTACTTAATATGTCAGGATGCAGCCCATATTCCCTGGCAAACACAAATGGTACAATCCCTTGGGGAAGAGCTGCCTGAATTTGGTAGCAACCATGTTGTAAGAATAAATTGAACTTGTTATTACAACGTAAATGCAAGTCCAAAAATGTAGTTACAAACAAGTAGAGAGCAAAGAGAAAAGTCTTAAAACCGCATACTGACCAGCCCCTTAGTCGTATATGTATTTACATGAAATTTCACGTATGTGACTATGCGGGATGTGTATCTCTACAGAGTCATCACTTTACCTGTACTATGGCCGTGTGCAGTTGAGCTCCTCTAAGTCCAACAGCAACAGATGCAGCTGACATCAATACAGGCCCTCCTACAAACCGAATTAGCATCCCCACTGTCGCCATTTTTGGGCCACAAGCAATTATTCGAGGCTGAAGTGCCATAAAGAGCCCTAGAAAGGAATTATGATTACTATATATTCGCAGCAATTGAATAAGCTAGTGTTTCCAAGTGAAATGTACCTTGTGATCCACATTGTATATGTATATCCACGTACGGATATATATATATATATGCATGCAAGTAGATTGTTCATGCAGGGCGTACATACCTAAGCTGAACATGGCCATCCCAAGACCAGCATCTGAAATTATTTTTACTGAATACTTTGCCAAACTGGGCATTTCCACGTTCCATCTGCTCAATCAAAGAAACTTTAATTTGTTATCTTCAACGCTTTTCACTAGAATGTGGCATTGGCCCAAGTTCATGCTATATCTTGTAACAGAATCAAATAGTATAGTGCACTCCCCAAACATAGAAATGGGGGGACTGTTCATTATCAAAGGGCTGAAGAATTATGAGGTAATGTTTGAGCTCATGCTATGATATAACATTGCTAGCATCACTTCATCTCAGGCCATGTAATGGACTGTTTCTATACCTTTTCTTCACGATATTCAATGCTATGATATTTATACCCTTTGTCTCTCAATAAACTCACTTGAATGAGATCAGCGACCAGAGGAGCCCTATGACACTTGAGTAAGTATTTGGGTTGCGTGATAGCTTTCGTCCAACCATGGTCAATATGAGTCTTAGCATGACCAAAGCATGCGGCATTTCTTGAGTGGTTGCTGTGCCCTTCGTATCCGCTTCTCCTTGCACTTGCAGCTTTGAACAGTCTCTGAAGCTAAGTTCTTTATCTGAGATTAATGCATTTTAACCCATAATTGGCAAGTAATCATTGTTTATAAAGTTAACAGGACAATAGAAAAGAAAGTAAAACAAAGGTCCATGAACAACGAAAAGATAAGCAGTGAACCCCAAACCATTATGAATTACCAAGCTCTTTCATGCAAGAATGTTTACTCTTGTTTCTTTTTAGGACGCGGCCAAGTCAAGAAAGATAATTGAAAGCAATTGAAAAGTAGACCCAAAAAAAAGAAAAAGGAGGAGCCGGAGGGGGGTGTGGTGAAGTAGTTGGAGTGCAAGCTTGCAATCTTCTCGTCAGCTTTATGGCCAGACAGACTGGGGTGTTTCTTTGAAGCAAACTCAAATGTATGAGCTAGTCAACGTTGTGCTTGCAATTCCACTCAATAAAGTTAGTAGCGAGATAATGATATCAAAATTAGTGGGCACCAATGATGAAGTTAAAACTGCTGTCAGTTTTGTCCTCATGACGAGAATTAAAGGGGTTGGCTATCATAAGTATCCCTACCAACACACACGTGCCGTCAAGTAATGATGTTGCCCATCAGTTTTGGCCCAGCAAATCTGTTGCAAAGTTATAAAAGGTGAGTATCTTGACCAACTGGCACTTGGTGTTTAACTAGATTTGTGCAGCAGTACGAGCACAACTTTAAGTGAATATTTAATTGTTCGACACATATGATCGCACTGATGGAACTATTCAGCTATGAAGACACCGCCTCCAAAGATAATTCGTACGTTACTCTGATCTACAGCGGCCTAAAACCCCACCTTGTAATGGTCAACGGCCATTTAGAAGAATTTTTTACCGAACTTGAGCTTATTAATTATGTTATATGAGATCTACCAAACACCAACGTAGCAATAGTCAAAGATGAAAAAAGAAAGTGCACTGTTGGAGAGAGGAGCAACTCATGGCTCAGAGAACTTTCAAAGAACAATTATGACCAGCCTTGTAAGCTTTCATTGAATCTTCGGATGGAGTTTGCTAAGCTGCAAGATCAAAGAAAAACAATCCAAGTTCCTTGAGAACAAGGTCATGAAATGCCCCTCATTGTGGCAAACATATTCAACAGGCTTGAGGTTGGAGTGAGACACCACATTGTTCACTCCATCTAGAGCTCATGTTCGCATCAATGTCAATGCAGAGCTGATACGACAAGTAATTCCTCCTTTGCTGTGGAACTTGTATGAGAGGGGTCTGCCCAGGACAGTAAACTCTATTGTGCATTCTATATAAAATAACTTAAAAGTATTGCAGTTTCTGTTAGAAAAGAAGAACGAAATAGACGCATAATTGCCAAATGAATATCTCTAAGCGACTGTTTGCAGAGTCTACAAGCATGTCGGAGGTCAGGTCAAGTCTGGTCTGGTCTGGTTACATAAGGCCAGTGCTTCAGGGTGCATTAGACAAACACACATGGGTTTTGGAGACAAAACGTACGTGCAGACCTACGACTTGTCCATTCCCCAAGTAAATAGTTCTCCCATCCTTGGATTTTTTGGGTACATCTAACTATCTAGTGTTGGCATCAGCTAAAGGACAGCAACCAAATTCGAGTGTCTATGATTTTTCAACCATTTCTCCGGTAGGTATTCGAATTAAAAATAACTCATTGCTTGAGCTAAAATATGCTTAAGCATGGATGGAGAGTAACTCAAATTCTGGATGCTCGTACCAAAATTTCTTCAACTTTTCGAGATTAATACTAAGAATAAATCAAAAGTATATTGACGTAGCTGACAGAGAAAAAATTCTTGTCTGCTAAAATTTCTAAGTTAATCCAAACAATGTCTGCACCCGGGTTCACTTTGTCCGTAACCAAACTCAAGTGGCGTCAAAAATCTTTGGACGTGCGTACTTGACATGCATTTACAACGCGTATGTTGGGAACAATTTTACCTAGAAATTACTTTTAAAACTATTTCTCCGAGACTTGTATTCATCGCATTAGCACTTGTACCTTCACAATATGCCAAAAAACAAAAAAGGCAAAGCAAAGCCACTTTCTGTCAGGGATCCAAAGAGGTGACGATGTACGTACCTCCACCAACATCTCTGCCCTCTTGTCCCTCTTCCCCCCGATACTCCCCCGGGGACCCCCACACGATTCTCATCCCGCCGACCGCCGGAGACTGCTGCCGGAAGACCCTCCCAGCCGCCGGAGACCTCACCCAGCTCGGCGTGTTCCCAGCCGTCGCCGACCCCAACTCAAACTCGTTAAAGTTGGACGCCCTCGGTGTCGGCTGGAGCGAGTAAACATCCGACGACGCGTAGCCGGAAAAACCAAAGTCTCCGGTCGCCGGCGTGTTGACGGAGAAAATCTCAGCGCCTGAGAGGTTCGACGCTCTGGGAGTGACGGTCATTGTGGAGTCGGTGGAGCGTCGGATGCGGACCCGGGTGCGTCCTCGAGCGTCGGTCTCGGACTCGGTGCGGAGAGGGTCTCCGCCGTGGAGGGAGGCGACGTCGCAGTCGACGTGGAAGCTGGAGATGGAGGCCGCGGCGGGACCGGGGAACTGGTGGCGGATGAGTATGGTGGCCGCCCTGTACTCGAAAAGGAAAAGCAACAGAGTGTACCTGCATGTAACAAGCAAAAAAAGCTTTCTGGTCAGGAAGAAAAAGACCCAACATGCAATATAACCATGTGAGGAAGAAGAAAGTAACTCCCCTACAGAAACAAACGCATCAATAACAAAGCCAGTGTAAATGTAGTACCAGATAATGCATTGAAGTACAACCAGCTGCACCATGAGGCTCTGGGTGAAGTCTCCATACATGGCCTTGAGCAAAGGAATGCCCATGACAAGTGTATTAGGCAGAGTTGAGACCGAGAACAGAGTGATTAGCCAGCCCAGCCCTCCTCTAAGGATGGCCCAAAAGGAGAGCAAAACAAGCACCAAGACTTTTGAGAGAGTATCAGCCAGGATGAACTTGGTGTCCATTTGGTATGGGTTGTTCTGAGATATGAAATGGAAGGACAAAACCGGAACGGCGAAAACCGCCACGAATCGGTTGATGCCGGAGCATTGCTCCGGCGTGAATATCTTCCACCATTTTACGGACCCATATGCAACCAGCATTGCAAAGTAGAGCGGAACCATTGCGCACATGACCTTGTAGAAATCATCTGAATTTATCATTCTCTTGGAGTGAGAGAGGCTGAGAGTTAAGAGTAGGCCGTGAATGTTGTTTATATAGGGGATTTTGGACAACATTGTCCCTCACGGGGATCTAGTTTTACCGAGTATGTCCTGCTTGCCTACGAGGTTGGATACCAAGTTGGTAAACGCAACTAAGCAATAAAGTGAGTAACCTTTTTGCATTTAAAAACTTTGCGAACTAACATTGGATTTTCCACCCAAGGATTAGTAACAAGTGTCAACCAAGAATTTCGGGTTAGTTGCATCCAGCATTTGAAAGTTTAGTAATTAGCATCCAATATCTTGAACTCTTGAAATCATTACCCTCAGCACTAAATAACGATCAGATCTCATATTGACTAGACGTCTGTTAATTTCATGGGCGCAAGATCGTCACCTTGACTTACACTCTCACACGCGTGCACGCGCATACACTCCCGCCTTCTCCTTTCCACCACTTCGATCTTCATTCGTCTCTTCTGTTCCTGCCAAAGCCGCTGCAGTTGACACCACATGGAGTCCACTTTCCCACCAAATTCTATCTTTCCCCATCACCCCCAATATCCATTCCTTTTTTCGGTCTCCGTCATCAACCAATGCACCAGCTACAACCACATGAAGTCCTCCACAAATAACTATCAACACCTCCCCTCCCCCTCCCCCCGGGCGGGGGCACACAATGCCATAATGTCTTCACCACAACCACCACGTACACTGAAAAAACACTTCGGGTAGTCTGGGACAGTACGCAAGGAGGAAAGGATCAAATTAGATACACATGCATGTGCGCGCGCGCGCTCGTGAGTGCGTGCGTGCGTGCGTGCGTGTGTGTGTGTGAGAGAGAGAGAGACTAGCTGCAGACACATAGTCTTATAATATTATTTTATCATTTTTATTTATTTTTCATTAGACTTTATCGCTCATTAAGTCTACTATTGCTATCTGTTTAGGCCTAATAATATACAATGAGTTTAATTTACTTAAGTTCAATCCAATTAGAGTCCAGTTGGTTAACCAGATAGTTAGTTGGTTTTAACCCCATTAAAAGCTTTAATTCGAGTTAATTCATTTTTGATTTAGGAGTCGATCCTTTATGCAAAGTTTGGCTTGAAAATAATTTTTGAAATCTAGTATGTCCCATTGGTCTTTTTAGAGAACTTTACCTGATTAAGGGCAATTAATATCTCTGAATTTTTTTATTTAACTAAGGAATTAACCTACCCGTTTTAGACAAGCCGCACGGTAAGTTGGCTTTTTGTGATATTTGATTTAAATCATATATTCTTCTCTGTCACAGATATTAGACACAAAAAAGTCAACTTTACCATTTTCTGGCAGCCTTAGACAGTTATAAATTGATCCCTTGGGCTACATAATGGGTACTTTTCCTCGACTTTTCATTGACCTTTTCTTCACAAGAGGGAAAAACCCTAGAAATCCCAAGTTCTCTTATGAAGCACACACCTAACTTTAACCGGCCATAACTTGCCTATACAATGCCCGATTCAGGTGATTCAAAAGTCTAAATGATGTAACTTTTAAAGAGCTACAACTTTTTAGACAAAGTCAATCCATTCAAGGTCGTCTTAGGTTCAAAAGAAGGTTTTCCTAATTGGTTAAATTCTTTTTATAAGTTTTCGTTATCCTACCTAACCTACTCATACTATATTCAATTTAGGCAATTCAAAAAGCCAAAATCTTCTACCTTGTCAAGAGACAAAATTTTATAGAATAAGTGAATTCTTTTAAGTTAGGTTCTTTTCAGGTCCAAAATAATGTTTCTCTAAATCTGGTGGATTAGCCCTAACTTATAGGTATGTTACCATATTTAGGCAATTAAAAACCTTAAATCATTTAATTTTGAGAGTTACAACTTTGTAGAAGAAGTCAAATCAATTTAAGGTCTCCTTTAGGCACAATATCATTTTTCTGATCGGATAGATTACTGTTCTTGGATTTCGATATTTGGTCAACTAGATTATATAATTGGCAACCCGGATTACAGTTCTCTATCCTTCTTTTGAGCAAGAGTTTCAAGTTTGATTTTTTGTTCAACAAGAGAAAGTCGTGTGAAAGATCGAGATTTAGGTCACCTCTCGTAGGGTTCAGTTGAACTACAATACTTTTGATCCCTGTTTTTGTTTTTCTGACCAGATACATAGGCCATCTGACCCTTATTGTCGAAATCAAACCAAATTAGGTTTAATTTAGACTTTTTCTTTTAATTATTTTTTTTGACATAAAAATCACGAAAATGACGTAAATACAATTTAGAGACCAAAGAGGATAGAGCGGGTGCCTAACACCTTCATGTTATATAACTTAGTCTCGGAATCTGAATTTTTGGTTTCATACGTCAGAAGCTTAAATTGGAAAATTAAGATTCAAATTAGGGTTTTCTAGTTTAACCTCGTTAGTTATTAACCCTAAAAATAAGATTCCTTGTTAGTTATTAACCCTAAAAATAAGATGGCGAGTCGACTTCGAACTTTGTGGGTCTAAATTTTTGTAGCGGGTTCGCTACATTATTTAGATTAGGTCTCCCACGCCTTCCTCCTTGACCCCCCGCGAATACTCGAATGTGGATTGCCTCATGAAATCGCATTAGAACTTTTCTAGACATTTGTTTTTCATGCCTCTGCATTTGAACCCCATACTGGTTTTCGCTGCTCATATAAAGCTCCATCAAAAGAACCAAAAATGCCACAAAAAGCCTTTCCCTACATTTATGCAACATTTGTTGGAGATTCGGCATAACTCCTCTCGTAAAGTAAAAACGACATACTTCCTGGATGCCGCAATCTGTAACAACGTAATTAATAGCATTTGTGTTTCAAAAAATCTACTGCATTTACTAGTGATGCACAATTTTGTAGCATTTCTAAAAGCTAGTATTAGCCAAATTAAAAACACCACAACTATATCACGCGTTGATTAATGCTAAAACAAATTAAGTGACATTTGTAAAAGTCTGTGTTTAGAGACTTTTGTGAATGGTATGAACGCCATTAATTTGCCACATTTTGGTACACCTTTTTGTTTGTGGCATATCATAAGCTTTGGTTTTTTGTCAATATAATGAAAGTCAAAATAGCATCACAGGTTTTCTAGTTATGCTAAAAACCACTACGAGAAAAGAGATCTTTAGCGACGGACCAAAATTCGTCGCTAAAAGCCATATTTATCGACAGACTATCCCATCGATAAAGATCCGTCGGTAAATCGTTTTATTGATGGACAATTCCATCAATAAAAATCTATATCAATGGATCTGTACTTATGGGATTTTAGCAATGGATATCCCGTCACTAAAGAATTTTTAAAAAAAATTTATTTCCAGCCAAAAAATTTAAATGTTTTAAGAAAATATTTAGTGATTGGGTATTAGCAATGGATTATAATCTGTTGCTAAAGTAATATTTCTAATTTCGAATGACAACTATTGATGGAATGTGATCGTAGCTAAAAAATCGTCGCTAAAATCAGTAAATAAATTTAAAGGTAGACTTTTAGTGATGGAATTAATTATCTGTCACTAGAAGTCTATCGCAAAAACCCATTTCCCTCTATTCTCTCTCTCTCTCTCTCTCTCTCTCTCTCTCTCTCTATATATATATATATATATATATATATATATATATATATATATATATATCTTTTATCAACGACAGCCATCCGGCGACCAGCGCCACCCCCCTCCGTGACGACAACCCCATCCATCCTCTACGCCTTCAATGCCGCACCACTATGCAGCCACTGCCTTTCCACCGCTGTCGCTTATAGTATGTACTTATTTTAACCCTAGTTACATGTTACATTACTTCTACATGCTTGATTTATAGTGTCGGCATTTAGGGTTTTGTGGCTTGAGGATCTGTTTGGGAAATAATTTAATCGCATTGTAGTTATGTGCATTTTCTTTTTACACTGCCTTGTCAATTTGGTTGCTGAATTTGAAATGGACAGAAAAAACTTGATGTATTGAGCTTGTGGTAAGAAACTTATGATGGGTTCTTTGTTTGTGATTCTTGTTCTCCCATTATACCGGCAGATGGCTAATAAATATCCAAACTTGGCAATAGTTGGTGATATTTGCTATTAATACATATTCTAGGATAGTTATGGATGCTTAGCACGTTATTGAAGGTGTTTATTTGGTTGCTCTTTTTGAATTGCCCACCAAATGCTTGCTAAAATGCTTTGATAATAACATAAATCAACATTCTTCATATTAAAGCAAGTAAAAGTGACCAAAGGAGCGATACTGCTTTGTCAATTAATAAGGAGTGACCCACTCTAGGGTTTATGTCAGAGCAAATTAAATACTACAGTTCCTAATTAATCTTAGTTACCCTAATTAAATCCTAATTACCCAAATTAAGTCATATTTAGCCTGACTAACCATAGGTAGCCCTAATTACTACCTAATTAACCCTAATTAATCCTTAAATATCCCTAATTAACTCTAATTAAATCCCGATAAGCCCTAATTAAACCTAATTAAACCCCAGTAGATTTCTAATTATCTCTAGTTAACCCTTATTAAACCCTAATGGGTTAAGTAACCCTTAGACATCCCTAATTAACCTAATTAAATCTCAATACATACCTAATTAACCCTAATAAGTCCTAATTATACACTAATAGTTCCCTAATTAACCCTTTTGAGCCCTAATTGAACCTAACTAACCCTAATAGATCCCTAATTGACTCTAACAAGCCTAAATACATCCCTAATCCTAACTAAATCGTAACTCCTACCTATCACAATCACAGGTGACATGATATCAACTCCGCGAATGAAATCTATATTTCACTGAGAAACATGAGTCGGCTGCTGCATTAGGAATATTTGTTGTTATTTTGTAAATTAAAGTCCATCGAATTTAAAAGTGAATCATTTTTGGTTAGGACATGTTGTTGCAAATTAATGATTCTGATATTTTGGAAAGATTCTTGTATTTTACCAATTTTTAAACACATGCATGCATAAAACCCTTACATCCCATTCAAAAATACTCATTACAAAGTAATGCTCTGTAATGAGCCTTTAGATGTCCAGTTTGGACAATTTTGAAATATATAAATGTTTATGAAACAGTGTATCGACTCATGTTCCAAGTCCTCTGAGCCGCATGCTGGTTCTTCTTCAGTGGGTTCGACGACATCCGGTATTTTGTAGGATCTTATCAAGGTCGTGGACGCACACACGCGGTACGCATTGATCCCAACACAAACAGCAAGTTACTCTCACTGAGGATGGCCAGTAAGTAAAAAATCACATAATGCAGTACTTGACACTTTAATGATTCCGATAGTTATTATTGTTCACTTATTTAATGATATTAATGCTATTCTTTATCAAGATCTTGGAATGTTCAGTGAAAAAGAAGATCGGTGTCCTTGTAAAGGATCGCTTCTTTGAGCCATTACTATACTGAAAGGACTGAGATGCCAAGATGAGGGAGGCCCTGTGAAAGGAGTGGCTTGTATGGTTCAATAAATTGTCAGCGAATATTTGTTTAATTAGTACTTTATATTTAAATTAATCGTACTGATCGTGTAATTGGATGCCTTGTAGGAGCGGTTCGAGATTGAGTCGCCTGAGCAAGAGGCATTGGGGAGGATGGCCTTTTTTTGCCTACATCGCCAAAAATTATCGGCAATAGCTACACGATGCAGGGAAGTGGGTGAGGAAGTTGTTGCCGGAGGGTGCCCTGAGTGAGGAGTGGAAGGGGTATCCCCTCATTGGATCTCACCATTTGTATGGGGATAAATTGTTGATAGGTGGATCACTGATCCATCTGGGAGGCAAAAAGTAAGAGTGGGGGGGGGGGGGGGGAGAACAGAAAGGATCAGGATCCTACGCACATGGGGGTTCGGTGCCTCACGACATCGTTCAACATAGGAATGCAGCTGAGCACCCGAACCTAGAAAAAGATAAGGTATGTGTTTTCAAATACACGACGATGCATGTAAGGAAAAAGGATATAGACGATGCACGTAAGGAAAAAGGATATAGACGATGCACATCGGACGGGGGACTTCGTTTCACAGATTTCCTGACAGATCGATGTAAGTTACAAATTATAGTTATATCTTCAATGTCTATCGCCTTAATGTCTTTAATGTTAAATCACTATTTTGCAGGCCTCGCATGAACAAATTAGGGAGTCTTGGCAGCAGTCTGGTCAGTCATCAGCATCCATGAGTACAAGTATCGGGGGGGATCGAAGTGGTGGCTGGAGACACTGGGATTTATCGATAAGCGGAAGAGGGAGTGTACCCAGCCTACTCAATGAGACTGCACATGCCGTATAAGAGCATCCCCACCCCATGTTGCCTTTCCACAGACACAGACACCGATCGTGGAGTGACAGTTAGACCTGGATAATGTTCGTCGCATTGCTGAAGAGGTGTTCAGGATGATTAGGGCTTAGGATGAGGTATGAAGCAGTTATTTCATGTAGTCAATGTATACATGAATAAACAAAATATACAATTACTAATGAGAATGCGTCCATGCTTTTAATGCAAGACATTATTGCTAGACATACCGAGCCGGATTTGGATGACAATACCCCCAAGAACAATGACAATCAGCAGGATCCAGATCTTAATCTCGACGAGCCCTAAGCCCTCCCCCTCTTCCCCTCTTCTGCCCTCCTGAAATTGTGCTCATCTCCCCTCTCCTATTTGTATCGCCTCCCGCTCTTATCCCCGCACCTTGTTATATTTGGTTCAATTTGAACAATATTGAATATATTTTGTGTTCAATTGGAATAGAATTTGAACATATATACTTTGTATTTTAGGGTTAAAAAATTATTGATGAATCAGTAATTACTTAACCCTAGTGTGGATTGGGAATTGATTGTTGGAATTATGAAAACAAGTTTGGGTTTGAATTACAGGTTTGAGTCTTAAGAAAAAAACTAAAATAAGTTTTAGCGACGGATTTTATTCCGTCGTTAAAAGTCTGCAATGACATGTTTTGAAAAACTTTTAGCAATGGAATTTGGCTTTACAGACGGACCTAAAGCAACGGAACTTCTGTCGCTAAAAATTTGTTACTTTTTGGCCGTGAACGTTTAGCGACGGAATATTCGTCATTTAAAATACCGTCAATAAAACCTTCAGCGGCGGAATTTTTCGTCGCTAAATACTTTTGGCAATTAATAATTTTTGAAAAAATAAATTAAACTAATAAATGGAAATTAAACTAATATTAGACTTTCCATCGTCGCTAAATGAATTTAATGTTTGTCGCTAAAAGTTGAATTTTTGCCTACGGATTTTCAAGTTCTGTCGTCAAGCTTTTGGCGACGGGATTATTTGCAACGGACTTTTAGCGATAGGGTGTCCGTTACTAAAAGTCTTTTGCGACGGAATACGAACTTTTAACGACGAAATTGTTCGACGCTAAAAGTCTCTTTCCTTGCAGTGAACGTAGGGCGAAATAAAGATGCAATTGGGGGAAGGGAACCTGGTATACAAATCTTGATCAATTCGAGCATATTGTAAAGGTTGGCAATATCAAAGGGCATTCTATTTCAATAATTGTATTAGCAATATCTGTCTAAAGTGATCATGTAGCAGGTACAGTAAATCTGTAAGGTGTCAATCACACGAGTACTATAAACAACCTTGACAAAAAAGTCTAGGGCTAGTAGAATCTATGCTTCAAATATGACAAAAAAGTCTTCTCTTATCTTCCCAATCCTTTGCAAACAATTATCCCTAGAAGAATTACCAACAACTGTGATTGTCTGCATATCAAATAGTAGAATGTTTTACGGTTAGCTTCACACCAACTTTTCAAGTTAACAGCAGGAAATAAAATGAATTTTCAAGTTACCTGCACTTATTGATTCCTAAAATTGTGTCATAAAATATCAGGAATGAAAAGTCATGGATAATGCCATTTAATTCCACAAAAGAGCAACCTGGTCCAACCAAAATCACCCCACTAGCTCAATGTCAACTGCCCCATGAAATGTTTATTAAAGCATGTAAAACACATTGGTTTGGAGCTCAAGTGTAGGCACTAAAAATATTTTTTTATTGTACAGTGTTATGTTATGTTGTTGATTAGTCAAATATTCAATATCACCACAAATGGGGGTCAAAGTGCTGACTTGGAGCCAAATAAAATGATGGGCTCAAACTGAAGTTAAATTGGAAAAACTAGTGATGATGCGGAAAATGGTTCGATGCTACGTGGAGGTGCCACAAAGGATGCGGTCTGAGTCAGCTTCCAGGTAGGCAACGCGGGAGACAGCAAGGACGGCGTAAGGGCCGAGGGCAAGGCTCCCCAGACAGGTCGTGAGGGCTGGCAGCGCTGCGCAGGCAGGGTGACGATGAACAGGACCGACAGTCTACAGTCCGTGACAAGGGTGCAGCATCGAGGGTCCGGAGACGGGAGTCCAAGTGTGTTTCTCTCACTAGAATTCCAGAGAGAATGTCGTTTTAGAGAGAGAAAGTGAAGAGTCCAAAAATGAGAAAAGATCAGATCCCTGAAAAAGCTCCAAAGTCCACTATTTATAGGCAAAAACGTGCATGTGTCATAAGTTGACATGTGTCACCCCCTGGGAACGACACGTCGCCAGGGGGGCCAAAGCACTGATCCTCCGTTGGGACTGCCGGTCCCTAAGTTCGTGACGCCCTGCCCTTGCGACATCTCTCTGCCTGTCTAAGGAGACTGATCATGCCGCGGTAGCATGGTCAGAGTAGCCCGTTGCCCCAGCCTCCAGTCCAAGCCCTTACTGAATCTCACAGGCCTGGCAGCGGTGGGGAAGACCCGACGCCCAGCTGCCAGGTGGATTAGGCAAGATGCCCCTCCGGAGACCTGCTCCCATCTCGGAGTGACCCGGGGGTCATAGTCCTTAGGGGTGCCGACGCGAGCCCCCAGTGCCAGAGCACGTAGGCCAGTCACGCAGGCACCCTGGCGGAGATAGTGTCCCGGAGGAGTCGCCTATCCCGCTGCGAAGGGTCCTCGTGCCGGAGCACGGAGCGAAGTCCCCCTGGAACGAAGATGGCGATGGCTTTGAGGTTGTGAGCCCATCCCGTAAGCATATAACATGATTGTGGCGCATGGGCGCAGTGGAGTGCGGGTGACGAGGGTCGCAGAGTGACGTCCGAGCAACAAGGGTCGTTGCGTGGATGGCGCGCGACCGTGAGCGACGGTTGTCATGGCGACAGAGCGGCCACAAGTGACGGTCGTCGAGACTACGAGCGACGGTCATCGTGACGAAGGAGCACGGCCGAGGGCGACGGTCGTCGCGACTACGGCGGAGCGCGGTCCCGAGCGACGGTCGTCGTGACAACGGAGCACGGTCAAAGGTGACGGGCGTCGGGACTATGGTGGAGAGCGGTCGCGAGCGACGGTCTTCGCGACTATGACGGAGCGCGGTCGCGAGCGACGGCGAGCGAGGGTCGTTGCGGCGACGGAGCACGGACGAGAGCGACGGTCGTCGCGACTACAGCGGAGCGCGGTCGCGAACGACGGTCATCGGTCGTCAAGGCAGGTGGCCGACCCCTTTGGGTGGCCAACCCCTTGAGGTGGAAGGCACGCCGAGGTCGCTTCACGAGCGGTTCATGTGACTTGAGCATGCGTTGCTTTGACCGGCTCTCGAGCGTTGAAAACTTGACTGCTGACTGGGCGATGTGTCGTGCAAAGTGGGTCCCTTAGCGGGTCCTGGGGTGCGACCAGAATAGGGTATGAACAACTAGTCCAACTATAGTTACTTCATCAATGGGTCTAGCCCAAGTATGTGTTGCTACAAGAGAGATCAAATGAATCAACTATGACTAGAAGAAAGTTTTTCTCAATTCATGGAAATAATAGTCCATTTAACTAATAAATTCAGATTGAATTATGGGGACACAATCTCTTTAATTACAAAAGTAAAAAGCCTACCATGGCCAAATTACAAGTTTTTAGGTGACATTAATCATATTTCGAGAGCACACCCTTTAACTTGAGGCCTTAAATAATATAAGTAATAAAAAATAATTTGTGCTCATCCTTGTGACAACTTTGCTTTGCCCGTTCGAGTAATAAGTGATTCCATCTGTAAAAGTGAACTCTTAACAAAAGGCAATTCGTGATTGATTTAGTGTTGGTGATGAGGCAGTGACTGGGGTTTGTGATTGATGGTGGTGTGGAGGGAGGGGAGGGGAGGGGATGGGATGGGATGGCAATGCCGGATGGTAGCAGTCAAGCGTTCCACAGGCTAACAACGGTGTCATCAAAGGTGATGGGGTAAAGTTAATTTTAGGAACATGCATAGCAAGTGCTTTTTTTTTGTCTTAAAGGCATAAAACAACGAATTTAACCCTCAACTTAACGAGATAAGCAAACAGATGAAATAAAACGGTGACGGAATACGGTACAAGGGTAATTTTGAAGACAATATGATGAATTCAGGGCCGTATATATGAGAAACGGACAAAGTTTGGGAAATCACAGGTGCTACGAAGTGTGGGAAATTTACCGGCAGGTATTGTCTGATTAGTTGTGTGAACGAGGTTGATAGCGAAATGATAGAAGAAGTAGGGGTGCAGTGGGGGCGGCAGGACAAAAACCAAGCTGAAAATTGGGCACGCACCCTGCTTTGGACTCCACCGGCCCATCACTTTCTTGTCTCCTCACTTCACCTGTCCTTCTTTCCTCTTTCTCACCCACACCACACAGCATTTCATTTGTGGTCTCCTCTCCTTGTCTCATCCTTCTGACTGACATCCACCAAAGCTTCAGGCCCAGTATGTTGTATATGAATGTGATTATGTTCTTCACCCCCCCCCCCCCCCCAAAAAAAAAAAAAAAAAAAGATTTCTAAGAAGCAGAAATCCATGGAAACCAAGCCCAATGTACCGACACGAGAATATACAGATTGGGCCTGCAATGTTGAAGGGAAAGTGTGATCCTTCCTTTGGGGAGAGGAACTATTTACATCTTTTTTTTAACCCTTGTGAAGGTAAGAAGATTCTCTTAGTCAAGCGCACTCACTCTAAAGGCGTACCTTAATTGTTATTTGAACAAGTATAAGTTCTGTCTTGATCCGAGTGGGAGTAGCATTTCGAGGAATCCTTCATCAGTGGTTGTGAATGACAATTTCATACTGGTTCCAAATTAGGGAAATGTTGTATGTGTGATAGCATCTACTACACTAGAAAGTCAAAGAGAGCTGGGGAAGAATCATTCCATAGGCTTGTTCTCTTAGGGTCAATGGTGGGTAGAGTTCTCCAACAATGACTTATCAACGACAAAACTTTAATATACAGTCGATATAGTAAAATATAAATTAAGGCAGAAAGATGAGCGAGTGATGTTACCCTTCTTTAGAGGAATAGTACTAATCCTAATCAAATAAAATTCTATCTTTCAAATGACAGTGTACGTAAAGCATTAATCAATTCAAAAAAGTTGGAATTTACTGATTTGAGATGCATAACTCATAATTAGAGATGTCAAAAGGGTCGGGCCGCCGGCGGGCCGGCCCTAAATAAGCCCGGGCTGGCCCGACCCTAAGCATGAATAGTGTTGACCCTAACCTGTAGGGCCTTGGGCCTGGGCTAGGGCCTGGGCTAGGGCCAGGCCTAATATTTTTCAAAAATGGCCAGGCCCTAAAAAGGCCTGGGTCAGGCCCGGCCCTTGGCCCGTTTCTGGCCCTATTTTGGCCCAGCCCTTTTGGCCCTAAATCTGGCCCTAAACCATTTTGAGTCATTTTTTTTCCTTTCCCCCTTCTTTCTCACACATCATTCTCTCTACACCTCATATTTTACTTTTTTATTTTAACTTTTTGGATATGCACATTTCTTTATATTTACTCATGTGAAAATATTGTCTTTTTGCGAACAAAATTACTCTTTGTTGCTAATCAATATTCTCAAATAGAGTAAATGTAAAGCTCTAAGGCATTTCATTAGTCACAAGAACGATATTGAATGGTTTAGGACCTATCAATTGTATTTATTTTGTGAATGAGTATTTTTTCAACACAAAAAAGAAAAAAAAAGGGGCCTGGGCCGGCCTTAGGCCCGGCCCTAAAGTTAGGGCCTAGCGCTTGGGCCTGGATAGGGCCTCCATTCCCAAGATTTGGGCCCGGCCCGGTTTACAAGGCCCGAAGCTCAAAATTGCCCGACCCTTTGACACCTCTACTCATAATGAATATAATCAACTTCAAATGACAGCTACATAAAAGTGTAAATATTTATCTTTTCTTTAAAGAACAGTCTTTACAAAGAGTTTTTGTCCTTAATAATTAATTTTTAATATTTAATTACTTTTTTTTACCTTATTTTGAATCTTATTTACCTATCTACCCCATTTTTTAAAATCGTGATTTGAAACAGATATTTCTTTTGAAATCTTACTTCCTAACCGAGATTTCATACGTTTTCAAAAGAAATCTCTGTTTGAAATCACAATTTTCAAAAGTGGGTTAGATAGGTGAATAAGGTTCACAATGGAGTAAATGAGTAATAAAGTATTAAAAATCGATTATTTAGGGCAAAAATTATAAAACAATTATTTGAGGAAAATTTGAAACTTACTTTTTTAACTAGCCCAATAGTAAAGTTATGCTTAATTTGAGGTGACTGTATTGTGTTCTTCTGAGATGATAAACTATTATGACAAAACTAATATATTCTTATCCTGATTTTAATTGCACGAAGAATGTGTAAATAGCGCACTTTGGAAGCCAGCTTGTTCGATAATCAAGTATATAGAATATGTGAAAATAATGACATAAGTGGAATTAGAAGAAACCATCAAAGGATTTGGTGGGTAGTTTTGTACAAACAAAACCACCTAACAAATTCTTCAAAAAGGATGCTAAAGTAGTTGTACATGGTTTTGGTCGTCAAAAGACTCGAATAATCAGCGGGACCGACTGGATTAGGCTGACCCAAATGTGGCTCGTTAACATTTACTTGTCATGTATGCTATAATATTTTCATCAATCATTCTGATGTCAAGGAAAGTGGGTTCGTACTTTCGTGGAGGTACTACAAAGGCTACAGTCCGAATCAGCTTCCAAGTATGCAAAGTGAGAGACAGTGAGGGTGGAGTAAGGGCAGAGAGCAAGGCTCCCCAGGCAAGCTATGAGGGCTGGCAGTGCTACGGAGGTAAGGCGAAGACGAACAAGGCCGGCAGTCGACAATCCAAGCTAGGGTCCAAGTCAAGGGTACAGCGTCAAGGGTCCGATATCAGAGGTCCAAATGTATTTCTCTGTCTAGAATTCCAGAGAGAAAGAGTTTTAGAGAGAGAAAGTGAAAATGTCAAATGAGATAATTCTTTTGGAAATGAAATTCAAGGTCCCCTATTTATAGGGAAAAGTGTGCCTGTGTCATCAATGTGTTATCAACTGACACGTGTCATCCCCTGGTAGAGGGGGTCCACAAATATCGATTTTCTGTCAAACTGTCGGTTCCCAAATTCGCACTGCCTTGCCTCACACAATGTCACTCTACCTGTCTGAGAAGACTGAAGACACCGTGACGGCATGATCAGAGTAAGCTCGTTGCCCCAGCTATCGGTTCAAGCCCTTACTGAATCCCACAAGTGTGCGTTAAGAGACGCGTTGAGAACCTAACAATGGAGAGTGTTGCCCCTGTAACCAAGTACCAGGTAGACTAGGCACGATGCCCTCCAAAGACCTGCTCCCTCCCAGAGTGACCAGGGGGTCATCGTCCTGGGGGCGCTGATGATCACCAATAACTTGAGTGGACATGGTCGTAGCTCAGACGGGTCTAGTGTCATGCAAGTCACCCCAGGAGGTGATAGCTTTGTGGTAACGAGCCTATCCCACTGCGAAGGGTCCTCGAGCGGAGCCCCTCAAAATAAAGACGGCGATAGCTTTGTGGTAACGAGCCTATCCTACTGCGAAGGGCCCTCGTGGCGGAGCACTGCGAGCGAAGCCCCCCGTAATAAAGACGACAATAACTTTGTGGTAACAAGCCTATCCCGTAATGAAGGGTCCTCGTGCCGGAGCACTGCTAGCGGAGCCCCTAGTAATGAAAACGGCGATAGCTTTGTGGTAATGAGCCTATCCTGCTGCGAAGCGTCCTCGTGTCGGAGCACTACGAGCAGAGCCCCTAGGAATGCTACACACTCCAGAGAGTGGGTCGAAGCATGTTCCACGTCCATGGCAGGGGCGCATGGTGTGGTGAATGAGAGTGGTGCCCGGGGGCCTGTAACATGATTGTGGCGCACAGACGCTACGACGACCATCATGAGACAATACCTAGTGCCGGGGGCACATGTCATGAAAGTGGCGCATGGGCGCTGTCATGGTGCCGGTGGCACTGTAGTGTGACAGAAAGCCAGGGGCACGATTGTATCAGCGGGGCGGCAGAACGAGTGAGGTGACGGCACGCGGGCGACGGGCCTCTTGAAGTCAGTGCACGGGCGTGAGCAAAGGGAGCCATGGAGTAGGCACACGGCCACGAGCGACAGAGGTCACGGCAATGGCATGCGGCAGTAAGCAACGGTACGCGGTCATGACGGCGGGCGACTACAGGCAACGAGCATCACGAAGACGACGAGTAGGAGATGGCAAGTGACGATCATCGTGATGGCGGTGCGCAGCCTCGAGCGACGGTAGTCGCGGCGATGGCGCCAGGCCCAAGCAATGGCCATCGCGGTGGCGGCGATGCGTGGCCATGAGCGATGATCGTCGAGGCTCGTGGCCGCCAGCGATGGTTGTTGGTCGACAGGGTAGGTGGCCGACCCCCCTAAGGTGGTCGATCCCCTTGGGTGGCGACCCCCCGAGGGAGAAGGCACGCCAAAGTTGTTTCACGAGCAATTCACGTGACTTTAGCGTGCGCATTTTGATTGGTCAATAGTGTTGAAAAAGTTGACCGTTGAATATGTAATGTGTTGCGCGAAACGGGACCCATGGTGAGTTCTTGGGTGCGATCAAAATAGGTTGGGAACACACTCTTGCACTGAAAATTTTCTCGTGAAAGGGAATGACCTCAGTACTTTTTAAAAACTATAAAAATACTGTAGTAACAAACGTCACGTAAACCCCGTTATTTTAGCTCAATGTCACACGAGTGGATGATAGCTGTAGTTTTTCATAAGAATTGAGACCAATAAAACCCGAAAGCCCGTGACAAATGTTCCAAATGTTGACGCGGAACTTAAATTTTTATTGTTTTCCTCAATTTACATCTCTCTCTCTAGAATACAAGTAATCCCAAAAGCAGAGTTGGGGGTCCCTTGCCTTGATGCATCTTTTGCATTTTAGTGGTAGCATCATCAAGTTGATACGCATACACAAAGAACAAAACCCAAAAAATAAGTCCTAAACCAGAAGTTGTAAACAATCCTAGGAACCAAAACCTCGCAATGGTTTCTGGTTTCGGCAAGTTGATCATGAAACTTCATTGAAACAGTCGAAAACACAGCGTATGTCTACGAAATAAACCTGTAAGAAAAACACATTTCTTTGAGTATTTATCCCCTTTTAGTAGCCTTCTGTGTTGCCTACCTTTCTACAAGTATAAATACCCCAATAGAGCAGTGTACCCCATCTCACACAGCTCAAAACAGCCATACCTACAAACACAGGCAAGCTTAAACATTAGTCTGTTCATCTGGGTTTATTGTATTGCAAGCAAACAAGGAAAGGATGTCGAGCACCGTGGGTCAGGTCATTCTTTGCAAGGGTATGCATCATTTTTTCGTTTCGGTTCACTGGCCTTCACTGCTTTCACGACGAACCAATCGCTTTAGTAAAAATTGATTGCAAGTAAACAAGGAGACCTACCGTTATAATGTTGTTTGGCATACATGACCCCTTCGTCTTAGTACTAAAAAATCAGCACATGGTCTAGTTTAAGTTGTTACGGCTTGATTTTGCTGATCACTTGCTTTGTGGTTACAGCTGCTGTGGCATGGGAAGCGGGAAAGCCACTAGTGATTGAAGAAGTGGAGGTAGCACCCCCACAGAAAATGGGGGTTCACCTGAAAATCCTCTTTACCTCCCTCTGCCATACGAATGTTTACTTCTGGGAAGCCATGGTAACCCCAATCCAAAAATGTACTTATTTTCCCCAAGCATGTCATGCTCAATTATGCTCAACCAAAATTGTTCAAAATTTCCACCTTCTAAGAAATGTATAAGTTTTTCTAATTGTGACATGCTCAATTATGCATTGGCCGTGGCACATTAGTTGAATGAATAAGCAGCCATACTAACAACAAAAATTGTTCAATTTTCCCATCTTTCAGGGTCAGAATCCTGTCCTTCCAGGATATCTGAATTATGTGATTATGTGTATGTTTTCAAGATTGTGGAGAGTGTTGGGGAAGGTGTGACAGATCTTCAATTAGGGGACATTTGCTTCCTGTCTTCATAGGGGAATGCAAAGAATGTGCACACTGCAAATTGGAAGAAAGCAACATGTGTGATCTCCTTCGAATCAACACTGACACTGTGACACGTGTTGGTTGTGTTGCCAAAATAAACCCCCCGGCACCTCTCGACAAGGTTTGCGTCCTTAGCTGCGGAATTTCCACAGGTACGGAAAAAATGAGTTAATCAGAAAAGCCTAATTGTTTCTACTGGAACTGAAAATTATGTGATGGCCTAATTTTGGGGTGTTTGTTTATAGACCTTGGTGCAACATTAAATGTTGCCAAACCATAAAAGGGCTCATCAGTGGCTGTGTTCGGACTGGGAGCTGTAGGCCTTGCTGTGAGTTTGGTCACATTTTATTGTTTTAATTTTATTCCACATCAATGAATATTTTGCTTGCTTTGCGTTTTATTTCCATTTTCTTGACAACATTATCAGTTTCATTCTTTAAAATGTCACTTTCTCTCAAATAAGAATAAACTTTGAAAATGAGTTCTAAACTATGCAAGCAAACGAGTTCAATTTTGATCCACCATCGAAACAACAGAAAATTCCACAACCAAGGCATTTTCTGTTTTTCCATATTTGTTAAGCTAAAGTAGCTGACAATCAAGAAATTTATGTGTCTAGGCGGCAGAAGGAGCCAGAATTGCTGGGGCTTCAAGGATAATCGGTGTTGATGTCAATTCTAGCCGATTTGAGCACTATGAGAAACTGAAGTTTTAACAATATTATTGTTCAGCACTAAAGTGATGCTCATTGCTTTACAACCAATGAGCTGCATTTGCAGAAACTTTTGTGGTGCATTCTTATATCAGAGCCACTACACAATCCCGCCAATTAGTCAAACAAAATCAAGAAGAATTGATGACATTTTTCTCATTTATGTACAGCTAAGAAGTTTGGTGTAACAGAGTTTGTGAACCCAAAAGAATGCAAAAAACCAGTTCAAGAGGTAATCGCTGAGATGACCGATGGAGGAATAGACAGAAGTGTTGAATGTAACGTGAACATTGATGCCACGATTTCAGCATTTGAATGTGGCCATGATGTATGTTTCTCTACTCCCATTATCTGCATTACATAGTTTCATCCTTAGTCCCTGAAAGGCAACTACTTTCTAAACCTATGCAAGGAGACCATGATCTAATGAAACATCAGCAAGGAAGTTAAGGGGAAATCATTAAATTGTAAATGTCTCTTTTAAAAGAACGGATGGATGAAGTACAGGCATAAGTATCACTCAGATACTTAATTAACTTCCAACTGTCATCTCAGGGTTGGGTTGTTGATGTTCTTGTGGGTGTTCTACACAAGGATGCTGTCTTCAAGACACACCCTGTGAATCTATTGAACGAAAGGACCTTGAAGGGCACCTTCTTCGGAAACTACAAGCCCCGATCAGACCTTCCATCTGTAGTTGAAAAGTATAAGGACAACGTAGGTTTTGTTTGTCCTACCCTTGCTTATATGTGCTGATATTCACCTAGTGCCTATAGAAGAACTGCGATTAATGTGCAATTGAAGTAAGATAGCCACTGTCAGAATACCCATACATGTTCCCACCACCGCCATTTTCACCACCAGCATCACCAACCACCAAAGTCTCACCACACTCGTCACCACCAACTAAACCCACCACCGCTGCCACCAAGCACCCAGCCCAACTCCGTCAGCACCAACCCCAACTCTATTGCCACCAACCACCACCACATAAACATCAATATTTTCACATAACCGTACTACAAACCAATGCTCAAGCTAATGCCCAGACGGGAAATCTTCACCCTTTCTCGCCCGTTCTTGTTCCCATCTTTCTCATTTTAGGGAGTTATTGTTTCTGGTATTTGTGGTGTGATTTTTGTGGTGGTGGTGATAAAATTGTGCACCAAGGAATATCTGACGAGCACCGTAGTAGTGAGATTCTTGTTAACCATTGCCAGGAGATACGGTGGTCTCTTTCGCAGAAGACAAGCAACGGGTGAAGAAAGGAGATTTGGAATGGTCTCTTTCACAGAAGACAAGCAACGGGTGAAGAAAGGAGATTTGGAATGGTCTCTTTCATCAAACAGAGTGTCAACACTTTAACACAATCATTTCACTTCTGAGAAAAAAAAAAACTTAGTGTAAATGTCTGTACAAGATAAAGATAACTTACCCCACAACCACTGCCACTGTAAGCACTTCGCACGGCATACGTTATAGGGTACTAAAGATTAAAAAGAAATACTACGGATGATTTTTAACAGTCTATTGCATCCTCCTCGAAACCAGGTGGTTTTGGCAAAAACGTGGCATAGCTTAGTTGACCTGAGATAAAAAATTAGATGCTAACTCTGTTCCAAAATTTGATTCCTCCTAACTTTTCAGCGCTTTAAAAAATTTTGCTCGTGGAAAAGATAAATTTGCTTAATAAGTTCACGAAAGTATTCTAAACCACTCTAATACAAGTACTGTCTTTACAAGCACGAAACTAAAGAGCAGCACTACTAGTGTTTTCGTATCCAAAATATCTATTTTTGATAGCGTCAAAAAGTCAAAAGGGACTCAAGTTCTACAAAGATGCCATAATACAAGTACTGCTCTTGTCCAAACTTCTTTTTATGAGCTAACATCAAGGCAACCACTAACTTTGTCATGGTTAGAAAATCTACATGATCTTAAAATCTGCTTATAGATTACATACCGGAACACCTCGCGAACAACTCCTATAGCTGTTTCTTCAGCAGACCTGAGTACATTAACCAGTATATCTGGCAAGAACCAAGGTCCTTCACTGCCCCCGCCTGAAATAATATTAGCTATGACCATCCAAGGTGCAGAAGATATAGCAAAAAAAGACAAAATCCACAAACTAATGTGCCATCAGGAAGCATTGTATTTGTTGCAGATACTAAAATAAAATCAATTCCACATCAAACTCCTAGGAAACCTTCATTTTTCATCCTATCTACTACAATTTGACGAGATAACACAATTTTCAAAAACAATTTTCTACTTGAACAATATATCTATCAGCTCAAGGAGATGGGAACACAGACCTACAACAGGTGACTTGATATCCAAACCGCCACTTCCAGGTGTCATTGGTTGCCACCAGGAGTACCAGGTAGATATGCTGAACTTGGCGTCATGGGTGGCTGCCCGCCAGGAGTTGATGGCAAGTAAGGGCTTGGAGCATTTACTGCAAAAGAGAAAGAATCAGTGTTATACCATAGTAGGAAGCGGCTGATGTAATCAAAAGGAGCATTTCTTCCAATATTCCAATGGTTGCGATTCATTACCATAAGCCGGGCTGCTATCCCTCGGTGTTCCAGCTTCGCCACCAGGAGTATATGCATCAAACATTCTTGAAGAGGGGCTTCCTGGCTGAAACGTGACAATGTACATGAAAATTACATACTAAGTATGATAAAATAGCTTCGACGAAAAAGATTGGCACACTTCCTGACCTGATACTGTGGACTAGACCCCCAAGAAGTGGGGTTTGCATCTTCCCAAGGGTCCCTATAATCATAAGGAGAAGTCATTCTAATATAAATAAGGCTAATTGATCAGTTATTTAACAATGCATAGTTCTGCTGATCTACTCAAGTTTGTAGTGAAAATCATCTCCACCTGCTAGCTGTCAATGCTTCACAATAACAATTGTACATAGAGATAACGGGTGACAAACCTTGGTGGACTCATCGTTGTGTAAGGGTTCCATGCTCTGTCACGCATAGGTGTCCTCATGCCATCATGAATGGGTGTTGCTGCAGCAAAGATCGTAAACCAAAATAAACAAGAAGGTACTTGGTATGAAAAACCAAAGACTTACGTCCAGGGTCCCTCATAGGAGTCATATATGGATGCAGAGGAGTTCGTGACGGATGCATAGGGGATAGCATTAGCATCAAACGGGATTAATAAATAAGTTCTAAATATAAACCAACTCAGTCCAAATTGATATGAGGCAGCTATCAGTGATTTGGTTCAGTTTTAGAGTAAAAACATCAATTCTTAATATACAAAAGAACCGGAGAAAAAGTAAATACTGAGCACCAAAGAAAGATACAAAAAAATAACTGATATTTAGGGGACTCAGATCGATGAGAAAATCTTCAGCGTAACAGTGATAGATATAACTGGCAGTAACAAATATATTTCAAAGGTTCCCTCACTTCCCAAACCATATCAACTACTATCACTGATAGAAAGGCCTTATTAGAAAGATTATAATGCAAACAACTTCAAACAAGCAAAAGTAAGGGAAATAAATACCGGTATGGGGTAGAAACGTTCACATTATCTGAGAGATGCTCGCGATCAACTGCACACAAAGCAAAATATGTAATAGATGCAGAAATGGGATAACCGTGCACGTAAAAAGGCCTCGAAAGTCGATAAAACTTGCCTGTAAGAATTTTCATTGAAGCATCGATTTCAACACGGACTGTTTGGCCTTTAACATCAACAACACGCCCCTTATAGCCCTTAAAGGGACCCTTCCTTATTCTAATGGGAGTCCCAATCAAAGCATCATGCCCCCCTCTCCCACCTCTATTTCTCCCCGAAGCTGCAGCAAAAGAGTGCATTGATAACAGAACTTCACTTACACATTGATCACAATAAATATAACTGAAAGGGAAAGCAAGGACCAAAACCCTAAGTAATAGACTGATCAACCACATAGTAAACACCAAATTCAGAAGTCTAATAACGTAGTGACTACAGATTCAGCAACATACACATTGGAAGACCTCCTCCAGGCGGTTCCCTGGAGATTGAGGAAGCCGAGCTGGACTTCTAAGCTGGGAAAATCTTGATACCAAGTCACCCTATAGAATGGAGATAGATTCAGCCCAATAGAACAGGAACCTAATGTGCATAAGCTGGAGGAAAAATTAGGAAAAAATGGGTTTTGAAGTTAAATATATGTAGATTAGGGGTTTATTTTGAAAAATTGTGAAAAAGGGGGGCCACTTTTTAAAATCTCTGAAAAAGGGAGTTAGTTGGAAAAAAAATGGTTTTTGTTAACAACCTACGTTTCCATTTCCCAAATTACCCCTCCCCAATTTCTTCTCCACTTCTCCCCCAATCCCAGTTGATCTTTTATTCCCCTTTACAATCTGATTCCTTCCAAATTCTTCCAACCCCACCCACCCCACCTTGCGGCGGATACCCACCCCCTGCCCCTCTATTTCCCTCCATGCACTTTTGCATAATAGACTTGTGTTTCCACATAAAACGACTAGTGTCACCCAAACTGTGCGTCTATACCATTCTACCAATTCATCTGCAGGAAGAGAAATTATGAAACTTGACAGCCCATATTGTCCTACCAATTCATTTACTACCTTCTTCTACACCGCGATAAGGCGACGAATCAACCAGCGACAAGCTCGGGATACAGCTGTGAGACCGGCCCAATCGAGAGCCTCGACGCTGCAGTTTTGGTGGGGCTGCTTGGCATCGATCTTAGTGAGTTTGCACTCCATCGCAGGATCTGCCTCATCACGGATATCAAATGCATGGCCAGATTCGGCGGGGGGACCGGTGGAATTAAACTTGTAGCAGAAACTCATGTGCTGGTTCATGGCCTCCTCTGCGCTCACCAGCCTCTCACACCGCATGATCTCGTCCTTCACTGCCTCGCCGCATAGCCCGCAGATCCACCTCCCGTTGAACCGCTTGAGGATGTTGTCTATGTATGCCGCCGTGCACTCTTCCGTCAACCTGCAACAGTCGCATTTCAAGAACTCAAAGTCGCCGTTCGGCTTCAGTTGCGATTTTGCCGCTGTCATCACCATTGCTTCGCTAACCACAGTTGCCGACATCCCTGCAAATCCCAAAAAAAAAAAAATTCAGCAAACAAAATCAGTGACAACACCATCTAATAAAATTTAAGCCGCAACAAACACAATCCAAAACCAATTCAAATTACCTACAAAAGAAGCAAAACGAAACCAATCGATAGATTCCTACGCTTTCATGTCGAAGTTCTTCTAATTCCTATTGCTCTTTCTCCCAATCTCTTTCTTCAATCTCTTCTGGAACGAAAAATTTAAACATCAAAGACATTTCATAACAAAAACACAGAATCAGAGCAGCCATTTTCTTCCTCCAATTATTTTCTCATCAACAACTACGTGTATATTTGGGCAAAAAAAATGCGGCCTAATTGAGAGGTGACAAAACGCTTTGCTTTTCATTACAAACGACCTAACTGCATCCATTTATTCAATCGCAACCCCCTTAGCAAAGGAAAGCGTAGTTCCTACAAGGTCCTCTTTTTTATAGAATCCCACCAAAGTAAAAGCAGCGCTTGTGCCCCCCCCCCCCCTCCCAACGTAATTTCTACATAAAAAGATTGAGGCGTCGGCAGAATCCGACATACACTTTTACATAAAACGACTTGGGTTTCTGCAGAAATTGACTACTTTCACCTAGACCGTGCTTCTACACTGTTCTTCTATGATTGATCGGTAAACACACTTCGAAGTGGATGAATTTCTCCTCAACACCTATGAGTATATTTGGGATGATAAAATGCGGCCTAATTCAGAGGTGACAAAACGCGGTGCTTTTCATTACAAAAAGGCTAAACTGCATCCGTTTTCTTCAATCCCAACCCCCTTAGCAAGGGAAAGCATAGTTCCCGCAAGGTCCACTTTTTTTAGGAGTCCCACTGAAGCAAAAGCAGGGCTTGTGCCCCCCTTATAATTTTTACATGAAAAGACTGGGGCGTCGGCAGAATCCGACATGCATTTTTGCATAAAAGGACTTGGGTTTCTGCACAATGACCTGTAAATCTAGTGGCTTAATCTTTTTCTAGTGAGTGCACATGCAATTATTGTATTGCGACCGTTATCAGGTGATCTGATCAAGTGGTCAACCAATAGTGTAGAGGGTTTGCAGTATAAAACTAATTGAATTGAAGAAATTGCGACTGCAAGCTTTGCATTGTCGCGTGCAAATGGATATCTTCTACATTCAAGATACTTGTAACTTGTTTATAATTTTTTTTCCAGATGTCTGCCAGATTTATTACAAATGCTAAACATTTTCTCATATGTTCTTTTATACCAAGACTCATGCAGATGTTTATGGCTAACACATTTTCTGTTCAGTGATTACATGTTTATGAAAATGTTTAATCATTGCGTTTTTGTTCCTAGGAGATAGGCTAAAGCTTGTATGGGTGTGATAGCATATTTCACATAAGTTTCATTGTTTCCATCAGCAACATATTAGAACAAACAAAAGAAAAAGTTACCTCCATTTATGCTGTCATTGGTAAGAAAGAGTTGTCATTATAGTAGTTAAAAGCAAATAATAATAACCTAAAAGTAAAACAAAGGTGCATCTCCCTGATGTGATGGGTCCAAAAATTTGAGAAAGAGATGCTAATAAGGCAAGGAATGAGATACCAATACCAGCTGAGGTGGGAAGGATTTTGGAACGGGAAGGGTGGGGTGGGGTGGATTTTTGAACGGGAATCAGGATTGGGGGAGAAGTCAGATTGGGGAATCTGACGAAGTCAAAAGCTGAGGGAGGGAGGGGTATTTTGGGAAAGGGAAAATAGTAAGGTTTTTAAGTCACCCCACTTTTCAGAGATTTTAAACATTGACCCCCCCCCCCCCTTTTCACAATTTTCCAAAAAAAAAACCCTCATCCCAAATATTTAATTACAAAACTCACTTTTTTGTAATTTTCCCTAAGCTTGACCAGGGAGCCAAGGTGATAATTTCGGTACTGGTCTACCAGGGACGTGACCTGGTTTCACAGCCGACTGTTGAAGCGACCCGGATCCTGCTTCTAGTGGAGCCTGGAATATTTTTTGGGGTTATATTGCGTATGAAGCATCGTATTATTGGTCATGCGAACGGAACACCAATTTTGGTAACTGGTGCATAATTGTCCATTAACAGCGAGGTGTCCCGCAATTTTTGATATGGAGGCTAATTTTGGAAGAAACGCCACACAAGCGCCTAATGGACGCTTACGAGGACGCTTACGAAGGCGATGAGTGGGCTAAAGTCTTCAGAATATTCTATACTCTTCTTGTACATAAGAGATAGATCTAGAGAGGATTGTAGAATGGTAGAGAACCTTGTAAATAGCTAGAGAATTTTAGAAGTGGAATATGATCCGTAGGATGAAATGTATCTCCACTGTCCATCGAGAGGCGGACTAGTATAAATAGTCAATGCCTCACTTGGCCAAAGCACTCAAGTATTCTTGTACACAAGCAATACAAGCATTACATTCTCCCAAACTCTCTTGTGTCCTTCTTTGTTCTTTAGCTTCTAGTCTCGCCCAGCCCGAGTGGAAGGGTGACTTAGCATGAGCAAGGGGCTCAGTGCCGCACGATTCGACGTAGTGAGAAAGTTTCGGTCCGTGACAAGTGGTATCAGAGCTTGGTTATGAGGAATCGTGCCAAGCAAGGAGCAACAATGGCAGGCAAGGATACTAATGCTGGAACATCCGGAGTGATTGAGGAGAATGTAGTTGTGGAACATGGGCGAGATCCACTTTCACCCGCCGGTGGGAAGAAGGGTGGTCGTGGCCAAAGCAAGTCAAGAGATGCGATCGCTTCTTTGGACGGTCGCACTTGTGTCCTGGAAGAATCCATGGGCGATGTGAAAGACCGCTTGGGCTTCGTCGAGCAAAACCTCTAAAACTTGGAGGATCATGTGTTGGAGGAACTCGAGTCGCTCAAGAAGGCTTTGACGGGTCAAGATGAAATGCGCACTCGATTGATGGAGTTGTTTGTGAATCTTCAAGAACAACTCGACGTGGTTAAAGTTGGCGTGGAGGAGACGAGGCAAGAAACGGTCATGTCCAAGAAGACCATTGCGGGAGGAGCCGTCATCACTCCAAGTCCAAGGGTGGACGTGCCAAAGCCGAAGGAATTTGGTGGCAAGCGAGATGCGAAGGAGATAGACAACTTCATATGGCATATGGAGCGCTACTTCAAAGGTGCCAGCATCACAGATGAAAAGGCTACGGTAAGGACTGACACTCTTTATCTCACCGACACGGCTACACTATGGTGGCGTAGGAAACACAATTATATTGAGAAGGGATTATAAACCATAGAAACTTGGGATGTGTTCAAGGGGGAGACAAAGAGGCAGTTCTATCCCAAAAATGTTACCTACGAAGCTAGGAAGAAGTTGAGGGAAATGAAGCACAAGAGTAGCATAAGTTAGTACGTGAAAGAATTCACTACTCTCATGCTTCACGTTCCCAACATGACGAAGGAGGATCTTCTCTTCAACTTCATTGATGGCCTCCAAAATTAGGCTAAACAAGAACTTCAACGCTGAGGCCTGAAGGACATTGACGAGGCCATAGCAATGGCCGAGTCGTTGATGGAGTACACAAGAGTAAGGGACTGTTCAAAGGGGAAGAATGAACAATGAGCTTTGAAAGGTAACCACGCCAAAGGTGGGGCAGACAAACCCAAGGCCTGGAACAAGGGGAATAACCAAGCCGGCACTAACAAGTCCGAAGGCAATGGCAAGCTAGAGGAGAGGCGAGCCAAGAACAAGCCTAAGGACAGATGCTTCTTCTGCGGAGGGCCGCATAGGGCGAGGGATTGCCAGCAAGATGATAAGCTAGTCATCAAGATGATACCACTATAGAGAGGTGTTGTTCGTAACCCACGAAGGAAAATCCAAAGAAAAAAGAGGGTTCTTGAACAATGTGGTGACACAAACTTGTACGGTGAAAGTATAATTGTCACTCACCAAAAACCATCCACTATACAATATACATATATATAGTAGCTTTAAAATGTAACTCATGACCATTAAGTTTTCATTAAAATGTAGGTTACAAAAAGTTATAAGGATTAATTTAAAGCCACTAAAATATAATAAAAACATACTATTAAAAACATTATAATGAGGTGTTATGGCTCATTCATAACATATTATAATGAGGCACTTAAACCAATATTTTTATTTTTATTAAAATACTCCAATAATTCCCCACTTATTTTAATAAAAATAGACATAATTTTATTTCGGCAAAGATAGAACATCATGCATCATGAAAGTGGCTCTACCTTGAAACCTTCATTTAGCGTTTCAGCAATTCCCGTACAAGAGTCAAAGTGGCTCAACCTTGAAACAATGACTACTTGAGGGCACGTGGAATCGCATCACACACATGATATTCCAGGTGTTCTAAACCAAGCTTCTCAAGCCAGCGCATTATGGCCATGTGCTTTCATGAGTGCTCTAGAGAATCAGCCCAATTTTCATAGGAAGCGGCCTCACTTCTACACTCATATAGGTGAGTCTATCAAGGATGCTCTCATAACTAATACATCCCACCCGTATGGGCTATAGAACTCATTAAGAGATTATAAATAATCTCAACCTCCAATATCGTTACGAGAACATGTACTTACACCATAGGGAGGGACAATATGTCATGAGACAAGAATAGTACATGTATAATCACAAGTCACTCTATAATTCGTTGGTCTCCTTGCCTAGTTCTTGGGATCTCCAGTCACTAGGAGGTTGTATCCTTATAGGTCACTTATACAATTTTGGGCTTAAGTCTCATCCCCCTCGATGTATATTAGACCTTTGCCTCTAGCTAGAGTTTCATAATTTTCACATAAATTTTCTTTTAACAAAGATCTGATTAACAAGTGGTATATGTGAACTTCCTCAAAATCACAATAACCAACCTGTTATTCCATTCCCGAGGCAACGCCTGCCTTACCTCGACCATATTATACCATTTGGTTAGAAAGCCAAGTTTCTCGAGGCAACACTTTATGTACGTCCCATGTAACACCATGACATTTTTAATTTTGGGACATATCTCGAGGCAACAAGTATTTCTTCGTGAAAAGACAAGGGTTCATCAATTCCTTCCCAAAGAGATGGTCTTTTCCAAAAATCATGCTAGTAGTCAGTAGTCTTGTTACTAAGAATCACAAACATCTGACCAGTAGCCTACTACTAGGAGCTACTTTACCTTTTGTGGCCATTGGCCTATTACTTACCAGAGATGCCTCCATCTTTTGATTGCACAAGACCTTACAACATTTCAGCATGTAAAAATTCTTACTTAAAAGTGGTGATCATGCAATCAAATCACTCAGATTGGTTTCCTCTTTTTTTTTTTTTAAGAGTAAAACCACTATGATTGACATTTTCCTTAAAAAATCTCATAATATTTTGAAGAAAATTAGATTTTATAAATTAACTCTAAGAATGACCACGTCTCAAAATACTTTCGCACAGCCTTGAAAATTATAATTTTAAGGATCTCTATCCTTCTTTCCTTTCAATATGCTACTATGCATGATCTTAGAAGCTTTGCAAGGCTCATCTCCTTGTAGAAACTCGTGGAAGAGATAGTCAATTTTAAGAAACTCAACCAGAGGTTTTTTTTGAAAATTACTAGGTTTCCAAACCTTGAAAAACCTTCCCATATGACTGAATGTTGCACATACCCAGCATATAATAAAAGATTATGTTGCTAAAGAAATCCATCCATTTTCAAATTAGTTTATCAGCACAAAACATACACCAACTTATAAGAGCTCATTGCTTTGGTAACCTCATTAACTAAAGGATCCAACCATATGACTTCATGACAATCATGATATGATGACTATTAAGGAGAAAATCACGTAAGAATATCCTTAAAAATATTATAAACATAAGCATACTCTATCATACGCTTGGATCAACTTACTTAATCGTCAATCTTGTACTTATACAGTGGTCCAAAAGTTTTGCCTCAAATCGTGCATGTGTCTAATTTTATACTCGTCCAAAAATGTTCTTTATTTATATTATTTTTTCTAATAGTTATGCTATAACCTTGAATGTCTAGATTTCTTCATTCACTTAGAAAACATGCTATATGCACTGCTTAAAAGCTTTCATTCATGGTCCATCAAACATTGATGATTACCACTAGTTCATTAAAGATAATGTCAAGCTGACTATCTCATACTTTATGCACATCGGGCATAAGCTTATAAAAAGCGTGCATATCATCAATGACAAGTAGATTAAATATTATTGGTTAGACCAACAGAACTAGTCATACTTACCATGCACATGAAGCCAATAATACATGTGCTAAGATAATTGTTATCAAACTAGTAATCACAAAAAACAGCAAACTAATATACCTTAACACACGCATCAAGAGTTGCTTAATAACAATCATAGAAGCAACGTAAACATGATAGCTTGGCCATCAACGATTTGGGACAATAGCTGAACCTAGTGATGTGATTGTGCATAACATTTTCAATGACATTGCAGTAATCACATGACACCACCCGCAGCTCAAAAGGGTTGTGTTTGTGTGTGTAATCTTTTATACGTCCTCTCTTTTTTGTTTAAAAAAGAAACTTGAACCCTTAGAAACTAATGACAATATATTAAAAGATAATTTGGCCTTCCCAGCTTGCATATAGATATATGTGTGTGATCTTATGATCATGATCCAATAACTGGATCAAGAGAAGCAACTAATACTTTCACACTTTTTTCATAATTTTTGCTGCTTCTATAACTTTTGCTTCGTGGGTTACGTACTCAAAGTAATCTCATTATTCAGTATTTGGTGTAGTTTTTAAAGCGAGAATCTACATGTATCTCATGAAGCAAAGCCCCTTTTTATCTGAATACTCACTCAACGTAAATAGTAACTACTAAAAACTCTAGGAGTGAATCAGATTAATTCCATTTTATTTCTTTCTAAAGTATGTGCCAGCCAAAGTAGAACATATAAGCACAAAAGTGCCAAGCTATATTTCAGTAACATATTTTCTTTAAAAAAAATTGTGATGGGGCTATATCCTTATATATACACGACCAAACAGCACAGCAACAAAGATCACACCAAACATCTAAAACTCTAAACTTGTTATACATGTTCTAGTATTGTAACTGCTTCTCATGCCCAGACATCTTTCATCTTCAGCCCAATATCCAAAGTTATAATTTACAAAGTACATTTTCATGTTTTACCGCCTTAACATGCAAATTTGAGTCTTTGACATTTGTTAACTTCTATTATTCTTTTCAAGTGTTATTCCGACTTACGGCCGGTCAAACCATTATAGGTTTCGCATGTTCAGGATTAAAATAAGTCTCCATAAAAGTTCTCAAAATGCTCTATCTTTAATCACTCAGAATCTGGTGAAATTAAGAGCTTTATTAGCTACTAATATTCCCATCAAGCCCAACTGGGAACACGAGCAAATATTTCCTTCAAACTCTGATTTCCTCAAAACTCTCGTCTTGCATATATATATATATATATATATATATATATATATATATATATATATATATATATATATATATATATATATATATATATATATATATATATATATATATATATATATATACCTACACTTACACGTTATGAAAACATTCATATTTCAGCTTGATGAGTTACAAACAATCCCATATTTGCTTAGCGTTAATTTCGTCAAATGAAACTGTTACATCAGGATTTAATATATATCAAGCAAATACAACCCAATCAGGCATTCACATAAGAATCACCCCATATTCAACCTAACGGCCACTACACAGCCTATAATTGACTTTAATTGCATAAATTTAAAAGTTAACAAATTCACGCAAATCACAGTGGATTTCACCAAAATCTGGCATGCATATGTAATCTAGTATTAACTACTTTCATGCCCAAGTAATAATGCAAGAAAAATGACCATGCATGTCCTCCAACAGCTATCTTTGTATATAGCCATGGGACTCCCTAATAAGTTTGACATTTGCCCTTTACCAAAGCTTCGCATGATATAATTATTTGACCAAACATGCACCAACAGAAAGACAAGGTGCAAAACCAAATAAGAAGCCCCCACTATTTGGTTCCAGTACTTAAGTACTTAACAAGTTTATAACGAAAGCGAGGTTGTGAACTAACCTGCTGCATCACTGTGGATTTCCACTACTACGTTATGAGGACCCATGAAAATAGGTTACTTACTTGTTTCACCCCCAAGGCTTTCGTCCTTTTTTCTTAATGACTGCTGCATCAAATGTATGCCCTCGTTTTGCATATGTATCCTGTTAGTATACATGCAATCTGCTGCCACAAAAGCTGTTCCAACTCCACAGTTGTTTGGTTGTTCCAATTAAATTAAGTCTCGTGCAAAATAGCCAAGAAAGAAAGCAAATCAGAGGATTCGAATCGTCTTAAAATTATTGGAAATAATCCATTAAAATAAAATCTTTTTGTTAAGCAAGCACTTGAAATGAAAAAAGACAATACAAGTAAACAATTACCTTTTATTACTTGTATGACAGAAATTGTCCATTTACCTTGATTGCCTTTTTGGAACATGAAACTTACCAAACGAAGTATCCTTAATCTCGAATACCTCAGATGATAGGTAATAAGTTAACAGCTAGGATGAGGCGCGGACTAGGTCGCTCTCTTTAAGACGATTCGCGCCCCTTCGGATAATTACCGGTGCAGCAAGGTTTTGACGCGTCGCCTCCAGGATACAACAACCCAGCTTATAACTGTAGCTTCATTCGCATTTTCTGCACTATCGAATGAAGCAGAAGCTTCACTCAACACCCTTCTTTGCCCAAATTATTTTTCAAAATAAACAAAACTCAAGTGTATATATATATAGTGGCAATGAAACACCTCCTTTCAACACATCACATAAGATGATAAGCTAGTCATCAAGATGATACCGCTATAGAGAGGTGTTGTTCGTAACCCATGAAGGAAAAGCCAAAGAAAAAGGAGGGTTCTTGAACAATGTGGTGACACAAACTTGTACGGTGAAAGTATAATTGTCACTCACCAAAAACCATCCACTATACAATATACATATATATAGTAGCTTTAAAATGTAACTCATGACCATTAAGTTTTTATTAAAATGTAGGTTACAAAAAGTTATAAGGATTAATTTAAAGCCACTAAAATGTAATAAAAACATACTACTAAAAACATTATAATGAGGTGTTATGGCTCATCATAACATATTATACTGAGGCACTTAAACCAATTTTTTTATTTTTATTAAAATACTCTAACATCTACAGTCAAGTTGATATGCATACCCAATGAACAAAACCCAAAACAAGTAGTCCTAAACCAGACATTGTAACATGAACCAAAAACTCGGAATGGTTTTTGGTATCGGCAAGTTGATCATGAAACTTCACTCAAAAGTCGAAAGCACAGCGTATGTCCACCAAATAAACCTGTAAAAAACACATTTCTTTGAGTATCTATCCTCTTTTAGTATCCTTCTGTGTTGCCTACCTTTCTACAAGTATAAATACCCCCAACAGGGCAGCACTGTACCCCATCTCACACAACTCAAAAACAGTCATACCTACAAACACAGGCAAGCTTAAACATTAGATTGATCATTTGGATTTATTGTATTGCAAGCAAACAAGGAAAGGATGTCAAGCACCGTCGGTCAGGTCATTCGTTGCAAAGGTATGCATCATTTTCTCATTTCGGTTCACTGGCCTTCACTGCTTTCACGACGAACCAATCGCTTTAGTAAAAATCGATTGCAATTAAACAAGGAGACCTACCGTTATAATGTTGTTTGGCATGCATGACCCCTTCGTCGTATTACTGAAAAATTAGCACATGGTCTAGTTTAAGTTGTTACGGGCTGATTTTGCTGATCACTTGCTTTGTGGTTGCAGCTGTTGTGGCATGGGAAGCAGGAAAGCCACTAGTGATTGAAGAAATAGAGGTAGCACCACCACATAAAATGGAGGTTCGTCTGAAAATCATCTTTACCTCCCTCTGCCATACTGATGTTTACTTCTGGGAAGCCAAGGTAACCCCAATCAAAAAATGTACTTATTTTCCCTAAGCATGACATGCTCAATTATGCTCCACTAAAATTGTTCAAAATTTCCACCTTTCAGGGTCAGAATCCTGTCTTTCCACGAATCCTTGGGCACGAAGCAGGAGGGTAAGCTCAACCTTAATGCTTACAATGAACAGAAAGTCTGAGATGCACTATCATAACTACAGTTAGAACATACTCACGTAACATAAAGAAAAGTAGGCCTGATTAGTACATTTAGCATCCATTGACTAGCTATCTGAATTATGTGTTTCATGCATATGTTTTTAGGATTGTGGAGAGTGTTGGGGAAGGTGTGACAGATCTTGAAGCAGGGGATCATGTTCTTCCTGTCTTCACAGGGGAATGCAAAGAATGTGCACACTACAAATCGGAAGAAAGCAACATGTGTAATCTCCTCCGAATCAACACTGACAGGGGAGTGATGATTCATGATGAAAAATCGTGATTTTCCATCAATAATCTAATCAGCAAAGCCTAATTGTTTCTACTGGAACTCATGATTATGTGATGGCCTAATTTTGGGGTGTTTGTTTATAGGCCTTGGTGCAACAGTGAATGTTGCCAAACCGAAAAAGGGCTCATCAATGGCTGTGTTCGGACTGGGAGCTGTAGGCCTTTCTGTGAGTTTGGTCTTATTTTATTATTTTAATTTTATCCCACATCAATGAATATTTTGCTTGCTTTGCGTTCTGTTTCCATTTTCTTGACAACATTATCAGTTTCATTCTTTAAAATGTCACTTTCGCTCAAATAAGAACAAACTTTGAATGAGTTCTAAACTGTGCAAGCAAACGAGTTCAATTTTAATCGACAATGAAAACAACAGAAAATGCCACAACCAAGGCCCTTCTGTTTTGCCATAGTTGTTAAGCGAAAGTAGCTGACAATCAAGAAATTTGTGTGTCTAAGCCGCAGAAGGAGCCAGGATTGCAGGGGCTTCAAGGATAATCGACGTTGATGTCAATTCTAGTAGATTTGAGCACGGTGAGAAACTGAACTATTTACAACTTTATTGTTCAGCACTAAAGTGTTGCTCATTGCTTTACAACCAATGAGCTGCATTTGCAGAAACTTTTGTGGTGCAATCTTATATCAGAGCTACAGTGCATCCCCACCAATTTGTCAAACAAATCAAGAAGAATTGATGACCTTTTTCTCATTTATGTACAGCTAAGAAGTTTGGTGTAACCGAGTTTGTGAACCCAAAAGAATGCAAAAAACCAGTTCAAGAGGTGATCGCTGAGATGACCGATGGAGGAGTAGACAGCAGTGTTGAATGTACCGGGAACATTGATGCCATGATTTCAGCATTTAAATGTGTCCATGATGTATGTTTCTCTGCTCCCATTACCTGCATTACATTGTTTCATCTACTATGAGACCATGATCTAATGAAAAACCAGAAAGAAAGTTAAGGGGCAACCATAAGATTGTAGACTTCAGATAAAAGCTATTTCAAAAGGACGGACGGTGTATAGGCATAAAGTATCACTCAAATACTAATTAACTTCCAATTGTTATCTCAGGGTTGGGGTGTTACTGTTCTTGTGGGTGTTCCACACAAAGATGTTGTCTTCAAGACACACCCCGTGAATTTGTTGAACGAAAGGACCTTAAAGGGGACCTTCTTCGAAAACTACAAGCCCTGATCAGACCTTCCATCTGTAGTTGAAAAGTATATGAAGAAGGTTGGTTTCTTTGTCCCAGTTTTGCTTATTTATTTCCTAATATTCACCCAGTGCCTATAGAGGAACTGAAATCATTGTGTGCACTGCTGCTTCAGGAACTTGAATTGGAGAAGTTTATCACCCACGATGTCTCGTTTGCTGAGATTAACAAGGCATTTGACTACACGCTGAAAGGGGAAAGACTTCGATGTATCATCCGAATGGACTGATGAAATGGCATGAAGCTCTCTAGTGTCCAATGAATAAAGGATGTTGGGCTCTTGTGTATAGAAGTCTAACATATACTTCACATGGTTATTTTCTTTGTGTGTTCCATTGTAACCTAGAATAAAATATGTTTACATGATAACATCTTCTTGATATGGTATTACTTTAAATATTTCACTATCAGCGGTGAAATATTAGTTGAAGCCAAATTGATAAAGACACCAATTTATTTAAGCTATAGTGGTTAATGATTTTTTTGGGGGGGGGGGGGATTGGAAACTCTTAAGTTTTGATATGCAAGGGATTAAACGGCTAAACAATTTTTTCTTGAAATACACTTATTAATTTTAAGAGATAATTACAACAGAGTTCCTAAGATTATGGTGAACTTACAGACGTATCCATTAATTTGAACAAATTACACTTATATCCGTTAGCCAAACAGAATTTTAAAAGACCTAACGGTTTTAAGAAAATGACTTTATTGTCCTTGAGTTAAAAGGTAAATTTCTTTCGAATGCCATTACTTGGTCTACTCTTCTTTCTCTTATAACGTCAAAGAAATCAGCTCAAACTTGGCAGGTCAGTGTCACAACTCAATTTACCCAAAACTTGCTAGATACAATACTCAAATCCGGACCCAATTCTCTGTGAAATTATGTTATTGCTTTGTTCGGCGAAGAACAGAAGGGGACTGCCAGCAGGGAAGGAGACTGCCGGGGTGAGGGAGGGGGCTGCCGACAGGGAAGGGGACTGCCGGGGTGAGGGAGAAGGTTGCAGGCGAGGAAGGGGACTGCCAGTGAGGTAGGGGAGGGTAGGGCCTGCCGGCGTGGTAAGGTGTGGGAGGGTTTTGATCTATTGAAGCTCTTGGATAGCTGCAGCACGTTTCTCGCCGCCAGTCGGCACGCCGAAAAAACAGAGGGCAAGAGCAGAGTAATCTGACAGTCGCTCAGATGACGGTGACGAGTCGTCCAGCATGGCACCCGGCGCAGGAAGGGGCTGCCGGCGGGTGCAAGCTTGGCCTTCCTCTATTTACTCCCCAATTTGGCTAAGTAAGAACCAGATATCACGAATGGGAGAGGGAAGGGTCTGTCGGCGGCGTGGGTGTGAGAGGGGCCTACCGGCAGCGTGGTTGTGTGAAGGGCCTACCGGCGGCATGGGGCGAGGGAAGGAGGGTTGATATTTCAGATTTGGAACTTTTCTCCTAGGGTTTTTAAAGAAATTTGGATAGAGAAACCCAGTTTTTTGAAAATTAGGTATTTAACCCATTAAAAATTAAGGTTTTAGATTTTTGTACATCATTATATCATGTAAATACAATATAAGGGTAGTATTGATATTTAAAAATGAGTATGAATGACATCAGCCAAAAAGTATAATTTTTTAATGGATCTAAGACGAATGAACACGGCTGATACATTTTCAAAATCTTTGGTCATCATATGTTACATTTTAAAACTTAATGTTATTGACTGTAATTTTATCCTAACCTCAGAGATATTATTGTAATTATTCCTAATTTTAAAAGGTTTCTAAAAATTAAGAGTTTTTTTTACTTTAAAATAGTGAGGCTAAATTATTACATTTTATATAACTTTGTCACTAAAGAGCATAAAAGTTCATTAAGCATCTTTTAGTAAAAAATGAGTATGAATTTGACCAAAACGGGTAGAGATCCAGCCCCACTGTCTAAAAATGATCCGAATGAGTTAAATGGGTAAACATTTTTTTCCATACGGCTGCTTATGACTTTTAAAAGGACGAGGCTAAAATAAAATATTTTTTGCAAAATCAAACATTTTATGGCTACACAGGTTAAAAGTATACTAATATATGTTTTAGTTACCAAAGAGTATGAATTAGGTTAAGAGAGTGTTAGAATTGATTATAAAATGGTCAAACCTAATTAAATTCATATTAAATCAGATTTGAAGTATTTTGCCAAAAAAATAATAATAAACTGATTAAATCTGCTCCAATGTGCTCGAAACTGATTAAATAAAAAATTCTCATTATCTTGAATTTTGTTTTAATCATATTTAGAGTTGCATGTTTGACTTAAAGAATTACCAAAACAACATCACTTCCAAACAAATATTACATGCCCCCTTTACATCTTAATACATTATATGGTCATTTTACCCCCTAAAGATACTTTCATTCCTTCTTATCCAAATTATAATAATTTTTTAATTTGTTGTGCTTAAAATAAATTAAAATCAAATTTAAGAACTGGTTATAATTTAATCAAAATCTATTTTTAAGAATTAATCTCAAACGACCTCTAAAACGGGTTTGGATCTAACCTCACTACATAGAAATGATCCCAAGAGATTAAACGGCTAAATATTTTTCTCCTTAAAATGACCTTTTATTTAAAAAAAATTAAAGGTGATTTTGACTTTTGAAAGGGTGAGGCTAATTACAACATGTGTGACTAGATTTGAACATTTTATTATTAAAGAAGTTAAACATTTACTAATACTTTTTTTAGTGATAAAAGAGCATGATGTTAGCCAAGAGTGCGCATGGATCTCCACCGTATAAATATGACCCAAAGGGTTTAATGACTAAAATTTTTTTTTTCTTGAAAATCCCTTTTCAAATTTCTATAACTTGAAATACCCTTTTTATATAGGTTAGAGTTTGTTTTAAATTAATGATGCTTTTGACTTTAAGCATAATAGAAGCCTCTTTTTATTTTAAATACCCATTTTAACTTTGAGAGCTTTACAAAATTTAAAGTATTATTTGACTTGCTTTCATTCAAATACCTTGTTCAATTCATATTTATATTAAAAAGTTTCAACCTTCGTTTATACATAAGCTTTTTAGAAACAAAACAAAAACTTGCAAACATCCGAGTTATACAATTTTTTGAGACAAACAATTTACATTCAATCAAGTTACACTTATCTTGGAATTGTTGATATGTTCTAATTACCTCTTATTAACAAATATTTCAAGAATTTTTTAATAGTTCAATACTTTGTAAGCTAGATTTGACAAAAATAATAGAAAATTTACAAGTGCAATAACATACTCAATTGCATAAAATTAATGACATAGTAGCACACATCTATCTTCGTAATAAACGATCATTGAAAACACATCACTCACAAGCTTAAATCTCATTAGAACAATGTTTATGTAATCATCAAGACCAGTTATTAAGATTTTTTTTTTTGCGCTCATTTATATATCTGAAACCTTTCAAAAATTTTGACTAATTTGGTATTTATTATAACGTTTTTTGGCTAAATTTTAACATTTAATTTTTGTGTAGGTTAAAAGTCATTAATGCAACTTTTAGGGATTAAAAAATATGAATTCAACCGAAATGGGTGTGGATCAAACTCCATTGTACAAGTCTATGTCCACCTTTCAAAAGAACCATGTCAAAGCATAATCTTAAAACTTAATTACTAATCGTCCTTGGAAGACCATACCTGAGTCCAAGTATTACCAAATCAATTTTTTTTTTCGAAGTGGACCGACTATTCCATCTACTAACTTCTGTATGTACTGTAAATTTAAATTCATCAACATAGGACCATATTAACTTTTTAATGAGTAGGGGTAAGTATGATCATACATATGATATGTGCTAAACATAGAAATCTCGTGGCAAATATATGATACATGCATAACAAAATGAATAGCCTAATATGTACTACTAAGATTAACAACGTCATACTAGGCTAAAACAAAGGAGATTAGAGTACATTATTGAGAGAAATTTAGGATAAACTATAGACTGTTTAAGAGAAAGAAGAAAATAACACTAAGATTAGGCGTAACTTTAGAGAAATTATACTTGAATAAACTTTCAAATAAGAGATGCATAATTTTTTTTTAATAAGACTACGTCATTACCAAAAGAAAATAAAATGGAGGGGATATTGTGATTCCCAACAACCATTATTACAAGAAATGACCATCACTATACAAAAATAAACAAGATGGATAATGGACGCTACTAAAAGTCTTATATGATGATACTTTAAGCTTTAGTGGATATACTTACTGGAAAAATGACTAGAACTATAAAAGTGAATGTAGAAAATATAGCAAGATTTTTAAAAGTTATAGCTACTATTTGTTACCTAAGCAATTGAGTTTTGATATGTGCCCAATTAGGTTTCTTAGGTTCATTTAATTCTTGGTTCTAAAGATATAATATTAAAACTCTTAAGTCCTTCCATTCTAAAAAGTTTGTTATACGTATGTTAATCATAAGTCTTTCCCATCAAACACCTTAGTTTTTAAGATCTTTCTTGGATTAAAAATTTTGAACTTTTGATAATATCACTTAATTATGATTCAAATTTTTTCTCACTCCACAACTTTTATCTCATACTTCCTAGACCTACATACATGTTATAGAATTATATTGTAAGAGATCAAATAACTCCATTATATACACTTCATATTATTTTTATGTGTATCAAAATTGTCACATAACACTTTCTTCGTCTTTATTATTGCAATGCCAAGCTTATAGTGTTAGTTGAGAATTAAATATTGATAGAAGATGTTAAAACTGTTTTTTGATGGCAGTGTACATTGGGAAACAATATGTAAGATAAAATAGTCAGGATTCTCATTAATGCTAACTTAATGTGACAAAAGAAATAAGTATGATAAATAGTGATATATATCGTTGGTAATTGACATTAGCAATTTGCATTTAAAAGTAAAAGCATATTTTCTGCAATAAATTTTTCATGATTCGAATATTTTGTTTAGCAGGTCACAGTTCATATACTTATTATGGTTTAGTTAAAATAGTTATACTAATTAGAAATTATGTTGTTTTTCCTACTCTTCGTAATATTTTGATCTCAAATCAACATTTAACGAGTAAAACACGTGATCCTTACTAGTATTACTAAAAATGTAAAGTAGCTTCATATATATGTAAGTGATGCTACTTTTTAAAGCTTTGGCTCCTCGTTGTGTTTCAAGCACTTCAAAAGACTATGCCAAGCATGTTCTGAAACATGCTCACAATTTGCCAGATCATATGAAAATCCAATTGTGATAAGAAGCGCAGCCAAATGTGACAATACTGATCTAAATAAATTCAAGTTATCTTTTTATCTGTCATCTCTCAAACATGAAGCCTATCACTCCTTCCATTTAGGTAGGTAGGTCGATTAAGAGGTTCTTTGTAGACAACTCATCACAATCTCATCACTCTAGTCTTGGCATTTCCAATTGAAGATCATCATCAACAATTGATAGCGAGTAACCCAACAGCATTGGCCTAGGTTGGTCAACAAAGAATTGTCGTTTATATTTACGCAGCCAAAATAACAGAGACTTTTAACAAAACACTAATAGTTTGCCTTTATTTGTTTCTTATATGTTGTAAAGGGTAATTTTTAAGTTGTCTTTTCAAAGATTTATTATCTGCCAATCAACTTCAGAGTTGCCTTACTGCCTTTTTCTGTCTCTATTTCTTTTTGTCCTTTCTGCTTTTTAGGAAAAATGTATACTAATATTGATATATGAGAATGATGAGGCTTTTCAAAATTTTGACTCCCATTATGGTTCAAGCAATTCAAAAGATTATGTCAAGCATGTTTTGAAATAGACTCACAATTTGGAAGTTCAAGTGTGTTAAGAAGCGCACCTAAAAGAGAGAAAAAGAAGAAGTGGAATGCAGAAGAATCCAGGTACCTGTGTACCTCAAAAGATCCGCCTGCAAATGACTAAACGAGGGGACTTTTATCACAGTACTGATCTAAATAGATTCATGTCATCTTCCGATCTTCCATCTCTCGAACATGAATCTTGTACCTCCCATTAGCTTAGGCAGTCACGTCCATATAGAGGTTCTTTATCGACGACTCATCTCATGCCATCATTCTTGTCTCGCCATCTCCAGTTGAAGATCTTCATCAACAATTTGATAACATGTAACTGGACAAAATATTGATCTACATTGGCCAACAAAGATTTTTCAGTTATATTTATGCAGCCCTTATTGCCAAAGCAACAGAGGCTTACAAGAAAGCACTAACATTGCGTCGAATGAAAATGCCCTCATCCTTAGAATACAAGATTGTCTTTTTCCTTCTCCCCATTTCCCCATCCAACAAAATCCACCACCACTGAGTTTTACAACCAACCGAACACCACCACTTCCTGCCACCAGTGTGGCAGATTATCATTCAGGAAAGCAGTTGAATGTTGTTCCCACTTATCTAAAACGCGATTCACGTTTAGAAAGAGACAATTGAGGTAAGATAGCCACCGTCAGAATACCCATACATCTTTCCACCCCCACCATTTTCACAACCGGCATCACCAACCACCAAAGTCTCACCACACTTGTCACCAGCAACTACACCCACCACTTCTGCCACCAAGCACTGAGCACAACTCCCTAAGGCACCAAACCCAACTCTCTCGCCACCAACCACCGTCACAAAAATATCAATATTGTTAAATCATTGTACTACAAATAAATGCTCAAGCTAACACCCAAACCGGAAATCTTCACCCTTTCTTATCCGTTCTTGTTCCCCGTCTTTCTCATGTTTGGGAGTTACTATTTCTAGTTTTTGTGGTTGTGGTGGTGATCAAATTTCCCCGCTTTCTCATGTCTGTGAATTACTGTTTCTGGTTTTTGTGGTGGTGGTAGTGATCAAATTTTGCACCAAGGAAGATCCAACTAGCACTAAGTAGTGTGTTTCTTGTTAACCATTGCCAGGACATAAGGTGATCTCTTTCGCAGTGGGCGAGCAACATGTGGAGAAGGGAGATTTGGAATGGTCTCTTTCACAGAGGGCAAGCAACGGGTGAATATAGACCATGAGGGCATTTTTCATCAAATAAATTGTTAACACTTTAGCACAATCATTTCACTTTTGAAAAAACTTTGTACAGATAGTAAATATTGCATGGCCTCAGACTATGCAGAACCTTTCAATCCTTATCCACTACCGAAAATACTCTCATAAACTCTCAATGCTAAATGTTTGTACAAGATAAAGATAACTTACCCCCAACCAGTGCCAATATTAACACTTTTCACGGCATACATTATTATAGGGTACTAAAAATTTAAAAGAAATACTAAAGATGATTTTAACAGGTAATCTTTTGCATCCTCCTCAGAACCATGTACTTTTGGCAAAAACGAAGGCAAAAGAGTTTCAAGGAAAAGCCACTTTACAATTCATGGAATAGCTTGGGTTATTTGAGATAAAATTGCATTCAAAGAAAAGGAGTTTACACACATGCTTCATATGAATTCCTAAGAACTTGTAATGGAAACCACAGAGATGTACATTTATAACCATAAGAAATTGTCATCCCTAACCAACATACCCTGACTTGAGGTTTATTCTACACACTGATTATCATGGTTGACGCCAGGATGGCCATGTCTAATATCTTATCATCTAGCGTATCATCTACCTTAACAATTCCGTCAATGCCATCAATACCAATGAGCTTCCATGTCGCTCCACGCTGAGCACCACCAATGATCTTGATTTTGTCAAATTTCCTTGGTACCACTATCTCAATTTCATTAGGCAAAGAAGACGTTTTTTTTTTTGGATAAAGATCGAGAATAGCATTGATAAAGTGCTTTTGCAGCAAGGCATAAACGTCACGACAAACCCGTGACTCTCTGTACACAGAAATTTTAACAACTAATCTCGTAAACTAATGCACATTACAATTGAACTAAAGAAGAGCAAATTCTACACTTTAACTCAACTTAAAGTAACATGCTTAATCTACAGGATTAGCAAACCAAAAGAAAAAACACAATCAGAACGTGGTAACAATAGAGCAGACAACGGGAACTGCACTACCCAAAGGTGAGTAAACCGTTAAACAGGGTCAGCACACCACCAAGATCATCAACACTATAATTTTTATCCTTTTACTATCTTTTTCTCAAATCTAAACCAACTTTCACGAGACAGGGCGGAGAAAAACGCCACTTACCCACAACATATCATGGTAGACACCGAACGCTGAATCACCGAATGGAGCCCTCACCCCCCCCCCCCCCCCCCCCAAAAAAAAAATAGTTTGCCCTGAACCCCAGACAGATCTCCCCCTCCCTCTGCCCCACAAGGCCTTGAATCCCCCCCCCCTTTTCTCCCAATAAAACTCACCCCCCACCCCCGAGACCCTATCCCCCTACCCCACCCACCTAAGATCCCCAGGATCCACCAAACAAACCATAACCATGGCTAAGCCCCCTCTAAATCAAGCCCTCCTGCAACTACCAAAGATATCACAACCAATCACAAACCCCATTTCCCCCACTGTATATTAAGGAACAGATAGGAATGAAAAGCATAAAATTGAAGGAGTTTTTAAAAATGTTGGTCAAGCAGCGCCGGTGTAAATTTCGGTCACCGCCTGTAAAATTCCAGTCACCTTCGGCGGAAGGTGCAAAAGAAGACAAAATGGGCAGATCTGTTTGGATCTACCAAGATCGATCAAGATCAGAGACTTACCGAGAGCTCTCCATCTCTAATTAGATCTGGTGAGACGCGCACCACCACCGTATGCCCATCCCTTGCGTCGCTAGCCACCCACTGATCAAGCCTTAAGGCTATCACCAACAAGACGAAAACATGGAAGTTATAGACTACTTGTCAGAGCCCACGCGCCCGGAAGCACGGTAGGGCAGCCATGGTGGCTGTCTGTCGGACTTTGTTCTTTAGAGAGAAGGCAGAGAGAATTGGTTTTTAGAGAGAGAAAAGAACACACTTGAGCCTTTGTTACGCCTTGAAGGTGAGAAGTTGTTGATTCACCATTAGCAAGAGCTACCCAACAGGACCATGAGGCATTACAGAAATCATCTAAGAAATACCCGATGCGAAAATGCTCTCTTTTCAAGAAAACTGGTCTTATCCATAACCCAATATCTACATAATATTCTGAGTAAGCCTATCATTCACCAAATAAGAATCAAAATGCCACCTCTATTCCAAAACTTGGTTCCCTTTAACTTTTCAGCTACTTTAAAAAACTTTGAATGAGGTAAAGATAAATTTGATTTAATAAGCTAAGAAAAAAATTCTAAACCATTATAATCTATTGTCTCTAGCACGAAGGTAAAGAGTGGCACCACCCGTGTTCTCGATCCAAATATCTATCTTATATAGTGACAAAAAGTCAAAAAGGACTAAAGTTCTGGAAAGATGCCAAATGCAAGTACCGTTCTTCTCCAAACTTCTTTTTACGAGCTAACAAAATGGTAACCACTTTTTCCATAGTTACGGAATCTGCATGATATTTATAAAAAACAACTCCAATAGTTGTTTCTTCACCATACATTAACAGTATATCTGGTGAGAACCAAGGTCCTTCACTGTCCCCACCTGAAATAATATAGCAATAGATTATAAGGTTCAGAAAATATAGCAAAATAGACAAAACCCGTTCATGCGCCACCAGCAAGCATGGTAAAAAATGGAAAGGAAACAAGATCTTGGCCAGTCTGGCTGGCATTCAGAAAAGCCTTCCAACTCATTTTTAGAGCACCCTTGAGGTGAAGCTCAAAGATAGATAACCATCGATTTGGCTCAAGAATATGATTTATGGAAGCTCCATGCTAAGTTGCAATAGGCTTGCGAGGGCGACCGGAACACCGATTTTTTTTCCATACGTCTACCCTTAACCGATATCATGCAAATATGAGTTATTAATATTAAAAATATCAAAACTGCTAGAAAAATGATATAAAAGGATTGTTCAAACATCACCTCTAAAATCTATTTGCCATTCAACCCGACCAACACTGATCAAAACTGGGTTCGTCCCCAAGACTACCGTGAAGACCTGGACTATAAAGACATGGGAGACCCTCCCACTGATACTGAAATAAAAAGTGCTCTTTTGATATGGGACCAACAAAGAGCCAGGCCCTAACAAATTTCATTCAGGTGTCTACAAGACTAAATCTTTTTAACCCACCCACCAAACCAGTAGTTACATCAAAGTTAGATGAAGGTAATGCTAATTGAGAAAAGTTTACTAGAAATCATTGGAAGCAGCCAACCCAAGAAAGAGAGACCTGGCATTAATAGGTTGAGGTACAGTTAGACAAGGACCTCACATAGGAGAACAAAGAAGGCTCTTATCCCTTATATCCTATCTGAGTTATCTTATAATGAACCTAGGTGAGGTCGAAACCTTAGTTAATGCTTGGATCTAGAGCTTCGACATTGAGCTGAAAGTGGAACCAACCCGAGTTCCATGCACCTTTCCTTCTATCTCAATCGATCATGCCCTGACTCAATCCGTTCCTCTTCCAAAAATTTTGGGACATTTTTAATGAAGTTTATCAAGCCCTGTTTTTTCATGATCAAAATGTCCCTCCGAATATAAATAATACTGATATACCCCTTTATCCTCAAAACCCCACCTCCAGGAATGGTGTCCCAATTTTGCCCTATTAGCCTTTGCATCACAAGATATAAACTTGTTTCCAGCATTCTTGTCAATCACCTGAGACCTGTCATCGACTCCTTGAGCCACCCTAGTCAGACCATCTCCCTTAGGGGAGGCTTGCGCCGATAACACTACTGCAAATAAATTTCTTCACACTATTAGAAACAAGAAGGAAAAGGCAGTTATCTTATGGCAAAGCTGGACATTGAAACAACCTATGACCACTTGAATTGGCATTTTCTTTTTCACATGCTCCAAAAAAAGGGGTTCCCTCATGCGACCACTCACCACATAATGCACTATGTCTCGTCGGTTCAATATGCGGTTGTTTGGCAAGGATTCCCCTCAAATTTCTTTATTCCCTTTTATAGCCTCCGCCAGGGTGACTCCCTATTGCTCTATCACTTTATTCTTTGCTCAAATGGAAGATTTGAAAGTCATTCACCCGATCAAAGTAGCTCGATTCAAAATAGGCATTTCCCTTCTCATTTTTGTCGATGACATCCTCGTGTTTGGCCAAACTACGAAGGTAAATTGAGTAGATTTCATGGCCACTTTGAACTCCTTTAATGTCCTTTGCGGGCCTTAATATGAATTTGGCTAAATCAAAAATCCTCTTTTTCCAAAAGTACGCCTAAAGACGTCTGTTACTTTTTTCGCCAGACTTCTGATCTCCCAATCACATATAAATTTGATATGTATCTCAGGGTCCCATTAATCGAAAGCCGCATTGTAAAGGAGTAGTTTTTGCACCTCCTAAATCAAACTCGTAATAAGCTTGCTACTTGGAAAAAAATTCTCTATCCTTTGTACCGATCACCCTAATATGGTCAAAGAGGCTCTTAACTCCATTTCCATCTACTCGATGCAAGTAAGGATGGCAATTTGACTCACAATCAACAAATATTCGACCCGCTAGGAGCAGGTTATTTTGACTTTGACCAGGTTATGGGATAGGTATGGTATTAAAAATTTTAACCTACAGCGGTTATGGGTCGAATTTGGTATTCTGTCTGCCGCCTCATGGCCGGTACCCGCCTTGTTTTAATGCAATCCTAACCCTAACTTATTTTGCAATCACATCATCCATCTGATGATATAAGTAATCACAACTCACAAAGAAACCCTATGTCTACTAATTATTCCCTTCTTTTCTCAGCCTCTCTTCCGCTGCACCGCTAGCGCCGCTCAGCACCTTACCCTTTTAGCTTTTCTTTTCCCCGCACTGTCACCCTCCACGGCTGCAGACCACCTTCACCTAACCATCCACCAAATACCCTCACCACCACATAGCAGTCCACTAAACACCATCTACTTCCACTATCAACACCCTCATAACCTTCAACTAACCACCGTCAGTTATCACACCACCTCCACCCCACCACTGCAGTTCATCCTCCAAGTGTTGATTTACAATGGAATGTGTTGTAAGCATTCTTATAACTAAAGACGTATTTGTATCTTGACGTATGTTCTAATTCCACAACGGGCGATGTGGGTGTCAATTTCTGGGTGCAGAACTGTAGAAGGGGTGGCCATTAGGTCCGTTATTGAAAAGATGCCCCTTTTTCTTATCTACTATTCCACCAAATGTAACTATTTCAAAATTTGTAGTTAGCCTCGAAAAACGGGGCCTCTATGGAAAGATGACTCCTGAAGTTCAGCAGCATACTCGATCGGCAACAGAATTAAGAAGTTCTGATCAAGAAAGAAGGTCAGCGACTAGTTATATTTTCAACAACTGAATGACTTGCTTTGGAAGGCCTTTAGTCGCTTATAATCAGTAGCGGTAGATCAAGGTGGGGGCAGAGTCGCAGATTTGTGCTACCGGGAAGGGTACGAATCTTGTAAAATCTACATCTAACCCTATCCCCCCTCCGGCATTCCTAGATACAAGCGTATATGCTTCCAAAAACAATTTCAACCCACATCAACACCTTAAGAGAAAAACTTCGCACGGGGCCACTCGGAGATGGAACGAAAATGGCATGGCCTAAACTCAAACATTGTCCGTCGTAAAAAAAGGCATCTGCATCCCTAAGATTACTATTGTAAACCAAATCATGTTCATGAATCTTTTCTGGCGTCCTTGGAAACACCCATTTTGTTGTTCAGAGAAAACTCTGAAAGATGAGTACTATCCCAACGACTCTATTTGGACTACCAAACATATAAAATCTGGCTCGTGTTTCAGGAATCATGTCATCCATGCCCGTGACAGAACGGCAGACACCATCTGTTGGCATATTAGAAATGGAGCCAATATCTCTTTTTGGTATAACTGTTGGCTCCCCCTAGGAATCCTTAAAAACTTTATTATAGGCCATCTTCTCAGGTATTCAAAAAATCTGGAAGTGAAAAATGTCATCAAGGACAGGGTCTGGGCTATCCAAGCCTTACACTCTCTCTTGCCTTGGAATATTGTCACTCAGATCCCGGATGCACTATCCCCCTTCACCATGATCTGCCAGTCATTCTCTTATAGCCTTTTGACAAAGGGAAATGTATGGTCGGGTTAGCCTATAATATGCTTTCATCTATGGGACATATTTCTCAGTCCGATTGATGATGGATATGGAAATTGCCTCTCCCCTACCCCTTAATTCAAAGTTTTATCTAAAATGTAGTCATTACAATCTGTCAGTCTGTTGAAGGCTACCTTGGATCTCAGACCGACAATCTCCCCATGATTGTGGTCAACTAGAGATGCTCGACCACTCCCTTCGATGATGCCCAAAAGTGCATGAGATTTGGGAGGTTATATCCCCGATCAATGCTTAATTACTCTCAGTACAATAGCCTCTCGTTCCATGTCTGGTGTAAATCTTTTTCTACTTTATACTGCATAACTAGTCCAAAAGATATTTCTTGGCTGACATTTGGAACCATCGTAACAAACTTACCATTCTCAAAACCCTGTTCCCACCCGTTCGGAGATTGTTCGGGAGATAATTTCTCAAGATAAGGACTACCTATTCTTTGTAAACCTCATGAACCGCATCATGTCAAACCATTATGTTAGCCAAATCAGATGGAACCCCCTCCTGAAGCGTGGGTTAAACTTAACATGATGGTGGTGTCAACCTAAACCCCAGACGTGGGGGAGTTGTTGTTACAATTAGAGACACAAATGGCCAAGTGGCTTGTTGGATGCTCTAGTAGCCTCCATGCGATAGGTAGCCATACTGCTGAATGGTGAGCTCTAACTAACGGGTTCTACCTAGCTTGAAATTATAAATGTTAAAAAATCATACTCAAGGTGGATGACATGAGCATTGTCCACTATCTTTTAAATGATGTTCCCTCCGTCCCTTTACTAGACACACTGATTCTTAACTACAGGGAAATACTTAAGCTAACTTGGTAAGTACGCGTTTCTCATGCATACAAGGGAAAAAAACTTTAATTTTGTACTGAACACAGAGCTAAGACAAGGGAGGTGTCATTGGTTGCACAGTAGGAATAACAGGTAGATATGCTGAACTTGGAGTCATGGGTGGCTGCCTCCCAGGAGTTGATGGCAAGTAAGGGCTTGGAGCATTTATGGTAAAAGAGAAAGAATCCCAGTGTTATACCATATTATGAAGTGGCTGCTGTAATTGAAAGGGAGCTCTTCTTCCAATATTTCAGTGGTTGTGATTCATTACCAAAATTTCAATGGTTGCGATTCATTCATCCCTTTCTCTTTCTTTTCCAACAGCTTAATCTCCTTTCCATCCTTCTCTCTTTGTCTCATCCTTCTAATCTGACATCCACGAAATTTTCATGCCCAATATGCATATGAATGTGTGTGATTTCATCTCCACAAATATCTCTAAGAACTAGCAATCCATGAGAACCAAGTCCAAACTGCAAACAAAATCATATACAGATTTGGCCTAAAATGTTGAAGAGAAAGTGTGATCCTTCCTTTGGAGAGAGGAACTATTTACATTGTCTTTTAAATAAATGTAGATTCTTCGTCTGCCCAAGAGGGCATTATTCATAAAACTCTAACATACAGTTATGGTGTACAGTGTAAAAAAGGGTAGAAAGATGGGCAAGTAATGTAACCCTATTTAAAGGAATAACCTTTGAAACTTTTACTCAATGTTTGACCTTAAAAGGTGATATAGCTAAAAATACGCCTCCAAACAGTGGATGACACATAACGGTCATGACACGTGGCAGTTATGACACGTGATCTCCCACTAGGTCAATACCGACTTGGCACTTGCTATATTAGTCTCCGAGTAGATTCTTAAGAAGACTCTCTATCTTCAGAGATAGGCATAGGATCCTCCAGGGTCCTAATACGATCCTAACAGGATCTGTTCACAGTGAGTCCTATTGGGGCTCTTCTTCCTACTACTATATAAAGTGTCTAAGCCCTCATGTATGGAGAACTACACACACACACACACACACACATACACTATGTATTACTGTTTTCTTAGAGTTCTACATTGTTAACCATCTCTGACTTAAGCATCGGAGCGTTCCCCTGCCTGAACCCCACCCGGCGGTTACTCTGTGTTCTCTTTTGCAGACCTATTTTTTGGTATGGTTCTTGATCCAGTTTTTAGCTGCAACAGATTGGCGCCATCTGTGGGACCCCAACAGGGAACATGGCCAAGCATTCTTCTTCTAACAACTCTTCGCATAGTCGTTCTCAAAACCATCACATCCAAACAGCAGCTCTCATCGACTTAAGTGTTCATATGATCAACATTCGACACCTTCACATCGCCTTGCCAGTTCTACTGAAGATGTTCATATTAATGTAACATCTACTACTCCTGAATTAGATCACAGATCTCGACGAAACTAATCTCTGACATCTACCCTGAAGAACGGTAACCTTCGTCATTGTTTAAACAGTCAGCTGTTCAAAACACCCCATGCCGATCTTACAAAAGAAATCCACAAACTGAAAGATGTCGTGAACACTCTTCAATGAAAGATCGACATGGCGGTGGCTCCACCGTCCACCCATCATTCTCATCTGAATCCCAAAAACCTTCGTCTTTGCCTTACCTCCAGATCAAGCTATAGGAAAAAGTACAGGTCGAAGGCCGATCTGACATATGATCCCAAGGAGAAAAGTGGAGAACACATAACCAAAAGCAAATCATGTTATCGTTACGATCCGTCCATCGAAGGCAGTTCCAATTCCTCTTCTGATAAGGTCGTCAGATCTGACACCCCTCAAAGATCAATCCACAGAAGGACATTTGAGTACCGTTCTAGAGAACGAGGCTCTTGAAAGGTTGTCCCCAAGCATCATTCTCTTGAACAATCTCCCCGGATAGAAGAATCTAGATATCCGCTATCCGAAGCAATCGAGAAGACCAAGTACCACCCAACTTTAAAATGCCTCAATGTGACCTCTATGATAGAACTGGAGATCCTGAGAAACATGTTTATCAATTTGAAACAAACATGTTGCTCCTCCAAGTGTCAGACACTGTCATGTGCCGAGCTTTCCCCACCACTTTACGAAAGGCTGCACATGCATGGTTTAAATATCTACAACCAAGGTCCATACACTCATTCGCCCAACTGTCAGACCTCTTTTAGAAACACTTTGTAAGCAGTCACTCCTAAAGAAAGAACTCGGCGAGCCAACTTAACATTGTGCAAGAGAAAAATGAGTCCTTAGCGTGTTATCTCGGACGATTCAATACAGCCACGTTGGAAGTCGATAATTTGGACGAATCTGTGAAGTATACGGCATTCCTTCGAGGACTCTGACCCACCTCTAAGTTCGCATTCTCCATCAACAAAAGTCCTCCGGGCAATATGAGAGCCCTTCTTAAGGAGGCTAACAAATATATTCAAGCTGAAGAATACCTGGAGACCCACAGAGGACGACGTGGAGAAGGCAAAGAAGAACAAAAAAAACGGTCACGAAAACTGACTCCCCAAGAAGGAAAGAAAGTGACGCGTTCCAAACGTGATGAACGGTGTCCCAAAGACCTAGAGAATTTGACACCCCTCAATGCTCGACCATCACAGATACTGCACAAGATTAAAGACAATAAAGCTCTCAAGTGACCAATAAAGATGACATCTCGATCGAACAAAAGGAATAGAGGCTTGTGGTGCCACTTTCACAATGATCATGGCCACACAACTGATGATTGTGGATCACTCAAACGAGCAATCGAAGCTCTCATTAAGCATGGCCAGTAAAGAAAGTTTATGGCACGAAAGGATGGACGACAGAGACAGCCCCAGCCGCTGAAGGAAGAGAAGAATGAGAAAAGAATGCGGGCACAATCAACACTATCTCTGGGGGATTAGCCGCAAGAGGCTCATTAGGACAAGCTCAAAAAGCATATGCCAGGGAAGTGTGCCTAACGAGCTAACCCCCAAACAAGATACAGAAGACTGTGCCCCTACCTACTATCTCTTTTTTCGATGATGACCTAAAAGATGTGAAGACACCTCACGACGATCTTTTGGTCATAACCATCAAAGTCAAAAATTTTGATGTAAAACATGTTCTGATTGATAAAGGGAGTTTTGCTGAAGTCTTCTCTTATGATGCATTCCAAAAGATGAACATTCCTACAGACCATCTTCAGAAGATGAATACACCCTTATATGGATTCTCCTATTATTCGGTCACGGTCGATGGTATTATCGTACTCCACATTGTAATAGGTACACCTCCGATGCAAGCAAACCTAATGCTTGCTTTTATGGTTGTAAAGGTCCCCTTCGCATACAATGCCATACTTGGATGACCTGTACTTAATTAGTTACAAGATTTGCTGTCGACCTACCACCTCAAGATGAAATTCCCAACAAAACATGGGATTGGAGAAGTTAAAGGAGACCAGACTGTGGCTCGCCAGTGCTATGTGACTTCGTGCCGATCAAAGAACAAAGAAGCACTCATTATAGAAGATCTTTGGGAAGATATGAAAATGCAAAGAAGAGAACCAGTAGAAGATCTCGTAAGCATTGAAATGTATCCCACAGAGAAAGAGAAGATAACTACCCCCTCCTAAGGATTGATCTTCTCATTGATGATACTTGGGCCACAAACTGCTTAGCTTTATGGATGGATACTTTGGTTATAACCAGATCATGATGCACGAGGACGATGTCTCCAAAACTTTGTTCATCACTGAGAGAGGGCTATACTGTTACAAGGTAATGCCCTTCGGACTCAAAACCACTGGGGCAACTTTCAACGCCTAGTGAACACATTTCTCGAGACTTGATCGGGAAGAACATGGAACTTTACGTTGACGATATGCTTGTCAAAATTTTCAAGACCGAATTCTATGTCAAAGACTTAAAAAGAAACCTTCAATATACAAAGGAAGTATAAGATGAAGTTGAACCCACTTAAGTGCACTTTTGGAGTTACATCGGGGAAGTTTTTGGGCTTCATGGTCTCTCAACGAGGAATCGAGGCAAATCTAGATAAGATAAAGGCCATCCAAGCCATGACATCCCCGAGAATAATTAAAAAAGTGCAAGAGTTGACGGGTCAGGTTGTGGCCTTGGGAAGATTCATGGCTCGTTCAGCTGAATGATGTTTACCATTGTTCAAAGCCATCAAAAAAACAAAAGACTTTGCTTGGACAGAAGATTGTCAGAAGTCATTCGAAGAACTCAAGACATACTTGAGTTCTCCACCACTACTTTTCAAGCCATTTTTGGGAAAAGACTTGTTTCTGTATCTCTCAGTTACCAAAGTTGCGGTCAACGTTGTTCTGGTTAGAGAGGAGAACATACTCCAAAGGTCGATCTGTTATGTCAGAAAAGTCTTACAAGATGTAGAGACAAGATATCCAAAGATTAACAATATAGCACTAGCCCTCATCATATTGGCTAGGCGTCTACGACCATATTTTCAGTCTCATACCATAATAGTTTTAACAGATCAACCACTAAGGAAAGTCTTCTGAGCCCCGAGGCATCAAGAAGACTAGTGAATTGGTTGGTAGAATTAAGGGAATTCGATATCCAGTACAAGCCGCACACCACAATCAAGGCTCAAGAAGTAGCAGATTTTATTGTCAAATGTATTTTACCTGAAATCCTCCTCAGTTGGTGATTTCTAAAGTCCAAGATCCTTGGAATCTTTATGTGCATGGCTCTTCAGCTATTGGTAGCAGTGGCTAGGAATCATCCTTATCAGCCCAAAAGGTTTTGTCATCGAGTATGCACTTCGCTTTGGGTTCCAGGCCTTAAACAATGAAGTAGAATATGAGGCCCTTCTTATAGGAATAAGACTAGCACACGCTTTGAGAGCAGATTCACTATCAGTACATAGTGATTCTCAGTTGGTGGTCAACCATGTTTTAGAAAAATTACGAGGCCAGGGATGAAAGAATGGCTCAATATCTCCAGTTAGTTAAAACTCTGGCATCAAAGTTCAAGAACTTCACCATTCATCAAATTCCCTGGGATCTGAACACACAAGCAGATACATTGTCTAGACTTGCATCTGTTGAAGTCACAGAGGTCTGACGCTCGGTCTATCTTGAGTTCCTTAAAGAGTGTCGTATTAATTCTCAAGCTGAGATATGAGTGGAAGACCAGGAACCATGTTGGATGGACCCGATCATTAAGTATCTATCTACGGAAGAATTACTGAATGGAAGACATGAGGCACGAAATCTTCGTGTCAAAACTGCTAGGTATGCGTTGGTAGAGGGAGTGTTGTATAAGAAATCTTTTAGCCTTCCTTATCTTAGATGTTTACGTCCATCTGAATCCCTATACGCATTAGAAAAAGTACATGAAGGGATATGTGGTCAACATCTTGGAGGAAGGACATTGTCTTAGAAAATCTTAAGGCAAGGATACTACTGGCCTGCGATACAGAAGGACACCATTAAATTCACGCGAAGATGTGACAAGTGTCAAAAGTTTGCTCCAGTACCACATACACCAATCGCTTCTTTAACTTTAGTTGTTTCTCCTATTCTTTTTGCCATATAGAGAATGGATCTACTGGGCCCGTTACCATTGGCATCGGGTCAACAACGATTCGTGACAGTGGCGATAGACTACTTCAAAAAATGGACTGAGACAGAAGCTCTAGCAACCATTACTTTAGCCAAAAGTGAAGATTTCTTTTGGAAGAATATCGTCTACTGTTTTGGAGTACCCAAGGCTCTCGTTGTTGACAACGGGAACCAGTTCGACAACAGTAACTTCCAAACCTTCTGCACAAATCTTTCAATCGATTTACGCTTTACTTATGTTGCTCATCCATAATTCAATGGTCAAACCGAGAACATGAATTGAAGAATCTTATAGAAATTAAAGAATAAATTGGATGAGGCCAAGAGGGGATGGGTTAACAAACTCCCAAAGGTGTTGTGGGCTTATCGAACGACCTCGCATTCGCTCACAGGAGAAACAACTTTTTTGCTCTGTTACGGGACAGAAGCAATGTTACTTATTGAGATAGGAGTTCCAACAATATGAGCTTTACACTTAAATGAAGAGGACAATGAAGTTGGACTCTAAGGAAATCTTGATCTAGTAGAAGAGGTTCGAACTCAAGCTCATGAACGGTCCATTGTCATAAAATAACAAGTCGCGCGCTATTACAATCAAAGGGTTTGATCCAAATAGTTTCAAGTGGGATATTTGGTTCTTCGTAAATTAGAAGTATCTGATCCTAAGGTAGCGATGGGAAAGTTATCTCTGAATTAGGAAGGACCTTATCGTGTTATAAAGGTACTCAAACTAGGTGCCTATGCACTAGGGACACTTTTTGAAGATCCAATCCCTCGCACTTGGAATGCTGAGAACTTACGAAAGTATTATCAGCAGCATCTTGCCCCGAGGTAAGATACTTCTTGTTTTTAGGGGATAAGGGGCTCAGACCTTGTTCAACCCCCAATTCTTTTTTTAGAATAGTCTTTAGCATATCTTTTGAATAATGGGTTGTTGAACAATCCAGTGTAAACTGTATTATTTGCGTAAGCAATAAAGTTATTTTTCCTGAGCATTATTGTAATGTGACATGAATGGTCAAAAACATTTTACCCGGTCAAAATGATGGCTGAACACTCTGGCCGAGTAGGATATCAACGCCAAACATTCTGTCCGAGCAGAATGATAGCCGAACACTCTGCCTGAGTAGGGTATCAAAGCCAAAACGTTCTGACCGAACAGAATAATAGCCGAACACTCTGCTCGAGCAGAGTATCAAATTTTTGCATTTGTGTAAAAAACACAAGGGAAATAAGGTCTTTTACCCAAGTAAAAGATCAACTGTTTAGCTATAGATCTAAATCCGTGAAGTAGCAAAAGTTAATGGGGGCATCGTCACTCCATACAACTTTTACTTCTTCGAAGTTTAAGCCGATGGAGGGTGCTCGACTACTTTGCCTACTCTTTAAGTGACAAATAAAGAGTTCGAGTCAAAGTAAAAGCAAGTAACGCTATGTGAATGGTAGAATAAACCACAAAAAACACATAGTGAACGAAGTACCATCAATAGAACAAAAGATAGTCTTACAAAGCCCTTAAAAAGGCATCAAATAATCAGTCTAAAGAAAAAATAGAACCTAAGATAAAAAAAAATCTAAGACTCGGGGGCAACGCCTGAAGCACCATCCTTTGGAGGATGAGAAGCTGTTGCATCCCCTGCCTCCGAAGGCATGGCAGTCTCCCCAGACGAAGAAAAGATTGTGGGCATGCTAAAGTCATCCAAGGGGATGTCAAGGAAGCGCTCAACAAAAATTTCCTTGGCCTTCAGAAAGCCCATCTCATATATCTCCAGCCCATCATCTATTTTCCTCTTCAGTCACTCATCCCTCGCATTCCTGTCAAGAAAATCACAAATGCCTTGGTCTCAAGCTTCAGCCACCTTCTTCTTCGCCCTTTTCCAGTTTCCTCTCCAAAGCCTCAATACGAGCAAGATAATTAGCCTTGCACTTGCTCAACTCTTCAGCACGAAGGGTGGCCGCCTCAACCTCCTTGACAGCATCCCGCTTCTCTTGAGCTTTAGTGGCCGCCACTTCCCTTCCATTTCAAAGCGTGATAACATCTCTGCCTCAGAGGCATACATCTGAAGAATAAGATTGGAATAGTCAGCTAAATGAAAGACAAGGCAAAAAGAAGAACTGATGGATAAGAAAGAATCTTACCTTGTATACAGCCTGGGCAAAAGAACATGCAAAAGACTCATGCGTTTGAGTATGAAAAAATTTCTTGTCTCTAGGTAGAACTCCATGATGCTGCTCCGAGATCTGCCTATTCGGCATCCCTATATCATCACGCCTGATAGTCCATCTAGGCTGAAAGATAGGGTCCTCATTAATAGACACCCCTTCAACGAATCATGGGGAATGCTCAGGAGGGGTAACTCTCATCTTCTTCGAGACAGGGGGTATCTTCGCACTTGGTTGCTTTTCCCACCTCTTTCCCTTAGCCTTTTGGAGCACATTCAAGAAGCTTGCCTGAGGTGATTTCCCGCTTTCACTAGCCATTTCTTCATGAAGAAAGGAATCAATATTGGAACAACGATCAAAACCAAGTTAAAAATACACAAGAACCTATATGAAGCAAACTTAGAGGTGCAGTTTTAGTAGAAGACACGCTAGGGACCGCAAGAGAGGGAGGAAGAATAGAAATACCTGTCGGAATAAGTTTGCGTTGAATAATCTTACATACTCTAACTATTGCTCAGAAAGAGGCTCGTCAATGGAAAGACCACCTCGAAGCTTTATATGGCTAAGGATATGCTTTGTGAGGTTATTGGGACTAGGCTTACCTAAGTTTTCAAAGTATTTATAATAAGGATTCCAGTCTCTATTAAACGGTAGTTCCCCTTTGTCTTCACGGTCGACGAAGAAGTATCTGGAATGCCAAACCTTGTTGGACTTTGGACCCCCATTTAAAAGTCATTGCCTATTATGAATATAATACCATCATGGACAGTTGGCAACTCTTTGACGAAGCAGATTTTGAAGAAGACTCTCATAAAATCTGCTGAATCTGCTTTGTAACCTAAAGTCTCAACCAGATAAATAAGTCCGATCAACTTTTTCCAACCATTCAGAACAAGTTGCCCAAGATCAATGCAATAATGTTTAAAAATATGAGAGCAAAAGGATGAAGAGAAAGCATGTATCCTAACTCCACTTGCTCTTCATAGATTCCCGTTTCAAACTTTGTTCTATAGTTGGCTGGCTCTTGCAATCCCAGAACTCTAGCATACCAACCTTTGGCAAGGGAATATTCCCGAATCAAGGCCATCAGCTCTTCCTTGGACATTTTATTTGACTTTGCATCGGCAGTAAACCAAGGTTTGAGGTTTTCTTTATCCCCATCTTGGTCTTTTAAATCACCTAAAGCATTTTTTGGTGGTAAAGGCTGCGAGGGTTGAGGAGTAAAGGCTGAAACATTTGCGAAGATGAAGGCTGCGGTGGTTATGGATTTGAAGTACCTACTTCACTTTCGGGAGGAAGAAGAGCTACCTCTAAATTCTTCAGAAGAAGATGAGCTATCTGAAGACTCTGACATACTTGCTACTACTCACAACTTTGAAACTATGAAAATAGTAATGCTGAACAGAAAGAGGTGGAGAAGGAGACTTAGTTGGTGAAAAAAGTGGAGCTTCCAAATGATTCAAATGTGGTGAAAATGAACTAAAGATCTCCTTTTTATAGAGAAACTCAAAGTAACTGACTCTTGGGAACCCAACGGTTCATTTACCACCCTGCATCACAATTATAGAGTAAGGAAATTTGAACTTTCCGCTCAAAGAATTTATTGCAAAAAGGAATGTAGAGTCTTGGCCGAACAGAATTCTGTCCGGGCATAATTCTATCCGAACACTCTGCCCAAGCAGAGTGGCCAGCCTTGGCCGAACAGAATTATGTCCAAACACTCTGCCCTTGAAGGGTTAATTGCAGAGTGTTAAAAACAAAATTCTGTCTGAGCAGAATTCTGTCCGAACACTCTGCCCTTGCAGTGAATAAAGATTGGTCAGACATAATTCACTCTGCCCTTGCAGTGAATAAAGTTTGGCCAAACATAATTCTTTCCGAGCAGGATTCTGTCCGAACACTCTGCCTTTGTAAAGTGAATGAGTTTGGCCGAACAGAATTCTGTGAACACTCTGCCCGAGTAGAGTGGCCAGCCTTGGCGAACAGAATTCTGTCGGAGCAGAATTTTGTCCTAACACTCTGCTCTTGCAGAGTGAATAAGTTTGGCATAACAGAATTCTGTCCGAGCAAAATTCTGTCTGAACACTCTGCCTGAGCAGAGTAACCAGCCTTGGCCGAGCAGAATTCTGTCAGAACACTCTGCCTGAGCAGAGTAACCAGCCTTGGCCGAGCAGAATTTTGTCAGAACACTCTGCCTTAGCAGAGTGGCCAGCCTTGGCCGAACAGAATTATGTCCTAACACTGCCCTTGCAGTGTCAATAAGTTTGGCTGAACAGAATTACGTCCGAACGCTTTGCCCGAGCGGAATGGCCAGCCTTGGTTGAATAGAATTATGTCCTGGCAAAATTCTATCCGAGCACTACTTTTACAGTGTGAATAACTTTGGCTGAGCAGAATTCTGTCAGAACACTCTATCCGAGCAGAATGACCAACCTTGGCCGAACAGAATTATGTCTGAACACTCTGCCCAAGCAGAGTGGCCAGCTTTGCCTGAGAAATTCTATCCCAACAGAAGGCTATCCAAACACGCGGAGTTCCACAAGTTTTTTTTCTTTTAGGCACATGTAAAATACGGATTTAGCTATATATCCCAGCGAGAGTGTGCATCCACCTGCTCAATTAAAACGCTAGCAAAACTAGAGGCATTATGATATAGCTAAAAATATGCTCCGAATAGTGTACGACATGTGGCAGTTATGACACGTGATCTCCCACTAGGTCATTATTGACTTGGCACTTGCTATATTAGTCTCCAAGTAGATTCCTAAGAAGACTCAAACTCTATCTTTAGAGATAGGTAGGATCCTCTAGGGTCATAATACGATCCTAACAGGATCTGTTCACAGCCCAGTTGTAATGCCCAAGACATTTTCTATAAAATAATTGTTTTCCAAGCCAAAATAATATTGGTATATTATTTTGGAGTTTATCTCATAGCGACAAAATTATTTAGGGTCAAAATTTTTATTGCTATCAACTTTTAGCGTCAATTCGTGAAGCAGATTAGTAAAATAACAAATAGATAAAAATAAAATAAAATAAAATAAAATCTTGATTTAATTGAAAAGAATAAGTGAACTCTTTATTTTAGAAAGAGAGGGAACCAAGGACGAGAGAAAAGTGGAGAGAATTTTGCTACCTTAAATTAGATTTTCGGTTACACCACATAGCAGAAGAAAGAGTAATATAAAAAAAAAACAAGGAAGCCTCGGCAGGAAGAAAAGAGAAAAGGGAAAAAGAAAGAGAGGAAGAGAAGGCCAACAAAATCTCCGGCGAACGTAGTGAAGATTTCCGGTAAGCCCTCTTGCATATTTGTTTGTGCGGTGCTTGAGAGATGCAAAATGGGAACTGTCGTATGTAAATTGTATATGTGTTTGTGCATGTAATGGGTGTTCTTTTGTGAAATTGCATGTGAGTTGTTTGTGTTTTAATAAGTGTGATTATACTGTGTGTGCATGAGTTCTATTGCGTGTGGAAATGAGGTGTGTGAAGTGGGTTTAAGGAAGGGGACTACAAGGCAACCTGCCATGTGGTTGTTGTGAGGTTTTGGGTGAAATGGGTCTTGAAGAAGGGAGAAGATGGAAGAATATGTACGTGTGTATGTGAAATGAGTGTGTAAGGAAAGAAAATAAAGGCAGTGGTGCTGCCATGGTCGAGTGGACTCTGTGAGAGTCTTTATGGGTGTTGTGTTGTGTGCTTGAAAGGGGAGAAGGGAAGGTGTTGCCTGTGAGTGTATATGTGATATCATTAGATGTGTGGCTGTACAGTGGTGTATACCTTTGTGAATAAGTGTAATATTCACATATTAAGGAGTATGGAGTGTATTATAGGTGTTTGAAAGTGGGGTTTTCTTTATGTGTGTGTGAGTGTCGTGTGAGAGGTGAATTCAGGTAGAACACTGCTGTGTTGATATGAAGAAGGAGGTGATTGGAGGGAAATGGTTTTGTTTTAAAATTGGACTGAAAAGTGTCGCTAAAAAGGTATCATATTCCAGCAGTTTTTCTTTCAAATTTTTAAATATATTTAGAAAACTTATTTAGACAAAACTCAAATAAGTAACTTATGTTAATTTTGCAAGAACTACACACAATAAAACGTTTAGATTTTTCAGAGCTCGGGAAGCGTGCTAACTAATTTTATTCATGATAGAGACTTCTGTGTAATTTAGAATAGTAAATTAAGTTATTAAATTCTAAAACTCCTAAAATAATCTTATATAGTTAAGATGAGGTAGTTTCTAAAGTTTCAAAAAAAATTTAAGTCGTTTGCTATGTTAGCATCGTCAGCGGCGTAGCGCCCGAACGATTATCGCGTAACGTTTCACTGTTACAACATCTGCAAAATCATTTTTCTTAAACCTCTTCTTAGAAAAATTAGAAAAAGTACACAAAGAAAAACTTCTATTATTTTTATCAAACCTTCGATGTGAAATTTTCTCAGATTTTTCTGAGCATGGGAAGTGCCTCAAATAATTTTATTTTAAAAACAAGATTTTTAAAATTATTCAACATAGTAAATAAAAATATTTTTAGCCTAGAATTTTATAGTAAAATGATGGTGACGCTTGAGTGTCTAAAATGTCGTGGCATTCCAGTGTCGTTTGTTATATTTTTTGCGCTTGAGCACTTGCGCTTGAGCACTGGCGCTCAATTGAATGAGCAGTTTAGGGTTCCAAGCGAGAAATCTTAAGAACAACCGTTCATGTTCGAAATACCCATCAGTGATTTAAAATGGACCCTTTTAGGTTATATCTAGGGGGATAAGGTACTTTAGGCATTAGAGGCAAATAGGTAATTATACAAAAATCGAGGGACGGTTAGCTAGAATTTTACTCAGTTAAAAGAAACCTAATACTAAACGTGCCCGAGCGACAATAAATGATATATGTACGATTTGTTATTTAGGTTTTGATAGTCAAGAGATAGGGCCGGCATTTGAGCGAGGTAAGTACCCCTATCATGTTTCTCTGTATACTTATTTGCAAAACCTATGATATGTACTTATGATTTGATCATTTAAAGTTTAAAGTTCTATTCTGCATATGTTTTTTTCTAAAGTATTTGATTTGAAACGTAAATTGAAAGAATGCCATGAAATGATGTGTGAGTCATAGAATTCCTGAGTACATGTTAAATGAGCAATGAAACTCGTCTTGGTTGCTATGCCCCATATCCAACGGGGGAATGTTGAATTTCGGGCCCTGGTCAATAGGGCTTGTACGTTGATGCACAGTACTGTAGCTAGTGGTGCGCCCTTGCGTCCACATGATTATTTTATCCCGAGTGTAGGAGGAATTTCGAGCTCTAGTCAGGGGGCTCTTACGCTGACCGCAGCATACCTATGAAAAGAAATATTTGTGTTTGATGTGAATGGAATGAACGATGATTGTACTCAGGTTTGAAAATCTTTTCTTTTAAAATTTCATGTATATGTAGATGAAGGAAGTTTTACGAATGACAATAATCAAATGTTTTAGAAACTTCAAAACTATTTTAGGAACATAGCTGGTGTACTTGTTGGGCTTTCGCTCATTCTTTATTTTTCAGGTGACGACTTAAGGGAAGTGGAGCCGCATGAGCCACACGGGGGAGTAATGCCCAAAGAGAACTTTTAGAATAATGAGTGCCCACTATTCGAACATTTTAGTCTATGTTAATTTACATTATGCTTGAACTGATGTAAGGAGCTTAGGTCTCCTCGAGTTTTCTTCATAAGTTTAAAATGTACTGAGAGTTTTATTTTAATTTTTGGAATTCTGTAAGTTAGAATTAATTTCGAGTCACAGGATTGTAGTAAGGCCTGGCAGAGCCCTGACACCCCTGCGGCCGGCCACGTACCTAGCACACGGGCTTACCCGTGGGTTCGGGTCATGACAGAAATGGTATCAGAGCATTACGGTTTTGGGGTATTAGAGTATAAGAAAATATTTTGCTGATTAGGTTATATAACCTTGTTTATGAGTATCTAGGTAACAAAGTCAGGGGTAAAAAGGGAAAAAGGAAGTATATTTAAGAAGAGATTAGGTTTTGCTATGCTTTATTGCAGTTTTCGATAATCGACTAAGTCCTTGAGTTATAGATTCAGAAAACCTTGTCTTAACGGACGTTATCTGTGATGTTTGTACTGTGATAGGGCAATGGCAAACAGGAGCGAGGATAGTTTGTCACTTGAGGTTAGTCAGATGCCCTTTGAAGGATCCAAGGATTACAGCCAGGCATCCTGCATTGGAAAGAAGAAAACCAAAAAGTGCCCCCGAGAGGAAGTAGTAGATTCAGGAAAGAGAATGAGCCCATCAGAATGGGAGATAAAATTTTTGAAAGAAAGATTAAGGTACTTGAGAGTGGAGAGTATGAGGCTTAGCTTCAGCCTCGCCTGGGAGCAAAGGCAAAAAGACTACAATTATTATTTTGGAAGCAAGGTCATAGCGTTGCAAAATAGGTTGGGAGATGAAGATAAGATGACCTTCTCTCTAGCTGAAGTACAAGAATGGGTCCAGGAGTGGGAAACCTACATCGTCCACAAATCATTAGGATGGGAAAAATGAGAGATTGTAGTAGTCAAATTAGGAAAAATAAGCAGTGTACGCCACTGTGTTGGACTCGTTATTTGAGAACGATATCTTTAGAATCGTTTGAAATAAAGTTACCCAGTTAAATTATGTCATATCTCTGATTTTAATACATTTGAGATGTTTGTTTTAGAAATGCCAACTCGGCGAGAATTTTTGAACCACTTACATATGTTAGATCAAGGAAAGAGATCAGTGTAGAGTAAATTAATCTATAAACTGATATTATTATTATTATTATTATTGTTATTATCATTACAGTGATAAATTGATTGTGATTGGAAGGTAAAGATTCTTGTGAGAGCTCCCTTATAGGTCAAAAAGAAACAGCACGAAGAACTGGAGCTCAAAGTGATGACGTATTTAGGATGGTGGAGAACCTCGCTAGAGTCGTGGAGCACCAGGTGACTACAACTGGGGGCTCATCGATTGAAAAGTTCAAAAGGATGGACCCACTATCTTTCTTTGGTACTACTAATCCCTTCAAGGCGGAGTCTTGGATATCGGATCTGGAAGACATCTTTGAGGTTATGGGTTGTACTGAGAGATAGAAGGTCGTGTTTGTAGCATTCATGCTCAAGGATGAAGCCAACCAATGGTGGAAAGCCACTAAAAGAGTGACGGCCGATGAAGTGGCCAATTTGGAATAGGAAGGCTTCACGAATTTGTTCCTCGATAAATACTTCCCTCAAACCATCAAGGAGCAAATAGAGATCAATTTTATACAGCTGACCCAGGAGAACCGTTGGGTTAAGGAATACGAGGTCTAATTCACTAAGTTGTCTCGATATGCTACCCAATTAGTGGATACAAAAGTCAAACGAGCAAGGAAGTTTGAGAACGGACTGAAGCTCAGTATCCAGTCTCGCATTTCGACATTAAGGCTAGGGACTTATGCTGAGGTGGTGGATATAGCCCTAATCGCAAAAAGGGACAGTGAGGACTTGTACCGGATGAGGGACCAACAAAGGAAGAGAGCCAGAAATAATGAACCTTAAGGAATCAACATGTTCGGAGATACCTCCAAGCGCCCAAAACCTCAAGAAGGAAACAGAGGAGTGCAGACTCAATAGTGGAGTGAACAAAGACAAGGATCCGGTAATAGGGCACCACCACAACAAAGAAATGAACCAAGGTGGAACGTTCAACAGAATCCGACAATTAAGAAGGGTGGACAAATGGGAGCACCAAAATGTAACAGATGCCAGCGCTTCCATCCAGGGCAACCATGTCGGTGAGGGACGAACAGATGTTTTGAATGTGGGCAAGAAGGCCACATAGCTAGAAATTGTCCTAGGGCGCGACCTCAAAATCAGTTGAAGAATGATGCAACAAAGACTAGGGGAACGGTGAGAGTTTTTGCTATGACTCAGCAGGATGCACAAGCTTCGGACTCGGTGGTTACTGGTACACTTCCTGTTTCCTCCATATTTGTAAAAGTATTGTTCGATTTCGACGCTACATATTCCTTTGCATCACATGCTTTTATTAAACGCTTGGACAAGCACCTAGAACCATTAGATTCGCCGTTATGCATCTCTACCCCAATGGGGGACTCGGTTGTAGCGGACCAAGTGGTCAACAACTATCTAATAAAAATTAAGGGGAGAGAACTAGCGGTGAACTTGGTTCGTTTAGATATGTTGGAGTTCGATGTCATACTAGGAATGGATTAGTTGGCAACATATCATGCTTCTATAGATTGTTTCCATAAAAGAGTGGCCTTTAACATTCCAGGCCAAGACCAGTTATTTTTCCAAGGATCTAGTATTGCACCCCCTCTACCTATGGTTTCTGCCTTACAGGCAAACTGACTCCTTAGGAAAGGTTGTCATGGGTATATGGCATACGTTATAGATACCCATCAAAAGGAACAGAAGTTAGAAGACATTAGTAGTGAGAGAATTCCCGGAGGTGTTTCCCGAAGATTTTCCCGGGATGCCGCCCAATAGAGAAGTTAAATTTTAGATTGATTTGATCCCGGGGACTGCCCCTATATCTAAGGCACTCTATCGTATGGCACCCATGGAGTTGAGAGAACTTAAGACCCAATTGCAAGACCTTTTAGACAAAGGGTTCATTCACCCTAGTACATCACTCTATGGTGCACCAGAACTGTTTCTTAAGAAGAAGGATGGGACAATGAGGCTGTGCATCGATTATCGAGAGTTAAACAAGGTGATGATAAAGAATCATTACCTGTTACCTCGCATAGATGACCTGTTTGATCAGTTACAGGGGGCAAAGTGGTTTTCAAAGATTAACCTTCGTTCGGGGTATCACTAGCTAAAAATCAAGGCAGGGGACGTGTCCAAGACGGCATTTCGTACAAGTTATGGACACTATGAGTTTTTGGTTATGCCGTTTAGATTGACAAACGCCCCAGCGAATGGACGTAATGAATCGGGTATTCAAACCTTTCTTAGATCAATTTGTGGTGGTGTTCATTGACGATATACTGATATATTCTAAGACGAGGAAAGAACATGAAAAACACTTAAGAATGGTATTAAGGATCCTAAGAGAAAAGAAGTTGTATGCCAAGCTTAAGAAATGCAAATTTTGGTTGGATAGAGTTACATTCTTGGGGCATGTGGTGTCGAAAGAAGGAATATCGGTCGACCCTATAAAGATAGAGGCAGTGGTTGATTGGAATAGACCTACTACGTTGACAGAAATTCGAAGCTTCTTAGGGTTGGCAGGATATTACAGAAGATTTGTGGAAGGGTTCTCACGTATAACAACACCTTTGACTCGCCTGACCCAAAAGGGAGTCAAGTTTGAATGGAGCGAAGATTGTGGGAAAAGCTTTCAAGAGTTGAAGAGGAGGCTAGTCACAGCCCCTATACTCACACTTCCTAGTGGGTCGGGAGGGTTCACGATCTATAGTGATGTCTCCCATAAGGGTCTAGGGTGCGTACTCATGCAAAATGGAAAGGTGATTGCCTACGCCTCTAGACAGCTGAAACCCTATGAGAAGAATTATCCAACCCATGACCTAGACCTGGCGACAGTAGTTTTTGCCTTAAAGATCTAGAGGCACTACCGATATGGGCAATCCTGTGAGATTTTTACTAAACATAAGAGCTTGAAATACATATTCACCCAGAAGGAACTAAACTTGAGACAAAGGCGATGGTTAAAACTACTGAAGGATTATGATCTCAACATCCATTACCACCCAGGGAAGGCGAATGTGATGCACTTAGCAGGAAGTCGTCTTCGTCAATAGCTATCCTAATCACAAGACAGAGGCAATTATTGGAAGATATGAGAAAATTGGACATGGATGTCAGGATCCGAGACTCAGACAAGGATAGTTCACTAAGCAACTTACTGGTGCGACCCACTCTAATTGATAGAATTAAGACAGCTCAGGAGAGCGATGAACATCTACTTAAGATCATAGAAGAAGTAAAGAAAGGAGACATATCTGAGTTCAAGTTGCAAGATGGAATACTTCATTTCAGCAATAGGATTTGCATGCCGAGTAACCCAGTTTAAAAAGAGAAATCTTAGAAGAAGCTCACAGATCAAGTTACTCGATCCATCCTAGAGGCACAAAAATGTATAGGGATCTCCAGGAGACTTTCTGGTGCAGAAACATGAAGAGAGAGATTGCAGAGTTTGTATCTAGATGCCTAGTATGTCAGCAAGTGAAGGCGGAACATCAAAGACCCGCCAGACCATTACAGCCATTACCGATACCAGAATAGAAGTGAGAACACGTCACTATGGGTTTTGTTTCAGGATTGCCAAAGACCCGTTCTGGACATGATGCTATTTGGGTAATAGTAGACAGATTAACAAAGTGTGCACACTTCATGCCTGTCCGGATGACCTATTCAATGGACAAGTTGGCTACTACATACGTAGAGGAGATAGTACGGCTGCATGGCATTCCAGTCTTAATCGTTTCAGATAGAGACCCTCATTTTGTATCTAAATTCTGGGGAAGCTTACAGCATGTATTCGGTACTAGGCTACAGTTCAGCACGGCTTTCCATCTCCAAACAGATGGTGAGTCAGAAAGGACTATCCAGACATTAAAAGATTTACTGCGGGTTTGCGTATTAGATTTCAAAGGTAGTTGGGATGACCATTTGCCGTTGATCAAAGTTTCTTACAACAACAGTTATCAGAGTAGCATTGGGATGGCTCCTTTTGAAGCCTTATACGGTAGGAAGTGTAGATCGCCACTATGTTGGGTCGAGGTAGGGGAAAGGAAATTGTTGAGACCAGAACTAGTGCAATTGACTTAGGAAAAGGTCAGGGTTATTAAAGAGAAGTTATGTGGTGCTCAAAGCAGACAGAAGAGTTATGCAGACATATGCAAACAGAAGTTGGAGTTCCAAGTGGGCGACCGGGTGTCCTTGAGGGTGTCACCTATGAAAGGAGTACTACGATTTGGAAAGAAATGGAAGCTAAGCCCTATGTATGTGGGACCTTTTGAGATACTGGATAGAATTGGTTCTCTGGCCTACCGTGTAGCATTACCGCTGGAATTAGCCAACGTCCATAATGTGTTTCACGTGTCCGTGCTAAGAAAGTACATCCCAGACCCTACGCACGTATTACAACCAGAGCCCTTACAGATTAGAGAAGACTACACTTACATCGAACAACCAGTTCAAATTTTGGATTATAAGGAACAGACACTCCAGACAAAGAAGATCCCCTTGGTAAAGGTCTTGTGGAGAAACTATGCGGTTAAGGAGGCCACGTGGGAACGCAAAAACGAAGTCAGAAGCAAATATCCCCACCTGTTCCAAAACTGAGGTACGTTAATTGGGAGGAGCAAATTCTTTTAAAGGAGGGGAGAATGTAATGCCCAAGATATTTTCTATATTATAATTGTTTTCCGGGCCAAAATAATATTGGTATATTATTTTGGAGTATCTTATAGCGACAAAATTATTTAGCGTCGACATTTTTATTGCTATCAACTTTTAGCGTCAATTGAAGCAGATTAGTAAATAAACAAATACATAAAAATAAAATAAAATCTTGATTTAATTGAAAAGAATAAGTCAACTCTTTATTTTAGAAAGAGAGGAACCAAGGAAGAGAGAAAAGTAGAGAGAATTTTGCTGCCTTAAATTAGATTTTCGGTTACACCACATAGCAGAAGAAAGAGTAATATAAAAAAAAAACAAGGAAGCCTCAGCAGGAAGAAAAGAGAAAAGGGAAAGAGAAAGAGAAAGAGAGGAAGAGAAGGCCAACACTCCGGGGAACGTAGCAAAGATTTCTGGTAAGCCTTCTTGCATATTTACTTGGTGTAATTGTAAGCTTATTTCGAATCGCGTACATGTGTATCGCCTGGGTGTGAGAGGATGTGAGGGGTCTTGGTTTGGCCAGCCATGGTGGCTACCGTATTTATGTGAGTAGGGCTGAAATGGAACAACCAAGGTTGGTACACAGCTGTGTGTGTAAGTGATTTTATGTAGGTGTAAACGTGTGCAATAGGAGGGATTTTGATGTGTGATCAAGTGGGTGATGCGGTGCTTGAAAGATGCAAAATGGGAATTTTCGTATGTAAATTGTATATATGTTTGTGCAAGTAATGAGGGGATAAAATAGGGCTGCATGGCAGCCATAAACAGGTGCTTTGTGGGTGTTTTTGTGGGTGTGTATTTAGAGAGGTGGGGACTGCCGTGGAGCTGGTGTAATGGGTATTCTTTTGTGAAATTGCATGTGAGTTGTTTGTGTTTTAATGGGTGTGATTATACTGTGTGTGTGCATGAGTTCTATTGTGTGTGGAAATGAGGTGTGTGAAGTGGGTTTAAGGAAGGGGACTGTAAGGCAACCTGCCATGTGGTTGTTGTGAGGTTTTGGGTGAAATGGGTCTTGAAGAAGGGAGAAGATGGAAGAATATGTACATGTGTGTATGTGAAATGAGTGTGTAAGGAAAGAAAATAATGGCAGTGGTGCTGCCATGGTCGAGTGGACTCTGTGAGAGTCTTTATGGGTGTTGTGTTGTGTGCTTGAAAGGGGAGAAGGGAAGGTGCTGCCTGTGAGTGTATATGTGATATCATTAGATGTATGGCTGTACAGTGGTGTATACCTTTGTTAATAAGTGTAATATTCACATATTAAGGAGTATGGAGTGTATTATAGGTGTTTGAAAGTGGGGTTTTCTTTATGTGTGTGTGAGTGTCATGTGAGAGGTGAATTCAAGTAGAACACTGCTGTGTTGATATGGTGAAGGAGATTGTTTTAAAATTGGACTAAAAGTGTTGCTAAAAAGGTATCATATTCCAGCAGTTTCCTTTCGAATTTTTAAATATATTTAGAAACATTATTTAGACAAAAATTAAAGAAATAACTTATGTTAATTTTGCAAGACCTACACACAGTAAAAAATTTAAATTTTTCAGAGCTCGGGAAGCATGCTAACTAATTTTATTCGTGATAGAGACTTCAGTGTATTTTAGAACAGTAAATTAAGTTATTAAATTCTGAAACTCCTAAAATAATCTTATATAGTTGAAATAAGGTAGTTTCTAAAGTTTCAAAAATTTTTAAAGTCGTTTGCTATGTTAGCATCGTTAGCGGTGTAGCACTGCATTGTTAGCTGCGTAGCGCCCAAACGATTATCACGTAACGCTTCACTGTTACAACAGTTGCAAAATCATTTTTTAAACCTCTTCTGAGAAAAATTAGAAAAAGTACAAAACAAAGACTTCTATTATTTTTGTCAAACCTTTAATGTGAAATTTTCTCAGATTTTTCTGGGCATGAGAAGTACCTCAAATAATTTTATTTTTAAAACAAGATTTTTAATTATTTAACGTAGTAAATAAAATAATTTTTAGCCTAGAATTTTATAGTAATCTAAAATGAGGGTGACGCTTGAGTGTCTGAAATGTCGTGGCATTCTAGTGCCGTTTGTTATATTTTTGGGGCTTGAGCATTGGCATTCAATTGAATGAGCAGTTTAGGGTTCGGAGCGAGAAATTTCCGGAACGACTGTTCATGTTCGAAATACCCATCAGTGATTTAAAAGGGACCCTTTTAGGTTATATCTAGGGGCATAAGTTACTTTAGGCATTAGGGGCAAATAGGTAATTATACAAAAATCGAGGGACGATCGGCTAAAATTTTACACATTTAAAAGAAACCTAATACTTAAACGTGCCCGAGCGACAATAAATGACATCCGTATGATTTGTTATTTAGGTTTTGAAAGTCAAGAGATAGGGCCGGCATTTGAGCAAATACCTGAAGTAGATTTTGAGCGAGGTAAGTACCCCTATCATGTTTCTCTGTATACTTATTTGCAAAACATATGATATGTACTTATGATTTGATCATTTGAAGTTTAAAGTTCTATTCTGCATATGTTTATTTCTAAAGTATTTGATTTGAAATGTAAATTAAAAGAATGCCATGGAATGATGTGTGAGTCATAGAATTCCTGAGTACATGTTAAATGAGTAATGAAACTCGTCTTGGTTGCTGTGCCCCATATCTAACGGGAAAATGTTGGATTTCGGGTCCTGGTCAATGGGGCTTGTACGTTGATGCACAGTACTGTAGCTGGTGGTGCGCCCTTGCGTCCACATGATTATTTTATTTCAGGTGTAGGAGAGATTTCGGACCCTAGTCAGGGGGCTCGTACGCTGACCGCAGCATACCTATGAAAAGAAATATATGTGTTTGATGTGAATGGAATGAACGATGATTGTACTCAGATTTGAAAATCTTTTCTTTTGAAATTTCATGTATATGTATATGAAGGAAGTTTTATGAATGACAATAATCGAATGTTTGATTTGTTGAAAGAAAACCCATGGCATGTTTTAGAAACTTCAAAACTATTTTAAGAACATGACTGGTGTACTTGCTGGGTTTTCACTCATTCCTTATTTTTCAGGTGACGACTTAAGGGAAGTGGAGCCTCATGAGCCACACGGGGAAGTAATGCCCGAAGAGAACTTTTGGAATAATGAGTGCCCACTATTCGAACATTTTAGCCTATTAATTTACGCTTGAACTGATGTAAGGAGCTTAGATCTCCTCAAGTTTTCTTCATAAGTTTATAGACATGTATTGAGAGTTTTATTTTAATTTTTAGAAGTTTGTAAGTTAGAATTAATTTGAGTCACAGGATTGTAGTAAGGCCTGACAGGTGTTTGAATGGGCCTGCGGCCGGCCACTTACCTAGCACACGGGCTTACCCGTGGGTTTGGGTCGTGACACCAATCCTACTAGGGCTCTTCTTCCTACTACTATATAAAGGGGTCTAACCCCCAGGTATGGAGAACTAAACACACACATATACACTATGTATTACTGCTTTCTCATAATTCTACATTGTTAGTCATCTCTGACTTAAGCATCGGATCATTCCTCGCCGGAACCCCACCCAGCGGTCACTCCGTGTTCTCTTTTAGCTTATTTTCTGGTGTAATTCCCGATCCAATTTTTAGCTACAACAAAACGGTATAACCAATTTCAACTAGCTGCTACTAAAAAGTGTAAAAATTACTCTTTCTTTAGAATAACAATTCTAGTCTTTTCAAATTTATGTTTTAAGTTTTCATATTAAAATAGGACGAGTTGTCATGACGTACGCGATGCGTGTGTAAAAAATAAAATTAATGAAATAAAATCTTCATCATGTATCACATTCGATAAAAATGAATTGTACATTTTAAAAACTAATAGTAGTTATTCACTATTTAAACTTTTATTTTGTAAAATTTTCAAGAAAATAACTATAAAATGTCACTCGTTACTATTTTAGATAGATAGTTATGTAACACCAAAAAATATAGTACGCCAAATCATGTTTTCCTTTTATATATAGTATAAATAGATATGGATGAGACTCCCTAGAAACCAATTATTTAAATAAAATTTGGAATCTAACGTTTTAACTAGACCTGTAACAAAGTTATGTTTGCTTTGAGATGATTGTAGGGGGTTCTTCTGAAATTTTACATTACTTTTGCCAAAAATAATATATACTTTGGCATTAAACGCTATGCTTGTTTGTAAAGATTGTTTGGCATTAAACGCTATACGAGTACGTAAATAATGACATAACTGATGCTAGAAGAAACCATCAAAGGATTTGGTGGGCAGTTTTGGGCAAATGAAACCAACAAACAACAAAACTGGGACAAGTTCTTCAAAAAACCAGGTAAACAAGTAGTACATGGTTTTGATTAAAAGACTGGGTTAGTCAGTGGGACCACCTGGATTAGGCTCTCCGGTTCAAAGTTATGAGCCAATTCCGGTAAGGTTGCAGACATGTTAATTTTGATTTGCTAGTGACAAACTGTAGTTTGTCATGGAATTCATTTCGAGTGAAGTGTAAGCAGCGTGGGTAAAGATATTCCAATGACAAACCGAAACAACAAACGCGGTGATTGGCAAAACAAATTGTAATCGAAGGAAGACACGAGGAAGGAACAAAAAAAAAAACTATGTCCATCTTGCTAAAATTCACACTTCTGTTACGATACATAATTTTCATAAGTCACTCCTGCACTGCCCGTAAAAAGGAGTGACTTCCGTATATTTTCATAAATTGAAATGTTGTAGTAACAAACGTCGCGTAGACCTCACTATTCCACGCTCAATATCACTCGGATGGGTGCTACCTTGAGTTTTTCGTAACCAAAAGCTATGACAAGCGTTTCAAATTTTTACCTTTCTTCTCAATTGACATCTCACTGGGAGAGAAGTCATCCCCAAAACGGAGTTGGGGGTCCCTTGCCCATGTGCATCATTGACTTTGTATTATAGTAGTAGCATCTATCATCAAGTTGATATAACTACACAAAGAATAATAAAACCCAAAACAAACAGAGTCCTAAACCAGACATAGTAACCAATCCTAGGAACCAAAACCTCGGAACGGTTTCTGGTATCGGCATGTTGATCATGAAACTTCATTGAAATGGTCAAAAAAACAGCCTGTATACCGTATAGGAGTAATATATATATATATAAAAACCTGAAAAAAGCACATTCTTTGAATAGACTATCCACTTTTTGGTAGGCGTCAATTTGCACGAGTATAAATACCTCAATAGAGATCGAAGTGTACCCCATCTCACACAACTCAAAACAGCCATACCTACAAACACAGGCAAGCTTAAACATTAGTCTGTTCATCTGGGTTTATTGTATTGCAAGCAAACAAGGAAAGGATGTCGAGCACCGCCGGTCAAGTCATTCGTTGCAAAGGTATGCATCATTTTATCGTTTCGCTGTGTTTGCTTTAATTGCTGTTTAGATCGAGCCAATCGCTTCAGCAAAAAAAGAATACAAAAATATAAGGGGTTTAGTTTAAGTTGTTATGCCCAAATTTTGCCGATCATCCACAAAATTTTGAAGGAGTTTAGTTTGTGTGCTTTTTCAAGTGGGAAATGTGAATGGAACTCGGTGCAGTGGCTCACTTTTTCTTTGGTTGCAGCTGCTGTGGCATGGGAAGCAGGAAAGCCACTAGTGATTGAGGAAGTGGAGGTAGCACCACCACAGAAGATGGAGGTTCGCCTGAAAATCCTCTTTACCTCCCTCTGCCATACTGATGTTTACTTCTGGGAAGCCAAGGTAACGCCAATCCAAAAAATGTACTTATTTTCCCCAAGCATGACATGCTCAATTATGCATTGGCTATGGCATTTTTATTACTGGAATGATTATGCAGACATACTGAGCAAAAATTGTTCAACTTTTCCATCTTTCAGGGTCAGAATCCTGTCTTTCCACGAATCCTTGGGCACGAAGCCGGAGGGTAAGCTCATCCATAATGCTTCTAATGAACGGAGAGTCTGAGATGCAATATCATAACTAGTATAAGAAAATACTCATGTACCATAAAGAAAAATAGGCATGTGCCTGTTCCTAGGGAACGATGCCATGGAAAATAATTAGTACATTTAGCATTACTTGACTAGATTTCTGAATTATGCAATTCATGTGTATTTTTTTAGGATTGTGGAGAGTGTTGGGGAAGGTGTGACAGATCTTGTACCAGGGGACCATGTGCTTCCTGTCTTCACTGGGGAATGCAAAGAATGTGCACATTGCAAATCGGAAGAAAGCAACATGTGTAATCTCCTCCGAATCAACACTGACAGGGGAGTGATGATTCATGATGAAAAATCGCGATTTTCTATCAACGGGAAACCGATTTATCATTTTGTTGGAACATCTACCTTTAGCGAGTACACTGTGACACATGTTGGCTGTGTTGCCAAAATAAACCCCCTGGCACCTCTCGATAAGGTTTGCATCCTCAGCTGCGGAATTTCCACAGGTACAGAAGAAATGATTTGATCAGAAAAGCCTAATTCTTTTTACTTAAACTCACGATTATGTGATAGTCTAAATTTTTGGGTGTTTGTTTGTAGGCCTTGGTGCAACATTGAATGTTGCCAAACCAAAAAAGGGCTCATCAGTGGCTGTCTTCGGATTGGGAGCTGTAGGCCTTGCGGTGAGTTTGGTCTTATTTTATTATTTAAAACTTCTTCCACATCACTGATTATTTTTCTTGCTTTGTGTTCTGTTTCCATTTTCCTGACAACATTATTAGCTTCATTCTCTAAAATGTAACTTTCTCTCAAATAAGACTAAACTTTGAAAATGGATTCTAAACTAGGCAAGCAAACAAGAGTTCAATTCCGATTGACACTGGTAAAAAAAAAGAAAACGCCACAACAACCATGGCCCTTCTGTTTTGCCATATTTGTTATGCTAAGTATCTGAGTAGTCCTGAAATTTGTGTGTCTAGGCCGCGGAAGGAGCCAGAATTGCTGGGGCTTCAAGGATTATCGGTGTTGATGTCAATTCTAGCAGATTTGAGCACGGTGAGAGACTTGGTTGATAACATAATTCTATTCCTCAGCACTAAAGTGTTGCTCATTGCTTTACAACCAATGAGCTGCATTTGCAAAAAACTTTTTTGTTGCCATCTTATATCCCAGCCACTGCGCAATCCCACCAATAGTCAAACAAATCAAGAACAATTGATGACCTTTTTCTCATTTATGTACAGCTAAGAAGTTTGGTGTAACAGAGTTCGTGAACCCAAAAGAATGTAAAAAACCAGTTCAAGAGGTTGGTTTCCTACGGTCGTTATTCTCCGGTAGCCCTTCACCTTAATCATCCTGTCTTTGACGCATAATGTTTCTTTGTATTGGTGTTTTAGGTGATCGCTGAGATGACTGATGGAGGAGTAGACAGAAGTGTTGAATGTACCGGGAACATTGATGCCATGATTTCAGCATTTGAATGTGTCCATGATGTATGTTTCTCTACTCCCATTAAGTGCATTACGTATTTTCATCCTTTGTCCCTGAAAAGGCAGCTACTTTGTAAACCTATGCAATGAGACCATGATCTAATGAAACACCAGAAAGGAGGTAAACGGGAAACCATAAATTGCAAATGTCTCTCTCAGAGGACGGAAGGAGTACAGGCATAAGTATCACTCAGATACTAATTAACTTCCAACTGTCATCTCAGGGTTGGGGTGTTGCTGTTCTTGTGGGTGTTCCACATAAGGATGCTGTCTTCAAGACACACCCCGTGAATCTATTGAACGAAAGGACCTTAAAGGGCACCTTCTTCGGAAACTACAAGCCCCGATCAGACCTTCCATCTGTAGTTGAAAAGTATATGAACAAGGTAGGTTCTGTTTGTCCCACTCTTGCTTATATGTGCTGATATTCACCCAACCCCTATAGAGGAACTGAAATCATTGTTTGCACTGCTGCTGCAGGAACTTGAATTGGAGAAGTTCATCACCCACGAAGTCCCGTTTGCTGAGATTAACAAGGCATTTGACTACATGCTGAAAGGGGAAGGCCTTCGTTGTATCATCCGAATGGACTGATGAAATGGCATGAAGCTCTCGAGTGTTCAATGAATAAAGGATGTTGGGCTCTTGTGCATAAAAGTCTGGCTAGTCTCGTCATTTACTGGACCTTAACTTTCTTTCATGTATTTGTTCTTCTTTGGAGTCTTCAGCAATTGTGATTTGTGATGAGAGAGCATTCCCTCTGGCTTTTATCTGTTTCTTATGTGTATATAATGGCAATGTTAAATTGTCTGTTGAAAGATGTTACCAGCCAATCAGCATCAGAGTTGCTCTATTGTTCTCGCTCAATTTTCGTTTGCTTTCTACTTATTAAAGCTTTGACTCTCGTCGTGGTTAAAGAACTTCAAAAGATTATGTCAAGCATGTTCTCAACATGCTCACAATTTGCCGTCATTTGGAAGTCCCAAGTGTGATAAGAAGCGCAGCCATATGTGACAATAGTTATCTAAATAAATCCCAGTTATTTTTCTATCTGTCATCTCTCAAACAGGAACCCTCTCTCTCCCTTTCATTCCGGTCGTTAGGTCGATTAAGAGGTTCTTTGTCGACGACTCATCTCATCTCATCTCATCACTCTAGTCTTGTCATTTCCAATTGAAGATCGTCGCCGTCAATTGATATCGCATAACTTAATTACATTGATTTACATTCGTTAATAACGATTTTTCATTTATATTTACGCAGTCCCATGTTACAAAAGTAACAAAGACTTTTAACGAAGCACAAACAGATTGTCTTTATATGTTTCTTATATGTATTAAATGGTAATGTTAAGTTGTTTGTTCAAAAATTTTATCAGCCAATCAACTCCACAGTTACCCCCCCCCCCCCCCCCCTCCCCCTCTCTCTCTGCTTTTTTTTAATAAAAATGTATACTAACTTTCGTTATATGAGAATGATGCTACTTTTTAAAGTTTTGACTCCCACAATGGTTCAAGCAAATCAAAAGATTATGTCGAGCTTGTTTTAAAATAGGCCCACAATTTGGAAGTTCAAGTATGATAAGAAGCGTATCTAAAAGAGAGAGACGAAGAAGTGCGATGCAGAAGTAATCCATGAACCTGTGTAGCCCAGGAAAGATCCCTTGAACCCCCCGCGAATAACTGGAACGAAGGATTTCAAGTCATCTCTTAATCTTCCATCTCTCAAACAAGAATCCTCTCTCTCGTTGTAGTTTAGGTAGTCAGGTCGATAGAGAGGTTCTTTGTCGACGAGTCATCTCATCTCATCACTCTTGTCTCGCCATTTCCAATTGAAGATTGTCATACAACAATTTGGTAATGCATAACTCAACAGCATTGATCTACATTGGCCAACAAGGATTTTTCAATTATATCTATGCAGCCCCTTATTGCCAACCCTTTCCGGCAACAGATTCAGGGGAAAACGCAGCAGAGGCTTATACGAAAGCACTGACATCGTGTGCCGAACGAAAATGCCTTCATGCTAAGAAATCTATATTGTCTTTTTTCTTCTCCCCCTTACCCTATCCAGTCAAAGCGACCAGCACAAGTTTTACAACCGCCGAACACCACCACTCCCTGCCACAGATTACCATTAAGAAGCAATTGTACGTAATTCCCACTTACCTAGAATGTAAATCTCGTGTAGAAAGAGCCTATTGAAGTAAGATAGTCACCGTCAGAATACCCATACATCTTCCCGCCACCGCCATATTCACCACCAGCATCACCAACCACCAAAGTCTCACCATACTCGTCATCAACAACTAAACCCACCACCGCTGCCACCAAGCACCAAACCAACTCCGTTCGCACCATCCCCAACTCTATCGCCACCAACCACCACGACAGAAACATCACTATTGTCATATAACCGAACTACGAACCAATGCTCAAGCTAATGCCTAGACAGGAAATCTTCACCCTTTCTTGTCCGTTCTTGTTCCCATCTTTCTCATGTTTGGGAGTTATTGTTTCTGGCATTTGTGGTGTGATTCTGCGCGTGGTGGCGGTGGAGATAAAATTGTGCACCATGGAATATCCGACGAGCACCAAAATAGTGAGTTTCCTGCAAACTATTGCCAGGAGATACAGTGGTCTCTTTGGCAGTGGGCAAGCAACGTGTGGAGAAGGGAGATTTAGAATGGTCTCTTTCACAGAGGGCAAGCAACGGATGAACGCAGACCCAGGAGTGCTTTTTCATCAAAATATAAGTGTCAATGCTTTAACACAATCATTTCACTTCTGAGGGGAAAAAAAAACCTCTATGGATACTAAAAGAGTGCATTTGTCGCTCTTTTTTTTTTCCTTTTTTTTTTAGTTTTAAAAATTAAAAAAAAATACGTTTGGTAACCATTTTTTTTTCCTTCTCCGATTTAAAAAATCAGGTTTTAAACTGAAGAGTAAAACAAAACTCCAGAAATTGATTGTTTTTTAACTTTTGGTTTTTTTTTTTGAGACCACCACCCTCCCACCGCCGACAACCACCTCCGGCCACCGGCCGTCGACAGCTACCTCCGACTGCCGGCAACCACCTCCGGCCGCCGGTAGCCACCGTCGGCACCACCGTCGGCTACCACCACCGCTACTCCCCACCACTGCCACCGCAAACCACTCAAAAAAAAAAGTCAAAATAAAAAGGGTTACCAAACACCAAAAAAAAAAATTATCAAACACCCACTTGTTTTTGTAAAAAAAAAAAAAATTAAGCTGCACTTTAAAAACTAAAAACTAAAAAAAAAAAAATTGTCAAACCAACCATAAGTATTGAACGATCTCAGACCATGCAGAACCTTTGACTCCTTATCCACTACCGAAAATACTCTCAAAAACTCTCAACACTAAGGCCACGTTTGACGCAGTTTTTTTTTTCCAATTTTTTTTTCAGTTTTGAAAACTGAAAAAAAAAATGCGTTTGGTAACCATTTTTTTTTCCTTCTCCAATTTAAAAAATTAATTTTTTAACTGCAGAGTAAAAAAAAAACTCCAGAAACTAGTTTTTTTTTTCACTTTTGGTTTTTTTTTTTGGAGACCACCACCAACACCCTCCCACCGCCGGCAGCCACCTCCGACCGCCAGCCACCACTGCCGGTAGCCACCGCTGGCCGCCGACAGCCACCTCCAGCGCCCGGCAACCACCGCCGGCTACTGCCGACAGCCACCGGCGACTGTCAGCGCCACCTCCAGCCGCCGGCAGCCACCTCTGGCCGCCGGCAGCCACCTCCGGCAGCCAGCAGCCACCTCCGGCAGCCACCGCCGACCACCACCACTGTCGACCACCGCTACGCCCCACCACCACCACCGCCACGCCCCACCACCACCACCGCCACCGCAAACCACCCAAAAAAAAAAGTCAAAATAAAAAGGATTACCAAACACCAAAAAAATAAAGGCTATCAAACACCCACTTGTTTTTGTAAAAAAAAAAAAATTAAACTGCTCTTTAAAAACTGAAAACCAAAAAAAAATTTTGTCAAACGAACCCTAAAAATGTCTGTACAAGATAAAGATAACTTACCCACAACCACTGCCACTGTTTAACACTTGGCACGGCATTAATTATAGGGTACTAAAGATTACAAAAGAAATACTAAGGATGATTTTTAACAGTCTTTCGCATCCTCCTCGAAACCAGGTGTTTTTGGCAAAAACGTGGCATAGCTTAGTTGACCTGAGATAAAATCGCATTCAAAGAAAAGGAGTTCACACACATGCTTCGGATGAATTCCTAACAACTTGCAATGGAAGCAGCAAAGATATTCGTTATAACGATAAGAAATTGCCATCCCCAACCAACTTGAGGTTTATTCTACATTCTGATTATCATGGTTGAGCGAGTTTCGCCAGGATGGCCATGTCTAATATCTTAACATCTAGCGTATCATCTACCTTAACAATTCCATCAATGCCATCAACACCAATGAGCTTCCCTGTAGCTCCACGCTGAGCACCCCCATGATCTTGATTTTGTCAGATTTCCTTGGTACCACTATCTCAATTTCATTGGGCAGAGAAGTCACTGTTTCGCCATTACCACTTGAACCAAGAGCTACCCGACAGGAGCCATCCTGGACCATGAGACATCATAGAAATCATTTAAGAAGGCCGCAGTACACAGTAAGAAAATGCTCTCTTTTAAATAAAAAAGGTCTTAATATCCCTAACCCAATATCTACACAATATTCTCAGTATCCCTAACATTCGCTGAATAAAAAATTAGATGCTACCTCTGTTCGAAAATTCAATTTTCTTGTATGTCGATTTAGCAAACCAATGCCTTCAAAATGTTCACACCTCCCTGTACCCAAAAGGATGGGCGCAGTTGGGAAGGCCGACAACCTTTAATTGGTTCCTTCTAACTTTTCAGCACTTTAAAAAAATTTGCATGAGGTAAAGATAAATTTGCTTAATAAGTTCAGGAAAGTATTCTAAACCACTCTTCTAGAAGTACTGTCTTTACGAGCACGATACTAAAGAGTAGCACTGCTAGTGTTTTCATATCCAAATATCTATCTTTGATAATGTCAAAAAGTCAAAAGGGACTCAAGTTCCGGAGAGATGCCATAATACAAGTACCGCTCTTCTCCAAACTTCTTTTTACGAGCTAATATCAAGGCAACCACTATTTTCTCGAAGTTAGAAAATCTGCATGATCTTAAAAATCTGCTTATAGATTACATACCGGAAGCACCTCGCGAACAACTCCTATAGCTGTTTCATCAGCAGACCTGCGTACATTAACCAGTATATCTGGCAAGAACCAAGGTCCGTCACTGTCCCCACCTGAAATAATATTAGCTATGATCATCCAAGGTGCAGAAGATGTAGCAAAAAAAGACAAAATCCACAAACTCATGAGCCATCAGCAAGCATTGTATTTGTTGCAGATACTAAAGAAAACTCAATTCCACATCAAGCTCCTGGGAACCCTACATTTTTCATACTACCTACTACAATTTGACAAGAGATATCACAATTTTCAAAAACAATTTTCTACTTGAACGATATATCTATCAGCTCAAGGAGATGGGAACACAGACCTACAACAGGCGACATGATATCCAAACCACCACTTCCAGGTGTCATTGGTTGCCCACCAGGAGTACCAGGTAGATATGCTGAACTTGGCGTCATGGGTGGCTGCCCGCCAGGAGTTGATGGCAAGTAAGGGCTTGGAGCATTTACTGCAAAAGAGAAGGAATCACAGTGTTATACAATATTAGGAAGCGGCTGGTGTAATCAAAAGGAGCATTTCTTCCAATATTCCAATGGTTGCGATTCATTACCATAAGCAGGGCTGCTATCCCTCGGTGTTCCAGCTTCGCTATAATTGCCACCAGGAGTAGGTGCATCATACGTTCTTGAAGGGGGGCTTCCTGGCTGAAACGTGACAATATACATGAAAATTACATACTAAATATGATAAAATAGCTTCGATGATAAAGATTGGAACACTTCCTCACCTGATACTGTGGACTAGACCCCCAAGAAGCGGGGTTTGCATCTTCCCAAGGGTCCCTATAATCATAAGAAGAAGTCATTACTAGTATAAATAGGCTAATTTAAAGTTATTTCACAATGCATAATTCTGCAGATCTACTCAAGTTTGTAGTGAAAGAATCATCTCTACCTGCTAGCTATCAATGCTTAACGATAACAATTGTACAATAGAGATAACGGGTGACAAACCTTGGTGGACTCATCGGTGTGTAAGGGTTCCATGCTCTGTCACGCATAGGTGTCCTCATGCCATCATGAATGGGTGTTGCTGCAGCAAAGATCGTAGAGAAACCAAAATAAACAAGAAGGTACTTGGTATGAAAAAAGAAAAAGGACATTGCAAATCAGGGTGGACAAACCAAAGACCTACCTCCAGGGTCCCTCATAGGAGTCATATATGGATGCAGAGGAGTTCGTGACGGATGCATGGGGGTCTCACTTCCCGAACCATATCGACTACTATCACTGATAAAAAGGCCTTATCAGAAAGATTATAATGCAAACAACTTGGAACAAGCAAAGTATGGGAAATAAATACCGGTATGGGGTAGAAATGTTCACATTATCTGAGATATGCTCACGATCAACTGCACATAAAGCAAGAGATGTGACAGATGCAGAAATGGGAGAACCGTGCACATAAAAAAGCCTCAAACTTGCCTGTAACAACTTTCATTGAAGCATCCATTTCAACACGGACTGTTTGGCCTTTAACATCAACAACACGCCCTTTATAGCCCTTATAGGGGCCCATCCTTACTTTAATGGGAGTCCCAATCAGAGCATCATGCCCCCCTCTCCCACCCCAATTTCTCCCCGAAGCTGCAGCAAAGAGTGCATTGATAACAGAACTTCACTTACACATTAATCACAACAAATATAACTGAAAAAGAAAGCAAGGGCCATAATCCTAAGTAATAGACTGATCAACCACATTATTAAACACCAAATTCAGAAGCCTAATAACGTGTTGACAGCAGATTCAGCAACTTACACATTGGAAGGCCTCCTCCATGCGGTTTCCCTGGAGGTTGAGGAACCCGAGCTGGACTTTTAAGCTGGGAAAATCTTGATACCAAGTGACCCTATAGAATGGAGATAGATTCAGCCCTATAGAACAGGAACCTAATGTGCATAACCTCGACTAAAAAGACAAGTGACAAAAAAAGAAAGGATACTCACATTTCTATCACCATTTGCACGAGCACCAACCACCACGCACGCTTGGGATTTGGCACAAATAAACCCGGCATGCTCCAGGTGGTGACGATCATATATAAATAGAATTCCCCGATAGATATGTTCAACTGGACCTTGTTTCCCCTGAAAAAGACGGCAAAATTGTGACCACCAGAGAGGAATAGAACCATAATATACGCACTCACCAAAAACATATTTATGTAAAGGTTACAATATAAGAATGAGGATCTTACTTTGCAAGAACCCTCAAGAATTTTGACAACATCTTTCACAGCTATTGTGTTCTTAACACGATCCTGTGCAAATATTTTTTTCTCAATCTTGCATTTGATCTCTCTTAATCTAACAAGTGCAACCTCTGGTCTATCTGGAACACCCTTAAGAACCTGAGAAGTAACAAAACTAAATTCAGGAATGCAGTCAACATCCACACGAGCACTTCTGGCCAGTTGAATTATGCTAATCACCTGAAAAGCTTCACTTTCCACGCGTATGATTACACCAAAGCTCATATTACTGCAAAAAAAGTACCCAAAAAAATTAGAATTAGCTGTAAGAGAGGTTCATAAAACGCCAGAATAAGCAAAACTTACTCCAGCAGGACCAGATCATGAAGCTCATAGTCCCCAATTCGGGTTATTCCAGATGTTACTTCAGAGCTCTCAACAACATTGTCAGAAAAGACACGGAGCTGAAAACAGTTATGAAAAAGGCAACAGATCACTTATCCACTTCAAAGATGAAACAAATGAAAAAAAGTTACTTACGAGCAATACAAGAAGTACATCACTTACAACTTCCTTAGTCGTATCAGAGACTATGTTAACCAGATGCCCCTCAACCGTCAGAACCATACCAGTCGCACCTTCTGTTGCACCAGAGACAACCTTCACATGATTTCCAGGTTCAAAGTACTTGCAAAGCTCTTTCTCACTTACAGCAAGAGTGCTCTGCAAAGTGAAGACAGAAATGAGCAATACGCAATTTACTAATTTAAGTTGACTCTGCTCAAGTTACATCCCCATATCTATTCCGCATTATACCATATTAGAAATATTTGTAGAATTAGAATATTAGACTAGATAATACAGGTAAGCATATGTGCAAATTGTACTAAATTAGGCAAAGAAATTTCTAGAGCATGAAGCAGCCCTTAACGAGTTTTAAACTGAGCTAGAATGAATATATGCGTGTGTATGCTCATTCTTCCTGTTTATAAACTGCCACTCTCCAAAGACCATTAAATATGTGGCAGTCTTCTGAACTTTCAATAGACATATTTCGATGGATTCTAAAAATGGCAAATTCTGCCTTACCGGAAGACCCCGTGCCTTTGGTTTGATATGGACAGTGTCTTCCTCAACTTTTTCAACTGTTCCCTTCAAGTTTTTCAGATCCCCCTTGACAATGATAACTCGATCGCCCTTCATAAAGTGGCCTTTCTTTCTGTTTGCAAATAGCGTTGACAAACTAGCCACGTCACCATCTCCATTTTCATTAGGTTGCCGAAATTTCTCAAGTTCATCAAAGCTTGGTTGTATATTCTGAGCGCTAATCGACTTCATGGATACATTTTTGTACAAAAAACCATCTTTAAACATCATGCCATTAATATTCTCAAAGTAATCACCAGTCATTTGATCTCGTCTACGCTCCACACGAATATGCATTTCTCTGGAGACAAAACAGAAATATATTACAGAATGGCATGTGATAAAAGTAATTAAAAAGCGCCTTGATATCAAGAGAGAACCGGCGTGAGATGAAGTTAAACATGATTTTCCGGCCAATACAATAAAGGCTCAACAATTTTATTAATCACACGAAGCCAGAGATTACTGAAAAGAAGGTTACCTGGCTTCGTCAACATTCATGAAACGTGGCGGGGGATTAAACGTCTTCTTCTTTGGAACTTCTCTACCTTCCTGAATACAACATGTCAATGCGGGTTTACAGTAAGAACAGAGTTAGAGACTATTTTTACTAGAAAAAACAAAGTAAAGCTCCCTAGTGTAAAATGGGAAAAGATTTCTTAAACCCTTAGCTGCTACATATCAAGTTAAAAGGTAACAAGCCCAAACCAATTTATTCGCCAAGGCCTGTAAGTCGATGCGTGGGATTAGTTTCACCGTCACCCTCTGCCTCACATTATCAACATCAACCACCTGATTAAAAATAAAGAGTATCAGATAAAAAGCTACAAAAAAGCATTATAAGGGCAAAGATGGGTCAGGAGAAAGTTGTTTCTTGGTACCTTAGCCAGATCTCCTTTATAATTACCAGTCTTCATTCTGATCCAAGTATCCCTGGAAAGATCAATTGCTTTACTTTCCACTGAAAGTACATCAGTCATTTCCTTAATAGGAACAATCAGAATCTTGCTGCTGGCATATATGTTGCGCATACCCTTGCAAGCCTGATACATAATCATTCAAAAACCCCTTCACGAATAAGCCTTCATAGAAACTTGAAGTTGACTTGCACTTCGATACATACCTCCCTCACATGGGCTTCTTTGTCTGCTTCAATATAAATGTAGTTTTTCAAATGATCAAGTGCTATAGCCGATCTTATATTCAATTCAGTTCCTTTATCAATGCACTTCTGCATCAGGCAAACAGCTACCTCCCGTTCATGACCAATCTACGTTTGTAAGCATACAAATGATAATCAGATCATGGGAAGACGAAAATCATATTTAAGTCCAAATCAAAGCACAAAGCACTGTAATCATACCGCACATTTAACCATCCACAACTTTGGATCCCTGACGGATGGCAAAAGAGCTTGCTGTTCCACGTCAGTTGTCTCCTCATCATACTCTGTATGACTTGACCTGGCATATCGCTGCTGAATGGTTCTCTCTAGCTCTTCAACATCCTCCTGGTCTTCTTCACGTGGAAGCAGTGGGCGACGATGCATCCGTCTAGCATCCTCTTCATCTGGTAGATCAGCCCCTCCATCCACTATGAAGTCTGCATGTTGACCACTCAATCCATTAGAACTACAGGAAACAAAGACCAGGTGCAAACTCGCACGATGAGATCCAGCCAAGCCAGGATCACACAGAAATAAGTACATAAGATCATGGAAGTTAAAGGATTAAGTAAAACATTGACGTTGTATTTTATATGTCTCACTTCCCAGTAAATAGAGTGCCACTTTTTCCTTATTACCAGAAACTTGATTTCTTTCATATGACTTGTAATGCCATCAAGTCTTCCATGATAAAACTATCACCACAACTATGAACGCCAAACCTTCCATTCACAAAATCAAGTAAAAGTCCAGTACGTAGACTTGTATAACCTATATGAATAACAAGATTCCTAGGATCCTAATTACCACCACAAAGGTCTTTAGTCATGGCTAAATAAAGTTCAGGGTTCAAGTAAAATCAAATGCTCCAAATTCAAGTACTGTTAGATTTACACTTATCCAACTAAGGCTATGTACCGCTCTTTGGCGATCCCAAGTTAGGAGCTCCATAGTATCGCATCTTAAGCACACATGGGAACTTCATCCCATCTGCTGGACAGACGCGACTAAACAAGTGAAAGAGCACTTTGAAATCAAGTTCTTTGTCAACTCAATCCCTCGCTTCCTCTATCTTCTCTTGATATCCCCTTCCTCCAAGTCTTTATAGCCTCCATGCCTTACTGACTACCATCATGGAGAGAGCAGAGCCAGTACACCAACTCTCAAAAGTAAACAGCAATAGCCAAACTACCTTTTTACCTTTTTATCAACCAAGGCAAGTAGTGGCAACCAATTAATGTGATGACTACAGATATAAAAGGTAACCACAGCTCGTGAGATTTACAGGACAACAAAACATGTACGGAAATGATAACTATCCTGAATTAGACCTGGCAAAAATTGATCCGGACCCACGGGTCTACCCATACCTGTGCAAAAATCCCAGGTACGGGTACATATATTAAAGACCCGCTGAAATCAGACTCGTACCCGAACCGACCTGTAAAATCCGGGTAAGTTCGGGTCTGTTACCGGGTACCCCGGTTTACCCGGTTATATGCCTATATGTATGTTTTTTAGGTTAAAACATCTCATTCTCTCCTCACCACTTGCATCCGCCACCCTCTGGCTCTCAACTCTCCCTCACAGATCCCTTCTCAATTCTCACAGGTTCCCTCACTCAAGTCCCTCTTTCTCCCAGATCTACCAAAGTCACAACCACCCTACTCCACTCACGGCGCCTCGTCGGTCACTCTCGATCTACCGGATCTCCGTCGCCGATCGTTCACACCGTGGCCCCGTCGCCACCGATCGTTCACACCGTGGCCACGTCGCCACCGATCGTTCTCACCGTGGCCACGTCACCACCGATCGGTCCTACCATGGCCCTGTCGCCACCGATCCGTTGCCACCATGGCCCCATCGCCACCGATCGATCATCACTGTGGCCCATCGCCACCGATCTGTGAGTAATGAAATTTGATGGAGAAACAATGAATAATATGATTGTTGAAGGTTAAAATGTGTGTAATTAGTAGGTAATTGAAGTCTATTCATTTTAAAAAATAATCAATCAGAAATTGGTGATTTACCCGCGGGTAATACCCCACCCGCAGGGGTAGGGTACAGGTTTCCAAAAAGCTTACCCAAAAAAAATCGGGTAAATTTCAACCGATCTGTTTTTACCCGTACCCGACCAGGTTTTACCCGTACCCGGCGGGCTATGATGCACAGGTGCGGCTCCAAGGGTAAAGCACCGGCACGGGGTGCACATCAGGTGCGGGTGCGCGTCGGGTGCGGCGCGGGTGCATGTCGGGTGCATGTCCGACATTTATGATTTTTATTTTTTAATTACAGGGTGCGGCTCGGGTGTGGATCCGATACGGATCGGGTGCGTATCGCATTTTTGTGGGATGCAAACAGATTTTAAAAGATTTTTCAGGGGCGACCCATAAAGAATGAATTTTGTGGGGTCAAATTATAAATACTGAAACACTTACCTATTTAACCTAAATCAACAAATCGGAAAGAGACAACGGATCAGAGAGAGAGAAAGACACTGAGAGTGAGCATCGGCAGCGGAGCTAAGTAGCCACGACTGTCTAGAGACTCCGGCAACCACCCAAAACAACCGACGACCACCGGCGAAGAGCTTAAGAGAAGAGAGAACAAGAAGCAGCAGCCACCGACCGGAGGCAGCGACGTCGATGGCCATCAAACTGCTCCTTCCTTTTTGGCATAACTAACAAAAAAGAAAAAAGAGGAGAACTCCTGCGACGGAGAACACAGCGGCAACGGCTGCTGCTTCTGACTCTCTTCCTTTCACCAGACTTCTTCTGACTCTCTCTTTACTAGTCTTTTAGCTCAGACTTTAGGTGTGGGGCTTTGTCACTTGGCTCAACCTTATTTGTAGTGCTTTGCCACTTGTGGCTTTTTGGTAGTCCACGTGTGCAGCTGCATGGATTTGTTCTTAAAAGTAATTGACTAAATGATTCATCATATATATATATATATATATATATATATATATATATCAAAAATAAATATTTATTATTTTAAATTATAAAAAATTGCCGTATCCTAACCGCACCCGTATCCTGTTTTTTTTCAAAATGCCGTATCGGCGTATCCGCACCTGTGTCATATCCGCACCCGTAACCGTGTTCGTGCTTCATAGCCGGCGGGTATACCCGTTTGACAGGCCTAATCCTGATGAGTAAAAAGATATGATAACTCATTTTATGACAGGGTTTACGATAATTATCATCAAAATTCATTATACTTCTTTATTCCAGACCTCAGTCGAAGAATTCCAGATTCTAGTAAGGCTCCCATGTCCCATCAAAAAGCCTCGCTCCCGAATTTCGCACCCGCTCCGCTCCCACCCGAATCACCCTACAATAGTGACTCTTCCGCTTCCGCCAAGCTTTGTGCAACTAAGTTCAAGAAGCTCCCAGCCTAAGCTTCTTCTAGGTACTTATGTCTCCCTGCCCCCATCTCTTAAAAGGGTAAAAAAAAATTCACAAAAGATGATTCATCACTATATTACTCGATTGAACTGTGGTGAACGTGACCCACCTCAACTTGGAGGTTGGCTTGATGCTTTGGCAGCCAAGTGGGTTCCAATGTACACTATTGATGAAAGATGAGATTGAACAATGGCGGCGGTTTTGTGGGATTTGTCAAAGGCTCCATTAGATGACTAGTAAGAGCCAATTCTTTGAGACTTAAAGAGCTAGGCATTTCAATGCTAGTGCTACTAATGCTTCTAATGTCTTCCTACCTTACAACTTACCAAATCTACAGTGATTTATTTGGTCGGCAGAGTGGTTTCCCATGGTGGCTTCAAGATATCAACTGTGCCTGATAGGTTAAGAATCCATACGGACTCCAAAAAAGTTGTCCAGAAATACCAAAATAAATCTAAATCGCTATGTTCAGGAACTAATTTGCTCTAGATTTTCTTGAAATAGCAGCTATAACATTCTAGAATAAGCCACTACAGGGTCAAACTTTTAGAGTTGCTATGCCCCTCCCACTGAAGTAGGTGCTACACTCATAATTAGTTCACAAGCAATATGTCACCAGCCCAATCCTACTATAATCAATATTAGATAATCTAAAGCACTTCAACGGTACTTCCGAATTGGACTCCTGATTTATGTAACAAGTACACCAACCAGGTACAGTTCATGTTCAAAACTACCTCCAAAGATCTTCACTCCAGAAACCCAAATCTCTCAAGCTAATTAATCTGAAAAAAAAATGGTTCATTTTTTACATTTATGCGTCTGACAAAAATCAGTCATCCATATCACCAAAATCCCCCACCAATTAATTCCCATTTACCGGAATGTGCAGCCCGAAGAAATTCTACCCCAAGAGACAAAACAATATCCATTTACAATTCCAAAACGTTTGCCTATCAACTCATTAGTTAATCAATTAAACAAAACCAACTAATGGAGAGAGGAGAAAGAAACCCTAACCGTCTTCGCCTTGTTCTTCGTCCTCGTCCTCGTCGCTATCCACCTGTGCCTCCTCGTCAAAGAATTGCGACGCCGTCTTCTTCTTCTTCCGGTGGCCTCCGCCGCGACGGCCTCCTCCTCCGCCGCCGTAATCCTCGTCGTCCTCGTCATCGTCATCCTCCTCCTCCTCTTCGCTATCCTCCGCCGCGGAGTCGTCTATGAACTCCGATCTCTGCCGCTTCCGGCCGCCGGCCTTTCCGCTGCGAACGGCGTCGGCCTCCTCCTCATCCTCCTCCTCGTCTATGTAATCCTCATCCTCCTCCTCCCCCGGCCCCAGATCGTCCATATCGCGCCGCCGGTGAGACATAGTGCGTAACAATTCGATTCGAATGTTTTGCAATATGCAAAGCTAGGGTTTCGCGTGCGTTTGGGTTTGTGCGTCTTCGTGCCGGTAATGGCGTGCAAAGGATATAGAGATCTGCCGAGGCCTGAGAGACGATCAGTGTGTGTCGTCTGTGTGTGTGCGCGTTCTCTTGGGCGGTTTTGGATGGCTATTTGTAGGCGGGCCTAGAGTAATTAAGGAAAGTTATCTGGGCTCATTCGGGTCGGGTGGGTGATCAAGATTGCTCAGGCCCAATCCAGCTTATCTACGGGCTGAGCCCACACCTACAAGTGTGTTTGGAGGATGTATTTCAATCGGAAATCTCAATCTTTGAATGCAATCCGTTGTCGGGTAATTAATTACACGAGAGATTTTGGGAAGAAGGATTTGAAAGAGAGATTTGATTTGGGACGTCAAAATCTCCGGTTGAAATAGTTTTTATCCAATTCAGCGGGTAAACTACCTTCCACAGTTCAAGCATATTTTTGTGTCACGTTTCTTTTCTCCTTTTCAAAACATGCATCATTTTATTCTCTCTTCTTCTTTTTTCATATCAGCCATCTACTTTTCAACTTTTTCTTCTTCTTTTTTTACAGCAATTTCTTTATAATTTATTTATCTGATATCTAAATATTGTTATACAAAACTCATCCACAAAAGTTGTCAAACATTAAACTTTACAAATTTATATATTTAAAAATATAAAGATTTTTAAATTAGGGGATTTTAAACTTCCTGGTATCAAAATTTATCATCCAAACCGATTCTTTTTTATCAGCCACGTCCCACGTTTGGTTAGCACCAAAATTAAAAAGCCACATTGGCACTAGTGCACCATTTTCCAGGATTTAAGTTGTGCAAAATACATATGTGATGCCAAGGAAAGTGAGTTCGCAGTCAACATGGAGGTACCACAAGGAATGTAGTTCGAGTCAGATGTCAGGTATGATAATGTAGGACACAGCAAGGGCAAAGACCAAGGGCTTCCCAGACAGAGCTTAAAGGTGGCAGTGCAACAAGGGCGATGGCGCAGGGTGAATACACGACCACAGTCACAATCCGATACTTAGGTCCAGAGTCAGAGTCATGTATGTTTCTCTCTCTAGGATTCTAGAATATAAAAGTGAAAATGTTCAAGTGTATGCCCGTCCAAATGAATTCTCAAGACCTCTATTTATAGAGGTTAAGATGATGATGTCATAATGCAACACGTGGTACTCCTCGGGAGTGACACGTCACCAAGGGGTCCACAGCTACCGGTGCTCCACAGACTGTTGAATCGCACATTCACCCATCTTGTCCCGCACAGCGTCGCTCTGTCTGTCTAGAAAGATTGACTCCCATAGCGTCGGTGTGGCAAGAGAACCCCTTGATCTAGCCACCAATCCAAGCCCTTGTAGAGTCCACAGGCCTAGCAGCGATGGAGAAGACCCGACGCCCAACTATCAGGCGAACTAGGCGCGATGCCCTCTGAAGACCTACTTTCATCTCAGATGACCCGGGGGTCTTTTGTCCATAAGGGTGCCGACACAAGCCCCCAATGTCAGAGCACATAGGCCAGTCACAAAGACACCCTAACGAAGATAGTGTCCCGGAGGAGTCGCCTATCCCACGGGTGAGTCCTTGTGCTGAAGCACTTGGAGCGCATCAAGGTAGAATCTCGGAGGAGCCGTCTACCTGGCGGAAGGGGAGTTAAAAAGCTTTATGGCGGAGATAGTGTCTTAGAGAGCGAGTCTATCCCGCGGGTAAGTCCTTGTGCCGAAGCACTCGGAGCTCGTCAAGGTAGCATCCCGGAGGAGCCGTCTAACTGACTAGTCGAGGTCGCATCCCGGATGAGCCGTCTACCTGGCGAAAGGGGATTTGAAAAGCTCCCTGGCAAAGATAGTATCCGGAGGAGTCGCCTATCCCCGCGGCGAGTCTTTGTGCCAGAGCACTCGAAGCTCATCGAGGTAGCATCCCCGAGGAGCTGTCTACCTGGCCGAAAGGGGAGTTGAAGAGCTCCCTGGTAGAGATAGTGTCCCGGAGGAGTTGCCTATCCCCGTGGGATACTGCACACTCTGGAGAGTGGGTCAAAGCATGTTCCACATCCATGACGGGAGCGCATGGTGTGGTGAATGAGTGTGGTGCCCGGGGGGCATGTAGCATGATTGTGGCGCATGGGCATGATGAAGTGCGTATGGTGCCAGGGGCACGACATTGTGACAGAGAGCCTGGGAGCATGCCTATATCAGCGGCGCTACACATAGGCACGACAGAGTATGTAAGGCGCTAGGGGCACTATAGTGTGACAGAGAGCCATGGGCACGACGGAGTGTGCAAGGTGACTGCTCGTGGGAGCCGACTACCGGGGGTCACAGAGACGGTGCGCGGGGGACAGGGGTAATGCAGACAATGCCCGAGTAATGGTGACGAGTGTCACAAAGACGATGCCCGGGTGACCGGCGACAAGCGTCGCGAAGTCGGCCCGCAAACGCAGGCGATAGGGGTCGCGGAGATGGTGCCCGGGCGAGGGGGACGAGTGTCACAGAGACAATGCTCGGGCGACGGGCTACAAGCGTCACGAAGTCATCGCGGGTGTGGCGCGTCGCAATGGGCGACCGACGTCGTGGAGGCACATAACCCCTTGAAGAGAAGTGAAAATGCTAAGGGGAAGGCCAAGGCCAACCTTGGGAGAAGGCCAAGGCCAACCTTGGGAGAAAGCCAAGGCAAACCTTGGGAGAAGGCCGAGGCCGACCCCCAAGGGGAGGCCGAGGCCGACCGCAAAGGGAAGGCCAAGGCCGAGGCTGACCCCAAGGGGAAGGCCAAAGTCGACTTCCTTAGGCAAGTGCCAAAGCACACTGACGGGCGACAGGCGACGATTGAGGCGCGACGAGGAGTCACGCAAAAATGAGTTTCTTAGTGACGAAATCACGTAGAAAAAGTGAAAAATGTACGTGACTTGAGCGTGCATGTTTTGACCGGTTGGGAGCATTGAATATTGACTGTTAATTGTACTGACATGTCATGCAATATAGGACCCCCACTGGGCCCTTAGGTGTAACCAAGATAGGTTGGGAACAAAATGCATATAGCAGTTGTACAAACTGTTTCATTAACCATTAATCATTAGGAAAGCCCTTCTTCTATCGTACTCGATTCTCATGCAAAGAGTAGTGGATTAAGAATAGCAAAAGTAGTATTTTCATTAAGAGCAAGTAATCTTACTCCTTAAAGAGCTCAGGTTGTATGCTTGTTATAATGTTAATTAAACCGTTTGTTTTGAAGGTTGACTCAGTTCAAAAAATAATTAAAATTTTTGCCTCTCTCTCCTTGCACCAAATCGGCTTCCCCTCCTCAATTTCCATTGCTGTCATCCATTCCTCTTCTTTTCCCATTACCTACCATTTTCCTTCCCTCTTTCCCACCTTAGTTGTTTTGTGATTATGGATCAATCCATGCACTGACAACATTTCATGGAAGGAAATGGGAGTCCAAGTCTGCAGTATTAACTATGAAGAGCTTGTGTGGCGATAGGATGTTGGTTGTGGTAACAACGGCAGGGATTGGAGCTTGCAGCGGTGTGGGACGGTGATAGAGATTGGAATGGACGTCAACGGCAACCAAACGGAGCACTACAAGAAAAAAGGTTTTTAGCGACGGAGCTAAAAGTCCCCCGTATAAAAGTCCGTAACTAAAAGTTTGGCGACGGAATTTTCAAATATGTTGTCTAATATTGCACTTTTTGCGATGGAGTTATTTACTAATTAGAGACGGAATATCCGTTGCTAATTATATTTTACCTATTTTAATTTATTTTCTGTTTTGTAAAATTAACGACGGAATGAATGTTTTAGCAACGGAATATTCCATCGCTAAATAGGATTTTTGGTGACAGAATATTCCGTCGCTAAAAAGCTGATAGTAGGAACACTTTTAGCGACGGAATTAATCCGTCGCCAAAAGTCAAAAAAATTAATTTTTTTTATTTTTCTATTACCCAGACCTGTAATAAAATTTTCAATTCTCAACAACAATGCACAATAATCAATACACAAATAAATGTATATAATCAATCATAAAAATGTTTATTATAAAAAATAATTCATGATGTACAAGTCGAGAACCGGATACAACCGGTTAGGGGAGGGGAGAAGAGTACAAGCCGGGCGGAGGGGGGAACAAGCTGGGGCCGGGCACAAGAAGGGGCTCATCAGGGGTTGCCGAGTCCCGGATCTGGATCCTGCTGATCCGGGGCCGGCTCGGCATGTCCAGCAGGGGTACCCTGCTGATCATGCTCCCTGATCATCCTTAACACCACCATAGCAATGCGCTGGATCTCCTCGTCGTCCAATGGATGCCGAGGAGCCGGTGTCTGTGGAGGGGCAGTGAGGGGTGAGGACGCTCCTATCACGGCACGAGCAGTCGTGCTAGGCAGGCCGCGTATGCGGCCTTTCGGCCGATTGACGACCTCCGGCGTATCCAGCCATCGCTTCAACACCCCAGTACTCGCACCTGTACTAGTGGACGCTGATGGCTGTCCGGACTGCTGCTCGGACCCCCTAAGCTGTTCATACGAGGCCTGCAAAAATAGTGATTTAAAGATATGTTAGGGCATTAATTAACGCAACAGACATTGAGGATAGAAAGACAAAAATTTAACAACTTAAACAAATTGACTCACATCGATCCATCGAGCAATATCCGAAACATAGTCGCCGGCCTGGTGCGCCTCGTCCTTGTCCTTCTTCAGCACGTGCGTCTGATTATACGTCAGAGCTATGACCTCATCCTCCTCCAGATCCGGGTTCTGGACCGCATTCATGTGTCGGACGATGTCGTGTGGCACCGACCCCCCCGTGTGCGTCGGATCTTTGTTCTGTCTGTTCTCGGCCCCGCTCTTACTCTTGGCATCCCAACCTGGATCCGCAGCCCACCGATCTATCATCTCCCCCCATACAGTCGGAGATATCCAATGTGGGGGATATCTCTTCATCTCCATCATCGGGGCACCCTCGGGCAGCATCTTCTTCGCCGGTCCCGTGCGTCGTGGAGCCATCGGCGGTAATTCTTGCCGATGTAAGCAAAGAAGGCCTGCTGCCCCAGTGCCTGCTGATCAGGCGAGTCAAACGTGAACCCCTCCTGTAAGGCATTCAATAACACAAATTAACTACAGAAAACAAACTCTAATTAAACAAATACTATCGCAGAAAAAAATACTTCACCGTACCAGCCACTCCTCCCATAGGGACTCCCTCGCAGCGGCATCCCAGTCCTTCCAGTACAGGCGTGGCTCGAAGAATCGGCCCTTCACAAGAACGCCGATCTTCGTCCTCGCATGATTCTCCAGGATCCTGCCAAAGAAGTAAATAAATAAATTAATACAGTTCAAATATAAATTAACACCCCAAAATTTTAAATATAAGGCATGAGGTGATTTTTTACTTACAGGCCCTCCTGGGTGAGCGTAACTCTCTGTTTACGCTGGGGGTCGATGCGTACCCCGCGTGTCGGGCCACGGCCTCGTCGAGATCCTACAAAACACAGACATTAATACAGTTCAAATTTACTTTAAATATAAGGCTAGTGAAAATGTACTAAACACCGTTATCAACTATACCTGAGGTAGAACCCACAGAAGAATGAGAATCAACGCGCGTGTGGGATGAATCTACGTCGGGCTGGGGCGATGACTGGGGCTGGGGCTGTGACGATGGCTAGGGTTAGGGCTGGGGCTGAAGCTAGAGCTGGAGCTGGGGCCCTATCTGCTGTACGCGATCACTCTGTGCCTCGTCATCAGTGGCAATGACGAGGTGGGACCCATTAGGGAGGAAGCAGCTCGGCGTCCACCCGGCCACGAATAGCCCGTATCCTATCCATATCTGACTTCGTATAGATATATTACAAAGACATTAACACATTAAAAATAATAATTTGGCAGAAATCATCATCGACACTATATATATATATATATATATATATATATATATATATATATATATATATATATATATATATATATATATATATATATATATATATATATATGACGGAGGTGCAAAAACACATCAATATGAACCAAGTTCTAAAATGTTACTACATTTTTTCCGTGATGTTACAACATTACAAGTCAATCATTTTCAGTTTGTGAATCATCATCATCTTCATCACTTTTCTCGTCGTCCTCTTCTTCGTGGGACTCGTCGTCCTCTTCATCTTCTAATTCATCCTCTTCATCAGTAGACTCAGTCACATCATCTCCAACACTTTCCACGTCTTCTGCGTCATCATCTACGACTTCTTCTCCTACATGAAGTGTTGTTGGAAGAGGAAGATCGTCCTCCTCGTTGTTGACCTCAACAGGGAACAAGACAGGTGGTTGGTCGGCTTGAAAGGAGTCTACCTCACTGTCATATGTCACGGGCAATTTCTTGGACTTGATAATTGTATACCAATGAGATTTGGGATTGGCGACGTCCTCCGCGTAAAAGACTTGTACAGCTTGACTAGCAAACACAAAGGGCTCGTCTGATGCAAGTCTTGACTTGACATTGACATCTACAATCCCTTGAGAGCTAACACGGATTTCTCTACTGCATGTGACATCGAACCACGTACACTTGAACATTACCAGGCGATTTTGGGAACCCAGAAATGTTAGCTCAACAATCTCATCTAGCTCTCCGTAAAAGTCCATGCATTTTCGGCATAACAGTCGCCGTTGACCAAGACTCCACTGTTTTGGGTTTGTTTTGTTTTGTTTGGTCATCATCTTTTACGTTAAACCTAAACCCGTTGATGATATAGCCTCCATGACAGGATGTTTGTTTGTTAGGGCCTTCAGCTAGTAATTTCAAGCAGGAGGCCACTGGTCTATCCATTGACTGAACCTATTGTAGATGACGGTAAAAATTAAGGATAAATCAGTATACTAATTGGCCACAGAACTGTATATAACACATAATATAATCTCGTTAAACAATCTTACACGCCTTTTGAACCACTGTACAAATTGTGATTTTTGATGAGATTCAAGTCCTGTGGGATCAGTGATTAAAGATTCCGCATCAAACTCACTGCAAACCAATATAGTTGACTCGCTTATCACACACTTTCAATTATGTACAACAATGTAAGTAAATTAAGACTTTAACTTACTCAACGAATGTCGAAACTTCATCGCAATTTAGAAGGGCATATATTGTTGTAGCACTGTACTCTTCATCTGTTAGCCATCGAGTATACGTTCGGCCGAACGGACTACCTGACTGCTTGAATATTGACAATTGCCCTTCCAAATTTGTGCTTGATCCGGGGTCATTTCGGCCTAGTTGATTTAACCTTGTATCAACATCAGGCCCGAAATATTGACTTCAAAAGTTTACAAGTTCTTCCATTACATAAGCCTCCGTAATTGAGCCCTCAACCCGAGCCTTATTACAGACTTTTTTCTTTAAATGGAACATGAACCTAGAAGTTTAGCGAATCTAGTTAGGTGGAATATCAATGATAATAAGTGTCGCATTAAGTGTAAACGAACAACTGTAACAATTTAAAGATTACCTCTCGAAGGGATACATCCACCGATATTGCACGGGTCCACCCATCTTAGCTTCATACGCCAAGTGAACAGGCAGATGCTCCATTGAATCAAAGAACGAAGGTGGGAAGATTTTCTCCAGCTTGCAAATCGTCACCACAATGTTCTTCTCAAGCACTTCCATGTTACTCACCCGGATCGTAGAAGAACATATATCTCAAAAGAAATGAGATAATTCAGTCAAAGTCTCGCAAACAACCCTTGTCAACAGTCCTCGGAAGGCAATATGAATGAATCTCTCCATGAATACGTGGCAGTCATAACTCTTCATCCCTTGGAACTTGCATTCCGATACATTGCAAAAACGAGATATGTTGGACGCAAACCCATCTAAAAGCTTCAAATTCTTAACCCACTGACAGACCTTCTCCACTTGTTTCTTGTCTAGACAGTAAGGTGCTTTTGAAAGTATCATCCTCCCACTGACTGTCCAAGGATGCAATTCACGGCGTACACCAAATTGTTGTAGATCCCTTCTCGCTTTAAGGTGATCTTTCGATTTGCCCTTGACATTCATCACTGTGTTGAACACATTATCAAAAACATTCTTCTCAATATGCATCACATCCATGTTGTTTCGGATAACGAGCGTCCTCCAGTAGGCTAACTCACAGAAGATACAAATTTTTCTCCAGTTGTGCTCTTTCACGTACCCTAGAATCTTCTGATCTGGCACACCCTTGCCATGTGGTATGTCAGTATCAAGTGCCTCCTGGTGTGAGAGCACTTCTTCACCAGATGGGTAGTCCAGTGTGACAACCTCACGCTCGATTGTCCCGTCAAATTTATCCTTCTGCCTACGAAACTGATGGCCCGGTGGCAAAAGCTTACGGTGACATCCGAACCACGAGGGCTTTCTACCGTGCTTTAACGTATGATCGGGGTTCATGCCCATACAAGCAGGGCATGCTAGCTTCCCATGTGTGCTCCAGCCACACGTCATTCTCAATGCGGAAGATCATGTATAGTCCACATCAAAGTAGCCCTCATCTGAAAATTCTGTTTAAGGGATGCATCATATGTTTTTGACTCCATGATTCCATAACTGTTTTAACTCATCAATCAACAGCCTTAAATACATATCTATGTCCTTGTTCGGACTCTTCGGCCCCAGAATAAGCAACGACAAGAACATGTACGGCTTCTTCATGCACATGCCTGGTGGAAGGTTGTACGAGACAATAATAACAGGCCAACAGGAGTAAGGCGTGGTAGACTGACAGAAAGGGTTGAACCCATCGGTTGCCAGACCAAGTCTAACATTCCGAACTTCCTGAGCAAAGACTGGATGCCTGCGATCAAACTCCTTCCACGCCTCTCCATCAGCTGGGTGTGTCAGCACATCGGCATCGTTGCTACGAGTCTCACAGTGAGCTCTTATATGTTCAGCCGTATTAGAGGAGTAGTACATTCTCTGAAGCCGGGGTGTGACTAGGAAATATCGCAATATCTTCCATGCAATGTTTTTCTTCTTCCCTTTGTCTGGTTTGTACCTCGAATGATCACATAATGGACACCATGACAAATCCTTAATATCTTTCTAAAATAATATACAATCGTTATTGCACGCATCTATCCGCTCATAGCTCAACCCAAGTTTCCTCATCATCTTCTTCGCGTCATAGTATGACGGCATTAGCTTTTCACTTTAGGGCAGAATTTCTTTGATCAAGGTAACAAACTCATTAAAACCTTTCTCACTCAGCCCGTGGTCTAATTTCAACTGTAATAACCTACTAACTGCAGACAATCGTGTGTGTTTCAGAGCTCCATCCCACAGCGGCTCTTCCACAGCTCTCAACAACTCATAAAACTGATGAGCCCCCTCGTTCGGCGGTTGGGCACTGTCCTCACCACCGTCGTTACCCCAGTCAACATTAGCATGCCCTAGCATCCATAATCATATTTCGGTAATCATACCGTGCCTCCTCGTTAACTTCAAGTTGACTAGCCAGGTTGGATGACAATACTATCGTTTCCCCTCGCTGCGTCCACCTTGTGTATCCACCCATAAAACCGTACCGACGAAGATGCCATTTTACTTCAATTCTTTTTCTCCAATGCAACAACTCACATTTACCGCACGAACACCTTATCTTATCAAAGTCAACATGTGCAGGATGTGCGTAAGCGAAGTCGAGAAATTCATTAACGTGATCCTCAAAATCGTCAGCATTCTTCCTTATCATCCAACTTCGATCGACCGACATGACGACTGAGATAACGTACTTTATACCACCTTCAATTATGACCAATCGTTAGGCAGGGTCAGTGTAAATATAAATGCATGAATATGACAACATGTCTCTATATTTTCCCTCCATTCTCTAATAGGTAGTGGTCCTATCCCATTCAGAAAAGCACGTGTTTATAAAACAGTGAAGAACTCATGCTTAGTCCTATGTCTGCGAAAAATTCGGCAGCACCTCCCCGCATTTCTCCAAGTACACGACATCGATTAGGTGTTCTAACATTCATCAAACCTTGCCTTGTAAGGTTTGACGGATGTTAAAACACCAGATCTGTATGCACCCAGAGAAACACGTGAGAACGTGTACCAAATATCCACGACATAGAACACAGAGCATGAGTTGAAACACTGTTTTATAAACACGTAACTTTTTCAAATTGTCCAAATTGGACATCCAAAGGCTCATTACAAAAGCATTACTTTGTAATGAGTACCTTTGAATGGGAACTAAGGGTTTTTATGCATGCATGTGTTTTGAAATTGATAATATATGTAAGAATCTTTCTGAAATATCAAAACTGCAGAAAGATCGTTGTATATGTTACCAATTCCACTTTGAATAGAATTTGTTGGCAACGAGTTAAACCATCTCGTTGCGAATGGATTTCGCAAAACAACAACGAATATAAAGAATGCAGGGTTTATAAGCAACGAGTAATTGAACCATCTCTGGGCTAATTAGTGTTAATGAGGATTACTTTGGGATAATTATAGCTAATTAGGGTTGATTATAAGTAATTAAGGTTATTTTGAGCTAATAGCCGAGTTTTATTGTGCGGAGTCGTGTTGATTAGTACTAATTATGGCTAATTAGGCTTAATTGGGTTATGTTAGGGCTGATTAGTGTTAATGAGGATTACCTTGGACTAATTATAGCTAATTAGGGTTGATTAGGACTAATTAGGGTTATTTTGAGCTAATTAGGATTTAATTGTGATGAGTACTGTTGATTAGTCCTAATTAGGCTTAATTATGCTTAATTACAACTAATTAGGCGCGTAATCAGAGTTTAGTTAGGTTTTTGGGTTTAATTAATCTAATCACGGGTCTACAAGATATGAGTAATTAGGGTTTAATTTGGACTGATTGGTGTTAATTAGGATCAATTTGGGGTAATTACAGCTAATTTAATTTTCATTGGGTTCTTAAGGTTAATTAAAACTAATTAGGCTGTTAGAACTAATTAGGGTTAATTGGGTTCATTAGGGTTAATCGGGACTAATTAGGCCTAATTATAGCCAGTGCTGGAGCCATGATGAGATTCTAAGGGGTGCTAAAAATGTCGCACTAACCTAAATTCAACAACCAACCATTCAACTAATTCACAGATATCTCAATCTAATTGGGTTCCATCCTCCATCAACAATCTTAATTCACAAATTCTCAATGCACAGTCAACAATCTCAATTCCCAATACCTCATATAGGGTGTCGGTATGGTGTCCGACACCTCCGAACACATTCAATCCTTTTCGCACGACCTCACCAAGAACCCAAACATACATCCCACACCCCTCTAGAGCTGCCTATGTAGCAAACACACCTACCAAAGGCCCGCTCATGCCAGCTGGTCATAATCACATCCACTGGTGTGACTTTATAGCCGTTTGCAAGCAAAAGTTAGTGCCCAACCAAACTAGTTAGAACCGAAATATATTTAGTAACCCTAACGTCGCTTTGATTCATTCGGACAACCTAAAAGTAAGATTTACAGAAGCAACCCACTATCAAGTATATAGGCAATAATTGATGGAATCAAGTCTAAAATGGACTATTTACTCTTAGGGTGAACATTATTATGACATGTAAACCATATTAGCATACCTAAGTTTAGACAAAAGTAAACAACTTTGGGAAAAAGGTTCATCAGGAATATGATTCACATTGCAATTTCAACTTCATAGAAAAAAGCGTCACAAAATAAGACTAAACAAGCACAAAATTCACATTGCTAGACAAACTTCACATAAACCTAAAATTGTTGCATAAGGTAAATTCTAAAACTCCTGGACATACCAATGGTGTAGCTGATGGCGGCACGAATCCGCGGTGGTGACGGTGGCAAGTTCAATTCCGTTGGGGGGTGGGTTGTCGTGGATGACAGAGACGGAGGTGGTTGTTTGGCAGAGGTAGCGTGACATCGGAGGGGTGGGTTGCCGTAAATGTGAAGGTCGCCAGAGTAAATATCGCCGATGAGAAGTAATAGAGAGAGAGAGAGAGAGAGAGAGAGAAACGGGAGAAAGAAAAGAAAAAGGGGATATGATATTTTAGATAAGATTTTTAGCGACGGGACTAGGCCGTCAGTTTTGTCCGTCAATAAAGCCCTGCTTTCGCCGGCATAATTTTTACTGACGGAATAATTCCGTCGCTTATATATTTTTTAAAAATCATCGAAAATTATAAAATTTTATAAAATATTTAGCGACGGTACTATCCATCGGTAAAAGTTCGTCTGTAATAATCTGTTGGCAAATACATTGACCGACAGAATATTCTGTCATTAAATATTTTTACCGACAGTTTTTTATCGAAGGGTAAATCTGTCGCTCAAAGATGTTTTAGTGACGGAATATCTTCCGTCGCTAAATATGTTTTTTCTTGTAGTGGAGGTTCTCAATGGTTTAATGCCGGTTGGTAGTGATGTTATGTGACAATGGATGATTTATTAATTGATAAAGAGGTTATAAAAGGAGATAGGGGTGTCAAACCGCATGATTCTTTTACACTTAGCATAAGTAACTAACCAACAGATCAGGGGGCATTATTGTAAAGTCATCTCTTTAGCGGGCAAGATTATCTTCTCCGATGTGTAGCTCCACTCTTCCCTACAAAGAGTCCCTCAGAGAGTGTTTGGGATTGTCAAACCTGATTTAATCTAGATTAATTTAGATTTGTGAGTGTTTGGCAAAATGGATTAAAAAATTTAATCTGTCTCAAAAAACTCAAAACTGATTAAATCCATAATCCTGAAAATTGAGGATTATGAAATAATTACTTTTCTCGTAATCACATTTGACTTTCTAATTTATCATAGTAGCCTCATATTTCTCACAAAAGGACATCACATACCCTTTAACTAATTTGCAAGGGTTATTATAGTATAAGTACTAATGTGAAATCGTTGGTGTTTTTAATTTTAAGTAAAAAAATAAATAACTTTTTTAGGTGGATGAAATTAAGTTTTTGATAATTTATTTGTGTAATATAGTTATTTACAAATGAAATTTATCTTAACATCACCTTTATAAACGGATATTAGAAATTTATTTATTAACTATCGTTTATGGTCATTTTGTCATAGTAAACTGATTTAAGTACTTTTTATCCAAACACTTTTATAACTTTAAGTTAGTTTACAATTACTTTTGCCAAACAGTTTAGTGATTCTGCTTCAAGTAGATTAACTCTGATTTTGAAAATAGATTATGATTTAAGCAAAATTTTACTTTCTAAAACCAATCTCAAACGGGCTCTTAAGAAGATGAGTTCAACACACAGTAGTCCTAAAATTTATCTGCACATTTATACAACATATAAAAGGAACATCATTTTTAATATAACACTAGTTTTGATGTTACACAACTTGCTATCTAAATGGTGACAAGTGACATCAAAAGATTAAAAAATAAAAAGAGAAAAAGTAAGGAGATAGAAGAGATTCTTGAACGTTAATGGCGATTAGTACCTACCTTCCTAATCTCAGGAACCACAATATCGTCATCCTTCTTTTAAGGCTTCACAATACATGACAAGTAATAAAATCAGGAGGATGCTTATTTGCATTTTCTCTAACTTTTTTTTTTCACTTAAATGTTTCTTTGAATATCGATAGTTTGCAATCAATCTTCGAAAGTAATTAGGAAAAATAAGATTTCAGATTGGTAGTTCATGCAAGGATTACAATTATTATTACTAGAGAAAACAACCAAAAAATAATATATCTACAAAAATATTTTTGTTTACAAATTTACCTATTTGAATGACATGAATCGCGCTTGCCTTGGTAGCTAATACCACTTATAAAGGAACATATTTTGGTGTAATACTTGTTTGGTGTTATATAGTTATCAATTTACGATACTTGGCATTCTAAGAATTTTTTTAAAAAAATAACACAAAATAAAAACTTCAAATAGAAATTAACTATACCTACAAGGACATTTTTGGTTTCATAACTTAAATTTCATTAAAAACATATTCAAAATATATTCTAAATGCCAAACTTGATGTTATCAAATACTATATTACTGACTTCATTTTTGTACCCGCATTGCATATTTTTAGGGATGGCAATGGGACGGGTCGGATGCGGATCTTATAAGATCCGTACCCGCCCTGGTGCTTAAGTATGCAACTCTGACTCCGCTCTGCCCCGCCATCCGGTCAAGGGATGGGAATACCATCCCCGATCCAATGAACTAAAAAAATCCTGACTCTGCCTCGCCCTGCCCTGAGATCTACTCTCTATAAACTAGGCAATTTACTTCCCCGTAAACCACCCTGAAACAATCAAATACTACCACCACGCAACCACCCACCAAAATCTCAAATTCAGACCATCCCAAAAGCTCAAAACAACCATCCATGGCGACCAAAGAAAAAAAAAGAATTACATGACAACTGTTAACACAGTATATGAGAACAATTTATACAAAAGATTTAAAATTTGCGGAGTCAAAGATAAGCGGCAACGACTTAAGCGGCGAATGAAGCGTTCGATACACCGCCCAACAATTAGAGGCGGAGTGCTTCGGCGGCTGACTGGAGGTTTCACATGGTGGAGATGGGTAAGTGACTGGCAGACATAAGTGGGGTGACCGTCGGCGCAGAGAGGATGTGACTATGGTGGTTAGTCCGTGGAGGCTGTGACCATGCGGCGTACCAAATTAGAGAGAAGATGTGGCGGCTGAAGAGAGAAGAGAGGTAGAGAAAGAGATTGTGTTGGTAGGGCTTTTGTCACCTTTTATACTATGGAGATAGATAGCTGGGATTGCACAGATTTAGGGTTAGGTAAGAAGCTAAATTTAAAACATATAAAAAAGCGGGGCGGGCGGATAGCGGGGCGGTCAGACTAAATACCAAACCCGACCCGCACCCGGTGTGGGTTTTAAATTTTAAATATCATACCCGTCCCATAACCCGGTCAAAATAAAAAAATCTGCTTCTATACGATCAGGACGGGTCGGATATCTATCGGTTGCGGATCAAATTGCCATCTCTACATATTTTACTATGTCTAGTTACATTTAACAAGGAGTCACTACTAGCTTGTTTGCAAGTTTTTTTTAGAAGAAAAAGGAGAGGAAAAGAAAGAAAAGTAGCTCATTTCTTCCTTTTTCTCTAGTTTGTGAGTTTTTTAGGGAGAGGAAAAAAGAGAAAAAGAAGGAAAGTTTGAGTTTCTTTTGTCTCTAAATCTTTCCTCCCAAAATTGGGAAGAAACGGAGAGAAAAGAAACTCTCACAAGTAACATTTTAATAATGCCTATATTACCCTTAACATGATGAAGACTAAATTTTTAATGACTTTTAGGTTTTATGATTTCTTACATGAACTTAGGATTTTACTACAAATAAATGATTGTTTATATGTTAGAGTTAACTCATGACTGATTATTTTACTTTTGGTGTGACATTAATTAGATTTGGATATTCGGATGCTTGTAGTCATCTCATGACTATTTTAATTGTGACATTAACTCGTGATGTAAAACTTATTACATTAGTATGATATTTGTTTGATGTTATTAATGATTAATTTTTTTTCCGGTCAAATTTATGTTTTTTTTGGAACATACATTCATAATATTTGTTGAAATTATCACAATGTAATATGAAGGTATATATGTAATCGGATGTCTTTTTTTTTCTTCTTTGCTGAACTCACAAACCAAGAAACGGAATGATATTTTTTCTTCTTTCTTAAACTCACAAATAAGAGGAATGATAATTACTTTCCCTTCTCTTCATTTCTCTCCTCTTCCGTTTTTTTCTTTTCTTTCATCTCAAAACTCACAAACATGCTATACATCCTTGCTAGTTGCATTTAAACGAACGGGAATAAGGTGATTATGCCGTCTTAATTGTTTATACAAATACAACAAATACAAGAACGTTTTTTCATCTAGTGAAATTTATCTTTTCAGAGGCAAAATCATGATTTTACCCAAAGAAGAAAAACACAAAATCTAAACATTAACAAACTTGGTATAGACCTAGAATTCAAGTTCTCTAGCTTTGTTCCCACGTCAACCACCCCTCTGGTGCAGCGTCTATTGCAGCGGCGACCTCCACGGCTTCGAAGACCCCTCCACATCAGGTAAACATCCCTCTCCCTTTCACAGTTTTTCGATCCATCCCTCCACCTCTCTCATCCTTCTTCGAACTCGCTGATTAAAACTAAATTAGTAGGGGGGTTTAGGTGATGCGTGGTGGCAACGGTGCTATTGGTAGTCGGTGGCAGTTGTATTGCCGATGAGTGGTGGCCGCTGGCTATATTGGAGATGGGTGGTGGCCTGCAGCTGTATTGGGGATGGGTAGTGGCCTTTTGAAAGCATGTCCTTTGGAATCTATACTTACGCAGGATGTCAAAATCTTGATCAGATTCCTGCGGCAAATGTTGCCTGATGCGTCACATTCAGCTGCGTAACTTTTCTTGGCTCCACGCTTTTAAAGGTCGGCTACTTTCACGGCAACCGTTTGTTCATTTCTCCAGTACTTATAAGGCCCCTCTTGGGTGCTGGGCGTGACTGTGCAGGCGATAGGTGATGGCCTGGGGCCGTATTGGTGGCGTACACTGGTTTATTTTGAAGAGTAACCCTAGCAACTGACAAACGATGGCCTCCAGCACATAGCTACCAAAGCCAGAAATAAGACCGAGACGTTAAGGCACTCTTTAGCATTAGGCTTATCATCACGAATCAATAGATTTAGCAAGTTAAGACATGTCTTATACAAACTCGTTTCATAGAAACTCGTGGTCATTTCCGGAATCAATCTGAACTCTCCGTCCTGTTAACTAGGAGCTCCGTTTGGTAACATTTATTCTTTTAGTTATTTTTCTTATAAATTGAAGAAAATAAACGCGTTTGACAAACAATTTTCGTTTTTTTTTTCCTTTCAGTTTTTAAAACATGACTGTTTTTTTAAAATTCAAAAGAGTTTTCGGATTTCAGTTTTGGTTTTTATTTTGAGACCATCACCACCCTCCCACCGCCGGCAGCCACTGCCAACTGCCGCCGGCCTGTAGCCACCGCCGACAACCATCGTCAGCGACAGGCGACCATTGACGATAGCCGCCACCACCACTCCCCACCGCCGCCACCGCACTGCAAACCACCAAAGAAAACTCAAAATAAAAAACTGGGTAATCAAACACCCAAAATAAATAAAAAAAAATTTAAAATAAAAACTGGGTAATCAAACACCCATTTATTTTTGTAACATAAAAAAAAATTAAACTAGTTTTGATTTTTGTTTTTTTGGAAAGAGAAAACCAAAATTGGTGAAAATGTTACCAAACGCTATCACTACAACAAAACTGGGATGTAAGGACGCGTTTTCGCGTCCTAACAAGTAACATATAAGGACGCTTTTCACATAAGGACGTTTGGCATTGCGTCGTAACCCCGCCCCATTAGAAGCCGTCACAATAAGTTATCGGGACGCACTATAAGCGCCTCAATAAGGTTGAGGCTAATAGGACACATATGCGCGTCCTATAAAGTGCCTAAGTAGGAAACTCTGGTATGCCCTACAGCGACGCTAACAAGCGTCTTAATAACTCTTTTAGGGCGTTTATTAGCGTCCCTTTATGCGTCCCAAAAAATAAGGCTTAAGAAGGCGCAAGTAAGCGTCCTTAAAAGTGCTAAACCAGAATACTTTAACCTGTCTTATAGCGACGCTAAGGAGCGTCCCAATAACTCTTTTGGGACGCTTCTTAACGCTGTAACCTGCTTTTTATTTTCAGTTTTCCAAATTGCAAATATTTATATACCTGAATACCTACTTCCCATATTCTAATATGTACCACCACATCAAAACATCAAGTAACCCACTTTAATTTATACACATTGCAACCATAAGAAGATAAAATCCAAGTGAACTGAAGTATAACGTCCAAAGTCCTCATATATATATCATCCAAAGTATTCATATCATCCAAATGTCTGAAAGTGAATAATTTACATTGACTCCAAAATTAGAGATAACCACTAGTTCTAAGTGCCTAGAATGTAACAACCGCAAAAGGCCTTATGACTATCAAGTTGTCCGATGTCCATCCAAAAGCAAAATACAGTCATCTCAACACCATTTAAGGCACCGATCACATTTCATCAACGCTTTCTAATTCCACCTGCAACTACAAACATATACTCATTATTGATTTGTATTAGTAGTTTAGTAAGCAACCTCATCAATTATACATTGGTAACTTTAGAAGCACTCAAGTCCGCAACACATGAATGCACTACTCCACAAGGTTTTCTTCAAATAAGAGCAATGCAACCACAAAATAAAGTTAGAACTTACATAAGGACATGGCCATGCAACAGTTGCTCCATATGCATCATAAATGGTTTTGTGAAACCCGTAGGATCGTATCAAGCGTTCATCCTTTTTCACAGCAACCTGAATAGATACTTCGCACCAATTCGGCCCAAGCTCTTCCCCCCCAACTTCTGTTGATGGATCTATGCTCTGTATAATCCCCTTAGCTACAGTTTCTGATGGATTCATTATACTCTTAAGGCATACAACATCTCGAACCTGAATTTGAAAAGCAAAACTAATTGAGCGTTGTTGTCATAAGAGATGCCAATTACAAATACAAACTAGGAATTGATGTCTTAAGAGATGTCAATTACTTAATTGCACATGAGGACTTCCTACTGTCAGATCTCAGGCATTGCAATAGATTAGCAATCTCCTTATGGGGGAAAGCTTTAGAGCTAAGCTCTACAAGCTAAGTGTTACTGTAATAATATATGGCCTATGGCATGAGAGGAATTCAAGAATCAACAAGTCAATTCTCAAGAATGCTTCTTTATGATACATCAGGGGATCAAATATAGAGTGAGTTTCTAGAAAAATATACCACCAAATGCATGGAATAAAGAACTATGTGCAGCTTGGGACCTAAGTAATTTAATTTTTCATAGCTGTGTACTCTGCTCTAATCAAAAGGAAACATTGGATCATGTGTTTATCCAATGTTAATACGCTCAGGAAGTATTGAAGCTTGTACTCAATAAAATGCAAATGAGGATTCCTTTGGAATCTTGGAACCAAATACTACAATATGCAGCTCAAAACTTTAGGGGGAAAAGCTTTAGAGCTAAGCTATGCAAGGTAAGTGTTAGTATAATAATATATGGCCTATGGCAGGAGAAGAATTCAAGAATCAACAAGTCAATTCTCAAGGATGCTTATTTGTTATACTTCATGAATTAGCCATTGCACCACAGGAAGACAAGTGTATGAGAACTTTGCAAACACTTAAATAGAAAATGAAAATATGAGAATTTGAAGTAGCTAAATCTTGAAGAAGTTTAAGCGGCGAGGATTATAGTTCAAGTAATATGTTGTTATACGTACCCGAAAAGGACGGGGCAACTGAGTAGATGTCATTTGAGGACGATGGTTAATAGATGTAGCAGGACTACAAGCATCAGACTGGGATTCTTCACGTCCTCTATGTCGTAGGAACATAGACTTTAGCTCATCAATTCGGTTGTTAAACCTTTCCTCCATTTGCTCGCAATTTTCCTTCCACTCCATTGCAATCCTTTGTGACTGTTTACGGCTAGGTATTTGACGCCATACATCAGATTGGGACACACCTAGCCCATACATTCGAACACGACCATATTTGTCTTTTCCAACAACTTGAGAAAGTATGTCATTTTCAGCAGGTAAATCTTGAGATACACCATCTGGGAATGCTTCGTTTAGTAACTCAAGAAGATATGTAAATGCCTTGTTGTTCATTTTACCAAGGGATTTGATGTGAAGCAACCGAACAAGGAAAGAAAGCCTAGAAAATTTTTTGCAATCCTTATATAGCATTTCTTGAGAATCTTGCAGTAATTTATAAAATTTCTCCGCCTCTCCATTAGGCCCTTCCATTGCAACATCAGTGTTACCTTCTCTAACTTCGTCACTGGACATATGAAATCTATCATGCAAAAGTCCTCGCATATCATCAATCACATCTAATGCAACATGTGCACGAGACAAGGGTGCAGCAGATGACTTAACTTCTCCGTGAGCAACCCATTTAGTGTAACCCTTTATAAACCCATTACAGATTAGATGCCCACGTGCACCTATCCGCGACACCCAAATGGAATTCCCACACACATTACAGGGGCAAATAATCTCTCCATCAACACTTGCATTAGCAAACGCAAAATCAAGAAACTCTTCCACTCCTTCAAAATATGCACTGCTGGTCCTACGTTGGTTCATCCAACTCTTATCCATTTCTCTACCTTAACCAAATAAAGAATTTGTATCAGTCTTTCAGTCTACTTTCTTAATTCATAAGTCTATCTAAGTAAAAAATAATCAGTATATTTACATTCAAGAACATATGACTGAAAAAGAGCACAAAGTAACTACTTTTGTGAGCCTTTTACGGAAAAACTGAAGACATATTAATTCCTAAAGAAGAAAACTGCATGAGTATATATAGATGTTGTTAGGAAAAAGGTTTTTGCTCACATAAAATCTACTAAAACTGTAGCAGGAATCAGTTATAGGTGGAAACATGATTACTTTCAAAATTGAACCAGCTGATTTCTAAGAAAGGAGAAATAGAATTAGGAAAACCAAATGTAAGAAGTTAAGTCCATTGAATTACCTGTATGCACCTCAATATGGAGTATCTACAGATCTACCAACAAAAACACAAAAAAACTACCATTAGAAATTGAATAAAAGAAACTTTGCAACATTGAACTGCTGCATTCTAGTCTGCCACTTTATATTCACAATCATCACTTACTAGCTTTATCAAAAATAAGATATGAAAAACCAATACTCCAGGGTAGGAAGGGAAGTGCACCTTTTGCTCTCCACCATCAAAACCACAGACACGAAAGAGCTGTTTGTGATCAAAACAACCTGCAATAATTTGCGTTACAGACACAAAAAGCCCAAAGGTTTTAGCTTTGGGGCGTATACATTGGAATTTGGAAACAAAAAAGATGGACAGAAGGAACAAATGCTAGAGGCAGAGGCAGAGGCAGAGAGAGAGAGAGAGAGAGGCACATGTACGCAACAAAATGCTTTTATATAGTAACTATAATCTGAATCAGACCCAGAAATTTTAAGTCAGGAAAAGGTAAACAAATAATGGAGGGCCTGTTGTGAAGTGGATGATGATTATGGTTGCTCTGAAAATTGAGAATCAAAACAAGAAACAACAATATTTTTTTATTTTATTGTTTCTCTCTTTGGGTAGAGGTTGAAGGAAGAGCCAACCAACGATAATACCAGAACCACGCGCAAGGGTGGGGTTATGGTACCAAGCGACAATGGGTGCTTTGAAGTGGACACAACGCGCTGAAAATGCGGGGTTGACTGTGTTAAAACACCTCCAAAAACATGTCTTTGATCAGCTCTCTGGGTATCTGTCTCAGCTAGAGAGCCTGACTTTGCACATTGGCTGTATTGGGGTGAGTTGATGTCCATTAAGCTGCATTAGCCTTTTCTCTCTCCTGTAAAGACACATGTTTTACCACTATAGATTTGGTTTTACAGGCAGGTAGCTCCAAGAAGATCCCTGAATTCCCTAAATTGAAACATCTAGTGTTGCTATAACGCAGCTTCGTACGCGAGCCAGAAATCTTTGTTCGGGTCGGTTCCCTGATTAAGGCGTCCCCTTATGTAAAACAAGTGGCATATCCTTTCTAATCATTCTGGGAGAATCATAGTTTTGTATTCTCATATCCTTGACTCACGTTGCAGCTTTCATAAGCTTATATGAGAGATACTATATAGATGTGTGCTTTTGGGCAGCCTTAATGTAAATTCACGTCCAGCCTCAAATTTCTACCCAGTTTCTTTAAAGTTACATTGAACACACTACTGCAACAAACCTTACACATTGAACACACTTCTGCAAAACAGTAAGAAATTTCAGGTCTTTGAGAAATAATGGCTTGAAAAACTAAGAAATTTTGGTAGCACGGTATGTAAATAGCAGATCGAATCGTTTACAACACAAAATGTATAAGTTTTCTTGCATAGACTTGAGTTGCATGTAAGTATCCTTGTTTCTATATTCATTTTCTGCTCTCCTAGGATCATAAAAATGGATGATTCGAACCTCGGTGAATAAGATTCTTTCTCATTTCTGATAGACATTGTTTTCTGGGATTGCTTATTTAGCCTTTTGGGGATTTCTTGTGTTAAATAAACAATCCCAAAAAACAATGCCTATCACAAATGGTGTGGTTGGGAGCTCTGGTATTTGATCACTCCACATGTGCTTTGATGCACTTGGAGGGAAAGAAACAGCATTTGTTTGCATTTTGCTAGAATTAGTTGCTGAAAATAATATCAGCAGAATGTTCTCTGGGACCATTAGGGTGGGCTGCCCTGAGGTATGGTTTTTGTGTGATTAGATCACATCTGGCTATCTTAAACGCACACCTTAGGCTTAGGCTCTCAAATTTCTTTTTATGTACTTATAATGCTACTCAAATCTATTAAGGAGGCTCTCTTTTACAGCCCAGGAAGAACAAAAGGTCAAAAAATTGTGTCATGGCTTCTTCTATCCTAAATGTTACATGCCATCCCCAAACCCTCTGATTCCATCCTCGTATCACTGTTACGTACCAATACATGACAAAAAAGCTTCCACTACGCTTCACAATGACAACATCCATCGGTTCTGTTCATGCTTCAACATTACTAGTACCCAAGAAATCAATTACACAGTATCTTCATACAAAGTACCCAAGAAATCAAGAAACCACATCATCAAATCACCCATTAAGACCCTTACCCGAATACACAATCATCCATTAAATGCACAATAATTCAACTAAGTAGAAAGTATGATAGAGAAAGGGATGAGCAGGTTACCTTTTGGCTTCAATTTCCTTGGATTAATCAGCTTGGTCGTGGATGTTGTTCATGGCTGAAAGAGAAGCGGAGAGAGAATCTGAAATCGAAAAGCTTGCGAAGAATGAAATGGCAAAAGGAAAATTACAAACCCAGATTGGTCGTGGATGCAAGAGAAAGGGAGGAGCAGGTTACCTTCTGGCTTCAATTTCCTGGGATTAATCAACTTGGTCGTGGATGTTGTTCATGGCTGGAAGAGAAGCGAAGAGAGAATCTGAAATGGAAAGGCGTGCGAAGAATGAAATGGCAAAAGGAAAATTAGAAACCCATAAGTGACGGGCTGAAACGGTGTCGTATGCGCCACTTGGCGGTTTTTTCATCCTTTTTTTTTTCCTGTAGCGCCACCGAAAATTTTGATATCAAAATGCCGTCGTTTCTAACGAAAGCATCCTTACAGCTAATTGGAAAAAGGGACGCTTCCTACCTAGTGTCCTATATTCAACTTTTTAGGACGCTTTTAATAAAGCGTCCCTTTAGAGGCGTCGTTACAACCTAGTTTTGTTGTAGTATCCTTACTTGTCTTTCCTGAGCTTGAATGCAATCCTTGTTTCATCGAGGTTGAAACCAGGTCAGCCATTCAAATGTTCGTAAATGGCATAAGAGTAGAAGCCTGATGATCCAAGAAGCATTACAAACCTACCAAATATCCATTTACGATCATCAGCTTTAGCGTGTTTATGAATTAACCGCTATGTTAAATTGGATTTACTGTCAAAAAGTCCAATGGCAAAAGCCTTTTGTCTATGCTTAAGGGAGCCAGCTTGCCCTCGAGGCTGAGATCCCATGTTCGTGAAAATGAGAGCTCTACTTGTTCCTTAGTTTCTACTATAACCTCAAACGTTGTTGCTTCAATCCTGCATTTGTATCAGTCAGTTTCCTTTTCTTTGCTTCCCTCAAAAGTTTAGGATAGGTTTAATGCAACCTTCAAGCTACCAAATCAATAGGGATTGCTCGAAAAATTTTGGTCAAAAACATGACAACATGGATGCAATTAGGAAACTTTGAGAGGCTGAGAGCATATCCCTTTCAAAAGTACCAGTTGTTACTGTAGTTCCTGGCGGACTCCAAACAACGTCCCAGTACCTAATATATGTCCCAGCATAAAATCAGAAACTTTTCAAATTTCTGCAGTCATTAGTTTTCACTTTGCAAAATCAATAAAATTTAAGCTACGTACAATCATAAAGCTTTCTTTCTTTTCTTTTCTCGATCAGGGCAGTATATAATTTCGGTTAAGCTGAGAAGAAGTCTACAAAACTTTCAACGATCAAAGGGCTTTGCCCTTACAGTTTACATCCAGCATATGCACAATGAAACCATTTTCCATGGAGTTATTTTTTGGACACAGCCTGAAACTTTGGACCACATCTTTATCAAACGCCACTGCCAGACCCTTCTGGTTTGTAGCCCTGCGGGCATAAAAACACAACTTATGGGCAACTCCACAAAAGAGTGGTTGATTGCCTGGCTCGTGAGAACCAAAGGAAAGCACAAATATCTACTCATGAACATAAACATTGCTGTAACTCAACTCTAATCCTACAACAGATTCTCAACTAATTGGAATTAACCCAAAATTCCCAGCATCTACCTGGCAGCAGTTAAAACACAAACTATTGGTCCTTCGAGAATCAAATTGAACATCGACCCATCTCTTTCACTTAGCTCTCTTTCACTTGGTTTTAATTCAATATCACTACTGTGTTGGTAGATTGTTCAACGAAATCATTTTTTTCCTCTTTTTGCGGCGTAAATTGCAGTATGAAAAAGTGAGTGCTCCTAAGAAGAACCGGTATACAAGAGAACATTACTCTGCTATCAAGTCCATGAGGGATTTTGAGTAGAAAACTGAACTAAGAAAATGACTTGATATTGCTATTCTTGGCCTAGAGACCAAGAACCTGGGGACCTAGTGCTTCCTCTATCACTAGATCTTCCCTCGTGGGGAACAATCCCTGCTCTCCCTTCATCCTTTCCAGGTCAATTCTTCACCACCCAAACCTAATTATTTCCCCTTCTGTACCCATAACCGAATTCAACCCGTCAAACCATTGGTGGGTCTCCAAGAATTTGAGCCACGGTTCAATAAATCTTGTGATATCATCACAAGGAAAGCCCAAGTTCGAGACCCACGAGACGGACCCTCCGAAGAAGAAGTGGCAGACGAAGAAAAGGCTGAAATTAACTAATTCGATTCCGATTCCATTTCCCCCCAAATGCACAATAAATCAAACAACTAGAATCGTATGATAGAGAAAAGGAGAAGGAAGTTACCTTTAGGTCTTCAATTTCCTTGGATTCATCATCTTGGCCGGATGTTGTTAACTGATGGAAGACGAGTGGTGAGAGGGAGAGAGAGACAGAAATGTAAACGAAATCCCAAAGAAGTTGAAACCCAAATCTGAAAACGGTGTAGTATTGAGGTGGCGGTATTTTTAAGCATCTCCATTTTTTGTTGCGCGCCACCGAAATATTAAGCCGAAACGCCATCGTTTTAACGTAAGCGTCCTTACAACTAGTCAGAAAAAGGGACGCTTATTAGGTTGCGTCCCATATTCCACTTTTTAGGGCGCTTTTGTAAAAGCGTCCCTTTATGAGCGTCGTTACAATCCAATTTTGTTGTAGTGTATCTTGGTCACTGCTGCTCCCAAGTTCAGTCGTCAGTCTCAGTAATGTTGCTCTTTGCTTCATGTCCAGCATTTTTTCCTTGTCTCTACGTATGTAGCTCCTTAGGTTTACTTTTCTAACCAAATGCTACCGGGATTTGGATTGTCACGACCATATCTTGAAGGGATTTGCAAGATCTATTCGAATACTTAAATGTTGGTGGTTCTTTGTTTTTAAGTTAGAAAGCTTATTTCAAGCTACATTAACATAGTAGTAGTACGTACTTAGATTGAATCATAAACTTTTTTTCCTCATCATCAAGGGAAGTAAAGGTAATACTTTTGATGTAAATTATGGATGTCCAAATTTTTGCAAAAATCTGGGATGTAGGGAGTACTTAAAAATTCCTTCTCTGCACAACAACATTAAGAAGTCATGACTTACGACACCACTTTTGCTTTCACTTGTTTTTCTTTTCTTTTGTTGGGGATTCTCTACCACTTGCAACATCATGTTCGTGTGAATTTATAGTGACTTATAGTTATGAAAGAGTACGTATGTAGTATTTAGTTAACTAATTAAATTAAACACCAACGTTGGTGTTTAATTTTTCCTTACGTCTTTGTGATCATCAGCTCTCTTTCTTTTGCCTTTTCCAGGAAAAAGCATAGGATGATCAGGGGGATCACTTCAACTTCTATGGTTGTAAGTTCAAGAGGATTAGAGGGGACTCTACTCCGACCTCATGAGGATGAAGTTCACAAAACACTTTCTGTATCTTGATTATAGTTTTAGTGTTTTAGTTTTAAACAAGTATGTTGTTTAACCTTTATATGGATTTACATTGATCAAGGCGAGGATTTTTATCACGATTTCTTTTGCAATCCAATGAAAATTTTTGTTCTCGATTGCGCTTGTGTTCAATTGGTTGTCATTCCTGAGATCTAAATGGATCTTTTATTTCGTTCTTATTGGAATAATACATGTTTATTCCAGATGCTACATATTGGGTTAGCAGTATTGCTTTCAAAGAGTCAACAAGGATTAGTTCAATGGTCCTCAGGATCTCAATCCAGATTTTTTACCTGAGTTCAAATCCTACCCGTCGCACTTGTTGGTGGCAAACTTACGTTCTCGCCTTACATGTGCTCCACACACGGGTCCTTGTGTGCTTCAGCCGCAACATAGGTGCGGGAATCGAGGGCTCAGATGTAAATGACAGCCTTGTAGGTCCTCGAGACGCAATACTTCCCTCCGATTGGATTAGAGTCTTACGGTCTAGCGTTTTGTTGCACTAAAAAAAGGTATTGCTTTCAGAGGACTACTTATAACACAAATAGGCCGGAGACTTTCTGTCCTTGTGTTGCTTCTCATTCGTAACATAGTTCATTGACTACTTAATAGGACGCTGGCATACGGGCCGTGCTGCCCTGATCAGTAATTCCTCCAAATAAAGTATATATTAAAATAGGAAACAGGATGGTGTTATGGCCGGTACTTGAGTATGCAATTGGACTGAGTAGGACGAAAAGATTTTGTACCACATTCCATCCGAATAACTAATTACGACAATTAATTGTCGTCTTAAAAGATTTTGTACCACATTCCATCCGAATGACTAATTACGACAGTTAATTGTCGTCTTAAATATATTTAAGACACTTTTTTCTAGGACGTGTTTATAACGGCGTCGATGTTGTACTAAATAGCTGGAAGGAAAAACTTGTTTAGGACAGTATAGCGTTGCCTTACTTACCGATTTTTCTTGTAGTGCTTTACCATACCATTTTAAAGATGTATTTTTCATCAAACAAAGATTTTGTTGCATGGTAACTTTTATTTACTAGATGGGTATGCATACGAAAAGTCTATGAAAATATATATTCCACCTATCATCTGTAAAAATTTCATGGTGGTAAAATGATTGGTGGAAAGTGTTTCATGTTTCCTATAAATGTAGTTTTTAAAGTGGTTGAAAGTTGAAACTATAATGACAGTATCATCATTTTCACATAAGAACTAATTTCAGGTTAAAGATATCCCGTGCAAGTAATCACGAGTCACATTTAAGTGGAAAAAAATGTAGTGTTAACCGCTACGTGACGAGAAAGTTGGAAAGCTTGCGAAAAAAAGAACAAAAGGCATGCATGGAGTTGGTTGACACATTGGGAATCAGGCATGTGGATAACAGGTAACCAGAGGCCATGGCTTTCCACCTAGCACTGCGAAGACAGTTACTTTCTTCACTCTCTCTCCATCTGTTACTCTTCTTCTTCTTCTTCTTCATCACCATGGCCCTCCCAACTTTGAAAATGTCGATGATCAACTACGGAGAATTTTCCCTTTTAGCTATTGTTCTATGTTGTTTCCAGGTTCTTTGGTCTGCACAGGGGCAACTCAAAGTTGGCTTCTACTCTAAAACATGCCCTAGTGCCGAGTCTACTGTCACGTCTCTTGTCAAAGAAGCCACCAGCGTCAATCCAAGAATTCCTGCGGTACTGCTTAGGCTGCACTTTCATGATTGCTTTGTTGAGGTATTGAATGCACTTAACTACTGTAATACTCAATTTAAGAGTCACAAGTAAGTGATCTACATTTAGACCTCCTTGCATGAGTTCTTAATCTTTGCTGAGTATGCTTTTCATTGATTGAAGGGATGCGATGGTTCAATTTTGGTTGACAATGTTGAAGACCCTGAGAGAAAAGCATTTGCAAACCAAGGCCTTGATGGGTTTGGGGAGATAGAGACCGCTAAAGCACAGTTAGAAGCGAACTGCCCTGGTGTGGTTTCTTGTGCAGACATTGTTGCTTTGGCAGCTAGAGATGCCGTAAATTTGGTAATATTGAATAAACTTCTAAAACGATCATTTCTTCCTTTTGCAATGCTAAACTGAAAAGCTTTTGCCAATTCTTCTTGTGTAATACTTCCAGAAGCACTTTTAGCATTAAAGTGTAAGTAGATTTGTCACTAAAGATAAGTGACACTATAAAGAATTTTATTGACATTTTATATCTTGAACAATTATTAGTTTATCAAAGCTTACTCCTTGTACTTGTTTTTGCAAATGATGTGACAGTTATAATCTTGAAATGCATATAAATTATGATTGCATGAGTCACATGTCTTTAGGCAATTAATGGTTCATGACCAAAATAGTAACAGCCATGATTGCGGGAACTTGTTTAATGATTAGGTGTTTTAGGCTATTTAAAGTCAACATTCCTTTTGAGCAAGCATCTTCCCAACTTTGTATCAATCGATATGAAAAGGTGTGTCGCGAATGACATGTATTTTTTTTTATTACGTTTCGCGGAGAAATTTTTTATTTGTCACACAATTTGAGACTTACTTACGAGGATGATAAGTATTTGAGATACATAGCATCTTAGTCCAAAAAGGATATGCTAATTAAAAAAAATGAAAAGTCCTAAAACACGATATGCATCGTGTAATTAGCTTTCTCAAAATATAAAAACTTAGAGTCTATTTGAAATCATTTATTTTTTCTCCACTTTTGTTAATTGAAAAAAATAAACGCGTTTGGTACACAATTTTCATTTTTCCTTTAATTTTAAAAATCAGTTTTTAAAATATGGCTGTTTTTTAAAACTCTCATTTAGAGTTTTAGATTTTCAATTTTGATTTTTATGTTGAGACCACCACCATCACCTCCCCCCACTATCACAGCCACCGCCCACTGCCGCCAGCCACTTCGACCGCTGGCTGGCTACCCTGTTGGCCATAGCCACAACAACGCCCCACCACCGTCACCGCAAACCACCATCAAAGAAAATTTTTTAAATAAAAACTGGGTAATCAAATATCCATTTGTTTTTGTAAAAAAATAAATAAATAAATAAATTTTTATTTTTATTTTTATTTTTTTGAAAACAGACAAATTTAAACTGAAAGTATTTTCAAACAGAGCATTAGATTAGCATTTGCTTCATTATTTGTTCATCCCGTGCTTGACTTTGAGTATGTTGTTTGGTGCAAAGACCAGAGTGGTGGGCCATTTTATCAGGTTGAAACTGGCCGAAGAGACGGTCGAGTTTGCAATGAGTCTCTTGCAGCCGAAATACCAGATGTGAATGAGTCAATTCAAGTTCTCAAATCTAAGTTTATGAAGAAGGGACTCTCAGACAAAGAACTTGTCCTTCTCTCTGGTAAGACCAACTTCTACTCTGAGAACTTGTTCTACTATCTACTTTTTGAAAAGGATTAATCCCAAATTTCACCCCCAAGGTTTGCCATGACATTTGACTTAAACCTTGGTCTTAAGTTTCTTTTGGGCAATTGAACGGAAACTTATTTTCAGTTCAAGCAAACCTTGTCGTCTAATGGTGTCAAGAAAATTAAACACTTTGGGGCTCTTTTGTAATTATCAAAGCGCAGGGGAGTTGGATATAATTTATGATCACCCATCCAAAGTAAAACACAAATGAAAATCATTGGAATATCTATGGTTGTGCTTGGATTTCCATGCACAATTTTTATGGGGTTTACTTTATCAAAACCAGATTTTTGCATTTCAAATCAAAGTTTTTAGTCACAAACTGTATGAAGTATTAACGCACACAAATAATGCCACATTTTGAAACCCTAAAAGTGGTACTTAACCCAATATTAGTATTGCAATGGATAAAAAAAAAAATAAGAGGACTGGAGCTAGAATTTGGAACCTTAGCAATCTCTGTGCAAACCCTATGATGAGCTGAGGAATACCTATGCGACAAGGTTCCATGACAAGATGAGGAATACACATCACCTCTGAACATTTTAGTTTTTGCCAAACTTAACATCCACCAATGGAATTCTAAATCCTAGCAGTGGGAGCTTTTATGTCGTCAATAAACTGAGACTACCCATTAAACAGCGCACATAAAAGTTTGAATGTTGTCAATAGCATCGGACAATGAAGTTCCTATACCAATCACAATGATCAAGTTGACAAAAGAATAATTGGGATTGATTTGTTAAACGGAGTTTAAGTGAGATGTGTGGACGAACACTGGGGTTGATTTGATATTTAATCTTTTTTGCACACTTGAGAAGTAAAGTTTGTGGGTAAGGGTACTTGTCACAAAAACTTTGCCCTTTATTACCCGAGAGTTCATCTTTTAAAAGCTTAAAAATGTATGCTTCTCGTTTGGACGATGATAGCTACCCAAAAATACTAATGGCCCCAACAACTAGTAATGAGGTAATGTGTGTCAATCTCATTTGGGGCTTACGACGGTGAACCAAATTTAGGTGGCTTTTGACCCTATAATCTTACAAGTCAGTTCCACTTAACAAATTTTGACTTTAACATGAGAAAAAAGCATATCAAAATCGACACGACTGTCGGCTCGCATCTCAGCGATGATAAGCTGGTCAAGTTGAGTTGTTTTGAGATATTAGGGATGCTTTAATGCCTTAATCAAGGATTGTACATTGTGAACTGATGGAAACTACTAGATGCTCCAGCGGACCTTGAGCACGAATGTGCCAAGTTACTTACCAATTAATTTTGTTCATATGTAGTAAGCTTTTATTGGAACTTTCAGGTGCGCACACCATTGGCAGCACAGCTTGTTTCTTCATGACCACTCGGCTATATAACTTTAATGGCAAAAACATCTCTGACCCTTCAATCAACCCCAAGTTTCTGGAGGAACTGAAAGCTAAGTGCCCAATGAATGGAGATGCTAACTTGCGGATCCCTCTCGACAATGTCAGCAGTCAAACATTCGATGCACGAATTTTCCGGCACATTAGGGACGGGTTTGCTGTGATTGCATCAGATGCAAGGCTTTATGACGACAACATTACCAAGAGAATTGTTGATTCGTACGTTGGTGGATCATCATTTCTGCAAGATTTTCCCAAAGCCATGGTGAAAATGGGCCAGATTGGTGTCAAGACAGGCTTAATGGGAGAAATTAGACGAAAATGTAACTCATTCAATTGAACTTTCTCGGCCGGGATTCTTACCGCGACCAGCGGGACCGGCTGTCTAAAAAATCCTCCTGCTGTTCAAGGATAATATTTCAGTTCCCAATCTTCATCTAGTAAGTCCTTGCCTGTAGTGTGGACAAGTTTTCATTCAATTTGTAACTCATGTTTCTTAAAATGATCTCTCCCTATTACGTAGAATGGAAAAGGAAAAATATGCGGTTAGCGTTGCCAATGCCGAATTAGTTTTTTTTTTTTTTTTTTATAATGGTCACCATATTCATTGTTTTGGTTCAAGCAATTTTATGGACCTCATTATAGGCAATGTGCCGTCTCAACTATACATCACATCTCATAATCTAACGACTAAAAATATTTTCATCTGGACTTCCCACACATTATGTTTTGTCCTAATGAAAAATGAGGTCTAATGGGAGAGCTACCCCAAATCCCCCAACATGAGCCATGTAGACTCTCCCGGTGCTAACTAGAATATCAAGAGTTGAGGCTATAATAGCACTTGAAATCAATAAAGACATTCTGTCACGACAAAGTTTTGTTCTTAAGTCATCAATAATATCACAGTATAAGCAAGCTAAAAGTCTAGTAAAGCAATAACAGTGAGAGAGGGTTTTGAGATAGTTGACACATTAATTGAAAGGTTTGGCTCGAAATACCCTCCAACCTACATTGACCTCTCTGAGGAAGTTTCTTACAAGAGCCCTAAAATTTGTCTACCTTTGGATAAAGGGCTAACCACCATCTGGATCACTTGGTTTTATGCATATACCAAGAATCAAGTTTGGCAATCTCAAGCTTTGATCAATCTTTAATCAATGAAATTTTCTATATCTTAGAATTTCTATAGCAGGTGCGAATACAGTAGCTTGAACAAAGAGAGATGATGTAGTAACGGCTATTAATGCTTTTACCGTTCATATGTTACTGTTCACAATTAGTGGTATGTTGAATTGAATGTAAAATCAATGTCTCATGTTGTTTGCACCACAAAATATCTTTTTTTCACTACTAAGTTCACTTTGATTAAATGCCACTAAATGTCAATTACTTTTTATTATTTCTGAATAGATAATGGAAGATTCAAGAAGTGAATGAAACCAACTTCTGAAAATGTGTCCCTATTGAAAAGGGATAAGTGATAAGTGTGGTTAGTAACTTATTGATGGGTAGTTATTTTTTAAGTGGGTAGTTTATCTCTAAGTGGGTAGTTTCTTGTAATGATAATTATTTTTTACAAAGTTTCAAGTATATATATAGGGTCAAAGAAGAAGTAAGGGACATAATCAACCAGACAAATTAGTCTTTTTCTTTCTTTTGTTTAGACTTTAGATGCTTTTGCTGCCATTGATAGAAAGTTCCGTTTCCAGACTTGAAAACATTGATGTGTAAAGATTCACAATCAATCAAAAGCTCTCTTTGTGATTTATGGCCGCGCAGTCTTTTACATCTAATTTTCATCTCTTTGTCAAAGTTTTTCGCTTTCAGGGAAGTCAAAGGCCCTAGGGGCAAAAAGGATCCCGCACTTTTAATCGATTGATTGTGCGGCCAGCGCACCAATCGATAGTGAGTTTACCCAGCAGCGCAAATACATATGTTATTGCTCACAGCTAGTGGGCTCTTGAATTGAATGTAAATCAATGACAAAAAGAGAGTGGGTACTTGGAGCTTTGAGTAATTGCAACTATTGAGGGCGCTGATTATAAGTATTATAAATGGCTAAAACCAGTTTGTATAAGTGTGTGAAAAAAAATACGGCCATTTTAAAGTTGGTCGATTATTAAATGCGTCAATGGTGGCTAACTTAGTTAACTGCATTTGCCTATTGCAATCCATTGTATAAATAAAAATGTCCCCCAATATAGCCGTCAAAATTCCAACATTAGAGTCCACTGTAACGGATTATAGTCGACTGCATTCCTGTTTTGGGAGAACAACTGTCATATTGTAGCCGACCACGTTAATTCATTGAAGTTGACAATAATGCCCAGAAGTCCAATTTCCCGTTCTTCTAAATTTTGAAAATCACTTACGCACGCAAGAAAAACCTAATGGTGAATTTATATGTCACAATCATTAAATATATTTATATTTGTAAGTCAGTTGCAAAGCAATAAGCAATATGTGAATTTACTATCCAACTTTGCTAGTCCTTACGAAAATCTTAAAGCATTCGGATGAATGCCTCTATGCTTCGGTATTATGTATTTCATCGCTGACCTCCAAGGCTTATTAAGCTTAGAACCTTAGGGTTTTCGAACTCAAATCCGTATTAGACAACTTAATTGTTCATGTTAGTTATCATCAAAACCGAATGGTTGGTTAGCTCTAATTTACGAATTTGAATAATGTAGGGCTAGTAATTCTCTTTGTAGCAAGTGGCTAACTTTGGCATCCAAATGGCAACTTGTTGAGCTTTAAGGTTGGAAATGCAATAAGTGGGAAACAATTGGAATTATTTAGCAATTCCATGCACAACTCATTAACGTTGTTGTAATTGCAAGGATTTAATGTAAGATGGTATACATAAAGTTTAGGTTATTTGTTAGGAATAATTATAGTAATGTCCCTGAGGTTAGAGTGAAATTACAAGCGTATCCATTAGTTTGGACAAATTACACTTATGTCCGTTGACTGAACAAATATACCAATTTACATAACGATTTGGATAATATGACCAAAATGCCCATCACTTAGTCATGTAACTCTCAAATGTCATTCCTGCCTAATTCGGGTTAAAACCCTAATTTATTTCTTTGTCTTCAAATTTGGGTTGATCTAACCCTAATTTCTAAATTAGGATCTCTCTAACAACAACTAAGCCTTTTTTTTTTCAAATTACAGATTTAAACCCTTTTTTCAAATTTTTGTTTTTGTGGAAACATATTGCATAATCACCTAACTCTCTCTCTCCAACTTCCCCCACACCCCCCCACCGTCGCTACCCCCACCATCCCCCCCAACATGCTGCCCTCACCCTCCTCCCCCAGCCTTCGTTGCCCCCTGCCCCCTCATGGCCCCACCATCTTCCCTACCCCGTTACTATCCCCACCCCTCCCCTTAACTTGTGGCTGCCCTCGTCCTCCCCCACCCCGTCGTCGTCCCCGGCCTCTTCCACCCACCCCCTTATCGTCTCCCTGTCGCCGCCGCCGCTATCCCCATCCTCCCTCAACCGCGTCGCTATTTTTGGGTAAATTAGAGCAACGGACCGACCACTGCTAATCAAGCTGAGCACCTCGTAGTCATCAACGTCAGACAATGCCATCACCATCACCATCACCACTGTGACAGGCCCTCTGTCACCGTCAGAACAACGATGTCGCCCACTTTGCCCAGATCTGCAATGTCCAAAACCGTTACGTGATTGACGCAATCACAATGAGCAGCAGTAGACCAATGCCATGCCATTCGGGTGGGGGGGGGGCTACGAGGTGAGGGAGAGTGCAGCAAGGAGGGATGGGGGAGGGAGAGAGAGTTAGGGTTTGAACCCTAAATGCAAATCCTGACTGTATCAAAAGGGGAAAAAGTACACATTATAAAAATAGAGTTTAAATCTGTAATAATGGCAGTATTGGTATTTTAAAGTAAGTATCGGGTGACATCATCAAAATGTACGATTTTTTTTATGAACTAATGACAGAAGGACATGACTGATACTTTTGAAACTTATTGTCTTTGACTGTAATTTTACCCTAACCTTAGAGACATTGCTGTAATTATCCCTATTTATTATTGGCATTTCTAAATACTAATGAAACTTTGTGCACTACTAGTTTATGTACTTTATTTGAACACCGTATACTCAAGGCAAAGTAGGAAAGGGGTGACACCGGTCCTTTTAGGTCCCAATTTGGTCCTTTGTTTATAGGCTTGATTACACTCTAGACCTTGAATTTTTTCAAATCTTACACTAAAAGCCCTGAGATTTATTATTAGATCTTAAAACCTGAGGTTTATCGTCATTGCAATTGTCGGAATAAGGAAGGGTAAAACTGTCCTTCCAAATTTTTTAGACACGATCGCGAGCTTTGGTTTTTTATCATCACCGCCTGTTCCAAACCCACGACCCACCAACCCCAATACCACCATATGCGCTTCTTTTCTCCTTCATCTTCATTATCGTTATTTTCATAATTATATTGAGGTCTATTTTCTGGTTAAGTTGTAAAAAATCTACTGTTACTTTTATTTGTTTATCCCGAACTACCTCCTTCTTCCATTAGAACGTAAGGTATTTCATGGACTAGATTAAATTTTGTTTTAGTATTGGTAATTTGTGAAAATTTGGATTTTATTTCATATAAGTCATCATCTAAATTTTCTAAGCTATTAAAACTATTACCCCCATACTAAGTAGATCCTTTAGAAAATTCAGGACAAGAATGGCAAGTGGATAAAATGATAGGAATTATGAAACTCACTATAATAGAGTGCATTATTTTGTTGATCTGTAAGATGTATATTCTCTCACCATTTGTGAGTGATGACACACATCTGACTCTTCTGTTCCACCATTGCCATCTTGACATATTCGAAAAATCCACAAACTGCCATAACTAGAAACCCGAAACTGCAAACCATGATTAACTACAAGACCCATCACCATCTACCACCATGAACAACTAAAAACAACACATCCTTCCCAATCCCGTATCCTTTTAGCTTGAAAACTGGAGTTTCTGGTCAACAAAAATGCAAATCATTCCTCGCCACGCACTCTAAAATCAACAACGGAAGCTTTGGGGCAATGGAAACTTGGGGTTCAAACCTTTGTAGATGTTGAGAGATAAAATCCCAAATGGTGTAAATAGTAAACAATACTTCAATATATAACCTCGTAGGCCTCTCTTTTTTATTTTTAGTCGGTTTTGAGCATAGTAACAAACTAGTTTTGAGCACGTGCAATGAGCATTGGAGACAACTATCAAAATGCTTATTGAGAAATCTCGTATTTGTATTCTTAATAACAATTACAAATTAGTAGTGACAATAAGATAATCAAAACTTAATTTTTACCTTTTTAAAAGAATTCTCCTACCAATTTTTATTGTTAGAAATGAACTTGAGTAATAATTGTTCGTTTTAGTGACAAATGAAGATGAAAATAGTATATCAAATAAAATAAATAGTCTTTTCTAACTAATACCAATTGCAGTGACAGGACCACCGAGAAAAGAGTAACAATACATAATAAATGATTAGAAAAAAAAAGGGGAGCACAAACTATATATAGAACTTGCAATGAAATAAAAGGAAGGAGATAGGATAGTTTAAGTGAAAAACTGATGGAGAATATCGTGTTTTTGTAAATAATAAAAAAGATTTAAAATTAAAAAGGAATATATAAAGAATTGCTTTTGTCAAAACCTAGGAATTAATAGAACTGTAAAGATAAAAAAAAAATTGAGTGGTCATGTTGACATAGAAGAGAGAGAAATGTAAAATCTATATAATTGGTTCAATTTCAAATGGAAAGAAGGAATTCAAATCACACACACACACACACACACAGAATGAATCCAAATTATTATTACAAAGGTAAGTAATTTTAAATAATTTTAAACAATAGGAAATGCTTAAAATTAAAGGGAATATCTTATTAGTTTTGGCAAACTATTGAAATTTTATAGAATTGCAAATATATTGTAGAATTTTAAAGTGGGATATGTTGAAATGGAAGACATCAAAGTCTATTTAATTGGTTAGATTTCGAATGGTTAAAAGGAATTCAAATCAAATTGAATAAAAGAGAGCGAGAGAGAGAAAATGAATCCAAATTATAACTAAAAAGGTGAGTAACTTCAAAATAGATTCAAATAATCAAAATGAAAAGAAAAAAAAATCCACATGACGAGTTAAGAGAGTGTCCATGTAAGCAGTGACTGGACAATATTCTCTCAGTTTCGGCTATGTGTGTGTGTGTGTGTGTGTGTGTGTATATATATATATATATATATATATATATATATATATATATATATATATATATATATATATATGGGAGCTGATCCGTTAAGAGCGCTAGCAAACTGAGTTAAGTTACTAGCGCGATCCGGCCGTCCACACGCGATCTGTAAATGGCCCAGATCTTTTTTGTGCATTTTTTTAAGTCCGTCTGCTACATTATGTAGCGGACGATATTTTTGACAAATATACCCCTCATCCGTGTTGTCAGCTCTGGAAAAGAGACAACCAACTTTTATTTTCTCTTTCCCCCTCATCTCTCATCTTCTCTCTTCTGGATGAGCTCCTTCAAGATGGTGGTTCCTTCGGGGTAGTTGGACAGCACCTCCCGTGTCCGGCGATCAAGGGCACAACCATCGTTCCCCCTCATCTCTCATCTTCTCTCTCTCCCTTGTGAGCGTGCAAGTGGCGATCGAGGCCACAACCATTTGAAAACTCTTCCTTCTCTTTCTATCTTGCCGCTTCAAATAGTTATGATGTGCTTTGATTTGGTTGTCATGGGTTTGAGAAAATTAGGTTTTTTTTTTAAAAATATTTTCATTTTTGATAAAGGGTGATAGAAATGGAGGAGGTTGAAGACCCTAGAACAAAATGGCAATCTGTTGCCAGCCAATTTCATGAATGGTTCCAGCCTGCAGGTGGATGTGCTAATTGGGTGTGCTCGTTTTGGAGTCTTTTTTACCAATGGCAATCTGTTGCCAGCGAACTTCATGAAGATTTGTTTATCAGGATCAAAGTAAGAAGAGAGAGAAAAAGAAGAAGTCAGAATGAGAGAAGGGAGGGAAAAAGAGAAGACTAGTCCGCTACATAATGTAGCGGACACATTAATGACACAGAAAAAGTCATACCACACTCAATTTTCCGCGATACTATGTCGCGGACGGCATGGAGGGCCAAAAAGGTAAAAAAATGTCGTCCGCGATATTGTGTCGCGGACTACTTTTTTTTGACATGCGTCAGGGCCTATCAGTTGTCCGCGATACTATGTCGCGGATGGCCTGGAGGGGCAAAAAGGTAAAAAATGTCGTCCGCTTTATTGTGTCGCGGACTACTGACAGTTTTAAAAAAAGGCGCGATCTGGACCGTCCATCTTTCAGGATGGACGGCCCAGATCACGCTAGCAAATACTCCATTTTACTAGCGCTATCAAGGGATCAGCTCCCTATATATATATATATATATATATATGGGAGCCAATCTCTATCTACCGGTGGAGAAATATATATTTCTCCACCAATCATCTGGCCATCCACGTGTGATCGTGAATTGCCTTCCTTCACTTTCTCGTTCTTTCTGTTTTCGTTTTGTTGTTCTTGCCTCACTCTGTTTCTGTCTCAATTGTATCACAATCAGAATTGCAAATCCAACCAATTGAAACAAAAAATCATTTTCACTAACACTAATTTAGATCTGATCAAAACCAACAAACTTATTACACCAATACCTATCTACACAAAAACCCCTAAACTACCAAAGAGACAATCACTGAGATGATCCACATAATGTGTAGGATTTGAGCTTGGCATCGACGATGAACGGAAAAGTGAGCGGTGATAGCTTGGCAAAGGACGACGAAGGCTTGTGGATCTGTTGTCGGTCTGCGTCTTCGTCGGCGTCATCCTTTCGTCAGTGTTGTCGGCCAGCGTGGTGTAGTGGTGGCGACGGCTTGGGCCAAAGACGTCGTCGTCCATCTATCCCCGTCTCTGTCCATCGGCATCGTCGTTGGGCAGTGGCGACAGATCTAGAAAAAATCCTACAGAATGGGGATGCGGCAGCGGTGGGCAGATACAGCTGCGATGGGCGGCAGCTTGGGTGCCGTGGCGACGGCTTGGGCCAAAGACGTCATCATCCGTTGTCGTCGTGTCCATCGGTGGCAACATTGGGCATCGACGCCGTCATTGGGCAGTGGGGTGAGAGAGAGAGAGAGAGATAGATAGATAGACTGATAAAGTGAGGGTCTATGCATCTGAAAAGAGTGGAAGGCAAAAATGAGAAAAAGCCAACCGCTACTCTTTGTAGCGGTTGGCTTAAAAAGATATAATCTGGGCAGTTTACGATCACACGTGGACGGCCAGATGATTGTTGGAGAAATAGCTATTTCTCAACCGGTAGATTTTGGATCGGCTCCCTATATATATATGTGTGTGTGTGTGTGGGGGGGAAGCGAATATAAGGCTAGCCTCACACAAATTGCGTGAGACTAGCGGCAAAAACTACGTAATTTTATTAAAAAAAATAAGGTCAAATATAGTCAAAAAAATTTCTCTTTCTATCTTTATTTCTCTCCCCCTCCTTTCCTCCCCATCTCTAGAGTTGTCAAAGGGCCGGGCTTGGGCCGGCCCAGCCCAAGCCCATCGGGCCTGCTGTGGGGCCGGGCCGGGCCGGGCCTGCCGAAGGCAAACCTAGGCCCAGTCCAGGCCCTGGCCCTAGGCCCAATATCTAGGGCCGGGCTTGGGCCGGGCCCGGGCCCTTTTTTTTTTTTTTTCTTCTTGTTATTCAATTTTAAATTTCATCTCTAGGCAATATTCACAATTTAACGAACCTAATCTTTATCCTTTTATTTCATTATAAGTAATATACATATATATGTATGTATGTATATACATATTTATTTGTTAGCCATTATATTTTTTATTATATGTTAAACATTTTCATACTCTTCTTGGTGAGCTTTATTAATAAAATCTTAACACATAACAATTTATATAGAAAAATAATAAATGTGTTCATAGGCCCTCCTCCTTTTATCCGGGCTTGGGACCGGCTGCTTGTAAACAAACAGGCGAAGTTACCTATTTTTTTATATATACGAAAAAATATATATCTTGCTTGTAAAAATTTATTTTATATATATGGAAAAAAAGTATATTTTGTGAAAAAATTTATTCTTAAAACTCTAACAATCAAAATAATAATGCATGTCTATCCAAAATATCAGCAATCAAAGATCAAGAAATCTGCAACGTCAACCAAAAGGATCAAAAGAGGAAAATAAAAACAAATTACCTAATCATCCAGAAGTACTTCAATATCCGAGTCACTGCTCTTCCTATCATCAATCGGTTTATCTTGCTCGCGGTATTTCGCATCAAGATAATCCTTCCAACATACACATAGCTCGAGCGACTCGGGGTTAAGACGACTCCTCCTGTCATCCAAAACCCTCCCGCTGGCTGAAAATGCCGACTCTGAAGCAACCGTGGAGGCTTGCACTGGCAGTACATCCCGTGCAATTTGGGATAAAGTTTTATACATGTTTTGATTTTGTTTCCAAAAATTTAACAAATTAAAATTAACCTGTTCTTGCCTTGATAAATCAGAATAATGATCAGTATTTGCATATACACCAATCTCATTAAAAGAGGAAAAAGTATACGAACCTGCCGAATTAGAAGTACCTTCACCTGGTAGTTGTCTTGCTACTAGATGTTCAAAGCCCTGAAGGTATGGCGCATAATACCTCTCAACAGTGGATGATGATGTAGCTCGCCCGCGCACGTCAGCAGAATTACGATAGACGTTGAACAAGTCCTCAAACCTCTTGCTCACTTTTGCTGTGAATGCGGTTGTCTCCTCTGCTGTGTAGCACATTAATTTCGATATCTCTTGTATCGAGGCGTTCACGCCATGCAACTTTAACCTAGGATCTAAACAAGTAGCCACAGTAAAAATAGCAGGCAGTTTACTCCAATATTTATTAAATTTTTGATCCATCACTTTTACTATTTCCTTAAAGGGTCCTATATATCTCCATTTTGTTAACATTGTAGCCATCTTCAGAATTTCTATTACAGCGAGAGGAGAGGTGGGATAGTACGTACCAGACAATAAATTGGTAGACGTGTAGAATACCTCCAAAAATTCAGCTAGGTATGTGGCCATCTGCCATTCCTCTTGAGTTGGCAAGCCGGCTGGGAACTGGGTTAGTAGAAAATGCGTATAGACTTCTCGGTATGCCAGAATGTGTAAAAGCATGTGGTATGTAGAGTTCCACCTGTGGACCACATCTGTAACTGCTCTCCTGCGAGGCATATTATATTGAACACACAACGTTTTAAATTGTTGTGTTCTCGGACTCGAGCTATTAACATACGCTGTCATACCCCTCATTTTGAGAAGAATATCTCCTGCAGCAGCTAAACCATCTTGAACAATTAAATTAATAATGTGACAAACACAGCGAACATGAAATAATTCACCATTAAGTACAGGTTGAAGCGTCTCCTTTAAAGCTGCAACAGCAACTTTATTATTAGAAGCATTATCAAAACTAACACTCATAATCTTATCCTTAATTTTAAATGTGGTGCATGCTTTTAATATAAGAATAGCAATGTTCATTCCATCGTGCGAATAAGGGAAGTGCTCGAAAGCGATGATTCTCTTGTGCATAACCCAATCTGCATCAATCCAATGAGCGGTCACACAAGAATAACTAACAAAAGTATAAGGAGATTGCCAAATATCAGAAGTAAGACTAACTTTACCGTCAAATTTATCGAAATAATCGATAAGGCGTGCTTTAGCAGCATTGTACTGTCGGAGTGCATCGGATCTAGTTGTGTTTCTATGAACCTTTTTGTACAAAGGTTGAACGTATGTGTTCATATATCTAGAGTGCTTAGGATTATCGGCAAAAGAAAAGGCTTGTTCATCATGAATAACAAATTCAGCGAGACCGTCTCTTTGCTCTCGCTGATTATAAACAAATAACTTACCGTCAAAAGATAACTGCGTTTGGGTAGGTTCGACGTGGCCTTGTCGAGGTGCACACAGAGGGTAATGCCTGTTAAGATGTCCATTACCACTACCAGACGAAAATAATTTAGCGCAGTACTTACATCGAGCTTTTCGGATGCCGTCCACCATAACTACATCGAAATGATTCCAACACTCGGCTTTCTTTTTTTTCTCCTTTTGGACTTCTGGCTCATTACCGGAGGCATTGCTCGGCCCTTCTTCATCATGACCAGGCATAGGGTTGAGATTATGCCACGGAGTAGTAGCTTCGCCAACCGAGCTGCGTCCTTGACTATAATGCGGGGGGTCTTCATCAGGCGTGTATTCAAAATCTGGAATGTTTTGATTGAACTCCCAATTGGCTTGGGTATCTATCATACAGCCTGTACTCATTCGTCCAGGAACGAATGGTTGTGTTGGTGCTTGGATTGGTGTTTGTGATGGCCGTGGCGCTGGCGCTTGTGCTGGTGGTGGTGCTTGCGATGATGATGATGTTTTTCGTGATGACGATGCACGCCTCATTTTCTTCAATAATCCAGCCATATTTCACACTAAACTTTGTAAGAGTAACTAAATACACAAGTATAAGAGTAGTAATAAGAAATAACAATTAAAAGAATGAACGAGTAACAAATATTAGAGAGTTAGTAATTAAAAAGAATTTAGCAAGACTAGTAATTAATAAACAAGAGTACTAATTAGTAAATACTAGTAGTAATTAGCAAGAGTAGTAATTGGAGAGGAAAATAGTAGCAAAGCTTGTAGAAATATAGAATGTTTAGGTAAGAGAGAGTAAGAAGATTGGTGTGAAAAATTAGAGAGAAATGGTGTGAATTTATAGATTTTAGAAACTTCACAAAAGACCAAAATACCCCTACAAACTATCCGTTTATAGTTGTTGGGGAGGGTAAGAGTGTAAAGGAGTTGAAAAATATAGGTTAGACTAAAATACCCCCCAAACTAGCCGTTATATTGCTGTTGGGGGGGTAAAAGTGGAATTTTGGAAAAGGGGTGGAAGAAAGGGGGGAAAAGCAAAAAATTCAAACAAGTGGTGGGGCCAAAACCGGGCCAGACCCGGGCCGCAGACCGGGCCGGGCCGCAGACCGGGCCGACTTCGGGCCTGGCCAAACCCGGGCCGTTTACGGGCCGGGCCGGGCTTTTTCGTAGAATCTGAAGGCCTGGTCCAGGCCCAGGCCCCAAGCCCGCTTGTGCTGGGCCGCTACTGTTCATGGACGGGGCCGGGCCAGCCCGGGCCATAACCGGGCCGGGCCGGGCCAGCCCGCGGGCCGCCCGCGGGCCGCCCGACCTGTTTGACAACTCTACCCATCTCTCTGTCACAGGCCCTAGCAACCCACCGCCCCAACCTTCCTACACCGGCCACCATTACGCCCACCATCACCCATCTTCCTGCCACAATTCGATACACCACCAACACCATCGCACCCACCCAATGTCACCAATCTTCCTGTTCCTCAAAATCTGGCCACCGTCTCAAGCCACGGCAGCCACCATAACACCCACCATCGTCACCCATCTTCTCTAATTCTCATGTATTCCTTCGTCCTCCCTGTTGCGTCTGTGTTTTGATTCATGTGCACAACAGTTTTGAAACCCACCATCACAGCCACTGTCTAATCCACCTTCCATCGTCGCAACCCAACAGTTAAAATCTGGCCACCGTCTATGCCACCACAGCCACCAACCCAACAGCAAACAAAGTCCGTGGTAGTGATGGTGGCGGCGCAAAGTCTGCTTGTGGGTGAAATTTAATCGATCTTGGAATGTAAGCTTATAGACAAAACACGATGGAAGAAATAAATTAAAGGTGTGCGGATTCAGCTTACTCTAAAACCAAGTAAAACTTGATTTGGGTATTAATCTTGGATGAATTTTGAGCTTGATCGGTCCTTTGATGTGGTGGGGGTATTGAGCCAACAGTCATGGGTTTCTGTTTGATGGAAATGGTTTGTGACGGTGGGGGTGGTAGGTGATCTGGGCCAAAGGTCTGTGAAGGTCGTCAGCGATGGAGGTTTGCCAGTGGCAGAGGTCGGTGAACAGGTAAGGTGGTGGTGGTTTGTTTCGTGATGTTGCGGGGGGAAAGAGCAGTGTCAATGGTGGGTTTCGATATTTGTATGGTGGTGGTTTGTGATGGTAGGGGTGGTGGCTGGTGGAGGGTGACGCTATCGGCGACAGAGAGATAAGAAAGAGAAAAACAGTGAGAAGGGAGAGAGATGAGAGAGAAAAAGAGAAATGAAAAGGAGATATTATGCTTTTTTTTATATACGAAACTACATAGTTTTTGCCGCTTGCCTTATTTGTGTGAGGCTAGCCTCATATTCGTTTTTTTCCTATACATACATATATATATATATATATATATATATTAAATTTCTAATCCTTAACCTATTCCTCATTTTTCTGCCATAGATGGCTTGTTTGCAGTGGTAGTAATAGAAGTAATTGCATAAAAAGTAGTTTGAAATGTTATGCATTATAACATGAATGAATGCCCAAAAGGGAAATATAGCTTTTGTGGCAAATGGAGTCATTTGACTAAGTCATGTATGTCTGTTAGCAAACAAATAAGACCTAAGCTGCGAATGTGAGGAAAACTGGTTATGGAATGGTTAAACCTAATTTAATTACTGTTAGATCAATTTTTTTACGCAATTGGAAGAAACAATCACAATCTAAGGACACAGATTATGAATTAATCACCTTTTTATGGTCAGATTAACCGGTAAGAAGGAGCACCAAATTATTACTTTTAATCACGAAGACTTACAGCAAGTTTTTTTGTCATTGTGTCCTATTGAAATTATTTCTAGTGTGTTTTTTTTATCCTAAGTTACAACTAATTTTGTTCAAAATAGTTAAGAGCTGATTTTGAAAAATGATTACAATGTAATATAATATTTGCTTTACACAAGACGGACAATGAGTGTTGGGGGGCCAACCAAAGAAAGTAATCAATCAAATTGAGGCCAAGATCAAAGCATTAATACGGCATAAATGAAAATATATCAAATGCAGTAGAGTTAAATTTGCTTGGAAGGAACTATATCTACCTAAAAATGAAGGAGGATTAGACCTTAAAGACTTGAAGCTTGGAATAAGGCTGTTATATGCAAGCATATTTTGGAATATTGCGAGTAAAAAAGACTCCCCGTGAATTAAATGGTGTCATGTTTACCTTATAAAGCACCACTATTTTTTTAACTTTTAAAGCTCCTTCTAACTTGACTAGGTGCAAAATTTTGAAACTAAGGGCCATAATACAATAGCATATATACGTTCTTAACATCATTTGCCAACAAACTAACACCTACCACGCCACCTCCACCAAGTTTCGAAGACATCATCATTCATGGGGATGGTGCTTTTTAGAGATAAGAATTGTATTCTAATCCAGTTTATCTGGGTGATAGGTTTCATTCATGGACACCATGTCTTTGCTAAACGACAACAAACATGGGCCCGTTTATCAGGGATGATATGTTCTCTTGATTCCCTTATCTCTCTCCTCGGTGATTTTAACCAAGTCCTTAGGCCGGAGGACAAATCTGGCTCTAATCAGTTTCATATACCGGGTGCTTCTGCTCTTGAGGACCTTATACATCAACATCAGCTGATTGATATCAAAGGAGTAGGCTCTAAATTCACGTGGACGAATAACAGCCATAATTTGGCTTGTACTTATGAGCGTCTTGATCGAGGTTTTGCAAATTGTGCTTGGACTCTTTTGTTTCCTTTAGACACCATTACTAACCTGGGCATCCAATCTTCTGACCATGCCCCAGTAACCCTTGATACTCACACGGTCATTTTACCGCATATGAAACCAAAAAGATTTGAGGCAATGTGGCTGAAACATCCTTTGGCTAAGGCGGTCATTTTTAAAGCCTGGCAAACTCCAATTAATGGCTCCCCTCTTTTCCATGTCAGTTCTTGGCAGACGATTATGATGAAGGAGTTAGTTATTTGGAATAAGTCTTGTTATGGCCACCTCGGAGATCAAATTACAAAGACGTTGGGTATGCCAAATAAATGCCAATTGCTGTTGCCCAACTTGGAGGTTCAACTATTGGACCAACAATCCTGTCGTCATTTGGAATGGCTTATAGAGTGTGAAAAGGTCTTCTGAGCTCATAAAGCAAAAATTCACTGGTTACGTCTGGGGGATCGGAATAATAAATTTTTCCACACGTCGACAGTGGTTCGAAGTAATTTTAACCATATCACCTCTATTACTGATGAGCACAATACCACTTACACCTATTATCCGGATATAGCTCTTTGTTTTGTTAATCATTTCAAAAATATCTTTTGTACCTCGATAATGGAGATAGTGTCGAAGAATGGTTTTCTTCTGCTGCAAACATCACTCGCCACCTCTCTGATAGCCATCGTTCTTCATTATCAAATCCTTTCACTGCAAAGGAAATTCATCTGACCTTTTTCAAATAAACCCCCTTAAAGCGCCTGGTCCAGATGGTATACTTGCTGTAATTTATCAACATTGCTGGGATTTTATGGCACGTCCTATTACAGCGGCTGTGTTATCTTTCCTTCGCTCTGGCCGCATGCTAAGCATGGCTAATAAGGCCTTTATTGTGCTTATCCCGAAGTGTACACAGCCCAAAAGACCGAGCGACTATTGACCAATTAGTCTTTGCAACACCGTCTATAAAGTTATCTCAAAGACTCTGGCTAATCAGATTAAAGGTGTGCTCAATGACCTCGTAGTTTTATATCAGAATGCCTTCATGGCTCAGTGCCATATAGTGGATAATATACTCATTGTTCAGGAATTAACTAATAAAATCAGAAGGACTAGGAAGGCAAAAGGTGGTTGGGGATCGATCGAAATGGATATGAGTAAAGCTTATGATAGGATTGAATGGACCTTCTTGGAAGCTGTGTTACTCAAAATGGGTTTTCCTATGCATCTCATCCTTCTAATCATGCGATGTGTATCGACAGGATCTTTTGAAATCTTCATCAATGGTTCCCCTTCAGAGCATTTCAAACCCCTTAGAGAGCTTCGACAGGGTGATCCGTTATCTCCTTATTTGTTCATCCTCTGTGTTGAAACGCTCTTGGCCACTTTGATTAAAGCCCAAGATTTTGGTCTAGTACCGGGTATCAAAACTTGGTTGCGTAGCCCCCCAATAAATCATCTATTTTTTGTAGATGATGCTATGATCTTCACCAAAACCACGCCGCAGGCTATTTCGACTATTAAAAGTATCCTACATAACTACTGTGTGGAATCTGGCCTGCAAATCAACATGAAGAAATCTTCGATTACGCTTAGCCCAAATTCCAGTTTAGCCATGCAAATCCTTGTTTGGAAATCCCTGGGCTTCAATATGGAGAGCGACTTCAGCAATTATCTTGGAGGCACCATTGACATCATCTCAAAAAAAGACTGCTTTCTTTCAGGCCCTCTTGAATCGGAACAAATCGAGATGCGCTGCCTAGAAAGGAGCATCATTAAACAAAGCCGGCAAGGCTACCTTCATTAAATCTGTGCTAAATTCTATTCTTATCTATCATATGCAGGTGTGGAACTTTCCAAAGGCTGTTTGCCGAAAATTGATACTATGCTTAGCAATTTTTTTGTGGTCTGGTAAAGAAGGCTTTAAGGGTATACATTGGATTAACTGGCACGTTTTGTGTGGTCCCATGTCGTCCGGGGGTCTTGCCTTTAAAAAATCACAGCTCTTTAATATGGCATTGCTTGCTAAAGTTGCCTGGAGAATTTGGTGTGAACCCACTCCCTTTTGGCGCGAGTATTCTGTGGGATATACTGTACACACCATCCTTTTCTCCAATCCCCTTCATCTGCTTAATTTTTGCCGGTGTGGCGAAGAATTCTAATTGGTAGATAGATGACAGGTTTGGGCCTTAGATGACAGGTTGGTAATGGAAGACAAATTAAAGCCCAGCACGATCATTGGATCCCGAACTCTCCTCCTAAATACTAGTTCTCAGACATGATATAGCTTGCCTGATCTCCGGGTTAGTGACCTAATTTGTAATGGAAATTGGGATCAGAGTAACGTTGACAGATTATTCCCTAGAGATATCGGGAAGCGGATCATTGTTATCTATATTGCTCAAAACAATTTTGAAGACCAACATGTTTGGGGTCAAACAAAGGATGGCAATTTCTCGGTGGCCTTAACGTATAATCTTCTCTATGAACAATCGTCTCAACTAATATGGAACTTACCTAACCCCCCCCCCCCCCCCCCCAGTCCAAATCCTGACCTTGCTGAAATTTGGAGTAAAGTATGGTGGCTGCCTCTACCCCTCAAATTTAACTTCTTACTCTTAACTTCAACGACTCAAGGTAGTTGGTTCCGCAATTTGCCCACTTTGCCATCAACAACTGGAAGATGTCAACCATACCTTTCTCATATGCCCACAAATTCGACCGATATGGTTTGGGGTACCTTTTGGTATTCGAACATCAGATATTGGGACTTCTTTCCAAGAATGGCTTATCGCCTGGATTAATCCTGGGCAAGGCTTAGGACGATCTTGGCTAGCCTTCATTTACTTTTTCAAGACCATTTGGACTATCTGGACCCAAAGAAATGGAGTCTTTTTTAATCAACTTCCTATAAATCCGTTGGGTGCAATTAATCAAATTAAACACATTTATAGTATAATCTCTCAATTCTCCCAGAAACTTCCTAGCGCCCCAAAACAGTTGCCACAACCAAACTGCTCAGCTTTAACTATCCCTCGATCTTATTCTCTAAACCACGGGGGTTCGGTGATACATACATCTCCTTGTCAATGCATACAACCTAAGATGTTTACGATGTACATTCATACACAGTTTGATTCCAATAGGCTCCGTGCAGGGATCGGCGTCTCGTGCCAGCTTAGTTCAACACGATGTGCCTCGGCCTCTTTTTCTACCTCATCATCTGATATTTTCTCTGCCTTATCACTTGGATTATTATTTGCTTCGACTTGGGCTCTTAAACATCATTTTTTCATATAAATGTGCTAACAGATTCGTCTTTCATTCTAGCTCAGATGTCGGGATCTGAGGATATTTTGGACACAGTAGCGCACCGATTCTTTATGATCTACGTCACCTGTTTAATAAATTTCACCACTACAGTATGTACAGGGCTGACCCACACTTTTTGAAGGAAGCACGCGGTTTAGCACTTTTTGCTTGCCATGCTCGGATCAAGGTTTACCAAGACTGGGTTTTGGACAGACTATGATGCTATGTGTTCTTTAGTATAGTTTGGGTGAGCTTGTTTTTATATTTGTGCTTATACTTTTAGACTCCCTGTGTTGTATGGCCATAAGGCCGGGTTCGTACCGTGAACTGTTACTTTATCTATGCAAATCTCTTATTATAAAAAAAAATATTTATACAAAATTGGAGATGAAAAAACTACTTGGTTGTGGTTTGTTATTTGGATGCCTGGGGTCCTTCGCTAGAAAGATTTGGTCATAGTCAATTGTGACTCTGGTTTACCTGTTAATAACAAGGTGGCTGTAAGTATTGAAAATGGTTCCCGGCATTTGTAGTGCTAGATCACAAGCACTTAGATGTTGGCAAGAAGAAGAGCTTGATTTGGCCCTTCCTCAGATGAACACTAAGGGCAGATTCGTATGCGATGTGCGTAAGAAAGGGCATTTCGGTATAAATTCTGCTTGAGATGCAAAGAGACATAATGCAGGCAAAGTTAACCGGTGGAAGAAAATATGGTTTCATGGCAATATATCTAAATGTGCGCCGATCATATGGACGTTATGCAAAAGAGGCTTAAGAACTAAGGATAACTTGAAGGCTAGGAACCGCATTTGGGAGGATACCTGCTCCGTGTGTAGCTTTGACAAGAAAACTATTGATCATTTGTTGGTACACTCGCGCTACACTAAACTTCTTTGGTAGAAGGTGTTCCAGTTAAAATTTGCTCAAATTACAACATAATTTCGGACAGAAGCTTCCAAACTAGGCTCTGTGAATTGGCCTTGGCTGTTGCTTTTACACCTTTGGGAATGAAAGAAGTACAAGATCCTTGAGCTAGAAATACACGAATCTTTAATTAAGAGCAGCAGAGGACATTGGCCAGGTGACTACAGGCAGGCGGTCCAACAGATAATCAAGCACAGAGGTCTAAGCTGGAAAAGATATACAGCGCACAACCTCAATAGGCATCTTTGCCATGAGCGGGAGATCCCTGAGAAAATTCTTGTTTCTTCGTAGATTGTTGGGTAGTGCTTGTGAGGACACTGTTCAATTATAAAGAATGAGTAAAGTTTTGATCTTCATGAGTAAAAGGACACTTTTTTTACCCAAAAAAAAAAAAAAGGCATAAAATTTGCTTTCAAGATTCAATCTCAAAGGGGCTCTCGGCCCCGAGCTAATGAATTGCAATACTATTCCTAATGTCTGTACATTTATCAACAGGAAACAACTATAGCAAAGAAGAGATATGGAAGTGGTAGCTCACAAAAGAGTAACGGTATCAGGATGATGATCTGAAACAAGCTGTAAGGAATTCTCTCCCCAACACAATCAAGGCAAAGGCAAGGGAGGTTTCCACTTGCTGAATTCCACCAAGTTTCTATTAACTATAGTTCCATTGTGCAGCCAGAATGTTTCGGCCGAATGATGATATTGCCTCACTTTCCTCTGCAGCTCCCACATAATTCCTTTGAATGCAGAGCACGGCTCTGAATCAGGAGCATAAACCCATAAGCACCTCACCTTCCTACCCAGAGCTATCATCTCCTCTATGTTTTTATCTGAAAAGTGAATTTCAGCTATTACCCAATAACAGTCATTAAAGCAAGTGAGAAGCACTTTGGTGCTCGTATCCAACGAACCTGGTATTGATTCCAAGTACTCCAGAAGCTGGGGACCTATTCGAGAGGATGGCCATTTGATTGATATCTGGGCGTAATCAATGACATTCTGAAAAGGTAATTCTACTTGATCTGATAAGATCACTGGGACACACTCCTGTTAAGAACAAAAATATCAGCCCATGCGCGCACGTGTGAGGTGTAAGATGTGTGCTTGTAATAGAGAAATAGAAAAGAGAGAGGGGGGGGGGGGGGAGAGGGAGAGAGGGAGAGAGAGACCACAAAGAATGACTCGTAGAAACGAAGAGTCCAAGACGACTCGCCGCGAGGAGCCAGACAGAACTTTGCATTGCGGAGATGTTGGAAATATTCTGTCCTCCCCAGTTTCTCAGGGCCCCTCAATTTCAACTCTGGAGATTCCAACTGTTTATGACATCAATATGCATGTGCTTTAGAAAAAGTATCATTCAAGTACTAACAAGCGATCCAAAACAACAATAGTTCACTAATGGAAAAGATAATTTCTTCATGCAAAGACATAAAGAAAGAAAAAGAAGAAGAAAAAATACACAAGAACAAGTGAAAATGTTTGCATAAATATGTAGGTTTCAACAATTCGACCAACTATATACCGTTACATATTGATGGCCTTTTAACATCTCTAGAGCAACTTGCTTAAAAACAGCACAGAACAAAAAAAACTTGGCAGCTCTCCCTCATGTCGTATCTAAAACAAACAAAGCACGTAAAAGACTCTTTTTACTCTAGAAAATGAAATTTGAATCCAATTATCTTTAAAAGTTTTCCTCATTATATACTTAAGAAAACCTGTGACCACAACACTCAATGTATAGTTATAAATTGGTTGTTGTTGACTGGAAACTGTCTTGCATATCTAAATATGGAGCAGCCAGATAACCGCCTTAAATTCAGCAATAAAGGAGTTCATTGTGCAAGAAAATCCAAATAATTGATATCACGCGACACTAAGCCACAAGTACATAGCCCTCAAATAAGTTGGCAAATTGGATACTTCCGGAAGTATACGACTACAAGAAAAAAACCACAGAAAAGTACATACCTTGTTTGGGAATTGCTTTGCTAGCTCTATCAACTGAAGACGGCCAAGCTTTCCTTGTGCTCGACCTAAATAGTTTGCCAAGTACTTCCTCTCTGATAAAGGCAAAGGCTCAGCCTGTTTAGCCCCGTGAGTAGTCATCCCATCATCAACATTTCCGGGGATAATAATATCTTTCCAAGTACTGAAGGCACTTGTGTCTCGCTTATCTGTGCGATCCCCCTGTATTTGCATTGAGACGACATCCGTCAAATTAGACTTGAGAAACAATACACTTTGTGCCAGTGCTTTCTGACATACCTACTAAATAATGGTGTGAGAATACTAGTTATTCAGATGGGAAAAAAACAGGTTGGGCATGAAACTTTAGTCAAGTACAAAAGTCGATGCAGCACAATTATACACATTGTTCCAGCTAAAATCTAGGGAAGATCTTCTAGTGAAAACAATGCATATGCGAAAAATGAGCATTAAAATGAATAACTAAGTTGCTATCACATCAAACAGTTACTTGAATATCTACAATTAATTGAGTCATTTTAAATCAAGACCTGTGGACAACTTTAACTCCCTTGTATTCTTTTTCTTCCCCACTAATCAGTAATCAACTTAATAACTCTTTAACATGCACATCTTAAACCTCACCAGCCAATGCACTCACCTGTAAAGAACAACATTGCAAGATAAGATTACTCGTCACCAGCTTCACATGTGTGTGTGTGTGAGAGAGAGAGGGAGAGGGAGGGAGGGAGAGAGAGTACCTCAGGAGTAAGTATTATGGAAGGAGAGGGAGGGAGGGAGAGAGAGAGAGTACCTCAGGAGTAAGTATTATGGAACGGTTCAAGTATGTTGCCCACGATCTGAACAAGTGAGCACCAGCACCACTGCAATTCAACTGAACAGTATAAGGGATGCATCATTACCAGGTAACTTTTACTTAAACCTACTAAGAAAACATTTACTTAAGCAACAAAATCCAAAAAAAAAGAGCAAAAAGGAAATGGGACACTAAAATTAACAACTTGGTGCAATATTTTTTATTCAATTGCAAGAAGGGGTAACTTCCCCTCTGATATAAATGGCAAACATAAAAGAGATACTCCTCAAGCTTAAGCATTATATATCATATCTCCACCAAAGAAATAGTGCTCTTTGCGGTCACCTTACCAAAGGATTGTATAGGAGATTAAATATCTGTTGCAAACCCTCATTATTGCATCAGGTTTGATATGAGATCCAAGCTTTGACATGAGCACAGAACTGATATTCTGATCTACAAATTCGAAGCAGCAGGCATATTTTTAAGTGCGGAGTAGCTTTTTTTATTTTCGTGACAAGTACATGTGAGAAGTATCTTTTTTTTTTTCGCTTTGCTGTATTTCATTGTTTTACTTAATAGGACTTCTTCTTGATGTGTAGCGTTTACTTATATGGCTCATTGTTTTCATATTCTCCCATAGTATATATGCCTCCTTTACTTCAAACGGACTGACTGATTTATCCGTTTATCCTCATTTTGTAACTCATTTACCACAAGAAAATAGTACAGCTCATAACTTCTGAAGATAATAAGGGAAAAAAGGATGCTATGGTGAAGTTATACTTTAAATCCCTGAAAAGGGTAATGTAAGTTCTTAAATCTTTACCATGCAAGTTCACGAAGTATCACAAATTTCTGCTAGTTAAGATATCATTGGATCTAACTGAAATGTTCATTACCTCGGAAAGACAAATACATGGTTGCGACCACCAGATAACCTGAAATACGGCATTTGACTTAGAACCTGAAAGCAGAAGTTCTCATAAGGATTAATACGAAAATATTCATGTGAGCTCTAGTCAAAAGTAAAGATCAGGTAGAGCAAGTGGTGAGCATGTTTAGTCAAGTAAACATTCTGTCATTTCAGCATAAGTTGTATTTAGTGAATTGTAGATGTATCACCTTCACGTATGTCTGATTAATCTCTTTATCACTGAGACCACCCATCATCCGAACACATTTAACATAGGTGGGCACAAAGAACAGATCAGCTTCCTCTTTCTTTCTTGTCCGAAAGCTTGATTGAAGAAGCATCCTGTGTATTTTAACCTACAATTCATATTGGAAACATAAGGGGAAAAAAATTATTGGCCTTTCGAAATTTGTGTCATGTATAGTAAGCTTAAAAAAAATAACTACTAGATTATCAACAACTGAAAGAATGGAAGTAAAATAGAAAAAGAAGGCTACGACAGAATCATCATATTTCAGCCCAACTTCTTTATCCCCAAATAGAGCAGGATGAAAAATTAAGATTCAGGGCACCTTAGAATTAGGCCTTCAGTTTGAAAAGCTGTTTGGTTCTGTTCTAGCCAAATGCTCCACCTATGATAAACAGGAGCCACCACCCACAAACAGTTTCTCACTATATTCATTACTTGCAATCTTCGAAATTTCAATAAGTGGGGAGGCAGAACGTAAAGCAACCATTCCAATGCCTAGCAAGAGGAAAAAAGCTTCAGCTTTAGTGAGTTTTGTATTTTAGCATTGCAAACACGTTGCACTTAACGTTGATGTCCACTTTAACGCAGTCATCTCGAGGCTACAATTTGAACGTTATTTTCTCGACCTCATATCACGCTGTTCTGTACAATTAAGCTGGCCTCTTAATAAAACTATATACAAAGCTCAACCTGAAAAAAGGGGAAACAAAAAATCGAGAAGGGCTCGTATTAACAATATAACTAGCATCATGCCCAGTTAAAAAGCTAATAAGCTGCCTTTCAAGGCTTCATCTATGGGACATACATATTTGACATTCCGTTCTACTATCCAGTACTTTTGTAGCCTGTGGCAAAGGTACATTGTGCAACGAAAACTTTGTCCTATAGCCTCCTGATCAAAGAGTTTTCTACTAAATTACTCCAATAAAGGGCCCACTCTCATCAATTAACCGTTTCATAATCTCCTTATCTGCTCAAATAGCACTAGAAAACAAGTGAAGATAATTACTATCTCCGCCTCATTACTTTGATTTTTTGCGGGTTCTGAAATAGCAACGAATAGAGTAATACAGTAACATTGCAAGTCAAGCCAGAGTAAACAAGTAAACATTTACATGCATTCAATCTTTATCCAACGGGAAAATCCAATGAAGAGAGGGAGTAAGCGCATTGGAGTGCCTAAATGCTCATTCACAATGGGGAAAATGGACGGTAAGTTCGAGATAATTACTTGAGTGCCCCACTGGCCTTTAACGCAAGCCTCGGCGGGGATCTTTCTATCACGGCCGTACATCAGCTCCCGCAGGCCATCGATATCGCGCTCTTCGTACACGTAGATCCTCAGGGAGAGGTGCGTCCCGTAGCCGCGGTGGGGCCAGCCGCCGCCGGCGAATACCGCGGCGTCGTTTACGGAGCCGTAAAGCCGGTTACCGGAGGAGGAGGAGTAGGTGCAAGAGTCGAAGAGCCTGGTGACGAAGAAGGTGACGACGACGAGGGCCAGGGCGCCGATCTGGTGCGTGGGGGTGCACTGAGGGCTGTGGTGGGGCCCGAAAATCCTGGCCTTGTTGCTTATGCTCTTCATTTTGCGGGCCTTGGTGGCGTCACGGGACTAAGTGAAGTGAGATTGTGGCCGGGGAAGAGTACACGAGATCCAATACCGACATGACGTCGTTTTTAGCAGTCTTGTGTCGCTGCCGGTTTTTATACGGTGGCTCTGTAGCTACAATAGCGGCAACCAAAAAAGGATTAATCGCACACGCACTCTTCAAGTTCATCCGAAATAAACACGGCGTCTTCCAAGTATTTTTATTATATTTACTATACCTTTTTTATTTTTCAATTAGAGAATTAATAAAAACAGTAAAAAGACCGTAACAGTCTTCATAAAAAAATAAATTTACCTAACTCCACCCCGCCACCGGTCAAGCTTCACCGCCACCGCCACCTAGAGATGTCAATAGGCTTTGTATAAAAAAAAAGTGTCAATAGGTCGGGCTTGAGCTGGCCTAGCCCCGGCCACACTGGCCAAAGAAGAAAACGGGCCAAACCGGACTTCGGGTCACATATAACCAGTTATATTTATCAAAGTCACTTCACACTATGTGTCTTGTTGCATTAATTACATACAAATTGTTTTCAAAATCAGTATGAACAATAAATCACTACAAGAAAGTCATAATTTTCCATATATGTGAAGAATTGTCAAAATGGTAACACATCATTAGTCTTAACCAAAAAAGAAACGGGGGGAGGCAATAAATATATAATTAAAGCCACAACAAGCTAGCATTAAGATAAACAAATACAAAACTGTGAATGACAAAGTTAATTCTGTAATAGAAACATTAAATAAAAATTTACTTAGAAATCATCAAAAATACGTCAACATCACCACCCACCACACTTTACCACGTGTGTTAAAGAAAACATCGATCAGATGAACTCAATAACACTTTCAAAACTATTAATTTAACAAAAAAAATCTAAAACGTCAAAAATATAAAAATATAATAAGATGGAACTTTAAAAAAAAGAAAGAAAAAATTTATAAGGGGTGCCATCAAGGCCGGGCCTGTTTTCCAAATCCTTCGGCCTGATCTTAGCCCTTGGCCCCATGGACCAAAGCCGTACTATTTACCCTTTAGGACTGGGCCGGGCCATTTTAGAGCCCACGGGTCATTTTAGAGCCCACGGATGGCCCGATCCTTTTAACACTTCTACCCTCAACGCGGGCCTAATCCAATGTCCAAATACCCATAGATTCACCAACCTTTTTTGTTTTGAAATCAAATATAAGATCTGAAATAAGATCCATCAAAATCAAACCCAAATAGTGTGGACCTGAAATTATGATGAACCATATGCTTTTGACTATATGATGGTTAAGCGTGATTGTCGAGCTAGTTCTCATCAGGGATCTACATGTCCAATGAGTCTTTCAGTTCCAGATTTTAATTCTTCGATCTAACAAAAAAGATAGAAACAGGGGAGTTGGAGAAGAAAGCAATCATCAACCAGATTATAATCCAGAATCTGAGCACATGTAGTACCATCGCGAGCTTAAGCAGATCAGTTGCTGCTACTGTTGACTCCTTAAGGCAAGACACAGTTCGTGATTCCTTTTTACGAGTTCAACGAAAGATCCTTTCTTGCCGTCGTTGCTGATAGATTGTAACAGACCTTGATAGTGGCTGCCGAAGGCAGATGGTAGCAGCGGTGGAAGACAGATAAAGATAGATGGAGAAATAGAGGAGGAGCAGAAGAAGAAGAAGAAGAAGGAGAGAGAGAGAGAGAGAGAGAGAACATGAGCTATGTGCGGTGTGTGTATCTGCCATGGTCTGCGTGTATGTGCGTGTGTGTGTGTGCGGTGTGTTTTGACAAGTGTGAGATGTATGTGAGGACCGTGTGAATGTGTGTGGGCAAGTGTGTGTGCTCAAGGGGGGTGTGGTGTGTTTGAAGATGGGTAATGGTGTGGTGGTGCCATATCAGTTGATGGCGGTGTGGCAAAGGTAGGTACTAGCGTGGTGATGCTAGATCTGTTGGTGGCAGTGTGGTAGAAGTTGGTTGCATTGGTGGTGGTAAGTACTTAGTCGGCAGAGTGTGTGAGTGAGAGAGAGAGAGTATTGAAGTATCCAAACAAACTCAGTTAGATGATAAATCAAAATCCCCTAATTCAAATGCTTAGTTATCTTATCCATGTATTTGTGTATATTCAAATGTAAGCTAGGCACTATATATATAGTCATCCTGTACAATGCCCAAAGATATAGAAAAACAAAACATTCGTTCTTTCACTCTGTCATTCTCTCAAATCTATTATGGTATCAAGAGCCTAAAAATCCTTGGCCTTCCTTTTCTTGCCCATCATGTCTACGTCAACTACAGATTCTTCTCCACCCCCTCTTCTTTTTCCTCTACATCATGTTCAAAATCTCATTTTTGTGAAGCTCAATACAGACAATTATTTATTGTGGAAGAGTCAATTTCTCCCTCTTTTACGAGAGTATGATCTTTTGGGTTTTCTTGGCTCTATTGCCCCACCATCGAAATACATTGCCAATGGTGAGACTGAAGTTCCTTCACCAATATCTGATACAACCATCGTTCACCCGTCAACTGAAGTCTCTCAAGAACTAAATCCTGCTTATGTTTTATGGCATAAACAGGACCAGCTTTTACTAAGCTGGATTTTGTCCTCCCTTACGGAGCCAATACTAGCACAAGTGCTTGGTCTTCACACCTCTTCTGATGTATGGTTGTCTCTTGAACGCATGTTTGCGTCTCAATCAAAAGCGAAGATATTTAACCTTCGTTCTGAGCTACATCAATTAAACAAAGGTGATTTGTCTATGCACGAGTATTTTCAAAAGGGAAAGAAAATTCGTGATACTTTGGCTGCTATTGGTCAGCCTATGTCTGATGATGACCTTATCAATGCCTTATTGGTTGGTCTCGGCTCCGATTATCAGTCATTTGTGACTTCTATTACTACGCGATCGGAGTCCATTTCACTGGATTCTCTTTACTCACTACTTCTCAATCATGAATCACAACTGGATCGTCAACATACTCGTGAAAGCCTCCTTCCTCAGGCACATGCTGTTACAAATGCGTCAGCGCATTACTATCCACCTCCATCTCCTCAGAAGTATCATTACTCATCCTCTAATTCTCGTGGTGGTCACTCTCAGCGAAACAAGCACCAGTGGCGTGATGGTGGTCTGCAGTCTAAACAACATCAACCATCACCACATCATGGCACTCGTCAACATCCTCGCAAACCGGCCTCTTCCATTGTGTGTCACCATTGCAACCAGCCTGGCCATATCCGCCCTTACTGCCCTCACCGTATGCCTCGAGGCTCCTCGCCATCTTCTGTTGCAGCTTATATGGCCGGTTCGCAATCACCCACCACTTTTGATCCAGCGTGGTATCCAGATTCTGGCGCTACTCATCACATCACTCATGATCTCAACAACTTGTCGAATTGCACCGACTATCATGGTCCTGATCAAGTACAAGTTGGGGATGGAAAAGGTCTGAAAATTCATCATATTGGCTCTTCTACGTTAAATTCGTCTACTAATATTTTTAAATTGAAAAACATGCTTCATGTTCCGTCCATTTCTAAAAATCTTTTATCGGTTCGTCAATTTGCTACTGACAATGACGTTTTCTTTGAATTTCATCCTCATTTTGTTCTTGTCAAGGACCGCATTTCGGGGAAAGTACTTCTTCAAGGCCGACTTAACAATGGTCTCTACCAGCTCACGCCGTCTCCACCCTCGTCTTCACTGCTTTTGACTTCATGTCCTCCTTCTGCTTTAGTTGGTGTTCGTGCGCCTCTCTTACTCTGGCACAATCGGTTAGGACATCCATCTACTCGTGTTGTCTCTCAAGTTGTGTCTCGTTTTTTCCTTCCTATTGAAAAGAATAAAAGTAGTATCAGTTGTAAGGCTTGCCACTATGGCAAAAGCCATCGTCTTCCTTTTGAGTCTTATCATGTACTGTCTTCTTCACCGTTGGAAATAATATATAGTGACTTATGGGGTCCCTCTCCTGTTGTTTCTCATCAAGGGTATCGTTATTATGTTCATTTTGTGGATGATTTTAGTCGCTATGTTTGGATCTTCCCTCTTAAGCTCAAATCTGAAGCTATGCATGTTTTTCTTCAATTTAAAAAGTTAGTAGAAAATTTAACTGGTCATAAAATTCGTACTCTTCAGACCGACTGGGGAGGTGAATATCGACCCATCCAAACTTTTTGTAAACAAAACGGCATTTTTCACCGCCTCTCATGTCCCCACACTCATGAACAAAATGGGGCGGCGGAACGAAAACATCGTCATATTGTTGAAAAGGGACTATCACTTCTTGCCCATGCCAACCTTCCCCAACGGTTTTGGGATGATGCTTTTAGCACTGCCGTATTTCTTATAAATCGATTGCCTTCTCCCTTAATTAATCATTTGTGCCCATTAGAGAAATTATTGCGTACCCCTCCAGATTTTCAGCGATTAAAAGTCTTTGGGTGCTTATGTTACCCATGTCTTCGGCCTTATAACTCTCATAAACTGGAATATCGGTCAAAACAATGTCTATTTCTTGGCTACAGTTCAGTTCATAAAGGGTATAAATGCATGGACATTACTGGTGGTCGTATTTATATTACACCACATGTCCTTTTTGATGAGATAACTTTTCCAGCTTTGCCATCTCATGGGTCCCACATTTCACATGACACCTCTTTTTCTTCATGCAAATCTGCCGCACCTCCTCCTTCCTCCATGAATTTCGTGGGCCCACCTCCTTTATTCACACCCACCCAGCCGTCCTTTCCACTATTTTCTCCACCTAACCCGTCTTCTATTATCCAACAGTTCACTTCTCCCTCCTTATCATTATCTCACCCTGGCCCTCGCCCTCACCCTCTACCTCACCCTCACCCTCACCAACCAATTTTAAATTCAAATTCCTCAACTCAATCTCCTCTTACTCCAACCCAATCTTCTTCACCTGAACCCTCACTTCGTGGAGTAACCTCATCACCCCAACAAATCCCAACAAATCCCGATATTCCTCCCTCACAACCACTCAATTCCAACATATCTTTCCCTTCCACCTCAGAAACATCCAATCCCCATAAATCTGCTTTCCCAAAATTTTCTCCACATGTCCCTGCTACCACATCCTTATCTCAACCTCCCTCTCACTCTGATAGTACACCACTCACCACTGTACCGCCCTCTACGCCAGCCCAGCCAAAACACCCCATGATCACGCGTTCTCAGGATGGGACGCGTAAACCAAAAAGTTTCGCTGTCTCTAAATATCCACTTTCTGCATTTTTATGTGAGGTTGAACCCTCTTGCTATTCTCAAGCATCAAAACATGTTCATTGGCGTCAAGCCATGCAGGATGAATACAATGCTCTCATGCGTAACCAAACCTGGACATTAGTTCACTGTCCGTCCCAGGCAAACATCATTGGTTGCAAGTGGCTCTTTCGAATTAAGCGCCATGCTGATGGCACTCTTGATCGATACAAGGCTCGTTTAGTCGCCAAAGGGTATAAACAACAAGAAGGTATCGATTACGGTGAGACGTTCAGTCCCGTTATAAAACCCACCACTGTTCGTTTAGTTCTCTCACTTGCAGTTTCTTGCGGATGGCCTCTTCGTCAAATATATGTTAATAATGCCTTCTTGAATGGATTTTTGGATGAAGATGTTTTCATGACTCAACCTCATGGATTTCAACATCCGCAATTTCCATCACATGTCTGCAAGTTGCGTAAAGCCCTGTATGGTCTTAAACAAGCACCACGTGCCTGGTATACTCGGTTATCTGCTCGGCTTGTGCAGTTGGACTTCACTGCTTGTAAATCAGATACCTCTCTCTTTTTATTTCGTGGTAACAATGTTTTTATGTGTCTTTTAATTTATGTTGACGACATCATTCTCACGGGAAATTCAATTGCAGCACTCAATAAACTTGTTGGTGATTTAAACTGTGAGTTTTCTGTCAAGGATCTCGGTTCACTTAATTATTTTTTGGGTATTGAAGTTATACATTCCAGCAATGGTCTTCTTCTTATGCAACGGAAGTACATTACTGATTTACTTATGCGGACTCACCTCTCTGATGCTAAACCAGTTCACACGCCCATGTCAGCGTCAACTCAGCTCTCTTGCCGTTTGGGTGATCCACACTCCTCTCCCTCTGAGTACAGAAGTATTGTTGGTGCGCTTCAGTAACTATCATTCACACGTCCTGATATATCATTTTCGGTGAATAAAGTTGCTCAATTCATGCATGCCTCGACATCTACACATTGGTCTGCTGTTAAACGGATATTGCGATACCTCAAAGAAACTCTTAATTACGGTTTGCTGATTCGTAAGTCTTCTAATCTGTCCCTCTCGGCCTTTTCTGATGCTGATTGGGCTGGTTGTCCTGATGATCGTCGCTCTACTAGTGGTTACTGTGTTTTTCTTGGCCCTAATTTAATTTCATGGAGCTCACGCAAGCAACCCACTGTGGCACGATCAAGCACTGAAGCCGAGTACAAAGCTCTCGCCACCGTTACATCCGAGTTGGATTGGCTAAAATCTCTTATTTTTGAACTCGGAGTTTCTTCATCTCAACCGCCCACTCTTTGGTGTGATAACATTGGTTCCATCTATCTCACTCTCAATCCGGTATTTCATGCTCGCACCAAACATATTGAGATCGATTATCACTTTGTACGGGAACGTGTCGCAAACCGCGCCTTGGATGTTCGCTTTATTTCCAGCGTTGATCAACCTGCATATATATTTACCAAGCCATTGTCCATGCCTCGTTTGCAACTTCTACGGTCCAAGCTCAACGTCCTTAGTTCGCTGAACTTGCGGGGGGGCTATTGAAGTATCCAAACAAACTCAGTTAGATGATAAATCAAAATCCCCTAATTCAAATGCTTAGTTATCTTATCCATGTATTTGTGTATATTCAAATGTAAGCTAGGCACTATATATATAGTCATCCTGTACAATGCCCAAAGATATAGATAAACAAAACATTCGTTCTTTCACTCTGTCATTCTCTCAAATCTATTAGAGAGAGAGAGAGAGAGACGAGGGGGTAGTGGGCTGGTGTTTGGAACGGAGGATGATGGCGGCAGCACGGTGGTTCGCTGGCATCGGCAGCAGGGAAGACATCTTAAAGAATAATTTTGATAGTTTATAAAAAAATTATGAGGTGCCTTAACTTCTATTCAAGAATGCTTAGCGAATGAAATTTGTGTAAACATACGGTAAATCACAAGGAGCAAAATATACTAAAAACACTTAGTAGACACCATATGTGACTTTTAGAACTCAGAAAAAATGATTTAATGGCAGTATGATCTAGATTTCTTTTTCAAAGGCAATGATTTTGGCTTCCAACCTGCTAATAGGAAGAGTTTACAACTCTCTCTCCAGAAAACCCCCTCTCTGCACTAACACTTTATCTACAAATTCGGCATGTGTGATTTTAGCGTTACTACATCTAGGGTTCTTATGGTTGAGGTGTGACGGATGACCTTTTCCGTACACGATGGCTCTATTACTGGTAGGTGTTGGTCTCTCTCTGTGTTCGATGTCAGAGCGTGGGTGTGAGTCATTGATGGGTAAAGCTACCTGGGGCTCATTTGGTGCACGATCAGTGGGTTTTGGGTGGTCTAAAGGCTTGGGTTGTTCTCTCTGTCGGGGTTGTAGGCGTGGTGGTGCCGTGGGTTAGAGAAGTTGTCGTGAATCTGGTTCAAGGTTTTTAGTTCTAATGTTTGCTTCCCCCCTCCCCTATTTTTTAGAAAGGTGTTGCAGGTTGTGCCTGTTGAGATGTTGTTGGCGACTAAGGTTGATGCGGTTGATGGACGGGGCTGTGGTGGTCAGCTATAGGTTGCCGGTGGTTGTCCGGTGTGGACTCATGTAATGGTGGACTGGCATGGCTGGTTTTGCCGGGAAGAATCCTGTTGTTGCTGGTTGCCGGTGGTGCTAGGTAGCGATACGGTGGATGGCGGTGGATGTAGCCTCTGGCACTAAAAGCAGTGCTCGCGAAGCTCCCTGGTGCGCGTATGCGTGGCTGCAGAGGGTCGACGCACGTGGCTTTAGTAAGGATAGGTGTCACAGAAGCAAGTGCAGATGTCTTGTGGGCGTAGGGCTTGGGTTTGGGCCTTGCAGATCGGTATTATTATTATTATTATTATTATTATTATTATTTGTGTACGTGTATGTCGATTTCATTGCCTGTACGTAACTTGACTGTTTTACAGTCCTTCATAGATGTGTGTGTATATATATATATATATATTCTATTCTCTCCTAACCCAAAAAAAAAAAAAGAAAAAGGAAGAGCCTTTAACCCATATGATGTTTGTTAGTTGTTGCTAAATATTATAGTGATATTTTTCCTAGCATTTTTTGCAGACCTGGAAAATGGGTACGGGTAATATCCGATCGGGTAAGGGTAAATCCATGGGTAATCGGGCAGGCTTCCAAATGTTTTTCAATATTTTTCTAATCACTTCTTATATACCAAAAACAGAGAATTTATACAATATTAACATATCACATTACACTCTAACCAGTAATCATCAACTTAAATTATCAACCTAAGCACAAATGAAAACAACATCTAATAAAGAAAATTCAGGGATAAATTTCCCTTCTTATATTACGAATCAACAACTTAAATAACAAACAAGTACCAAACAAAAATCTAGCAGCGCAAATTTTCAATTCGATCTACGACTGTGGAAGTGATCGGCAGAGGTGGTCACGATCGGCGACGATATCGATGTGTAAGGGGAGAGACGACGATGGAGCCTTTAGATCTGCCGCAGTGGCAGATGTGGGCTTTTCGATCTGTGACAAGTATGGGCTTCTTGATTGGTAGCAAATATGGGCTTTTTGATCGGCCTTGAAGAATGGGGTGGCTGAGTGGGGGTTGAAGGGCCTGTCAGTCGCTAGTCGTGGTCAGTGGTGGATCTCGAGTGAGAGGGGCTACAGCGGCTTGGGCCAGGCATGAGAGAGAAAGAGGAAAAAATGGAAAATAAAGGGTTAGGGATAGGCAAAATAACAAATGTCTTTATGTATACACTGAAATCCGGGTAAACTGTATCTAACCCTGACCGACTCAAAAATTACTTATTCGGTTCGGCTAGGGGTCTGTTTGCCAAGTTAATTTTTTTGTGACAATTTCTAGCGGCACTTTTTAAGTCACTAATTAAAAGTTTTTGAGCATTTGTAGCCACGCACAATTATTTGTCGTGGTATGCAAAGTTATAGGTTTTTTTTGTAACCAAAAATTTTTCTTCAAAAGTTGCAGCTAAAACTCTAACATTTATGTATTAGCTATTAAAATCATGAGCCTAATATTTTATCGCAACTTAAGGGAAAATGATGAGCAAGATCGTCAGTTTAGGTTGTTTCAAGCACAACCATCAGACTTGGTTCTCGTCGCCTCCGTCGCCACCAATGTATCTTCTAAACCCACAACCCAACCACCCACTACCATTGTGACCCCTTCCACCAATTTTGACGATTACTCAACATGTCCATTTGCATGATGTAGTTCTAGCTTTGAAACTCCAGTTTTCCAATCATATACTAATGACAACGACGACATCACCTTCTCGTGCAGTAATACACCACTTTCTCGTGACCAACAGAGGCATGTATACCATCAAGTCAAACACACGGCACCACAACCATGCCACCACATACCCACCACCGTTATTACCATTAAACTATCATTGTTGTGCCTCCAACACTACCATTAAACTTAAGAGTACACCATATTCATGCTCCACTATTAGCTTGGATTTTGTTTCCAGTGAAGACGAGCTTTAGTTCGAATTACAGCTTGAGTTTTTAGTGTGAAAGGATCTAATTCAAAATTAATTGGCAATGAAGTGAAGTGAGAAGCTTACAATTGGTTATTCTTTACGGCTATGTCGGATTTTATACCAAATGTAAAATTTGTATCTCTCGACAAGTCCTTTCACATGTGGCCCGAATTTTTTAAAATGGGCCTACTGAGTGGAGAAATAGATTGGGTGACACTGGAGGAACTAATTCTGAATTTTCTGAAAGGCCTGAATCAATTAGTTTTGGTATCATGTGAAAGTATCCAACTCAAAATGAAGGTAACAAAAAAGCGCGTACTTTTGCCGAAATTTGCATTAAATTCACGAAAAATTAGGAAAAAGTTTGAAACGCCTTATTATCGTGTACTTTTATTGAAATCGCGATCTATTGCTGAAGGTTGCGCACATAGCGAATAAAACTCAAAATTCAACAAAATCGTTCTCAAACTTGGAAAGAATTAAATACTTATGAATAACACAAGTTCGTGATCTACGACGATCGAGTAACAGATACACATGATTGAAATTATGAATCAGTTATTTTGTTACGAAGAATAGGAAAGGCAGCTAGTTAGCGATATGGAAATCAAGCTCTTCTCCATCCCTTTCACTATAAATCTGTGCGGACAAAATCAATTACTTTCACCAATTTGTTTTTTCTCTTAAAAACTGGGTACCCTATCATCAAAGTATCTCAAAGCAACTTGATATTGGAGAAACTACAAAGGGAATACAAGAGAATCAAGGTGTGTTCGTATTTGCTATTCTTTGATGATAATTGTAATATCATTTAATTTTTACTCTTCTGTGCATGACATGTACATGTACACGCACATATGCACACATATGTATATACTTAGGCAAAAAGAGAAGCGTACTAACTTCGGTAAGTGAAATAAGTGTGCAATTCTTTGATTATGTTGTTTGTGTAATGCTAGCAAGTAATGCATGGAAGGTGCTTGACATAATGTCTATATTGGAAATTGGTCTAAACTGAACAAATTGCTTAGCGATTGTTGTCATTCACCCACCTAAACCATGCCATTGCTGAATTTTTTAGATGAAAACTTCACACTTTCTTAAGATTCCCTTCATTTCTTATTCAACTCAAAACTCTTTACACATGAGAATTCCATACAATGTATATACACTTATAGTATAACACTAATTTTCAACACTAGCAGTTCTAGAGCAGTACTGTTGGGTAGAGATTCCACATTTCACACAATTGCCTATCAGTTCTAGTGTCCTTCAGATTTTTTCAGCTTAGGATACGATTCTTTATCCATAATTCTATCTATGAGAAAATCATCCATGGAGTGTTTTTTTGCTACGCAAAAATTTGTTAGTTTCTTGCCTCCCAAATGCGGTATACTAGCCAGGGCCAATTTATATGTCTGCTTCTCATGCTTTTTCCCCTAAAATGTTGGCAGGCATGCTGAAAAAATTCAGTCCAGGAATCCAAATTCCCTTCCACATTTAATTTATTCATCACAGTTCTCCAAATCTCTCGAGATAAAGGGCATTCCATAAGGATGTCCTCCATAGTCTCTTGGTGTTGTTGGCAAAAAACACAATTATCCTCAGTAATAACATTCCAAGCTCTAAGCCTATCTTTTGTTTTCAATCTTCTTTTGCACCCCGGCCAAATTATGAAAGCACATTTCGGAATATGACCATTGAACCATATGATTTTTCACCAATGTACCTTTTGTCCATTTCTTTTTAGGGCGGTCCAAACATATTGTAATGTGAATTTTCCATGGGGTGTAAGTTTCGAGTAGATTTGGTTATTTTGCATGATATCATGCAATGGTAGGCTGTTAATTTTTTAAGTAATATCCCTTAGTGCCAGGGATCTTGATGGTAGTAAATTCCATCCTCCCTGAGAGAGAATGACACTTACCTTTGCTTCTAGATTACTTCCAGTATCGCACACCATTCCATATCCATAAGTGTGTACCAAAGGTCCTTTTGGCATCCAGTTATACAACCATAACCAAGTTCCCTCTCTATTTCCAATTTTGTATTTGATAAAGTGTTGTATTCTTCCTCTTAGCTAGAGTCTTTTAAGCCAAGTCTATGAGATGTCAATAGGAGCTTTGAAAGTCCAAAGATTCATATGCTTTATGATTTATATGTGGCACCATTTACCCATAATGAATGTGTTTTTCTTACGAGATCCGATATATGGTTGCTAATGGCAGCATGACTCCATTCATATAGGCTTTTAAGTCCCAAACCACCTTCCTGTTTAGGTAGGCATAAATCTTTCCACGCCACCTTTGCTCCATAACATTTTGTTTCTTTTTCATGCCAAACAAACGATCTTCCAGATGATTTTCCTAGGCAACACGAAGATTGAGCACCAATAAACTTGCATACTAAGCAATACAGATTTAGCCAATTGGACTTTGTCGGCATATGATAGTTTTCTGCTCGTCCAACTTGTGATTCTCTTCAAGATTTTTACTAGTAAGGCTTGGAAATTAGTAATTTTTAATTTGGTTAAGATGAGAGGTACACCCAAATATATTACAGGTAATGTACCTAAGGTATACCTAGTACCCCAGCCAAACCCTCAACACTTTCGGTATTTACACCAGATATATAAATAGCACTGCTGTGTAGGTTAGGAATTAAACCTGAGATGCTACCAAAATTCTAAATTGCTTCCTTTAGAATTGTAAGAGAGGACTGGTCAACATAAGTAATAAGAGCACATCATCAGCAAAGCATACATGGCTAATTTTTTGTGTCTCACATTTGAAACGACATTTGAATCCTTCTCTATTTGGATTTACATATAGAAAAATTGTAAATACTTCCATAACCAAGATAAACATGTAAGGTGATAGAGGGTCACCTTGCCTCAATCCTCTTTTGCTAGGGAAATAGCCATCCATTGCACCAGTAAGATTTATTGAAAATCATGTTGTTGTGATACAGTCCATTATCCAATTGATATATCTCCTAAAAAATTCCAAGCCTTTGAGCACCCTTCTTAGAAAAGTCCAATTAACAGTATCATATGCTTTTTGGATATTAATTTTCAAAGCACATCTAGATTTTCCTCCCTGTTTATGATACCCCTCGATCAGTTCTTGTATTAGCAATATATTGTCAGCAATATGTCTGCCTTTCACAAATGCAGCCTGTTGTTTGCTAATTAGCTGAGGCAGTACCACATGCAATTGATTACATAGGATTTTAGAGATACACTTATAAATAACATGGTAGTAGGCTATTGGCCTGGAATCCTTCATTGAATAAGGGCAAGTCACCTTAGGCACCAAAGTTAAAGTTGTGTTGTTTACGAGCTTGACAATTTTTTCCTGCTGAAAGTACTCCAATACTGCCTTTAACATCCTCACCTACCAAATTCTAGTTATTTTGAAAGAATTCAGCTAATAAAACCATTAGGTCCAGGGGTTTTATTCCTTTTAGAAGAGAAAATTACCCATCTAATTTTCTCAGTAGTAACAACAACCATCAGTTCATTTTGTTGCTGTGTATTCATCTTGTTAAGCAAACGCTCTGCAATATATTCCTTTGAAGGATTATTCTGATTAGGATTATTTTCCAGAAGATATGGGAGTGGTTGATTGCCTCCTGATGTACAGGCTATTCACCCACTACTTGTTGGCCATCTTAGGTGTGAATTGATATAACCTTATTTGTATGCTCTATGAATGTGAACTTTCTTATGAAAATATGTAGTGTTGCTCTCTCCCAATTTGATGTCTTTGATCCTTGCTTTTTGGCAGTATAAAGCTTCTTCAACTCTAAGTAGTTCATAATATTGACCGTATAGCATCCTTTCTGTCTACCTTATCCCATTTTTTCTTCATTAAAGATTATTCTCACCTGAATATTCTTCAACTCATCTCTCTTGCTTTCCAACTTGGCAGATATATCAACATAATGGATTTTATTGAACTGCTTGAGGACTGGTTTTAACCTCTTTAGCTTGGCATACAGAGAATGCATACCATCACCCTCTCTTACTATATCCCCCTCTTTTTGCAGCACTGATCTAAATGTTGGGTGATACATCCAAAAATTAAAGAATTTAAATGGCCTTTTTACCTTTGGAATGCTAAAAGTAAATATGGTTTTTTAGTTGTGCATGATCAGATAGCCCTAGAGCAGTTACACCTACTTCAAAATTTTGATATGCAGCCATTTATGCAAAATTTTGAAGTACTCTATCAATTCTGCCATATATTATGTTAGTTTCCTCCTTTTTATTGCACCATGTGAAGAATATACCCTTAGCTGCCAAGTGTTCCATTGCAGTTGATTTATGTAGTCATTAAACTCCATAGTTTCACCTTGGTTATTCCATTTCCCCATTGTCTCTCATTTGCATATCTAACAACACTGAAATCACCCATTACTAATGAAGGTTGATTTCCTATATTCTCAGTAATCTGCACCGATTATTTCCAAAGGTCCCTTCTTTTGCTTCCTATATTACTTCCATAGACCAACAAAAAAAAAAATACCAATTAGCCTGCCCATTATAAATTTTCACAAAACTGGTGATTACCTGAGGATGCATATCAATGAGCTTAAGTTTTACATCACTTGTCTTCCATCCAATCAATATTCTTGACACTTCTTTATGGTTGTGATGATGCAAAAATTGCTAGGATCTTGACCATTTCATAGTGATGGGCATGTACATTCTCTTCTCTGGCTCTAGTTTCAACAAGTCCACTAAATTGAGATATTATTTTTTTGGAGCGTCTTCTTTGTATCATATTGCCTTGTGGGATGATTGAATCCCCTCGCATTCCATCTTAAGATATTCATTTTTGAAATTTTGAGCCACTCGTATTCTTGGCTGATTTGCAGCTCTTTTCCTGTGTTTTCCTTTGTTAGAGATTGGTATTCATATCCCTTGTGACATTGTTCTTAAACATCATCATTTCCATCCTCTTGCGGTTCCTTGAAGTTGTTTGTTGTCTTGGATTGGAGTATTCACATCAATTCTCTCAACTACTCGTATTTCATGTTCAAGCCTTTCACTTTCATTTTCCATCCCAATTGGCTTTGTCAAGATTTCTTGGCTGCCTTTTGTTATTATTTTTTCTTTCCATACTTGTTTCTTTTTGTGACATTATTCTCTCATAAACCCAAATACTTTCAATATTGACACATAGTAGGAGTCCATTCATACTACACATCTTGGCTAGTGATTTGATTATCAGGTCCCCTAAGTGTGTTATATTATGTTAGAGTAGATTGGATGTCAAATTCAATACATATCCTCACGTACATTAATCTTTCCTTTATTGTTGTCATGCGTGAATAACGACATACCATTGTAGTCACAATTTGACTAAGCATTGGAGCAGACCAAAATTGAAGCGGTAAGTTAGGTAGTTTGATCCTTTTACTTTCCTTCCTTCTCAAGGGAAACCTTTGATGCCCATTGTTTGATTATTAATGGTTTATTATCAAACGTCCAAGACCTCAATTCAAGTACTTGTGTATGGGCATCCTCAAAGTGAAATTTGATGATATAGATCGGGAGACTCAGTTGAAACATTGCGAATCCTTTCCAGATTCGTTGTAGAAATCTTTACATCACCTGAAATGATAGTCGAAATCCTAGAACATATGTCATAATTGCATTTTTCCATTTTAACATTTCACCCTCCACATCATCCTTTAAGCATTCAAGACCCTGGTTCCCATTAATGACTTGGGGTCAGTGAAATCCACTTTCAGTGCTTCAGTATTTTCTTTGTTTGGCTTTAGTATAAATGAATAGGAGCAATTTGTAGTATTAAAGCCAGTGTTTTTATCAATTGCAGGGTATTTTTTACTTGATTTTCCCACCTCCTTCGTATGCATTGTGACGTTGCTTAAGAGTGGCACATGTTACTGCTTGTCCACGTCAGTATTAACATCCTACGAATATCCTGCGTGTGGGCATGCCCACTCTCATCTTCTTGGTCTCTAGGCACGTTGCCCTACCAGTCACCATTTCTCCATTCATGGCGGTTTGTTGTTTCTCACCATGCTTTTTCTTCTCGATTTGCTCATGGAGGTTTGCTGTAGTTTGTTTCATCTCATCATTTTTTGGACAAACTTGTAGCAGCTTCTCCTTCAGTTCATTAAATTCACTGTTTTCTTGGTTAGAATTGAACTTGAAGTCTGGATCTGTTGAGGGCTAAGATCATTTACATTTTTAGTATGTTTCTGTCCTAAATTCACCGGTAAGGATGGTGGATGCATCTTTCTTGAAGGCGTGCAGCAACTCTGAAGTTCTTATTCCATTATTGTCCGATAAACTTATCCATGAAGGAGTCCATCGGTGGCCCTCGAAGTCGATCTGATTGTCTCATTCGGACAGTTTGTAGGTTATTGGATTAAGTTCAGTAAGAATGATCATTTCCAGTTATTTAGGTCAAGAGTGGAAGATGAGTTTAGGGTTTAAATTCATTTAATCTAGAGAGAAGTTCTCTAGAAGTTTTCAAAAACTTCACACTTTAGATATCAGTATGTTATTTTCAAAGAAAAAGTTTATAATTTTTGATTATTTAATTACTAATTCTTACTATGCCCAGAGAGAGGAATCCTATTTAGGAATATGTACTTAATGAAGTAAAATTGCCAGATGACTAGATAACTGATATTGTTTAGTTTTAGCTGCTTCAGATGCTACATACTTTTCTAGTCCAGTGTTTAATTTAACTATATCCATGAGTTTATAGTGTCTATGAAACAAACTTCAGATCATGCTTATCCCTGCTTCTTTGTTTATCAGATTTGCCTGCCACTTTTTTGCTATGATGATCCTTCAATTCTTGCTCATTCTTGGATTCCTTTTTATTTGCCCCATTGATTCCTACTTTTTGATTAACACTCTGGTATAATTCCATTAAATCTCTCCTCCTGACAGAAAAATTTGCTAGTTTTCCTTGTTAATACCAGAAAGATTTTGTCGTCGCGTCTAGTTCATCTATGTTATCGACGTGAAAAGTAACATGGAGGATTACATTGATTTTATTTGTTTTTTTTCCTAACTATTACATATATGCACATTTATACGCATATGTGTATGTATTTAGGCAGAAAAATAAGTGTATAAACTTGGGCGAGTGAAATAAGTCTATTGATTATGCTGCTTGTATAGTGCTAGCAAGTAATGCGTGGAAGGTGTTTGACATAATGTCTAAGTGGAAAATTGGTTTAAATTAAACAAAGTGCTTAGCCAGTGTCGTCATTCACCCACTTAAACCATGGCATTGCTCACTTTTAGATGAAATCTTCACGCTTTAGATATTAATATATCATTTTCGAATCAAAATTTTATAATTTCTGATTATTTAGTTGCTTCACATATCAGAATGCCAAGAGAGAGGGATCCTATTTAGGAATATGTACTTGGTGAAGGAGAAAAAGTCTATTGCAAGTTTTGTCTCAAAGTTTTTGTTTGCAATGATTGTGCATAATATTGCTTTCAATGTGCTAATGAATGAAGAATTGTGAATGGCATGCATAAGAATGGCAGAGCACACAATGTTGGTTATTTCCCTCCAAACAGTGAAACAACAAACCATGATTTTGAGTTACTTAAAGGACGAAGCCTCTAATTATCTGAAGTCTATTATGAATTCATGGGCTGAAACTAGGTGTACTTTAATGTCAATTCATGGACTGACGGTGGGAAGAGGCCACAAATAAATCTACTGGCAGCTCATCCAAACAGAATTATTTTGTTGAAGTCAGAATGTAAGTTGGACATAGAAAAACTCGCGAGTACATTGCAAACTTTATAATATCAGGAATTGAATAAGTTGGACCACAAATGTGATTTAGTTTGTTTCAGACAATGCTTCTAACTACACTACAACTAGATATTTCATTGAACATAAGTACCACCGTATTACAAAGACATCTTGTGCCGCTCACTGCTTGGATCTCATGCTTGAAGATATTGATGGACTTTCAGAAGTCAATCAAGTTATGAAAAATTCTAGAAAGATGATAAAATCTATGTTAAAGTATCAAGACGTGCTACACATGATGAGGCTTCACACTAGTGGAAGGGAGTTAAGGAGGCTAGGTATGAAGACTTATTTTGCTACATTTTGTTTACTTAATTATTAGTGGTTAGTATATATAAGTATTGACTTCTTTGCTATAGGTATGATTTGTTTTGCATCCCAATTCATTTGTCTCCAAAGGAGTTTTACAAGAAGAAGAAGAAGCACTGGGATACTTGGCTGCATCGGTTAAGTAGAGGAACATGACACACTGCAAAAGTGAGGATGAAAATATCCTAGGTAAATCCTTTTGGCCAAAGGCGAAGGAGGTAAATTTTGTTGTTGAACCACTTGTTGTACTTTTATACGAGACAATTAACAAGCCAAAGAATACATAAAAGAGTCCTTCAAAGAAGAGAACACAAAGTTTATGATGCTTTGGAAGATTATTGATGGTAAATGGGATAAAAACATGCATCGCAATCTTGATCTGGCAGCTGCTATTCTAAATCCTTGCTTATTTTACTCTAGACAAGTGGCAATGGATGAGGAAACCACGCCGGATTTAGAAAGGGTTGTTCAAAGAGATTTTAAATTATGAAGATAGGAAAATATTTGTTTCAAAATTCTTATAATATGTACTCGTAAATCGAACATCTTCAGAGATTTTACAATGAATAGTTTTAAGGATGCACATCCACGCAAATCTTTTTGATTTGGAGTTTATTAATGAACCAATAGAAATTGATTAAATGTCATCATTCGCAAGTTGTTTAACTTGATTTTTTTTTCACTAGGAATTTGGTTAGAGCTATTTAGGGCTGAAATTCTCGAGTTACAAAAGCTTTTAGCTATCAAGATACTTAGCTAACCATGATGTGCATTAGCATGAGAGAGGAATTTGAGTATCTTTGAAGCTACTCATTCGAAAAAGAGAAATCACCTGAAACACAAAAAAGCTCCATGATTCAGTGTATGTGCGTATGAACCTGCACATGAAGAAGAGCTCATCACAGAATGAAATGAAGACCGTTGCTCCAATTTCTCTTGATAGTGTAGATTCTTTTACTTAGAGGAAGATGAATTTGTGTAGATGATGATTTACCAATAAGTAGTGGACCATCATCACCTTCAATGAATGAAGACTTGGACATTGGGAGCACGAGCGACTTCCATCTTATTAGAAATATAAACCTTAACATACGGATTGTTATTGTCATCAGTATTACTATTATTGTTACGAATCGTCGTAGCACGTGCGATTCGTGTGCAAAATTAAGGTTAATAGTATAAAATCTTATTAAAAAATCAAGTATCATAATGTATAAGGTGCATTCGATAAAATGAATTGTACATTATAAAAATTAGCAGTAGTTATTCACTATTTAAACTTTTATTTTGTAAAATTTTTAAGAAAAAAATAATAAAATGTCACTTGTCACCATTCTAGATACGTAGTTATGTAACACCAAAAAGGTGTTACACCAAACCAAATTATGTTTTCCCTTGATATATAGTATATATTAGTCGGGAGAGACTATTTCTATCCTTCTATACACTATTTTTCATATTCATTTGTTGCTAAAATATTAAAAATTATTACTCAAGTTTATTTTTTAGTGACAAAAATGGTACAAAAACTCATACAGGAAGGCAAAAAAATAATTTTTTTTATAACTTTTTTGTCATTACCAATTTTGTTATTATTATTAAGTATATAAGTACGAGAATCAATCAATACTTTGACAGCCGTTGCTCCCATGTGCAATGCACAAGATTAAAACTATTATATATAGAAGCTAAAACTGAGAGAAAGTTGTCACGTCACCGCTTACGTGGACACTCTCTTACTTTGTCATGTGGACTTTCTTATTTTGACTTTTTGAAAACGTTCTGAACTTATTCACCTTTTTAATAGTAACTAGCTTTTATCCCGTACGTTGTATACGGATGATCATATTTTTCAAAACAAAATTTGTGGTAACTTTCACTGTAACTTTAGACTGCGACCCCTTTCTCCGTCCCCGGTGATAGTTAATTTTTTAATAATTACTTCTAGTAACAAAATGGTAAAAAGGTATTGCGAGGAAGATGATTCAATAAATGCAACGAACAACATTTAGTGACAATTGCTACATTAAAGTAAATTTATAGTTGCACCAAAAATCTTTCCTTCCAAAAGTAAGGATTGTCCAATTATTTTGATCTTGTCTTGACCAAACACGTTAGGTTGTAAAGAAAAGATTAGTTACAATTGAGGCTATTTATATTGTCACATTAATACTCATGGTATATATTGTATCATTGCTAACTTAAAAATAATTAATTGCTAATAACTATTATCGAAGTATGAAAAAAGGAATATACATAGCCAATATCTAAGGCAACATTATTTTAGTGGTCCTATTGTTGCCTGGAGGATCAGTAGTTTAGGGACAACACAATCAAATAGAATTTTAACATAGAGAGGTAAGAGGAGAAGATTTATAAGAAAATGAGAGTGACGTGAGTAGATAAAATTGGGATTTGCTGGATTAGGGTTTTGAGTCAAGGATTTTAGGATGAAGAGATTGAATCTAGTCAATTTGAGAGAGAAAGAGAGCAAGCGAACAAACTTGTGGAGAGAAAGGAAAATGATAATACATGCGTGAGAGAAAGAAGCAATATGATAAATAGAATTGATCAAAATTAAATTTTCTTAGTTTAGATGGCAAAAAGAGAGAATATTTTAGTAAGTGGTGGTTTGACATACGTTGGGAATAGTTGTGAAATCAGATTTTAATTTGATTAATGCGAAAATAATAATTATGAAAACTTGATTAAAGAGCTATAATTGTGAATTACTTTTAAATTTAAATTGATAAGATAACTCTAACTAATTGGTGAAAGAACATAATTCAAAAATAGAAAGTGATAATCGTAAGTGATTAAAATCGGTTTCATATAACAATAAAGAAAATCCATGTGTCAAAAAAAGAAAGTGTCCACATAGGCGATTAGGTGGACATATTCTCTCAGTTTTGGCATATATATATATATATATATATATATATATATATATATATATATATATATATATATATATATATATATATATATATATATATATATATATATATATATATATATATATATATAGGGAGCTGATCCGTTTGATAGCATTAGCAAAACAGGAAAAGTTGCTAGCGCGATCTGACCATCCACGCACGATCTGTGGACATTCCAGATCTTTTTTTTTTTTTTTTTTACGTTTTTTAAGTCCATCCGTTACATTATGTAGTGGACAATTTTATGACAAAAATACCCTCCGAGTCCGTCCGCTACATTATGTAGCGGACTAGTTTTTGGACCTTTTTTCTCTTTCTGTCATTAATGTTCTGACTTCTTTCTCTCTCCTCAATTTTCGATTATATCTGTCCGCTACATAATGTAGCGGACAAAACAATTATGAAAAGAGAACTCTTCTCTAGAAAAAGACAACCGCGTGTCAGATCTAGAAAAAAAGAGAGACTAACCATTTTTTCTCTCTCTTCCTCATCTCTCATCCTTTCCATCTTCTCCCTCCCCCCCGTACCCATTCTCTAAAGATGGCAGATTTGGAAATGAGCTCTCTCTCTCTCTCTCTCTCTCTCTCTCCCCTACAGAAGATATTTGCGGCCATAGCAATGGAAATTACTCTTCTCAGGTTCTACGAATTGTGGGGATTTAATGGTGAGGCGATTTCACCTGAACCAATATTCTTTCCTCGCAAACAAGGGAAAGTCCCCACCACCATGGCTGCTTGCGTTCAAGCTTCAAGAACAGACACTTGTGACTCAAAGAGATCCCAGCTTGAAGACCATATTTACATAAAATATCACTTCCACACCCCAAACTCCCCCTACAAGTGTACTCAAAGTTGGGCCTTTTGCGTTTTAGCCTTCAAGCAAAGTTCCATGCCTTCGTTGAGATTCTGAGAAGAGCAATTCCCTTTGCTATGGCCGCAAATATCTTGTGCAAGGGGAGAGAGAGAAAACAGAGGAAGAAGAGAGGAGGGGTATGAGAGAGAAAACAAAAAGTGATGAGAGAAAAGAGAGAGAGAAAGAGAAAAAGTCAGACTACATTAATGAGAGAAGGGAGAGAGAAAGAGAATATACTGCTTTATTTGTTCGCTACATAATGTAGCGGACGAGCACTGCACTGTCCGCTACATTATGTAGCGGAGAGATATAATCGGGAATTGAGGAGAGAGAGAGAGAAAGAAGTCAGAACATTAATGACAGAAAGAGAAAAAAAGTCCAAAAACTAGTCCGCTACATTATGTAGCGGACGGACTCAGAGGGTATTTTTGTCATAAAATTGTCCGCTACATAATGTAGCGGACGGACTTAAAAAAAATGTAAAAAAAAGATCTGGACTGTCCACAGATCGTGCGTGGACGGTCAGATTGTGCTAGCAACTTTGTCTATTTTGCTAGCGCTATCAACGGATCAGCTTCTATATATATATATATATATATATATATATATATATATATATATATATATATATATATATATATATATATATATATAACTGATCCGTTGATAGTGCTTGCCAGCGCGATCTGGCCGTCCACGCGTAAGCACCCCTGCCGATCTAAACCGTGACAACCTAAATAACCTTCAACCATGAGGCGATCTAAACAACTACAAAGCTACTTCACCCCCGCCGCTGAGCACCACCACGCAATCTACAGCTCCCACCAACACCACCCTCCACTAAACCATCTGGCCAGACCAATGCACCACTAATCAAGCTGGAGGTCCGCTTGGTGAAGGACTCGACAAAGTTTACCCAGGTGGGTCCTTTGATCCACTTGGACTAGCTGATGATCCAGAGGCATTTGCAGAACTCATGGTTAAAGAGCTCAAGAATGGAAGAATGGCCATGTTTTCGACGCTCGGGTTCTTTGTCCAAGCCTTTGTTACCGGAAAAGGTCCGATTGAGAACCTCTTTGACCATGTTGCCGACTCCGTGGGCATGGGCTTATGCCACTAACTTGTTCCCAGAAAATGAAACCCATTTTAAGCTGTGACATTAAATCCTTCTGCCATTATAGTTTTCTGCTAGTGAATTTGCTCACTACTACTGTAAATTGAACCACGAACTGCTTGTCTGCAACGTACTATATTTTTTGAGCTTGAATGCGCAGATTCTTCATTGTGAAACATTAATTGGTATCACTAGGCCTGCACTATATGAACATACACAATACAAACTTTTTACACATGAATGACCTAATACTGGAAAAAGATGAGAAACTTTGGAATCAACTAAACTAGTAAAGAGTGCAAACCTTAATGCCTTTTTGGGAGTGGGGAAAGATGACTGTCCACTAAGCAACTATTCCTTTATATATTCATTTCCAATCATATGAAAACGATTATCATCAGCCAGTCCTCGACATGATTATAAGCATCATTTGGATTTATAGCAGTCCAGAGAATTTTCTTTGTTATTGCTTCGAACTCAAATTCGGAGAAATAATTTTCCCAAAAGAACCCCAGAGTTCAGAAACCCCCTTCCACTTTCCCCATATTCAAATGCTGCTATACTCAAATTCCAGGTGTTTAGATCGTCTCATGGTTGAAGGTTATTTAGGTTGTCATGGTTTATTATGGGTTTTCACTTTTAAGGAAGGAGGAGAAGAGAGAGGAGAGATAGAGAGAGACAGAGAGAGTCAGAAAATTAATAAGAGAAGGAGAGAGGAAGAGAAAAAAAAATGATGAGAAAGAGGAGAGAAAAAGAAAAGAATGTCGTAATATTAACGAGGGAAAGGAGAGATAAAGAGAAAAAACTAAAAAGATTTGTCCGCTTCATAATGTAGCGGATGAGAGAAAAGAGAGAGAAAAGAAAGAATCTCGGAACATTAATGAGGAAAATGGGAGAGAAAATGAAAAAAGCTAAAAAGATTTGTTCGCTACATAATGTAGCGGATGAGCTCTTTTTAAACTGCAGAGTATTTTTGTCAAAAAATCGTCAACTGCATTATGTAGCGGATGGACTTTAAAAAAAAGCAAAAAACAAATTTCTGGGCTGTCCATAGATCGCACGTGGACGGCCAGATCGCGCTAACAACTTATCATATTTTTCTAGTGCTCTCAACGGATCAGCTCCATATATGGGAGCTGATCCATTGCTCGGGCTAGCAACTTGGGTTAAGTTGCTAGCGCAATCTGGCCGTCCACACGTGATCTGTGGACAGTCCAGATCTTTTTTTGCCTTTTTTTAAATCTGTCCGCTACATAATGTAGCGGACAGCGATTTCTGTACCAAAGTCAATTCTTTCATCTCAAAAGCATTGTCCCATTCTTTATCTCAAAAAGCATTCTTTAGAAAGAATATGGGAACAAGCTCTGTTGCCAAAGTCTTCTTTCATCTCAAAAGCAGTGTTCATTTCTTCATCTCAAAAACCATTCCGGGAACAAGCTCCATTTCTTCATCTAAAAAAGCATAGGGTAATCTAGCTCAGGTAAGAAGCAGGACAAGAGCTTTTTGTGGAAACTGAATTGAAGTTTCCTAACAAGATTAAGATATTTGGCTGGAGGGCTGACCCAAATAAATTTGGGAAATTTATTCCCTTTCCCTTACACAAAATGCAGAGATAGAAAAGCACCGGGCACGTCCTAGACCCTTAGTACCTTCAGCTCTTTTGTGAATCGTGATTGAGAGCTCCCGCCATCTACCCTCCATTTCCCCAGCTACCTCCCGTCGTGACGGCCTCCTTTCCGAATCTGCCATCTTCATAATATGACAGAGAGAATTCGTACAGGAGAGAGGGAGAAGATGGGAGGATGAGAGATGAGGAAGAGAGAGAAAATAAAATGGGTTGTCCTTCTTTTTTCAGATCTGACATACGGGTTCTCTTTTCCAGAAAGTAAAAGGAATTCACTTTTTCTTGTCCACTACATTATGTAGCAGACATATATAATTGGGAATTAAAGGGTATATTCGTCAAAAAATCGTCCGCTACATTATGTAGCAGACGGACTAAAAAAAAGGCAAAAAAAAAAGATCTGGACCGTCCACAGATTGTGCGTGGACGGCCAGATCGCGCTAGCAACTTAACTCAAGTTGTTAGCGCGAGCAACAGATCAGCTATATATACATATATATATACATATATATATATATATATATATATATATATATATATATATATATATATATATATGTGGGGAAAGCGAATATAAGGCTAGCCTCATGTAAGTTGCGTGAGGTTAGCGGCAAAAACTACGTAGTTTCGTTAAAAAAAAATGAGCTGAGATATTGTGCCTTTTTTCCCGTTACTCTCTCTCTCTCTCTCCCCCTCTTCCCCCTGTTTCCTCTCATCTCCTCCCCGTTTTCTGTCGCAGGCCCTAGCACCCATCGCCCTAACCTTGCACCGTCTACCATCGTCACCCATCAACGCCCCAACATCCTGCCGCAACCGTAACAGGCTAATCGCTCTCAACGCCCCAACCTTCCATCGTATACCACCACAATTATCGTAGACCACCAACCTTCTGTCGCCGCCATCGTAAACAACCATTCCTGTTGCAAACTTCCTTCGCCGGCTACCGACAACCGTGCTGCATCGGCCAACATCATGCCCACCGACACCCATGCTCCTGCCGTGACAGTACATCACCAACGCCACAGACGAACGCCACAATCAGTCAAACCTATCACCGCCACAAGACTGCCATTTCTGCCAAATCATGGTGCTCAAATTTCCAGTTCTGCACAGTAGATTGATTTCTTGGAGTAGATTATAACTTTATACAAGATGATGGTTGAAGATCTCGGCGTCAAAGCTAAGGAGGCGGCGGTTCGGGAGGTGGCGAAGCTGTTGGCACTTCCCGAGCTCTTATAGTCCATTGCTTCGATCAATGCGATTACATTGCTCGCTAGCAGGTATGCTTTTTGTGATATTGCGTCTACCTCTGGTTTTATGTAATTATGCATATCCAACCCGATTCTGAGGTGATGATTGGTGTTTTTGCTTTAAGGGAATTACAATCGAAACGTAAAAACATGTGAATTGCAACATCAAAGCGCTACATTCTAAAATGATGTGGCAAGGTTTCCGTCAATTTTTATAAAATTGACAGAAACACATATGCCAAAGGCATTTCCCCTATGTAATTTGCAAACCCTGAAGAGCTTCATGGTCATTAGAAAGGGGAAGATGGAACCAGCTCTGACTTGCATACCTGAAGCACAATACAATTGACCCCCTAGAAAAAACTTTTGGTAAAGGGACTAATGCTGGCAAAAAGTCTCGGGCAGCTAGCCTAAGAGTTGAGTGTCCTATGGAAATGCATAATCCAGAATTCACAGTTGCTACTCCGAGAGAAGTGAAGGCAAATAGTGGTGGTATATTCAAGTACCTTCGGGGTTCTATGACTGAAGATGCTGATTTCAATCTCTCAACTGTGTTAAGCTGTTACGAAGAAACTAGAACAGCATTGGGCGGGCAGCCTACTGGTTCCGAGGATCTGCAATCTGTGGCTAAAAAGAAAGGATGGGTTTGCAGTGAATTGGGTTGAAATAGACTTGCAAGAAAAGAATTGGACAAAGTTGAACTTGCATTTGTTCAAGCAGTAACATCATTTAAAGAAGTTTCGGACCATGTTAACAGCGAAATTTTGCAATAACTTCTTTAAATTTTGTATAAAATTTTCTTTCTATTGCAATAACAGTTTGTTGTTTGAAGTTTTAACCAGTGAGTTCTACTTATAGTGTAATGACCAGGATTACAGATTTTACCAAATAAAATGCAACAGTATTCATAAAAAGATAAAAAAATGAAGGTGCCAAAATGTGAATCTTATAAAATAGACATAATTGATACAAATAGACCTTGCAAATCCGAATTAAAATTGTATTGAACACATCTCCAAAATGTCAAAATTAGGACATATTTTTTATAAAGATGTCGGCAACCATATTGAATAACATGACACCATGTAAATCTGTACGCTAAGAACACCTCAATCAGTGTAGAGTTAATCCTTAACACTCTTGATTCAACAAATCATCTACTCTTTATAAGCAAAAAATATCCATAATCAAGAAAGTAAAAAACAACGAGTAGTCCAAAATTAAGCTTGGTCTCCCCATATATATCCCTAGCAATTGCCTTTGCATGTCTACAATGCCTATTCATAATGTAATCGAACTCCTTTCTTGCAATGATCCTACATACAAACAAGAGTAATCAGTTATGTCAACAAAGAAGCAGGAGGAGTGGAAGAACAACGTCAGAAAATAATAACGTTAAATCAAATCTTACACAAATCTGCAGCTATTGAACAAAATTTCCCTCTCCTTCATCTCTCTGAGATCATGCACGTTTATAAGTTAGTATACATCTCTTGAATGATTCACACAACATAATATTACATTGAAAAATAAACTAGTATGTGAAGTTGATTTCAAATTATACCTTTCGCTTAGCACAACCAGTTCGGTAATGGCCTTTCCCATGACAATATGCACAAGTTCTTTGTTTCTTTTCTTCTTTCGCCAATTCAATAGAAGATTTCAACCTAGTAGAAACCTTTGGGCATCCCTTGGTCTTAATAGGGGCAATAGGGTCACGTATAGAAATCTGATGCATACTTTCCATTTGAGAAACACATGAACTTGAACCAACTTGACTAACCATTTTGTCTCCAACATGTTTCTCCACGTTGTTTCTCGCTGCTTGCTTTTCTAAGAAGCTACTAAGCCATGCATCAATCTCATGTATTTCTAAAGGGCAATTTCTTCCATTATCTATCGCTTTTGAAAACTTTGCTCGAACAGACCACAAAGTTAAAAAGCTTACTCCTTTTTCAGTTGAATGTCTACCAATCTCGTCCATTCGATCGCCAACATCTCCCACCTTATATCAAGCATGAATTGTCCACCTGGGCAAAATGTAATATCCAGGAAGATCAGTTATTTTCTTTTTCTTCAATATATAAATGATATGCTTGCATAATATTCCCGCCGTCTCAAACTTAGCACATGAACAAGTAGCCTTAACACTTTCTGACAAATAATAGTGAACTGTTCGCCATTTTTCTTTGTCAACAGTTATCAAACCCACCCTGTACCTTGTGACGTCGGGCTCCTTACTCAATGTTATGTGCGAACAGCTAACACTAGCATTCCATTCTTTCTTGAAGATCTCAAACACTCTCCGAGTATAGCATTCTCCGGATCTTGCTTCAATTGGATGATCAGATGATAAGACTGCTCTTGAATTCATTGTCTTAAAATCTTCATCTTCCTTGGCATACCTTCGATTATAAACTGCATTGTCATATTTCACAACAAACTCATTCAACATAGTATTAGAATGGGTCAAATACACGTAGGTACCCTGGAACTACCACAAAGTCTCAATTAAGGGTCCCAAAGTTTAATTTTTACGCATAAGGGCTTGTAACTCCAAATTTGTAATAAATAAGGACTTCCGTCCACTTTCTTAACGATTGAACTAAAACCGTCAAGGCAAAATTGTCTGAACATATTTAATTTCTTTCTCTTATCATTTTAAATTTTCTATTCTCTTCTTTTTTATTTTTTTTTTCTCTTCTTCTTCTTTAAATCATCTATTCTCTTCTTCTTCAATTTTTCTATCCCTCCCACTAACGCATCTTCCTCACCTCTTCCACGAGTCCAACACCACCGACTCCACCGCAGGCGCCAACGACGTTGCTTGACTTCTCCGGCAACCCCGACGTCACCAACTTCACCTGCTCAAGAGATCTTTAAACCCTAAGCCCTCCACGCCACCGCCTGCCACCTATCAGCCGACGACGGAGCCCTAAATCCCGATTCGCGACCTGGCCCAGTAGAGCTAGTGACCCTATTTTTTATTCAACTGATGATGATCGGGAAGTTACCGTGGCAACTAGGATTTCTGGGTTTGTTTTCAATTGGGGCTTTGGTAATGAAGCAACAGCATAATTGGAGATTAGGCTGCGCAAGGTGTGGTTTGGGATTAATGAAGGGGGGGTCTGACAAGGAGATTGCAATGTCCGGTAGCCGGAGTCCAGCCACTGCTGGATTGATGGCCTGTCAAAGGTGTGGCCGGAGGAGAGAATAACTGGGTCCGTCATTATCTCTGGCGAGATTGGGATTTGTTTTTTGTCTGCGTAATGGTTTTCTTTCTCTCTTTTTCTGTGGATCTTTCGGCTGGATGGGGAGGAGAGAGGTGAAATTTTGAAGAAGAAGAGAAAAACACCCAAATATGAAAACCCAAAAATGCCCTTGACGGAAAAGCCTCAATCGTTAAGAAAGTGGACGGAAGTCCTTATTTATTGTAAATTTGGAGTTACAGGCCCTTATGTGTAAAAATTAAACTTTGGGACCCTTAATTGAGACTTTGTGGTAGTTCCAGGGTACCTACATGTATTTGACCCTATTAGAATTAGAATTCACATACCCGTCAAAAATTGAATGTATGCTTTCACTTTGTCCACTCGTGGTCATGCCAGCAAAAGAGGTATCTTTGAGAAAAGGCTTAGCCCAATGTGTGCATATGTTGTACATATTTTGAATCCACCAATTTTCTTTTAAGTCATACTTGTCATTCAAATCCACCCATCTGGCCTCAAAATCTTCAACAGTCTCACTTTTTGTCCAGTTGCTATGGGCTTCATAAAAGTCATCATAACGGGATCGCAAAGGTTGTAGATGCTCCATGACGTGCTTCTTAATGTGCCATGCACAAAAATGGTGTCGCGTATTTGGAAACACTTTTGCAATTGCATTTCTCATTGCTCCATCCTAGTCAGTGATGATTGCAGTCGACGGCCTCTCAACCAAAAAAATGTTCAAACAACCACACAAATGTTGTCTCTGTCTCATCCTCCAACAATGCAGCTCCAAACAATACAGACTGACGGTGATGGTTTACTCCAACAAATGGAGCAAATGGCATCCTAAATTTGTTAGTCATGTAAGTCACATCAAATACAATAACATCACCAAACTGTGCATATGATGCCCTTGACCTTCCATCAGCCCAAAAAACACTTCTGAGAGAACCGTCTATAGCTAAATATACAGCAAAATAATAACTGTCATCCAACGTGGCCTTCTCTTGAAAATGTTTAATAATTCCATAACATTCTTTCCCCACATTATTTTTTCTTTTGATGCGTATTATACTAGAACATTGTCTTGGAGTTACGTCAGCTTCTTCGTTGGGCTTCATCACATTCACAACCCTAGTAATCTGAGAAGCTTTCAGGCCCTCGTGGTTAAGGTCATATACTAGAGACTTACAAACGTTTGTACGATGGTACTTACTGTGAGAATGATACTTGATTACCTTGGATGGAGTAGTAGTGAGAGGATGGTTATGAACATCTTGAAACTTATCGACAACCCACACTCCAAGCTTCTTTGACAATGTAACTTGCATCATCGCTTCACAACCGGTTCTCAAATCCCTACGCCTTTTTTCGTTCACATTCGGTCCCTTGTCATCCACTTTCTTGAAGCCCTCTTTATTGCACACAAATTGCCTCCTAAAAATTGCACCCGTGACCCTAATCTTATGTGCATTATGTTTGCGAGTACCAAAACCATTTAAAAGAGCATACCAATTGTAGAAGTTATATGCTGCTTCCAGCGTATCAACTGTTTTTCCATCTATCGGTTGACTATCATTGGCAAAATTTTCATAACCTTCATTTTCTCTAGGCGTTCTAACCTCGTCATCTCATTGTGAAAGATCATAAACATCATCTACCCTAGGTTCATCACAGACATGAGTATTAGGAATATCAAAATCAGTCAAACCTTCGGTCTCATCAATTTCCTCAATCGACTGAAAACTGTGTGAACCCATTGGTGTGCTTCCACTATGAGTCATGTAATTAAACCTGAGCTAAACTCATATAATTTTTGGCTTGACTGGGAGAGGAAAGCTATTTCTTCATCAATTAGCTTTCTCAGGAACTTCGCTGGGTTACCTGCCGACAGCTGCGTTCAACAAAAAACATGTAAGTATTAACTTACAAGAACCAGCTAGATAAGCATAAAATACTGGTAATCAAAATATGGTAATAGGTAGCTCAGAAAATCCATTGAACATCATATGCACCAGTCCAAAAAACAAACAAGAAAGATACAGATTGCCATTTATCACATCTATATGATGCAGTCTTGTTCATAAAAACATTGTGCATGTGACAGATGCTACAAAGGCAACCTGTACAATATGAAAAAGGAATGTATTAGATGTATCCATATGCAAAAATCAAACTGATAAAAGACAACATAGACATGATGAGTTCCATGCAATAGTAGAGATCCATAATGCATCCATCAAGTGACTGCGAAAACTATATATAGTTGAAATTGATCAAGATGTAACTATTCAAGACAACTACATATAGCTATAATTTCTCCTAGAATTACAAATTTTGCTATCCTGCACATCTGTAAAGATGACAATATGGTAAATGAAATCCTAACCTAGAAGCATCAAAAGAATCAAGTAGCAACGTAAAACGAACCTGGCATGTTCTGAAAATATAAAGAAAACTGTCTGTTAATCAGAAACCATTCCTAGTAAAGCATGTTCTAAAAGGCTCCCAATTTGATATAGCAAACTTGGTTCTAGATAAAACAGAAGGATGACTGTTGCATTTATCATATAGAAGAGAAATACAGGACTTCAAAGAACTTCAATATTTTGAATTTATAAAAGCTTCATCACTTTTGATACAGGAAGGAAAGCATATAATTTTGAAGAGTCCGCCCAGTGCTGTGCTTGATCCTTAGAAACATAACGAGTTGGGCCTTGCCTGGTCAATTAAGTGAGGAAGAGATAGAAAGCTCATCAAATGATAAAAACCTCCTAAAGAAAATTTGGAACAGGGGCAGCCGAAAACCTAACGACTCAAAGAACTCCATAACTTCTGCTCAGGGTCCTTGATACACCATGTACCCATTAGATAATAACAACTTAGCTTCATTCTACGCGTACCTTACACGGTGGGTTACTCGTGGGGAGTAGAAACTATGGAGGCAGTGGGCGGTGGAGAATGTTTGCTGCAAGAATGGATATATACGACGGCTGGAGATGGAAGGTTGTTGGCCAACGACGACCGGCGATGGAAGATGGGTGGGCTGCAGTGGCTTGTGACGGTGGAAACTGTAGCGTTAGTCTGTGGTGTTGGTGGTGATGGTGGCTGCAGTTGGTAGGGCCTGCGACAGAGAAAACAAGGAGGAGATGAGAGGAAAACTGTGGCATTGGTCTGTGGTGTTGGTGGTGCACTGTTGCAGCAGGAGGATGGGTGTTGGTGGGCGTGATGTTGGCCGGTGTAGGAAGCTTAACCTCAGCACATGAAGGTTGCGGCGGCTTTGACGGTGGCTGCTGTTGGTAGGGCCTGCGTCAGAGAACGGGAGGAGATGAGAGGAAACATGGAGAAGGGAGAGAGAGTACAACAGGAAAAAAAAAGCACAATATCTCAGCTCATTTTTTTTAACGAAACTACGTAGTTTTTGCCGCTAGCCTCACGCAACTTGCGTGAGGCTAGCCTTATATTTGCTTTCCCCTATATATATATATATATATATATATATATATATATATATATATATATAGGGAGCTGATCCATTGATAGCGCTAGCAAATGGAGTTAAGTTGCTAGCGCGATCTGACCGTCCATCCTGAAAGATGGACGGTCCAGATCGCGCCTTTTTCCAAAACTGATCCCCGTCCGCCATACTGTCTCGCGGACGGGAGTTTTACCTTTTTGCCCTCCTCCCATGTCCGCGAGACTGTCTCGCGGACGCCTTTCTGTTCCTGACATGTGTCAGGAAAAGGCGTCCGCCATACTCGCGGACGCCTTTCTGTTCCTGACATGTGTCAGGAAAGGCGTCCGCCATACTGTATGGCGGACGATCTCTAGGCTGACACATGTCAGGGCCTGTCCCCTCGGTCGCCTATAAAGTCTCGGGCGTGAGCCCCGAGAACTGTCCCCTGGTATCTGTATGGCGTCAACTCTCTCCTGCTATAAATATTTAATCAGATCGGGGTATTTATATTATTGTAGCGGACGGCGTCCTCTCTCGAACATCTAACCTAAAGCCGCTACCCCATCTACGGCGACTCACATCTCCGGTCACCCACATCTCCCCGCCGACACCACCGTCCTCACCTCAACGACGATCTCGATGGCTTCTGGATCGGAGACCACCTACGCCTACGATTATATTGGCAACTTGCACCTGGTAGGCAAACACTTTTTCAAAGTCATGATGCCGGGATTTGAGCATGAACTTGTAGGCTATCCCTCTTTCTCTTTCTCTGTATTTTCGTGTGTTAAAAGTTTGATCTTTTGTTTTTCTTAACCAAAACTAACCTATTTTTTGTATTTTGTGTTTGGTAGGACATACCGGAAGCATTTACCAATCAATTTACAACAATTCATGATAGTGCAAGATTATATAGCCGCAAGGGGGCATGGCAGGTTGAAATCAAGCTGAAGCCCGGCCGATCCCAAAAAAAGGAATTCGCAGAGGGTTGGAACGTCTTCGTGCGCCAGCATGGCCTCGAACTCGGGGACTTTGTAGTGTTCGAACACCTTGGGTGGTGGGATTTTCAAGTTGTAATCTTTGAACGGAGCGCTTGTGAAAAGCTTTCGTACCCCATTTGTGAACCATAGTTTATTATAATAAAAATATTTATGTTCTTGTTTATTATGTTTTCAAATTTTTTCTTGGTTAATTGTGCCTTTTTTTGTTGCCTCGATATATTGATATATTGAGATCGTTGATTATGAATTGTACATTATTTTTTGGAAAAATTGAGATTGTTGATTCCGTCGCTAAAACAAGTCTTTGGGCGTCAGTTTATTAAAATAGCATTAACGTACTATGTCGCTAAAACAAGTCTTCGGGCCAATTTATTTCAATTTATTAAAACTGCATCACGGGCGCCAATTTATTCCAATTTATTACATTACGCCACATTGTATAGTTCTATATATATAGCGGATATAAGGGGCCCTCCGCTTAGGCCGGGTTCGGGAAGGTCGGGAACTAAGGCCCCGTTTGACAAAAAATTTTTCCCTCTTTTTTTTTTCAGTTTTAAAAACTGAAAAAAAATGTCTGGTCCGTGCCAACCATTTTCTGCGGTAAGTATATCCGCGATACTATATAGCGGACAGTTTGGACTAAGTGTAGAAAAAACTAAGTGTTGGAGAGGTGGAAGTAAGTGTAGAAGAAAAAACTAAGTGTAGAAGAAAAAACTAAGGCCCCGTTTGACAAATTTTTTTTCCCTCTTTTTTTTCAGTTTTAAAAACTGAAAAAAGTGTAGAAAAAACGAAGTTTTGGAGAGGTGGAACAAAGTGTAGAAGAAAAAACTAAGTAGTGGTATTCTAAGTAGCGGACGTAGAGAACACAACCAAAAACATTCTGCGGGGCCGTCCGCTATACTATGTAGCGGACGTAGAGAAGATGTGTCGTCCGCTACATAGTATAGCGGACGTAGAGAAAACTACCAAAAGTCTAGCGTCCGCGATACTATATAGCGGACAAGGAACAGACCCGCGAGACTATATAGCGGACGGCAAATGTATATTGTCCAGCGGACAGCAAATATATATATTCAAACCCAAAAGAAAGTCCCCCTATCTTCTACACTCTTCTTCTCCCCGTGTTCTTCCTACTCACAAATATTCCCAGCGGCGTTGGCAAGCAGATCTGCGCAATTTCTTCATAAGAGCAGCTTTAATCCCCCCCTAATAGATCACGTAAGTTCACAAAATCAATCCTTTACATGTTTCTAATCTATAGTTGTGATCAATATTGCGTTTTATGCGTGGTTTTGATTATGCATTGAGCATGTGCTAGCGGTGATGAGGATTTATATATGTATGTATTTATTCATGTGCTAGCGTTTGTAAAATCCAATTCCATAGTTTCAGTTGCAAAAAATGGAATTTATCCCTGGACCAGAAGATCCATCCGTGTTATACGACCAAGCCAACCATATCAGTACGCTCATATGGGATGGTGGAGTAAGATACATTATTTATCAACTTTCTTATTATTACGAACGTTGTTTTACCAAAAATTTTGCTCAAATTGTATTTATTAATAATTCGTAGGAAAGAGAACTTCTCACCACCGTAGAAGTATCTCGCGAGTTCACGAGATGGACCTTGAACAATTCCCAGAAAAGCATACTGCGTGGAATTGGGTTTGGGATTTTCACGCATGGGCAGATCTTTCAACAGCTTGACCGGGCCTTGATAGGTGCCCTTGTTGAGAGGTGGAGAAGTGAAACGAATACGTTTCACTTCCCGATCGGAGAGATGACGATTACCCTAGAAGATGTAGGGTTCATCTTGGGGTTGCCGGTGACGGGGCGGCCGGTAATTGCTCCTCCGTCAGACGCAACGAATAAGAGAACAGCGCGAGACTTCTTCACTTCGATACCCCAGGATCAATTTAGCACTGGTGGTATAAAGTTGAAGTGGTTGGTAGATACCTACGGGGTTTTGCCGGAAAACTATACGGGCCGTGAGCTTGTGGTGTACACAAAGGCCTTCCTCTTGTGGGTGATGGGAGCAATTTTATTCCCAACGACGTCGAAGAACACGGTCAGCGTGAAATATTTACCGTTGTTGGGTAACCTGTCGGAGGTTGGGGATTATGCCTGGGGTGCAGCGGTTCTTTCGTATCTGTACCGAGCATTGCACAAGGCAACGAGGCCCAACTCCAAAGCCATATGTGCATGTCTCTCGCTATTGCAGGTATATCATATAAATCATGTCTTCGTTATTGTGTTTTATTTTTGTTGAATCGACGATATAAATATAATTTTTTGATGTTCTCAGGTGTGGTCTTACGAACACCTTGCTCCCGGTGCACCAACGCGTAGGGATGGAACCGACAAAGTCTGGCCTCGGTTGTGTGCTTGGGAGTACAGCCGGAGGGCTAGCCACTACAAGAGGAGAGTCGATCCCCATCACAACATTACGTACTATCGAGGGGAGTTCGACCGTCTATCTCCGGGCCAAATGCGTTGGGCACCGTACATACGTTTGGCGCGACGGGTGGGAGAGTCGTTCGTCTTCACGCTCTCCGGGTTGCAGCGCACACCCCTGATCCATTTCGAGCTCGCAGAGTGGCAGCTGCCCGACCGAGCAATGCGCCATTTTGAGTTGGAGCAGGGTTTGCCAGTCGATGCCCCGGATATGAGGGTTAACAGGAACCCACCGGATGTCGGAGTGTTTGGCACCGCCAATGCGTACGAATTGTGCGCGGCCGAAATAGAGCTTTGGACTTCTTGGCAGGACACACTGGCGGCCATCGTCTCGGAGCCAGACCCCGTTATCAGCATCGATCAGTACGATGAGTGGTACTACCGCATCACGCGGAGGAGAGTAGCCCCTGTAAACTTTGAACGTGGGGAGAGGTATGCGCCTAGGGGTCAGATCGATGAGCGTATGGCATACAATCTCGTAAGTTGCCCAACAAGTCTGACTTGAACCAAATTAGTTGAATATAAATGTCTGATTGAAGTTACTTAATTTTTTATCTCTTTGGATGTAGGTTAATGCCTCGCTTGCATTCTTCCAGAAGTTGAGTGAGCGGAGGGATCTGGTGAGCGCAATGGGCGAGGATCTTTGCCAACAGGCTGCGACATTGGCTTTAGGCTGCGGGAATTTTTTGCGCCAAGCATCGGGCCAGTCTTCGGGAGTAAGCCCGGGAATGGGTTATACGGGCGTCAGCCAGGGATACGGTGATCCCTCTGGACAGGCTTCAGGGGTGAGTCAGGGAGTTGTTGGTACCTCTGAAGCGGGGATGGGACAGGCTCAAGCGTCGTGGGGCGATTACAGCGGCCCCTCCTTCAATTTGTTCCCGGAACCCCTCTCTCAAGTCACGCAAGACTTTCCTTTCGGAAACTACGGTTTCTCCGAGGCACTGCCCATTGTCCCGTGGGCGGGACCAGTTGGCGGCCCCGAAGGGGAATATCAGCCGGCCGAAGAAGGAATTGGAGGCCAATATCCCCCGATCGACCCCCGAGGGCAATATCCGAAAGGGCATCCAGCCAGGCCCCTAAAGCCGCATAAATGCGATATAATCCGAGCCCGTTATTTTAGCGGGGCCCCCCAAGACGGAGCGTCGTATGACGTGGATCACCCCGAGGGCTTGGATTACAATGCCTCTTGGACAGAGATCGCCTCGCTGGCGCCAGGATCTTGGTTAGACAGCGGTGTCATCTCGCACTACGTGCAAATTCTGAGGCGAAGGTGTCGGGAGCATCCAGACATCGGTCTGCGCGTGTTTATCTTGGATGCTTTTTTCCATCAGCTCCTAGTACAAGAGTGGCACGACTGGGGCAATGCAAGGAAGGGGAGAGGCATGGCCCAGTGGAAACCGTCCCCTAACCTACAAGCATATCTTGCTAGGGATAGTCCAGTGAGCGCAAGTGTTGCCGACGTGTTTCTAATCCCCTTTTTAGGGAATGCGCACTGGTACTTGGTTTGCTACGAACCATTACAGAGCACGGTTTCAGTCGTCGACAGTCTCTACGACGATACCGACGTGATGCCTGTGATTGATATGTACCGAGGCATAGGCCAGTTGGATGCCATGGTAAGATCCTGTTTCCTTCTTGTTGTAACTTGCATATTATAAAACTGATTAATCTTATTTTGCTAGCTATGTTTAATGCTTATTATGGTTCTCGCAGAATCTTTTTGCTGCCCTGGTCAATGGTAGGCGTCGGGAGAAGGTATCGCGCAGGCCGGTCCTCATTTTCCGATTAAAGAGGAGTAGGCCCAAGCAACATAATTCCTCGGACTGCGGCGTCTTCCTCTGCATGTACATGGATTACATTTGCCGGTCTGAGAGCCTCAAGAAGACTGTCTGGAGCGAAGAATGCATACAAGACTTTAGGTATAGGATTGCTTGGCAAATTATAAATGGCCGGCCTAGAGCTATTAGGTTTATTGTAAATCCGTGTAAGGAACATAATTCCTGCGAGAGATGATGTTCCCCAATTCACATTGTAACGTTACAACACTTTTTTAACCCAAAAAATTTATTGAATGCGATTGATTTTATTGACCAATGTGATTTAACGGTGGGAAACCAAGTGTTGGATATCTGTCTATCTGCAGGGCAAGTGTTCAAAAAATAACAAAGTGATCGATAATATGTGTATCTGCGGGGCCGTCCGCTACATAGTATAGCGGACGCAGAGAAGTGAACCAAAACCAAAAAAAAAAAACTAAGTGTTGGGGTCTGCGGGGCCGTCCGCTACATAGTATAGCGGACGCAGAGAAGCGATCCAAAACCAAAAAAAAAACTAAGTGTCGTAGGGGGGGCCGTCCGCTACATAGTATAGCGGACGCAGAGAAGCGATCCAAAACCAAAAAAAAACAAAACTAAGTGTTGTAGGGGGGCCGTCCGCAACATAGTATAGCGGACGCAGAGAAGTGAACCAAAACCAAAAAAAACTAAGTGTTGTAGGGGGGTATTCTGCGGGGCCGTCCGCTACATAGTATAGCGGACGCAGAGAAGTGAACCAAAACCAAAAAAAACTAAGTGTTGTAGGGGGGGTATTCTGCGGGGCCGTCCGCTACATAGTATAGCGGACGCAGAGAAGTGAACCAAAACCAAAAAAAAACTAAGTGTTGTAGGGGGGTATTCTGCGGGGCTGTCCGCTACATAGTATAGCGGACGCAGAGAAGTGAACCAAAACCAAAAAAAAACTAAGTGTTGTAGGGGGGTATTCTGCGGGGCTGTCCGCTACATAGTATAGCGGACGCAGAGAAGTGAACCAAAACCAAAAAAACCAAGTGTTGTAGGGGGGGTATTCTGCGGGGATGTCCGCTACATAGTATAGCGGACGCAGAGAAGTGAACCAAAACCAAAAAAAAACTAAGTGTTGTAGGGGGGTATTCTGCGGGGCCGTCCGCTACATAGTATAGCGGACGCAGAGAAGTGAACCAAAAACAAAAAAAACTAAGTGTTGTAGGGGGGGTATTCTGCGGGGCCGTCCGCTATATAGTATAGCGGACGCAGAGAAGTAAACCAAAACCAAAAAAAAACTAAGTGTTGCAGGGGGGTATTCTGCGGGGCTGTCCGCTACATAGTATAGCGGACGCAGAGAAGTGAACCAAAACCAAAAAAAAACTAAGTGTTGTAGGGGGGTATTCTGCGGGGCTGTCCGCTACATAGTATAGCGGACGCAGAGAAGTGAACCAAAACCAAAAAAAACTAAGTGTTGTAGGGGGGGTATTCTGCGGGGATGTCCGCTACATAGTATAGCGGACGCAGAGAAGTGAACCAAAACCAAAAAAAAACTAAGTGTTGTAGGGGGGGTATTCTGCGGGGCCGTCCGCTACATAGTATAGCGGACGCAGAGAAGTAAACAAAAACAAAAAAAACCTAAGTGTTGTAGGGGGGGTATTCTGCGGGGCTGTCCGCTACATAGTATAGCGGACGCAGAGAAGTGAACCAAAACCAAAAAAAAACTAAGTGTTGTAGGGGGGGTATTCTGCGGGGCCGTCCGCTACATAGTATAGCGGACGCAGAGAAGTGAACCAAAACCAAAAAAAAACTAAGTGTTGTAGGGGGGGTATTCTGCGGGGCCGTCCGCTACATAGTATAGCGGACGCAGAGAAGTGAACCAAAACCAAAAAAAACTAAGTGTTGTAGGGGGGGTATTCTTTAATACCTTAGGTTTCTAATGTTGTGCTGCGCAGTGTAGCGGACAGTGTAAGAAATCACGTATAAAAAAATGATTGTAAAGGTTATTACAAACGAGTCATTACTAAAATATTATTACAAAATGTCCGACACTTTTGATGGCTCATAAAAGATTATTACAAAATATTCAGTACACTAAAGTTCCACTGCAGCTTGTTCGTCCTCATCCTCGGCATCATCTTCTTCCCCGTCTTGCAAAGGCACTGGACTTATCCCCAGTGCCTTGTAATGGTTCCGCTTGTCGTGGTCTGTCATTTTGTTGCACAATGCACACCTTCTTAGCTTTTTTGGTTGACTTGCCGTCTCAATAGAGCTTTTCATCCGCGTAGATCTCTTGCGGCCTTTCGTTTGCGATATAATTGGATCCGAAGGCCGGATATCATTGTCGGCTCCCTCCCCCGGCTCGTCATCTTCTGATCCCGTCGTAGGCTCGGTGTCAACCGCATTGCTGACTGAAGCTGCTTCCAATTGGTCGACGATGGGCTCTTGCTGCTGAGCTACCTCGAGGAGATGTTTATATCCGACCATTGTAGCAGCACCCTTTACGGACAAACGGGTGAACATCGTCACCAGATGATTATACCGCAACGTCTCTGATTCTTCAAAGTCAGTATACGGGTGCTCCGGAAAGGAAATGGTACCGTGCAACCTGTTTGCACCTTTCGTCCAACGTGGCAGGACGTATTTATCGGGGATTGTCCTGATATTCTTCTGTGTGAAAAACCGCAGAATGTGTCTACACAGGATGCCATGGAACTCAAACTTCTTACAAACACATGTCACCGAGTCCGTCAATGTGTCGTGGGTCACCGTATAAATTCTGCGCAGCTTCTCAGGGACGAGGTCATTCACGAGCGAATAAACCTTGTACTCACGCGACGACTTTTCTGCCACCTTATATATACTGTATCGGCCCGATTTTTGCAGCTCTACTTGGTATAGCAGGAAGATCTCCTTCGTATAGACTTTGGCACCGTTCAGCTCCAGCGGGGTCTCAAGCAACCTTCTCCTTTGCTTGTACGTGGTTGCAAAGTCTGCAGCCCTTTCTTTCACGAACAACGACGCAACCGCTTTTTGTGCTGATGTGACGAAACTCTTCAAATTGGTAGCTGTACCCACATAATTATCGAACGTGGCATTCATAGATTCACTCCTGCCCGTCGTTTTCATGCCCGCAGAAAAATGACTTCTCGTGTAAACACCAATCCATTGCTCTTTGAGCCCGTACAAGTGCTGGAGCCACTCGTTGTCTTGCAATGAGTAATCCCGAACAAGCTTTTCCCACCTCTCCTCGAATTCCTCAATCGTTAATGACTTGAGGACGCATTTGTCAAAATCCTGTTTAAAGTCTGGATACTTTGCGTACATGTGATGCAGACGTTCAGGGTATTTGTTGCTTATGTGCCAAGTGCACAAGTTGTGTCGAGTATCTGGGAAGACGGTAGCAATAGCCTTCTTCATTGCCAAATCTTGATCGGTGATGATAACAGTCGGTGCTTTGAAGTTCATTGCTTCCAGCCACACCCTAAACAACCATTCAAAAGAACTCTCGCTCTCGTCCCTTAACAAGGCGAACCCGAACAGGATGGAGTGATAATGATGATTGACGCCCGTGAAAGGAGCGAACGGCATCGAGTACTTGTTGGTACGGTATGTGGTGTCGAAAGTCACGACATCCCCAAAATGCTTATAAGCTAGCCTCGAACGACCGTCGACCCAAAAAATTGTGCTAACTCGATGCTCGTCGTCAAGTTTATAGTCGAAGGTAAACTGCGGGTCCTCCATCTGCATCCGTTTCAATAGGCTCATTGTCGCTTGCGCATCATTGAGGTCATACGCGGCTCGTCTATGGGTTCGGACCGCGTTCCGAACGTCTGTCGTGTTAAAGTTTAAATTTTGAATTCCCCCAGCCTGTTCAGCAAGAACATTAATCATGTCGGTAGGTCCTAGCCGCGCATCGCTCATTGTGTGAATTAGGCTCCTCGCGACCTTACCCATCTTCTTGTGTTGATGCATCTGACTCACCTTAGAAGGGGTTACTAACGGGTGATTGTGTGCCAGTTCCAGGCTGGTAATAAGCCAATGATCTTGTTTGGCTTTATAGCTTACGAACATCTTGACCTGGCAATTCGTGCGCGCAAAGCAATCCCGTCTTCTCCGCGCATACCCTATTTCGTCATCATCACTGTCATCGTTGCCTACGCGTGTCTCATTTTGCACTGGGTTTCTGCCCCTATGACACTCGTATAAGCGAGAGCATATCCTTTTCGATACGCTGCTTGTTCTTGTAGTTTTTATTCTAATGCCAAAACCAACCCTCAATGAATAAGCTCGAAAACATTCTCCAGCTTCTTCCAACGTTTGAAAGGTTCGTCCTAGATACGGATCACTAGCATCTACGGGGGTGCTGGAGCTCGATACGAAATCAGACATTGTGAAAAAGACCTATGTAGAAATAGAATACGCTTATTATCTCAAAATTATCTTGACGATTAGACCGATTTAGGATACCATATACATAATCTCAAAAGTGTCTCCTATTTTGCTAATTATATATTTACTGAACATAACAAATTAAAATTACTAAGATAAACGGTAGCAAGATCACAAACTTTACCTTGCTTGAGTGATGCTTGAACCAAAAGTGTGTTACTCCAAGAAAAGCTTGAAGGGTGCTGAAAATGGAAGCAAGTGAATCTGAAAGCCCCGCATAAATTTTGCTGAAAGAGCCGAGTAGGGATAGATTCTAGGATACCAGGGGACAGTTCTCGGGGCTCACGCCCGAGACTTTATAGGCGACCGAGGGGACAGGCCCTGACATGTGTCAGCCTAGAGATCGTCCGCCATACAGTATGGCGGACGCCTTTTTCCTGACACATGTCAGGAACAGAAAGGCGTCCGCGAGACAGTCTCGCGGACATGGGAGGAGGGCAAAAAGGTAAAACTCCCGTCCGCGAGACAGTATGGCGGACGGGGATCAGTTTTGGAAAAAGGCGCGATCTGGACCGTCCATCTTTCAGGATGGACGGTCAGATCGCGCTAGCAACTTAACTCCATTTGCTAGCGCTATCAATGGATCAGCTCCCATATATATATATATATATATATATATATATATATATATATATATATATATATATATATATATATATATATATATATATATATATATATATATATATGGGGAGCTGATCTGTTAACAGCGCGAAAAATGGGACAAGTTGCCAGCGCAATCTTGTCGTCCACGCGTGATCTGTGGATGATCTAGATTTTTTTTTTGTGTTTTTTTTAAAAATCGTCCGCTACATAATGTAGCGGACGATTTTTTTTGACAAAATTGCCCTTCAATATCCTTATGTTATATTTTCCAAAAATATCGTCCGCTACATAAAGTAGCGGACAATATTTTGGAAACACACACCCACGTTCAATCTCACTTCTCACTTTTCTCTCTCTTTAGAAAAAAACCCCCTCTCTCTGTGTATTCCTCTCTCTGTTCATTGCTAGCACTTTCGTTTCCCCAACCCGAGATTTATCATCATTGACATCGCATCTGTAGCCTTGGTGTCGCCGCCGTAGCCTCGACATCACCCAAAGCAGTCGTAGCCTCGGCGTCAATGCCACTAGGCAGGTGGGGAAAGCTCTCGCTTCGTAGACAGCTCCGCTTCTGGCGACGACAGAGGAAAGAAGCAATTCACTTGTTGTGGCAACCCCATTTGTTTTGGAGTTGCTCTCCGATAGAATCTGAAGCACCACCAGGAACGCTACCGCGCGTTTTCAAAATAAGATCGAGAAAAGCTGACGTGTGGTCTGTCGATCTGACGTTGATGAGCGGTGGTGTTGGCGAATGCACGGTAATGGGTATGATGTTTATGGTGGTGGGTCCATGTGGGTGGTAGTGCGGTGGCGGTGGTTATGGGTGGTAAAACTGAAACCCATTTGGAATTTTGAGAATTTTGAAAAACCCTACGATTATTTAACCTAGGATTATATTTGGTTTTGATGATATCCAACATTGATGTTTATGTTGTCTAACATGCATTTAGTTGATGAAGCAATAGAAACAATCTCATACTCATGCAAACGGACTATTAGACGAGCAACTCGGTCAAAGATTCTCAACGGAACGCATCAAAGAAGGAATTCATCGTTTGAATTTTACAATGCTTTTATTTCCTTCTTTGTAAACTAGATAGAGAGATGTTCGTATCGATGACTATATACCTAGAACTTGCCTATAGGTTTCCCTTGCATGCATAAAAGTTTTTCATTCTTTGAAAACTAGGAAACTGCATTTTCTGGAATGCAGTCGACTGTATTGGATTGCAGTCGACTGCAATTTGGGCAGTGAGGTATTACAGTCGACTGCATTATAATGCAGTCGACTGCATTATAATGCAGTCGACTGCAATACCTCCAGTAGCCTATTACAGTCGACTGCATTGGAATACAGTCGACTACAAGTTGGAAATTTTGAATTTTCAACGGCTACTTTGGGAATACAGTCGACTGTAATGCCCCATTGCAGTCGACTGCAATAGCCGTTTGGCGCATTTATTGCTCCACCTAATTCCAAACGGTCATATTCTTTCCCACCTCTATAAATACTCATCTTGGGCATAGTTTTGATTCATCAATTGCATTCAAAGCTCTCTTATCTTTCATATTATTAAAGATCAAAGCAATTGTTCAATCTCTCTTGGTTCTCATTATTTTCTCATCCATTTCAAGAGAGAATTTACTGTGAGCTTACATTTGAAAGATATACACTTTCATAAGTCATCATATACTCATCTACTTCTTGAGAGTGAAATCTTGTACACATTTCTTCATCTAAAGTTTCTTGTATCAAAGCTTGGGGTTGTCAAGCTTTGGAGCATTGGGATTGTCAAAGCTTGTTCTTGATGTGGGCATAACATCAAGGGTTTGTAAGAGGTTCGATCTTGACCCGTAAGGAAAATCATACTAGTGGATTCTAGGGCCTTTCAAGGGACTTCCTTGAAGGGGTGGACGTAGGCTTGTGGGTATATCAAACCGAACCATTTAATTCTCTTTGTCAAGTATCTCTAAACCCTTCTCTCTTTACAATATCGTTTTACATTTGTGTTGAGATTTGTCTAGTTTGCTTACTTGAGTTATTGGTTAGTTGTTTGTAGCTTTTTCAAGTGTCATTCATATCCTCTCTAAGTTTGTTGTATTTACTTGTTAATTTTTATAGTAGTCTTAAAACCCTATTCACCCCCCTCTAGGGTTATCTTTTGGTTTCAGTATTGTCACTAACTTTGCAGTTGACGCTAAAATGCTACAAGAAATGCCACTAACAGTTTTACTAATAAATTTGGTCATTGAATATGAGGATTAAATAGATGGCAGTTAGCAGTTGTGCCAACATTTGCAGCGACAAAGTGCGGCCATGGAATTGACGGTTGTCGCTAAAGACATGAAAAAATGTCGCTAAAGTTGTAGTAATAGATTCTCGTCAATGTAAAGGAGCAAATAAACATGCAAGTCTCTATAATTTGGTTTTTTGTTGTGGTTCATTTTTTACTTCCTCAAAAAGCTGAATTTTTTGCAACTGTTCACCTGACCTGTTTGACTAAATCGATAAAAAAAGGTAGGGTGTCTTCTAATCTGTTTAAATTAAACTAATAAAAAAAGTAAGGGTGTGTCTCGACACCTTATTCTAGCAAATCAACTCCTTATTCTAGCAAATCGACTCCTTAGTAACCAACAAAAAAATACGTTTGCCGGATTACAAAGTTCTCCTACCATCTAGGTTGTCTATAATTCTGGTTACTGTCAAAATCTATCCTTCATTTTTCTGATTTTGGGGGTTTGTGGGTCGGGTGAGTGTGGGGGAAAGGAGTTTTGGTTGGGGGGGGGGGGGGGGGGGGTTGGATGGAGGGAGGGAGAAAGAGAGAGTATCGATCAAGTAAACCCGTGGTTCGTCCATTTTCGCCATTTGAAACCTTTAAGTTTGAGAAGTTGTTATTTGGATCACAATGTTAGCTTCTTTGCAAAGTGAACCTTCTCTTTCGTTTTGACCTAGGAATGACAAAAAAAGGTCCTATACCTAAATTTTTATTTGTACTCATGTTCTCTCCCCAGAAACATGCTCCACTTCCCCCTCTCCCCAACACTGCCCAGCAAACCATCAGCCCCCGTCACACAAATATCACCATTGACCGCTACTTTTTGACCAAACCAGTAAGTTCTCACCCTCGTTTTCACCAACTGGATCGTTATTTTGGGGCAAAAAAGCTTATAGTTAAGCTTAGGCTAGAACAATAAAAGTTCCATGCAAAAATTAAGATCAAACTAAGAATGAAATCCCATTAGCATATGACCCAAATCTTATAATCGAGTGATTGTATCATCTTGCTCATAGTTTCTCGAATTTCCTTCTCTGTTGCGGACCCCAAATCACATCACCATCAGAATCTCAATCAAACCAGTTGAAGTAAAAAGGCCTAAATTAACATTCAAGTGGGGTAGTACATTAGAGACGAAGTTTGTAGTTGGTTATGCTGGTGGTGACGAGGATAGTTCCGCAAGATGGGATGCTGACGAGAATATTTGCTTTGTTAAAGAAAGATGTACAGGCTTTTGATGCAATAGTTGCTTTCAAATTTCGTTAATAGTCCAACAAGGATTTGACTTGCAACTTTTGACACAATATTTTACATATAAAAATAGCTTTGAACCTGCCAATTGCATGCGGACGAAATCTATCAAAACTACTCCAATCTCAAATGAAAAGAATGAATAAAAAACTAGCCTAGTAATTTGAGTCAAGTGTAGACTGGTTTATAAAATAGATTATATTATAAAATTTTAAATATAATCTATTTTAATGTGTATCCTGGACATAGTGCACATTGCTGTAACTCATTACAATATGCAGTCAGTTTGTTCACTATCAAATTGGGGATGGAAAGTCTACTCGGTTGTGGAAGGACAGATGTATTAACGAGCATAGCTTGATGGGAATGTTTGGGCAAAGGGCTATCTAAGACTCTTGCCTTCAGGAGAATACAAGAGTGTGTGACATCATACAAGGAGGAAGATGGAGACATCTGCTGAACAGGTCACATGAGCTACAAGCTATTAACACTATGCTTATCCACTGTCAACAGCCAAATCCTGAATCCTCTGATCAATGCCAATGGAAATTAATTTAGCATGGAACATTTACAATCAAATCAGCTTGGGAGGCACTTAGAAGACATGGGATCTGTGATGTCTTATGGAAATTTACTGTTGTCGCTGAAGACATGAAAAAATGTCGCTAAAGTTGTAGTAATAGATTCTCGTAAATATAAAGGAGCAAATAAGCATGCAAGTCTCTATAATTTGGTTTTTTGTGGTGGTTCATTTTTTTACTTCCTCAAAAAGCTGTGAATTTTTTGCAACTATTCCCCTAACCTGTTTGACTAAATCGATAAAAAAAAGGTAGGGTGTGTCTTCTAATCCTTTGAATTAAACAATAAAAAAAGTAAGGGTGTGTCTCGACACCTTATTCTAGCAAATCAACTCCTTAATAAGCATTTGGTCTTAGACCAGACTCAATTATCCCTTCAGTACTTGTATTGAAAAGATTACGGTAACCAACAAAAAAATAGGTTTGCCGGATTATAAACTTCTCCTACCATCTAGGTTGTCTATAATTCCGGTTCCAGTCAAAATCTATCCTTCATTCTTTTGATTTTGGGGGTGTGTGGGTTGGGTGAGTGTGGGGGAAAGGAGTTGTGGGGAGGGGGGGGGGGGGGGGGGGGGGGGGGGATGCATGGAGAAAGGGAGAGTATCAAGAAAACCCGTGGTTTGTCCATTTTCGCGTTTGAAACCTTTAAGTTCGAGAAGTTGTTATTTGGATCACAATGTTAGATTCCTTACGAAGTGAACCTTCTCTTTCGTTTTGACCTAGGAATGATAAAAACGGTCCTATACCTAACTTTTTATTTGTACTCATGTTCTCTACCCAGAAACATGCCCCACTTCCCCCTCTCCCCAACACTGCCCAGCACACCATCAGCCCCGTCACACAAATATCACTGTTGACCGCTACTTTTCGACCAAACCAGTAAGTTCTTACCCTCGTTATAACCAAATTGATCGTTATTTTAGGGGAGAAAAAGCATATAATTAAGCTTAGGCTAGAACACTAAAAGTTCCATGCAAAAATTAAGATCAAACGAAGAATGAAATCTCATTAGCATACGACCCAAATCTTATAATCGAGTGATTGTATCATCTTGTTCACAGTTTCTCAAATTTCCTTCTCTGTTGCGGACCCCAAATCACCTCACCATCAGCATCTCAAGTCGAAATCTCAATTAAACCAGTTGAAGTAAAAAGGCCCAAATTAACATTCAAGTGGGGTAGTACATTAGAGACGAAGTTTGCATTTGGTTATGCCGGTGGTGACAAAAATGGTTCCCCAAGATAGGGTGCTGACGACAAAATTTGCATTGTTAAAGAAAGATGTACTGGCTTTTGATGCAATAGTTGCTTTCAAATTTGGTTAATAGTCCAACAAAGATTTGACTTGCAACTTCTGACACAAAAATATTCTACGTATAAAATTATATAAAACTAGCTTTGAACCCGCGAATTGCACGTGGACAAAATCTATCAAAATTACTCCAATCACAAATGAAAAAGAATAAATAAAAAACCAGCCCAATAATTTGAGTCAAGCATAGACCGGATTATAAAATAGAATATATTATAAAGTTTTAAATATATAGTGTATTAATATGTACCACATATCCTGAGATAAGAAAGATATTAACAGTAAAATATCTTATTTGGTTATAAAGAATAATCTTAATACCTAAATTAATCACGGCTAACTCAAGTAAAATATGAAAAGATGAATTCAATTGCATTACTCCTAACTTTCGATTATTAAATATCATTAGTCGTTTGATTAGAAATTATGAGATATTTTTGTATATACATGTGTTTTTATCTGTAATATCATTATATTGTAAGTTAAAAGACAAAGAACAGATAGCAACATAGTGGAGTCGCTAGATATATGTCTTCTTTAATCTTTTATTTAAGTTGTAAAGTAGTATTTTAAATGAATATTGACTTAACACTTAGAGTAGTGGAATAGTCATCCTAGTATTATATAGAGCTAGATAGCGATTTCGGATGCAATTGTAATTAAAAAATGGTGACACTATCAAGTTTTTCTTTTGAATTGTAAATGTTACATACATATTTAATTATTAAGTTAAAATTTAAAAGGAATAAAATTACATTTCACATTCAACAGGACTTATGAATGCACCTTATCACTTTTAAATAAGTTATTGCTATTTGCAAAAATAAATTTAACAGAACGACCACATAATATCCAATATTTTCATATATATATATATATATATATATATATATATATATATATATATATATATATATTATTTTTGTAACACGCTAGTAATGAGAATATTCAGTTGATGAACATGATACGCCCATATTTTAAGTGTTGAAATTATTTTTCACATCTTTTATGACTATTATTTATCGCCGAGTTATAGTTTTTAAATCTAATAAATGCATTCAATGATATTTTCTTATAAACTACACTTGTTTTTATCACAACCTAATATAATATTTATATACCAAAATATGTCAGGTACTCAGGTTATATCTATAACTATAATGAGCTTGTAAAGAATAACAAATATTATTATATTATGATAATATTGTAAGCGAGCGTTAATCAACCATTTGTTATTTAACTCGCACAATAGTCACCACTCACAGTTGTAATCAATTCCATCATAATCAGAATTAAGTTTTAATGCTTATAACTTCTCTCAAATTTACCAATTAGTCTTATTTTTCAATTTAATTAACTAAAACTGAAAAACTCTTTTTATTGATCGTTAGGCCCTCAAAAAACAAATTGGTAAATTATTATGTTTTTAGAATTTGACAGATATATTTTTACAACTTAAAGGTTTTAAACGTTCTCAAAATATATTAATTAATAATTATTTGATTTAATTGTACCTTTTTCTTAATGTATATGTGATTCGTTTTCGAAATCTCATATATGTAGGCGATATAGCCACTTGTTGATCGTATGGTCATATCATAGCAAAAGGTTATCATATAATTTGATTATTGATCTTATACATTTTGTACATAATTTTTTGCAGTGATTATGTTTGTGTGTGTGTGTGTCTATATATATATATATATATAAAATTAACTGTAACATAATTTTTTCTACTAAATCTCGTAAATGTTTTTTTTTTCAGTTTCTTGAGGAATGATTTTTTCTTTTCGTATGAGAAAGTTAGTTTTAAGGATAGAATTGTCAAAATTAAATCCTAATAAATTAGTACATTTAGAGTTTTAAAATTAACTAGGAGGATGACGTGCAAATGCATGTGTCCATTAACATGTGAGAAAATACGATTATTTTATAGAAAAGTCATAATTCCATCTATTCTCTTTACTATCACAATTAATTTTTGTGGCTCAAGTATACACATTAGCTTAATTGGAAGTTTAAATTGCAATGTATGTGCTTATGGATTGCTCTAAAAGCAAACTCATTTAAAGAATGTTAATAATCATCCAGGCACCTTCATATAGCACAACTTCTATATAGAATGTAAAAATGTATACGTCGATTTGAAATTGATGATAACCCATCTCCCTGTCATGGTCTTACGCACAATTCTTATGAAGTAAAAATAATTACTTTAGTATATATTCTTCCTTAGTAGGAGTAACTGAAGTAGTTAAATTGTACGATCTTTTCATGGAGGACGGGCGTTGTACCGCATTCTAGCTTTCAATCAATGAATATAGTCTAAATTAAAAGATTTAAAGTTTACCAATCAACAAATTGATACTTAATTTTATGCAAGTATCTATATAGCTGTGATTTTTCAACTTTAGCTTTCAATTGTTTTTTACTAATTTCGGTGTTTATATTCATTCCGTTGTCCATCTTGATCAACACAGTAGTTGTCATGAATTTACCATAATGGTTCTTAATCACCTTATTTTATAAAATACTTTATCATGTTTAATTTGAGTACGTAATATGTTACTATAAGATTAGTATTTCACAAATTTACTCTTTAGGATTGCTACAGTAAAATGTTAGTGACTTCTAACCGACAAACATAAAAAATACCAATCTATTTGCAAATATACAAAACTTTCTATAGCTAATATGGTTACTAGGCATTTCTTTGTTGAAAAAAGGATTAGGCGTTGCAGACTAAACAACAACGATGTTGCTAGTAGATTCCAATAACATTACTATAATTTTTGCTCGCCTAGAATACTATAGTGGTATTTTTTTCAACCACCCTTGTTACTCGTTATGGGCAAGTGATGAATCCTTTACACCCTTGTTGATAAGGAGATAAATGTAATTTAATTATCGAACGATGCAATACTAACAGATAAAACAGACAAATAAATAAATGCAATCACTCGTATTGGTGAAATAATTTTTTTTTGTTCTCTTCTCTTTCCGATAATATAAAAATGGTATAGAAAATAATTTTATAAAAGTTAATTTCTGATTGCAAACACCTATAATTGCCCATTTATTAGTATCCAATTAGCGATTATCTAAACGGTGATGGCAGTATACATAAAGATGAATAAGAAGTGATGTCATAACAACTTGCTCCAGTCAAAAGCAAAATTTGTAATTTTCTTGCAAGCGTTCATCAACATACAGTACGATATCTGTGTAAAGGAACTGATAGCTATCTCTGTTAATCCTTATGTTTAAGATTCAGATTTTTGAGGAGCGGAAGAGGTGGAGTCATCCTTAAATAGAAGGCTGTGTTGATACTTAATCAATAATTATTGTAAAAAATATAATCTTTAGACTTTATCAAGGCATAATGGTTAAAACCATAATTTTTCATTCCTACCCACAAACCATTGATAAAGCTGAAAGTACTCCATAATAATCAAAAGAAGAAAAAGAAACTTAAGCCGGTCAATATTTTGAAATTTGGGTTAGAGAATTAATAACATTGCATGGGCAAGACTATATATATCACCCACCCACCCACCCCCCCACACACACATACATAAATATGTATATAGACACACAAATATTGTATCACGTCTTGAATCTAAATATAGGAAAGCTGAATGACAAAATTAAGCATGTCTAGAAATTTGTTTGTTGAACTATCTTACCAAATTTTCATTGACAATATTGTAAAAGGCTAAATTGATTATCCATAAAATAATATGAAAATAAAATTTATCTATGTTGAGAATAATCTAATGGTCATCACAGAAAATTTATTTGCTCTACTTATGTCACAAAATGTTATCATCATCAATGTCTTGCATGCCTTACTCTATACAAAGCATCGAGTCGTAGACAACAATGAACAATACACCTATTCTATTAATGATAAGTTGTACTCCCCATAAGAAATGAAGAGACAATACAAGAAATAGTGTATTTAGCGACCGCATTTAGTGACCACCAGTCATACTTTAGTTACCGCATTAGCGACCGCTATTGTTTGTAGTTGCTAAGTATAGACAAAATCTAGTTCGTCAAAGTCATACTTTAGCAACTGTAGTTAGCGACCGCACTAGTGGTCACTAAATTCAAGGTATAAAACCCTAATCTTTAATCTTTCTCTCATATTTTGGCCGTACATCTGTGATAACGACTCTCTCTATCTCTTCACTGCACTCACAGTTTCACCCTCATCGCCTCACCCACTTCGGCCACTCCTAAATTGTGGACAGGCGACATCACAATGGCCACAGTGGTTTGCGACACCGATGCCGATGCTGACTCTCTCTGATAGCAGCGGTTCTAGGGTTCTGATGATGATGGTGGAGACTAGAGTTTTGATGACCATCAACGGTCGATCACGTCTTTCTTTCTTTGATAGCACCGCCCACCCCCACAATTTAGGGTTCTGATAGCATAGCTAGTGGACCGGCGACGGCAAGCTCTTCTTCTGTTCAAATCTAACTGGCAAGTGGCAACAACGAAGAGAAGACTCCACCGGCGGCGAAGAACCCACTGCCGCCGACGACGACCGGTAACCTGTGACCGTTCAATCAGTCAACTGCCTGAGGTATTTTCAAATTAATTAATTGTTGATTTTCATGTATAATACATTTAGCATGGGGGTGAGGAATTTTTCCCACTTTCCGGCCTCCCTTTTTCCAATTCTACATATCTGCCATTAAACTAGTAATATTCCTTCGCAAAATATGTGAATTTCTTGCTATTAAAGCCAGGAGAGATCTCTTTTTTTCTTTGTGAACAAGGTTTTGAATAAATCTGAGTCATGGGAGGAGAAAAGATTGCAGAAGACGAAGTGTGGACATTGGTCTCAAGGACTTGTCGAAGAAACTTGAAGAGTTTGCCAAAGCTAGAGACCGGGAAAAGTACCACAGCCCCAGGAATTTTCTCCTTGCTATGGCAATCAGCTAACACAATCTTCATTAGCCTACTCTTACATAATTTTCTATTGATTAGTTTCAGATCACCATAAACATTGCATGTTCGATACTTCAAACATTTCATGTTTCTATTGCAATTTTGATCCTTGATTTCTTCTTTCTACTCTTGTTGAAACTCACCATGCGAGTCCACGAATCTCCATTTTCCATGTACTTCGCTACCGCGAAGGAGGGGCAGAACTATGTGCACTTCCATGTATTTCCTGCATCTGGACCATAACAATCTTACTGTTGCACTTCAAGAGGTGAACATCTTCTTGGTATTCAATTAAGGCTGCCATAAGAAAGCATAGTTTGATGCCCAGAATGTATTTCCTGCATTTGGACTAGAATATTTTTGGATTCTGTGAATGCATGCAGCGTTGCGTCACAATTCCCATGGATGTTCAAGGAAGACAATTGTTTGTGGTGCAAATCTTTTTGCTTTTTGTTCAGGTTTTTTTGATCAAACATGGCAACGTGAAAATTAATAGTAGTATAGTAGTACGTTCCTCATAGTATAGTAGTAAAAACCAATTCCTCATAAATAAGGATTGTAGTTGGAATGAGTCCTTCAATCTTAGTAGTTACTCTACTTTCTTAGGGCAATTCAACTGGAGATTTGATAGGCAATGTGGCTTTGGCATTTCTACATATTTTGTTCTTTTCTTCATATATTTGATTTGATTTTAAGCATCTCTAATGTGGATAAGGCATTATTACAATTGTGTTGAATTATTTTTTGGCTTCATGCAGAACGGTATTGTGCCTAATACCGATGATTATCAAGGTGTGAGGACATTGTTGGATCCAGTATGCCTTCAACAAGGGATGAAGAAAATTTTGATGACGACATTGATGGGTGTGAAGACTAGTATGTTCTTAGTTGGTCCTATTGTAGTGTTTAGCTCGTGAACTACTTGACTCGTACAATGTATATTTAATGAAGACTTGATGATTTTATTTGTCATTTGATGTGATTGTTAGTTAAATAAATTTTGGAATGAATTATGTTTATAATTTGACGATATAATACTTTGACATGATTGTTAATAAAATGAGTTTTAGAATGAATTATGCTTATAATTTGATGATATAATTATAGAATGAATTCTGCTTATAATTTGATGATAAAATTATCAGGGATAGCAGGTTAAAATGTTGGTTTTAAAATACGGGTTTTCTATCAATTCAGAGCACAACTTTAGCGACACAAAATTTGATCGCGAAATAAGTATAAACGGTCACTAAATAAAGCATTAAAATCACTATAAAAGAATTAGAGACTACATTTTGTGGTCGCTAAATTTGGTCAACGCGTCGCTAACATTTAGCGACCTGAACTATAGCAAAATGCGGTCTCTAATCCACTTTAGCGACCGCAATTTCATGTCTAGCGACCGCAATTTTATGTTTAGCGACCGCAACCTGCGCTAGCTAAAGCCACTGTTTCTTGTAGGCGGAATCAATGTACTAATTGTAGCATTTATGAATAGTAAAAAAATAAAATTGTTAAAGAATTTAAATTCTAGGTATATTAATGATAAAGAACATACATCCATTTATGAAGTATCTTTTGAATGGCAAGGGAGTGAATTCTAAATATAAGAAGAGAGGTCCAAAAATGATTTTCAAATATCCACACTTTTATATGTAGTATAGATATAAATTTGCACATTATATAAGGCTTCTAATATAGCACTCGTATAGTTTTTACAAATTGAAGAAAGTTAAAGACAAAAGTATTTGCATACCTTTAGAGACACTAACATGTTTAGTAAATAGCTTTAAATCATTTTTAACTATTAGATGATTATTACTGCAATTTTAATTAACAATAATTGTATAATTATTTGTTGGTCGTGTGGTCTCACCCAAAAAATACAATCAATTTTTTTATTTTACCAAAAGATTTCAAAGCTTTATATTATATTGACAAACCATTACATCTATTACAATAAGCACATACTAAAATAAAATATATATGAATCAAGTGTTACATTATTTTTGTTGTTTCAATCTCAATTGTAACATCATTTTTTCTTTCTTAATGTTATGTTTATTTTTAGATAATTAAATTTCAATATTCATATTAGACAGTGTCTTAAGGATACAATAGTTAAAGTTAAGTCCTAATATGTTAGTTCATTAATTAGTTAGAGTTTTAGAATGATTAGAATTAGTTTTTCAATTCACTACAAGAAATACAGCTTTTGGCGATGGGGAAATCCGTGACTAAAAGCCACAATGTCACTAAAACTTTTAGCGACGGAATTACTGTCGTTAAAAGTCCCTCGTATAAAAAGGCGTAACTAAAAGTTTTACGACGGAATTTAAAAATCCGTCGTTTGATATTGAAATTTCAGTGATGGATTTCTTTATAAATTAGCGACGGAACTTTCGTTGCTAATTCTATTTTACGTATTTTAATTTATTTTCTTTTTATTTGAAATTAATTTAATCAATAATTATTTTGCGACGGAATATAATTTTTAGCGACGAGATATTCCGTCGCTAAATGAAATTTTTGACGACAGAATATTCCGTCGCTAAAATCTTAGAATTAAGTACTTTTAGCGATGGAATTAATCCGTCGCTAAAAGTCAATTTTTTAAAATATTTTTCTTGTTTTTCTAATGTCCAAACCTATAATAAAAAATTCAATCCTCAACAACAATGCACAATCCCCAAGACACAAACAACTATATACAATCAAATTTAAAAAATGTTTATTGTAAAAACAAATCGTAATGTACAAGCTAGGAACTGAATACAGTAGGTTAAGGTAGGGGAGAAGATCGAGTACAAGCCGAGCGGGGGGGACAAGCTGGGACCGGGCACGAGAAGGGGCTCATCAGGGTTGCCGAGTCCTGGATCTAGATCCTGCTGATTTCGGGCCGGCTCGACATGTCCGGCAGGGGTGCCCTGCTGATCTTGCTCCCTGATCATCCTCAACACCATTGTAGCAATGCGCTGGATGTCCTCATCGTCCAACGGACGTGGAGGAGCCGGCGTCTGTGGAGGGGCAACAGGGGGTGGAGATGATCCTATCATGGCACGTGCAGTCGTGCTAGGCAGGCTGCGTATGCGACCTTTCGGCCGATTGACGACCTCTGGTGTATCCAGCCATCGCTTCAACGTCCCAGTACTCGCACCCGTACTAGTGGACGCTGATGGCTGTCCGGACTGCTGCTCGGACCCCCCAAGTTGTTCATACGAGGCCTGTAAGAACAGTGATTTAAAGATATGTTAGTGCATTAATTAACGCAACAAACATTGAATAGAAAGACAAAAAATTATCAACTTAAACAATTGACTTACATCGATCCGTCGGGCAATATCTGAAATATAGTATCCCGCCTGGTGCACCTCGTCCTTGTCCTTCTTCCTCACGTACGTCTGACTATACGTCAGAGCTACGACCTCATCCTCCTCCAGATCCAGGTTCAAGACTGCATTCATGTGTCAGACGATGTCCTGTGCCACCGACCCCCCCGTGTGCGTCAAATCTCTGTTCTAGGCCAAACTCTTACTCTTGGCATCCCAGCCTGGATCCGCAACCCACCGATCTAGTATCTGCCCCCATACAGTCGGAGATATCCAATGTGGGGGATATGTCTTCATTTCTGTCATTGGGGCACCCTCGGGAAGCATCTTCTTCGCCGGGTCCAATGCGTCGTGGAGCCATCGACGGTAATTCTTGTTGATGTAAGCAAAGAAGGCCTGCCGCCCCAGTGCCTGCTGATCAGGCAAGTCAAACGTGAACCCCTCCTGCAAGGCATTCAATAACACAAATTAATTTAAATACTAAATTCTAATTAAACAAATATTATCGCAGAAAAAAATACTTCAATGTACCAGCCACTCCTCCCATAGGGACTCCCTCGCAGCGGCATCCCAGTCCTTCCAGTACAGGCGTGGCTCAAAGAATCGGCCCTTCACAAGAACGCCGATCTTCGTCCTCGCTTGATTCTCCAGGATCCTGCCAAAGAAGTAAATAAATAAATTAATACAATTCAAATATAAATTAACACCCCAAAAATTTAAATACAAGTCATGATATGATTTTTTTTACTTATTGGCCCTTTTGGGTGAGCGTAACTCTCTGTTTACGCTGGGGGTCGATGCGTACCTCGCATGTCGGGCCACTGCCTTGTCGAGATCCTACAAAACACGGACATTAATTAATACAATTCAAATATACTTTAAATATAAGGCTAGCAAAAATTGACTAAACACCGTTATCAACTATACCTGAGGTAGAACCCACAGGAGAAGAAGAATCAACGCGCGTGTGGGAGGAATCTGTATCAGACTGGGGTGACAGCTAGGGCTGGGTTGATGGTTGGGGTTGGGGCTGGAGCTGGAGCCCCGTCTGCTGTATGCGAGCACTTTATGCCTCGTCATCAATGGGCAATGACGAGGTGGGACCCATTGGGTAGGAAGCAGCTTGGCGTCCACCCCGACCACGAATAACCCGTAATCTATCCATATCTGACATCGTATAGATAAATTGCAAAGACATTAACACATTAAAAATAATAATTCGGCAGAAATCATCAACGACACTATATATTTGAACGGAGGTGCAAAAACATATCAATATGAACCATAGTTCTAAAATGTTACTACATTTTTACGTGGTGTTACAACATTACAAGTCAATCATTTTTAGTTTGGGAATCATCATCATCTTCATCATTAGACTCGTCGTCCTCTTCATCTTCTAATTCATCCTCTTCATCAGTAGACTTAGTCACATCATCTTCAACACTTTTCATGTCTTCCGCGTCATCATCTACGACTTCTTCTCCTACATGAAATGTTGTTGGAAGAGGAAGATCGTCCTCCTCGTTGTTCACCTCAACAGGTAACAAGACAGGTGGTTGGTCGGCTTGAAAGGTGTCTAACTCACTGTCATATGTCACGGGTAATTTCTTGGACTTGATAACTGTATACCAATGAGATTTGGGATTGACGACGTTCTCTGCGTAAAAGACTTGTGCAGCTTGACTAGTAACACAAAGGGCTCGTCTGATGCAAGTCTTGACTTGACATTGACATCTACAATCCCTTGAGAGCTAACACAGATTCCTTTACTGCATGTGACATCGAACCACGTCCACTTGAACACTACCAGATGGTTTTGGAAACCCAGATATGTTAGCTCAACAATCTCATCTAGCTCTCTGTAAAAGTCCATGCAATTCTCAGCATAACAGTCACCGTTGACCAAGACTCCACTGTTTTAGGTTTGTTTTGTTCGGTCATCATCTCTTACGTTAAACCTAAACCTGTTGATGATATAACCTCCATGACAGGATGCTTGTTTGTTAGGGCCTTGAGCTAGTAATTTCAAGCAGGAGACCACTAGTCTATCCATTGACTGAACCTATTGTAGATGACGGTAAAAATTAAAGATAAATCAGTATACTAATTGGCCACAGAACTGTATATAACACATAATATAATTTCATTAAAGACTTACATGCCTTCTGAACCACTGTACAAATTGTGATTTCCGATGAGTTCAAGGCCAGCGAGATAAGTGATTAAAGATTCCGCATCAAACTCACTGCAAACAAATATAGTTGACTCGCTTATCACACTCTTTTAATTATGTACAACAATGTAAGTGAATTAAGACATTAACTTATTAAACGAATGTCGAAACTTCATCGCAATTTAGAAGGGCATATATTGTTGCAGCACTGTACTCTTTATCCGTCAGCCATCGAGTATACGTTCGGCCGAATGGCCTACCTAACTGCTTGAATATTAATAATTGTCCTTCCAAATTTGTGCTTGATCCGGGATCATTTTGGCCTAGTAGATTTAACCTTGTATCAACATCAGGCCTGAAATATTGACTATAAAGTTTACAAGCTCTTCCATTACGTAAGCCTCCACAATTGAGCCCTCGACCCGAGCCTTATTGCGGACTTTTTTCTTTAAATGAAACATGAACCTAGAAGTTTAGTGAATCAAGTAAGGTGGAATATCAATGATAACAGGTGTCGCATTAAGTGTAAACGAACAACTGTAACAACTTAAAGATTACCTCTCGAAGGGTTACATCCATCGATATTGCACGGGTCCACCCATCTTAGCTTCATATGTCAAGTGAAAAGGCAGATGCTCTATTGATCAAAGAACAAAGGAGGGAAGATTTTCTTCAGCTTGCAAATCGTCACCACAATGTTCTTCTCAAGCACCTATATGTTACTCACCCGGATTGTAGAAGAACATATATCTCAAAAGAAATGAGATAATTTAGTCAAAGTCTCGCAAACAACCCGTGACAACAGTCCTCTGAAAGCAATAGGTATGAATCCCTCAATGAATATGTGGCAGTCGTGACTTTTCATCCCTTGAAACTTGCATTCTGATACATTGCAACAATGAGATATGTTGGACGCAAACCCATCCAGAAGCTTTAAATTCTTAATCCACTTACAGACCTTCTCCACTTGTTACCCATCCAGAAGCTTTAAATTCTTAATCCACTCAAGCAACCACCATTTGAAAACACACTGGATCAATAATTCAAATGAGATCCCTTGTCATTCAGAGTCCACAGTAAGAAAATAAGATAGGCAAGAACAAATTTCAATTAAAAGTGCTATGACACAAGCCACCGTCCTCACTGATCTACATTCTTGTGCAACAGAGGCTTACCTCTTTGCATCCCTACTGTAACCCCATCTATATTCTTGTGCAACACAGGCCTAACTCTTTGCCTCCACCAAATACATCATATTCATAACAAATACAATATATCATATAAAAAAATACACACTATCACAACAAAATTAAAAAAAAGAAATTTGATGTGAGAAGTAAGACTATAATTACACAAAAACACCTAACATTCCACATTGTCCAAGTCTCAGTAGAAACCAAAAAAAAAAAAAAATTGTGGAAAAGGAAGACATAGAGGAAGTCAGAGACATACCTTCGAAGCGAAGCTGCCGGAGATAAGTAGGGTTGTTGTGGGTGGTTGCTGGAGGTCCCCGATGATCGCCAGAGGTCCTAGATGGTTTTCGATGGTCGCGACTGTTCGGTGGTGTCGTGGGTGGTCGCGACTGTTCGATGGCTATCGTGGGAGGTCACCGATGTCAGAGGTGGTGCGGTGTTAGTGGGTTGTCATCGGCGGTGAGGGAGGCTCACCGAAGTTAGATCGTCGGTGGGTGAAAACGGGGACAGAAAGATAAACAGCGAAAAGAGAGAGAAACGGGGAGAGAGAAAATGCAGATTTATGTTAATTAAAGGACTTTTAGCGACGGAATAACCCGTCGCTAGAAGTCTGTCGGTCAAAGAAATTTTATTCGACCGATTTTTTAGCGACGGTATTATTCCGTCACTTTAAAATATTAAAAAAACCTCAAAATTACAAATTTCATAGAAAAATTTAACGACGGTATCCCCGTTGTTAAAAGCCCATTGTTAAAAGTCCGTCAGCAAAGGTTTTTACCGACATAATATTCCTTTAGTAAAACTTTTTACCAACGAGTTTTTACCGACAGAGTCTCCCGTCGCTGAAAGAGCTTTTGGCGACGGAAAACATTCCGTCACTAAAATTCCGTCGCTAAATCTATCTTTTCTTGTAGTTATTATATAAAGCTTATTAATATTGAAATTAACTTATTAAAAAATAAGAACCCCATTCAAGGCAATATCTAAGACCTTTAGAGACACTTATAATATTTATAATATAATTTTATTATACATTGAAAACATAATCTGATGATATATTATATTTTTGCAGCTTAAAGGTTTTAAATATTTTCAAATATATAGCTACTTTGTTCATTGTGAGGTCTTATCAAAGCAAAAAATTATCCTTTAGTATGATTAATGATTTTATATGTTATATAGATATTTTTTTTGCAATAATTATGTTATTTTTAAGTACATATACATTTAGTAAAATATAATAAAAGGATAATTACAGTAATGTCCTTGAGGTTATGGTAAAATTACACGTGTGTCCATTTGTTTGTACAAATAACACTTATGTTGTTGACTGAACGGAAATAATCTAACCAAAATGCCCATCACTTAGTAGTGTAACTCTCAAATGCCGTTCCTGGCTAACTTGGGTTAAAACCCTAATTGACATCTTTCTCAAATTTGGGTTTATCTAACCCTAATTTCTAAATTAGGATCGCTCTAACAACAATTAAGCCCCCCTTTCAAATTACAGATTAAAGCCCTTTTGTTTTTCAAATTTGTGTTTAATTTCTTGGTCAGGTTGCAATTTTTTTATGGAAATAGTTTGCATAAACATCTCTCTCTCTCTCTCTCTCTCTATCTCTCTCCAACTTCCTCCACCTTGCCACTACTGCCCCCACCGTCCCCCTACCCTGTCGCCTTTCCCTTTATCCCCGGTGCCCCCACTCTCCCCTACCTCGCTGCTACCTCCCCTACCCCCTAGTCTCCTTACCCTCCTCCCTACCCTGTCGCTGCCTCCACCCCTTCCCTTAACATGTGGCTGCTCCTATCCCTCCCCTTAATCTGTGGCTACCCCTATCCTCCCCCACCCCATCGCCATCCCCCACTCCCACCACCCACCCCATCGTCGCCCCCACCCTCCTCTCTAACCCATCGCTGCCCCCTGTTAACCTATGGCTGCCCCCATCCCTCCACCTCGCTGCTGCTACCCCCATCCTCCCCTAACCTTGTAACATATCAAACATTTTTGGAACGTTAAACAATCGATTTATCGATCACTTAATCATTTAATTACCTCAATTTAATAAGGAAGCCCTAATGTGTATTCGAGCTTTTAAAGTAACTCTGAATTTTAATTATATTGTTCTTAAATAAAAGGGTTAAATACACGTTAGTACCCTGAAAGTATCTCGAAGTCTCACTTGAGGGTCCCAAAGTTTATTTCTTACACATAAGGGTATGTGATTTCAAATTTGCAATAAGTAAGGACTTCCGTCCATATTCCTATCGATCTAGCCCTCTCGGTTAAGGGCAATTTTGTCAAGCCATATTTGGTTTTATATTGTAAAAGCCCTTGATTTTTGGAACCCTAATCCATTACAAGAATCTCATCTCAAGCCACATCCCCAGAACCACCTCGTCAATCCCTTGACCTGTTACAAGCCTCCATCGATTTCTCTCTTATACCAATCTCTCTGTTTTCCTCTAACTTCATTTCTACACATGCAAGCCACTCTCTCTCTCCAGAGAGTTGAGCCCATTTATGGAGATAACCCCTTTCAATTCAATCACCAAAAACCCCAATCGTCAAAGCCCAAATGGCCATTGAGGCCACACCCAATTTTCAGAATCCTGACCTCATCCATGTCCCACACTTGTCTGATTTTCACGTCTAAATAGCTGCCTTAGCTACCAATGAAGTCCTCCACTGCTGACAATTCATGATTGCCAGCTCGATCGCCAATATGGCTGATCACATGGCCATGTTCCTAATCAACCTCATCAAAACCGGTATGTAGGCCCTTGGGTCCTGTCAGATTAAATGTGGGTAAGGTGAAAGGTGGATCATTTAGGTTAGTTGAAAGGTGGGTCATTTAGGTTAGTTGAAAGGTGGGTCAGGTGATGGAGATCTGTCGATCTGGTGGTCCTCGTCGATGGGTCTACACCGGTTAGTCCAGTGATGGAGATTCGGCCAATCCGGTGGTCCCCAACGACGATGTTGAGCCGATTGTTGACGGAGACTATGTTGGTGCTCCACGGTGGCAACAGTATTGGCCCAAATGGTGATGTGATGAGACGGTGCCAACGGTGACGGTGATCTGATGAGATGAGATGGTATGGTATGGTGGTGGTTTGAATGTGGTGATGCTGATTTGGGTGATCTGGTGGTCCTAGTCGATGGGTCTACACCGGTGGGTCCAGTGATGGAGATTTGGCCGATCTAGTGGTCCTCAGCGATGATGTTGAGCCGATTGTTGACGGAGACTATGTTGGTGCTCCACGGTGGCAACAGTATTGGCGCAAATGGTGATGTGATGAGACGATGCCAACGATGATGGTGATCTGATGAGATGAGATGGTACGGTGGTGGTTTGAATGTGGTGATGCTGATTTGGTTGATTTGGCTTCTCTGTGTATGCTAGATCGCTGGTGGGGCTGGGATAAATGCCGAACTGGGTAGGGAGGAGATGGGTGAAAATTTGAAGAAGAAGAAGAAGAAGAAGAAGAAGAAGAAGAAGAGAAAAGAAATTAAAGAAGAAGAGAAAATAAAAGTTGAAGAAGAGAAGAGAAAAAAATTAAACATGTCCGGACAATTTTGCCCCAGACGGGCTTGCTTAGAATGTTAGGAATTTGGACAGAAGTCCTAACTTATTGTAAAATTAAAACTACATACCCTTTTGTGTAAAAAAATAAACTTTTAGACTCTCGGGTGAGATTTCAAAGTACTTTCAGGGTACTAATGTGTATTTAACTCAACATCTTCATCAAAACAAACTCACCATCTACACCATGTACACCATCTAGCCACTATGATTCACTAAATTATTAAAGCTTTCCGTAACTCTATTATCGAAACACAGGATTTCCCCTTACAAGCTTCTAAAGTCTACAGAATCATAAACCTATGTTCTAATACCAACTGTAACATCCGGAACGCTAAACAATTGATTAATCAATCACTTCATCATTTAATTACCTCAATTTGATAAGGAAGCTCCAATGTGTATTAGAGCTTCTACAGTAACTCTAACTCTCAATTACATTGTTCTTAAATAAAACACAAAAATTAAATACTCGTGAAACAAAGTTAAACATTACTTTCCCTTGCAGGGGCTTAACTAAAAGAAATAATAGGATTTCCAGTCAATTTCTTATTCAGGCTCTAATCACTCCAAATATCATATTAATTGTTATCACCTGCAGAAAGGAAATCAAAGGAGAGTAAGCTTTTGAGAGCCCAATAAGGTCAATCAAAGATTTAAAAACAACAAAATGATTCGGATGATTTTACATTTACAGTCAAATAATAATTTCTAAAATGATTTTTCAAAAATCAAATTTTCAAATAAAACCAATGCATTTCGATATAAACATAGGGACGAGTATCAACTCAATCCCTAAAATTAATAACCATTTTGAAACACTTCAAGTGCAACAGAACAGAAATAGAAAACATTGAACATGAGCAGTACACTATAGCAAAGCCACCCAGGCAGTGCTCGATACGCTTTACATATGCATATGTACACAGACTAATCAATTCAGGTACTAGTTTAACCCAATCAACAGACTATTCTTATAACGCCAAAAATGCGCACCATGTTTATAACTCTCTTATTACTAACTCATGTCAACATTTAGAAGGAGTAAATACAATTGAAAACGCTTTACGACGAGCAAATCAATAAATAGATGAAAGGAATAATCAATTCCAAATAATCGCTTTAAAGCTCAATTTAGAGTTTCACGAAAAATGAAAAATAATTTCATGACAAATAAAATATCAGAGATCATTAAAAATTTGATAATAACTCAGAAAACTATAAATGATATCAATCAGATGAAATGGGGTTTCAGACAGATTTTCTTACCTCGATCCAAGTAAGATGAAGCTAAAACGCCTTCAATCAAATCCTGGAAATTGATCTAGGTTGACAAATCATCTATCAGAACACTATCTATACTAATATATTATAAACCTAGTATAACTACCCACACGTGCTTATTTCTTTATCCGGAACGACGAAATTCAAAGCGGGTCCTGCACATGGCCAACTTAACCAGAAGACCCGTCAAACTCCTCGAGGCTCATAAATAACTCAGAAATATTTTTAATTCAGATTAAGCATTCATTATCTCTTAATACAACATATCAAAAAAAATTTTGAATTAAAAATAATTCCTTTAAATTCACTAAAAGCCCTTAAATTGCCATAATTGAGTTTTACTGGAACTAAAGACTCATAATTTTTTAAAAGCCGTAATATATGTATAAAAATTATGAAAATTGAAATTGTAATTTAAAATGCATTAAAACTATTTTTAAAAATCAATGAGATACAGTAATGATAAGAAATTGACTCCCAAAATCACCAACTTTATACTGAGACTTCTTTATACCATAAAAACATTACTCTAATTTTTTCAGAATATTTTCATGAATTTTAAAGACTCTAAAAGATTTTACAAATGTGAAATTACAGAAATTATTTAAAATTCATTTGACTTTAGAAAATTACAAATTTTTGCCAAAAATTCTAACTTTGCTTAAAGTATTCTACTGTAAAATTTTACATGCTAATGATCATCGGTGGTACACTTGTGCAAGCACAGGGTACCACCCAAACTGTTGTGCCTCAAAAACTTGCTTCATTTCCTTTAATTTTCTTTATTCTTTACATGCTCAGAACCTTAATAAATTCACCTTCTCATGTTGGATAGCCACCATATAAATTTTATATACGTACACACACGCGCGCGCATATATATATATATATATATATATATATATATATATATATATATATATATATATATATATATATATATATACACACACACACACACACACACACGTGTGTGTGTGTGTACCTCCATTACCTCCAAAACATCCCCCTCCACACACACACATATATATAATCTCCCCTGCCCACTACATCATGATAGTGGGTCTCCCTCTTCCTTCTTTTCTTTTTCCTTTTTACACCCTGTTGCTACTAGAATGTTGATCGGGAACCACAGCCATGAAATGGACCTGCAAAATTGAACACGGAGTGACTACCGGGGATGTTCCGGTGGAGGAAGCTTCGATGCTAAAGTCAGAATGTCGCTACTAGGGTAGAGCTCTGAATAGCAGAAAATACACTGGGTGCTTGTGTGTGTACTTGTCTGTGTACTTGAGGCTTTTCTCCTGATATAGACTCCTCCCTTATTTAGGACTCTTCCTTGATAGGTCTTCAACATACTAGAACTATGTTAGGACTCTTCTTCCAGTAGCAGAAACCTACAAGGCCTCTACGACCTCCTCCAGAGCTTAGCCTGATACAGGCCCCAAAGTCGATTCGGGGTCGACCACGCCACGTGTCACCATTTAGTTGAGTGGACATATTTAGCTATATCATAATGCCTCCTGCTTTTGACGGTTCTTCCAAGAGAACAGCCAGAAGCATATGGTGTAAAGACCAACCAAAGGCAATCCAGCTACAAATTTTCCCCGTCCGTTACTCAGAGAGGATCTTCGGGATGTCATACTTGAACAAGCACCACAAGAAAACTGGGCTTTTAGCGACGGACTTGTCCGTCGCTAAAAGTCCTAAATCCATCACAACCCGTCCCTAAAAGTCCGTCACCTATAATCCTGTCGCTAAAAGTTTGGCGACGGAATTTGAAAATCCATCACCTAAAAATTGACTTTTAAAGATGGAACAATAAATTCAATTAGCGACGGAAATTCCGTCGCTAAATATATTTTCTGTATTTTATTTTCTCAAATTTTTTTAAAAGACTTTTAGCGACAGATATTACGTCGCTAAAAGCCCTTCGCTTCTTTAAGCCTTTTAGTGAGGCAACTTCTCTCGCTACAAATGCATCAGGTAACAACCGAATTAGACTTTTAGCAACGAAATTTCATCACTAAAAGTTTATAAGTAAAATTAAAAAAAAAACTATTTCTTAAATTGTTATTAATTTTTTTAAAAAATTAAGCCTATTTTCATTGACAATAAATTCTAATCAACAATATAGCACTCTTCTTTACCAAATTTCAAACAATACAAATAAAATATAAGTCATACACCAATATCTAACACCCAATAGTCAACTACAAAAATTCAAATAAAATAAATCACATCCTACAAATTCCGAAACAATATTACTTATTTTAACAAAACAAAAAAAAATAGATATCAATCTCCCAAGACAGAGACATTCAAATCCAATAGCTTCACGTACTTGATCCTCTTCTCCTTTGTGACACTAACAGTGTTCAACGTTTTCTAGTGTAGTCAAGTGCCATCTGCATTACACTTAAATGTTGCCGCCTTTGTAGGGGCAATTATTGTACCTCCTTTCTATTTATTTGGGCTCCTTTCTCATTTACCCCCTGTTACTCACTCTCACTTTGTTCGGCTCAACTCGAACAAGTAAGTTCTTCTTCTTTTCTTCTTGCTCGGCACATATCTATTTCCTTTTAGTAGCTCTAAATATCGTAGATTCTATTTAGAACATGTCTTCAACACCTTCGAGTAGTTCTTCGTCACCATTGACTAGTTCAACTGAAAATGATTTAGAGAGTGGCTCAGAAAGTAGATCCTCACAAGTAGGCACTTTAACCCTTAGGAGTCAAGTAGGAACCTCTACTCCTCCAGCCAGTACTTTATTTCCCCGTAAAGATGCTTTTGGGGAAATCAAGGATGAAGCTAAGGAAAAATTTCATGAAGACACTTGGGTCTCCGCGGATGAGAAGAGGAACAAGATGACCAAAGAAAGCATTGTGGAGCTTTTGAAAGAATATCCCTTGCCTCCTCCCTTCTCCCTCTTTGCTCGGGTTCCTGCACTCCAAGAGCCTGCCAACTATGGTACAGACTTGGAAACAAGAGTATATGAAGGTCAGATATCTGGCTACAGAGTTCCAATGCACCCCTTTGCTGTCGCCTTTTTCAACCATTACAAAATGGCGCCAGGTCAACTTGTACCCAACGGGTGGAGCAAACTCGTTGGCTTGATCTACCTTGTACAAACTTTGGGTATCCAGTGATGGTCCATGACTTTATGAGGCTATACCTTGAAGTGTGCTTTATAAAGAATGTAGCCAGCAGTGTCGGTTGGTATTATATTCATAACCGGGTTAGAGTGATAAATGGGGGGGGGGGGGGGCTAAGTCCAACAAAGGTTGGCACTCTCGTTACTTCTTCATTCAGGGACCGAGCGACAAATGGGAGTTCCCAAGAAGGTGGAATGATTTCTGTAAAGATTATGAAAAGAAAGGCTTCTTGGTTCCCAACGCTACCACGAAAAAATTGATTGATCATATAAAGAGGAGGGGTGGTCTTAATATTGACGAGCCCCTTACAGATCAGGAGATGTGGCATGCAGGGCTCATTCCTCCTGGCCCCACTATGCTTGTACCTCCAACTTCTATTGTAGAGTCTCGAGTTGTTTTGGGGCATACGACTCAAGTACTGGCGATGGGAACGTCATCTTCTAGGATTCCAAGTCTAGGTAGAGTCTTAAGCCATGTTTATATATTCCATTCCCTTCTAATTGTGAACATGTTACCTAACTCTTTTCCTTTTACAGAAATGGCTGGCAAAGAGAAGGTGCAAAAGGTCCCTTTTTAGGTCTGCTGGAAAAGGCTTCCAAGGGAAAGAAGAAGGAAGGTGCATGGGAAGGTTCTTCCCCCATGGCAAAAAAGGCCGCGAGCCAACTCCTCTAGTGCCTCCGCTCGTGGTTGAGGATCTTCCAATCGACAAGGATCCAATTTTTTGTCCCAGATGCACCATTAAGAGAGGAGATTCGGGAATGTCTCTACTCAGCACCTTGCTCACGGGGTGTTGCCTAGCGACAAACTCATCTTGGAAAACCAGCCTCATGAAGCTTTTGCCATGGCGTACGTCCAAGCTGCTTACAACGTAATTTGAATTACTTCATTCCCTTTGTGTTTTTATTTAAACTGCTTTCGTTTTTCTATATATAATCATCTTCATCCCTCTTTTGTTTTCAGGCATACTGCTATAGCAGCCAGATGCAGGACATGTTCATAAACAGAAGACGGACTTTTTGTCTTCCAGGAAGGCTTTCAAAAAGCCAAGGAACTGACGATGGCCAAGTTCCCTAGCCTTTTCCTGGATGATATCGTGGTGCCCACATTCGGGTCACCATCAGGGGAAACGATCGCGCCTACCGAAGCTGGAGATGCTATCTCTCCCGGGGAGAAAAGTGTCTGATCTGGGGATGCTCCTGCCTCTTAGGGAAATTTATCTTTATTCCCCTATTTTGTAATTGCTACTTGATGTGCCCCCAGTACTCTTATTACCCCAGAGGCTTGCAATTTGATATGTTTTATTTACCCTTTGATGGGTTTAAATTTTGCAATCATGTGTTGAATCTCTTCTCATCTTGTATTGTTTTTACTTTGACGAGAACCCTTGTCGTCACCTAAGGGCTAGCAAAGAAGCCTCGCACTCAAGCTTGGCTGTATTTTGAATTAACAAAATGGGGTGGGACGACGATCCCCACTTGGTTTTGCCATTTCTCGGGCTAGAACTAAAGCTAGACCATGTTATGTAAGGCTTGTGTCTTACCCTATCACCTTGGGTGATATTTTTTCTTGAGCAACCTTCGTGGTTTTACTTTGACGCGAGCCCTTATCGTCAGCTAAGGGCTGGCAAAGAAGCCTCGCACTCACGCTCGGCCAGGTTTCGAATTAACAAAATAGGGTAGGGCGATGAACTCCCACTAGGTTTTGCCGTTTCTCGAGCTAGAACTAAAGATAGACCATGTTAGGTGAGACTTGTGTCTTACCCTATCACCTTGGGTGTTATTTTCACTGCCCCCTGGGGGGGTGTGTTTTATGCAACTGCGTTTATGAGCTTATGCCCTTCACATCTTGCATACCCTTATCGTCAGCTAAGGGTTGGCAAAGAAATCTCGCACTCCCGCTCGGCTAGGCTTTGAATTAGCAAAGTATGGTGGGGTGACGAATTTTCACAAGGACTTTACCGTTTCACGGGTTAGAACTATAGCTAAACTGTTCTAGATAGGACTTGAGTTTTACCTTATGTACACCTTTTCCTGGGAAGAGTGTATGAGAAAGGCATTTGGGCTCTTGGGAGCCAAGTTAATCTACAAAAAGCCATAGACGAGCACCCTGCTCGGGCAAACTGCTCGGGTGATAAATTCGTGCGATGCGCTCGGGCGCTTTGCTCGGATTGGCCTATATTTAGTAGTTCTTGAGAACTTAGAAACAATAAGAAGAGGTTTACTTGATCACTACTTGAGCAAGAGTTTGCAATCATCGTAGTTATGCTTAGAAAAAAACTTCATTGCTTGGGTAAAACATTGAAAGTACAATGGTGACTAATGTCGTCCTTGTTATTCACAACTGACTACCTGAATACTACTCTAAGAATTCAAAAAAGAATCATAATTCTTACTTCAGAATGGGCAAAGTCTCAGCCTCCCGCCCTTTAAAAAAAGAGCATATTTCTTTGGGGCAAGGTGCTACTGATAGTAGCGTCAAAGGTTCTCTTTTAGGCCATCTCGGAGGTCCTCGGTGATAAAAGCTTCTTTATTTTTGGCTCGACATGATGCCATGTAGCATTGTCGGGCCACTATCTGGTCGCCTTTGACTTCCCCTACTCCATGTTCCGTAGGGAACTTCATCTTCAGATGATACGTGGACAGCACTGCCTTTAACTAGTTCAAGGCTGTTCTCCTGAGTATGGCATTGTAAGCTGAAGGAACACGAACAACCACAAAATCTAGCATCAACTGGACTTAAGTCAGAGGGGTGCCGCTGGCGACTGGTAACGCAATGATCCCTTCAACTACAACAGGGTGATTAGAGAAGCCGTAGAGGGGTGTATCCATCTTGCGCAGTCGATCAGATGGGATGTTCATCTTCTGGAAGGCTTCATAAAAAAGTACCTCAGCTGAACTCCCATTATCAACTAAAATCCTTTTGGCATCAAAATTACCCACTTGAAGTGTGACAACCAGCGGGACATCATGGGGTGTTTTTATATCCCCTATCTCATCCTCTAAAAAGGAAATTATGGGCATCAATGTTGTCTTCTGTTTCTTACTTAGGGACTGACTTATGATGCATACTTCCCTTGTATAGGCCTTGTGACCCTGTCCAGAAGAACCTCCTGCTGTAATGCCCCCATAGATTGTGTTGATGGTGCCCGCATTCTCTTGCCTCTCTTCTCTTCCCTCTACAACCGGAGTCGCTTATCTTCTATCATCTCTGCGTGCGACGTACTTCTTCAAGTGTCCACGCTTGATGAGGGCCTCAATTTCATGCTTAAGCAATTCATAATTGACGGTAGTATGGCCATGGTCATTGTGCTAACAGCACCACAAATTCATATCTCTCTTATTAGGTGCCGACCTCATCTTGTCTGGTTTTTCCAATATTTCTTTAGCCTTTATCTCATGGAGAATCTGCAATGGTCTGCAGTCAATGGCGTCAGATTCTTCATGTCGAACATCTCTTTGTGGCTCCTTTCGTCCCTTCTTGAACGCTTAGAACCCCGTCCACCTCTTGGACTATCTTCTCTAGCTCTCTTTTCTTGCTCTTGCCCATTGTCCTCTCGGTGTCCTTTGTGGGTTTCCAAGTATTCTTCGGCATGGATGTACTTGTTGGCTTTATCCAACAAGGCGCTCATGCTTCCAGGGGATTCTTATTTACGGCAAATGCAAACTTGGATGTAGGACGAAGCCCGCGCATAAAAGATGTGTACTTTACTGACTCATCCAGGCTATCTATTTCTATTGTCACCGCATTGAAGCGTCCCAAATACCGCGACAAGGATTCGTTGTTCCTTTCCTGGACCACGTTGAGGAGACTTGCTAAATTCTTCCTCCGAGTTCGGCTGCTCACAAAATGTTTCTGAAACAAGTCAAACAGCTGGGCGAAGGAATGGATGGACCTGAGTTGTAGAGACTTAAACCATGGGTGCGCCGCCTTCCTCAAAGTGGTTGGGAAGGCCCAGCACATGACGGCATCTGAGACCTGGAGGAGTAGAATATTTGTTTGAAATTGATAGACGTGCTCTCTAGGGTCTCCGCTCCCATCATCTAAATCGTATTGTGGCATCCAAAAATTAGGAGGAAGTTTTGCCTTCTCAATTGTTTTGGACAGGGGGTATCTAGAATCTTCCCTTAGGGGAGTGAATTCCTCCCGGTGGGGCTCGGAGATGGTTTTGTGAGAAGTTCGCCCTTGGGGATGCACTTTTCGTGTGAAGGCATGAATTCGTCCTTAGGGACAATGCCTTTGGTCCGCGCAGCGTCGATCTTGAATTTCGCCACCTAAAATAGGGGGTGAATTCGTGCTGTCCTCCATTAACGTCTCGCATCAGAAACATGAGCCACTTCTGGTGACATGTTTCTCAGTTTCTTATTTTGGCTGATAGCTGGGATCAGTCTCTGATCTATGCCTTTGACCATAGTTGGACCTTGAGGTCAGTCTAAGACGAAGGTCGTTGGGATCTAGATGCGTCTGGTTAGTAGAAATCGTCGGGGCCACCTCTTCAAGCTTTTTATGTAAGGTAGTTACCACGCCATTAATTTCATGGACTTCTCTGGTCAGATCTGCGCTTGGAGTGTTAAACAGCTTTCGGGTCAGGCGATGGCGCAAGTCTCCTCTTTTTAAAAGAGGGGTCGGAGAACGAGTTCCCTGGGAGCTGTCAGTCGTATTTGGGGTGACTGAAGTCACATTAATCCAGTCATTACTGGAATGTTTTTGGGATGGTGTTGGTTGTCGCCCTCTTCGGCGGGAGCCGCTTGATCTTGCTCGTCGATTTTGGACTGAGCGACTGGCTGCAGGAGTGTCTGAAGAAGATTTCCTCGCCATGTTCCTTGTCGGTCCCACGGATCGCGCCAAAATGTTGATGCTAAAATGTTAATCGGGAACCACAGCCAAGAAATGGACCTGCAAAATAAAACACGGAGTGACCACCGGGGATGTTCCGGTGAAGGAAGCTCCGATGCTAAAGTCAGAATGTCGCTACTAGGGTAGAGCTCTGAATAGCAGAAAATGCACTGGGTGCTTGTGTGTGTACTTGTCCATGTACCTGAGACTTTTCTCCTGATATAGACTCCTCCCTTATTCAGGACTCTTCCCTGATAGGTCTTCAACGTACTAGAACTATGTTAGGACTCTTCTTCTAGTAGTAGAGTCCTACAAGGCCTCTACCACCTCCTCTAGAGCCTAGCCTGATACAAGCCCTAAAGTCGATTCGGGGTCGACCACGCCACGTGTCACCATTTAGTTGGGTGGACATATTTAGCTATATCACACCCTCACATACATGTATCACTCACACACATATAGGCACACAACACATAAAACAAAGCATATCAGCTCCCTATTGCTCTCTTCTCCCCTTTTTTTTACGCACACAGCACACCAAAACAAACCCACATTTAAGCACAAAAGCACACACAACTCGCATTCACTGCCTCACGGTAGTGGACTCTATCACCTTGTCCATTACACGCACGTGCGCACACACAAGCATGATAACACATCAACAACTCAATCCGATGCTGCAGTTTTTGTCCCCTTCTTTTTCACCTCAACGAAGACAGATGGTGGTGGTTTGGGGAGGTAGAGGTTCGGATGGTGGCAGTGGTGATGGGTTCAGTGGCGGTGGCGAAATAGTGGTGGTTGTGGGTTCATTTGAGTTTAATTTTTGTTGGCTCGAAAACAACAGAGCTGTGATAATGCTACGGGCATGGTTTTTTGAACATTTTCTTCATCCTTTTGAGAATATTTTTGCACTTGAATTTTAGTTTGTGGAACTCCATTGCCTTTTCTAGAAGAGCACGTAATAGAACAAACAGATAACAAACAGAACACAGTGTGCCTTTACAGACACTGTTGATTTTTTTCCTAAGATAAGACCGCTACATAACGTAGCGGACATATACTGTACTCACATAATATAAGGCACTCAATTGGGGGTTGAGGGCTTTTGTCAAAAATCTGTCCGCTACATAATGTAGTGGATGAACTTTTAAAAAAACACAAAAAAAGATCTGGACTATTCACAAATCGCGTGTGGACGGCCAGATCGCGCTAGCAACTTATCCTATTAGTTTTTTTTTGCTAGAATTCGCCCAACCGTTACAAAGTGTAGCGGTTGGCTTTTTTCCAGAATTGCCCTTTAATCCAATCGCCCCCTTTCTCTATTTCTCTCTGGCTCTCCATCTCACTTTGTCAGTCTCTCTCTATCTGGCAGAGTGAGATGAAGCGAGCAAACAATGTCGTCCGAGGGACGACGCCGACTGAAGATGCAAAGCCATGAAACAAAACAGATCCGCAAGCTACTCCAGCCGACGACGTTGCCCGAGGGACGACGCCGACGATGACGCAGACAGATGAATGGCTCCGCGAGCCTTTGCCATCCTTTGCCCAAGCCGTCGCCTGTCCCTGATCCATTTGTTGTCGCTGCCTCATTCGTCAATTCAGATCTGCAAAGATTATCCATGTTCTTCTTTGTTTTTGGAATTGAGATTGAGATTATAGGTTCAGAAACCTGAGATATTCATGATTATCCATGTTTTTGTTTTGGAATTGAGGAAGGATATTATCCATGTTTTTTTTTCAGATGTATTACTTGCCTTTAATTTTTCCATCTTTTTTTTTTTCTGTGTGCGATGCTGAGTTCAAGGTTTGCCCATCTCTCTCGTTTGCTCTTGTCGCTTTGGTTGGTTTAGGATTTTTGTAGATCAGGATTGGTGTATAACTTTGTGGGTTTTGTTCAGAAATGAATGAGTGTTTGCTTCATTTGGCTGATATGCAATTCTGAATTTGAGTGATGAAAGGTTGGTTAACAAGAAGGTGAGGCAATGGCAAAAATGAAAGTGGCTGGAGAGAGGAGAGAGAGATAGCAAGACATGAACAAAATGAAAAATGACAGAAAGAAAAAATGGACGAGAGTGAAAGAGGGCAATTCTAGAAAAAAGCCAACCGCTACACTTTGTAGCGGTTGGATGAATTCTAGCAAAAACAAAACTAATCTCGACCATCCACGGTGACACGTGGACGGACGGATGACAGGTGGAGAAATGAAGTTTTATCCACAGGTAGATAGGGATCGGTCCCATATATATATATATATATTGAATCCCCCAACCCTCCTTTTTTTTGTCTCTCTTTCTGTGTCTCTGTTATTCAATTTGATTTGAGTTCCTTTTTGTCATTTGAAATTCAACCAATTAAAACATTTTATATTTCTCCTTTTTATATATGTCAACATGTCTCATTGATAAATTTTATTTATATGTTTGCAATTTCATTAATTATTAATATTTTGCCAAAACTAATTCTTTATGTATCCCCTTTAATCTTTTATCTTTTTAATCGTTTAAAGAAACCTAATATTCTCTGTCAATTTTTCTCTTTAACTAACATAATCTCTCTCCTTGTATTTCATTACAAATTTATATACATAGTTTATTCTCCTATTTTATTTTCAGTAATTTGTTATATATCTTTACTTTTTTTCTTGGTGCCTTTGAGTAATACAAATATTAATAAACGAGTTATTATAGTTAGAATTATCACTATTAATTGGAGGACAGACTATTTATATCATTTCAGATACTATTTTGAACTTTTATTTGTTACTAAAAGCTATCAATGATTATTCAAATTCATTTTTAACGATAAAAATATTAAAAGGTGTAAATAATTTTTTAATTATTTTTTATTATAACATATTTTACTATTATTATTACGGCTAATTACACCTATGTCCCTGAGATTTGGGGATAATTACAGTTAAGGACACAAAGTTTCAAAATGTAACATTCCGTGACCAAACGTGTTTCAAATGTATCAGCGGTGTCCATCCGTTAGGGTTCCATCCAAAAAGTATATTTTTTGCTGATGTCATCAATACATATTTTTAAAATGACGATACTACCCCTTTTTAAATTAAGAATTCAAGCCTTAATTAAAGATTAGGGTTTTAAAACCCAAAATTAGGGTTTTGTTGAAACCCTAATTTGTAAATTAGGATTTTCCCGAAACCCTAATTTCCAAATTAGGTCAAATCCCTCACCCCGGCAGGCCCTTCCCTCCCCGCCGGTAGCCCCTTCCCTCACCCCGTCAGCCCCTGCCGGCAGCCCCTTCCCTCCCCGCTGGCAGTCCCCTTCCCTCACCCTGACAACCTCTTCCCTCCCTGCCGATAGCCCCTTCCCTCACCCCGGCAGCCTCTTCCCTCCCCGCCGACAGCCCCTTCCCTCACCCCAGCAACCTTTTCACTCCCCCCCGGCAGTCCCCTTCCCCGCCGACAACCCCTTCCCTCACCCCGGCAACCTCTTCCCTTCCCTCCCCGCCGGCAGTCCTCTTCCCTGTCGACAGCCCCTTCCCTCACCCCGGCAGCCCCTTCTCCTCCGACAGTCCCTTCTGTTATTCGCCGAACAAAGCAGATCCACCACCGGCGACGTCGCCGTCGCTCTTCCCCTCCATCTCTTCTCTTCTCCCCCGCAGCAAGGGTTTGGCGATTGGGGGCTGTCCTTGACCCCGTTCCGTTCATGCAGAAGTGACAGAAATAGGGTTGGGAGCGGGAGGGGCGGGGGGGGGGGGGGGTAGGGGCACGGGGGTGTGTGTGTGTGGGTGCTGAGTGTGGGGAGAGGAAGAATAATCAGTAAATTAAGTGGGTAATTTATTTTAAAGTCAGGGACAATCAAGTCTTTTTGACAAAACCGTTAAGTATTTTTGTATTCCGTTTGTCAATGGACATAAGTGTTACATTTTGAAACTTTGTGTCCTCGCGTGTAATTACCCCCAAATCTCAGGGACATAGGTGTAATTAGCCCTTATTATTATTATTAGACTTGTAAGTACGAGATATTCTCAATCTCGTATGTAACGCATCATATTAAAATTAGTAAATAATAAAAAATCTGATTTGCATATCAGCTAAAATCACCACAAAGGTAGCCTACACGTGGCAATTATGCAGCCAGATCCAGACGATCAAATGCGCAAAGTTGTGAATCCACACAAAGGAGGGCCTCAAACTCCTGAGCTTCCCCGTCTCTTCTCGTCTCTTACTATTAATTGCTCATTTCTTGCTACTATTTATCCAAAAGCTGAGAGAAGATGAGTACAACTGTATTTGCAGGCTGTTGCCCTTCATGGACAAGCAACCGGCAAGTAGTTCCTTCTCACTTAGCTGCCAATTCTTCAGGTGACAAAGGGTTGTCAAGAACAAAAGTTGCTGCGGTTGCAAGTCAAAATGGGTGTCTTCATGAGTAAAGTGAGGGATTATCTGGGGTTCTGAATAGAAGAGTAGCTCTAGCTTCTGGGGCTTCTTTGATTTCGTCTGCAGCTTTGAGTTTCGGCCCAGGAGAGGGATTGGCAGTTGTGAAACAAGGCCTCCTAGCAGGGAGGGTTCCAGGTCTCTCCGAACCAGATGAACAAGGTTGGATTTCATGGTCTTACTTTTTTACAGTACCATTCATGTGTTAGATTATACTGTATCATTTATCTTCACCCCGTAATCAAGACTTTTAAAAAATTTACAATAGTATAAACATGAGAATGATAGGGTTTCAAACTTAACGGAATCAAGGGAAGCCACAGAGTATCAAAATCGTTACTCCGATGACGAAAGAACATGAAGATGCAAAATTGGCACATGCCTTTTGGTATTGATCTTCACTATTCTTGACGATGGAATAGAGTTGTATAATTTTCTATTAGTCTAGGAGGCAAATAGGTGGCAAAAAATTATTATGTCCTTGACAAATCTCAACCGTCCATCAGATCTAAGAGATTAGGGTTTATAAGTCTCTAATACACCCCATAAATAACTAGTGTATTGGATGCTACAATTAAATAAAATAGATCCATAATGTTATTTAGCCAATTCTAATAAATTACTATCCAAGTCAAAAGAAATAGTCTAAACTAGTATGAACTGTTAGGCCACCCGTTGCATCCAACATCATGTGCTTGCTTTGCTTTTAGTGTGGAACCTCAGTTAGAAATCAAAGCAAGAAGTGTGTCACCGATGGAGTTCACGTCCGGTTACTGCTTCCTGTCCAATCTATAAGTTGGCTTTATAATTATGAAGTCAAAATTATGTTTAAAATTGCATAATCAAAATAACATCTTGTGAGCTTCAGAGATTTGTTTCTACGAGATAATCTCACATGTCGGAAAATTTCACTATTCGAAACTTATAAGTTTCCCAAGTAAAACTCTTGAGCTTCTTCCTTTTCGATATGTTGTTGCTCACCCTTTTTAGTCATGGGAATGCATAGACAAGTTAAAGGGCAAGTTCATGTCTGCTGGTCTTTCTTTTGGACTGCTTTCTTGTCTAGTACCTCACATCCAAGCTTCATGAGAACGAAAGGCATGCTTATTCCTTGATAGCCATTGTAATTTCTACAATATATAATATATACCTTTGAATCCAAAGCTTGGATGCTAGCAGCATAAGCCAAAATCCATGCACATTCTCCCTTCCTTGGGGTGTACTTTGATGCATGAAGCATGATAAACAATGTCAGCTGCTTTGTTCCCGTTTAATGGGGATGGTCATGTAATGGGAATGAAAATGCTCAGACAGGTTGGAGGACATACCGCAGACCGGATGAGAAGTCAGGAGGGCACGGTGTAGGATGGAGTCCTATGAGCCCCTATGTATTTTCAGTGCCTCAAGATTGGGAAGAGGTAACAACCGACTCTCTAGAACAGTGCATCTTTTGACCTTCTATCCTTGACCAAATTGTTGATCCAAAGTTGTCTCCTTTCGCTTCCAAAACTCTCTGTTGAGCTCATTAACAGTCGGTATCTCTGCAACAGGTTCCCGTGTCAATTGCAGATCTTGGAGGCACGGAGATTGATTTGAGATTTGCTAGTCCTAAAGAAGGACGTATATCAGTCATTGTTGCTCCTGTTCTTAGATTTGCAGATGGTCAGTATCTCAACCAATTAAACCTGTTCTGTGCCTTTCACTCACTCAACACACTTTCATAAACATATGCACGCATGCTCAAATAGGTTTAACATATATAGGTATTTGACTTAGCTCACGTTGATCATTTCTATCATGTTTATGCTATATTATAGATCTCGGTGACGATGCCAAAATTGAAAATATTGGAACTCCAACCAAAGTGATAAATGCATTTGGGCCAGAAGTGATTGGGGAGAATGTAGAAGGGAAGGTGCTAAGTATGGCAGTAACAGAACATTCTGGAAGAAAGTATTACCAGTTTGAGTTAGAGCCGCCACACGTTCTTATCACAGCAACTGCTGCTGGGAATCGCCTCTATTTATTCAATATAAGTGGAAACGGTATAGAATTCTTCCTTCCCTCATAAATATTATTCCAATATTCTGAGCTTCTTAGTGTAACTCGTGGCATTTGCAGGTCTTCAATGGAAGAGACACTATGAGGATTTGAAACGGATAGCCGAATCTTTCAGGGTTATTTGATTAAGAGATCAGCTCTAAGTTCGTCATACAGTGGTAGAGAGTGTCTTGATACACATTCAGCTTTGTTTTAAATCTCAATTGTTGATTATAAGCACATAATATCCTGATTATGTACGAGAAACATTGGCGCAACTGCAACCCTACACTTTTTAGTGTTCTAATCATTTACACTCTCTTTACCCTTGAAACAGCAGTGAATATCATGGTTTCAGTGGCCGTTACCTTTCTGAAAGTAGAACATGTGAAGTCCACATGCTCCCCGAACGGAGAGCTACAAATTTGTACCGGAGAGGAGTTACGTTCCAAAAGTAGGCTAGGTCATTGTCCTTCCGGAATGTTGCTGGGTGAAAGTGAGCTGTACCCAGGTGTCTTTTCAAATCCTTTGTTCCATAGGACCACTCTCATTTTTCTAGCTTTCTCCCATTTTTCAGAAGCTGCATAAATATTTGAGAGTGATACGTAATGTGACTTATCAATAGAGCTTGCATCAGAATCTGGCGTGCTAAGGTCACCTAGCACCCGGTCAGCCAAATCTGTGTCGGAGTGAATTCGGCATGCTCCAAGTAGAGCCCCCCAAATTGTGTCATTTGGTTTCATTGGCATCTCCTTTATTACATCATAAGCCTCCTTCAATCTCCCAGCCCTGCCCAAAAGGTCAATCAAACACCCATAATGCTTGATGCTGACCCTTACCCCAAATTTCTCCATCTTAGAGAAGATTTCTAAGCCTTCATTCACAAACCCCCCATGTGCACAGGCAGATAGAACACACATAAATGTTGTCTCATCGGGCTCCTCGCTAGAGTTCTCCATTCTGCCAAAGAACTCAATAGCCTCCTCGCATTCACCGTGAACGGCTAAACCCAAGATCATAGAATTCCAACAGGAACTGTTCCTCTCCAATATCCCTTCAAAAATCAACCTTGCATTGGTTAAATCCCCACATTTAACGTACATGTCAACCAACCCATTCAGAATGAAACGATTCACTTCAACTCCTTTGCGAATAATCATTTCGTGAATCTTTTGTCCAGCATCTAAACAACCCAACTGAGCACAAGCCGATAAAGCGCTCGCAAACGAAACCCCATCCGGATCAAGCCCTTCAACCTGCATCTTCCTAAATGCATCCAAAGCTTCCTCACAACACCCGTTCTGTGCATACCCACTAATCAATGAATTCCAATTCACCAAGTTCCTCACTGGAATCCTGTCAAATATGGCCTCGGCCTCCTTCACATTACCCTCCTTAAAATACCCAGAGGTCATACAAGACCAAACAAAGAAATTCCTCCGCGGCATTGCCTCAAAAAGCTCCCTAGCAGTGTCCAGCTCCCCGTTACGCACATACCCATCAACCATCGCAGTCCAAGTCGCCACGCTCTCAATCTCCGCCGGAACCCGATCAAAAAACTGCCTAGCAGTTGCCGTATCCCCGCTCTTGGCGTGCCCATCAATCATTTCAATCCAAGTCACAACTGTCTTATCCGGCATCCGATCAAACAAGAACGACCCAGTTTTGGTATCGCCAACCCCCATGTACCCACCTATCATCGCATTCCACGTGATCAAATTCCTGTCTGGCATTTCATCAAACACCTTGCGCGCATAACAGATGTCGCCCGTTTTCGCGTACATGCCGATCAATGAGGTGCCTACCATGACATTAAACACTGTCCCGATTTTTATGGACTCCGCGTGTAAGGCTTTGCCGTGGTGAGGTATGGAAAGGAAAGCGCAGGCTTTGAGGAGGGATGGGAGTGCATTGTGCTGATAGGTTCCGATGCGGCGGATGTGGTTGTAGAGCTGAAGGGCTTGCTTTAGTGCTCCCTGAGAGATGCATGATCTTATGGTGGAGGTGGGATGTGGTGAGGGGTTTGGTTTGTTTTTTAAGGTGCGTATTGTGGTTTGGATGCTGATGGGTGTGGATTGTGTGCGCATTTCTTCTTGTCATTTCACATTCTTATTACAAGTCGGTGTCAACCTACGTGTTTTGTAGATTCCGGCGGGAAGGAGTTCATGCTATTGCTAGCATAGCCGTCAGGACAAGGATGGGACCATGTTTGACGCTCTTTTTTTTTTTTTTCAGTTTTAAAAATTAAAAAAAAGAATGCGTTTAGTAACTATATATATATTTTTAATTTTAAAAATCACTTTTTAAGTTGTAGAGTAAAAAAAAAAAGAGGAAAAAGCTCTTTTTCTTTTTCACTTAAATTTTTTTTTTGAGACTTCCACCACAACTCACCCACCGCCGGTAGCTACCGCCCATCGCCGCCCGGTAGCCACCGACAGCCAGCTTCGGCCGCCGGCAGCCACCCCCGGCGGCGGTGGGCAGTGGCCACCACCGCTGGCTTGAGTCCACCTCCGACCACCACCGCCGGCGGCCACCTCCGGCAGCCACCGCTCGACAGCTACCTCCAGCCGTAAGCAACCACCACAGGGCGGCAGCCAGCTCCGGCAGCCACCGCCAGCAGCCACAGCCCACCGCCGGCAACCACCGCAGGGCAACAGCTAGCTCCGGTCACCACCGCTGGCCGGCAGCCACCGCCGACAGCCACCTCCGGCCACCACCGCTGGCAGCCACTGCCGGCGGCTACCGCGACAACCGTTGGCCGCCTGCCGGCAACCACTGCCAGCCACCATCACCGTCGGCCATAGCTACACCCCACCACCGCCACCGCCACCACAAACCACAAAAAAAGTCAAAATAAAAGGGGTTACCAAACACAAAAAAAAAAGGTTATCAAACACTCACTTATTTTTGTAAAAAAATAAAATAAAATTAAGCTACTCTTTAAAAACTGAAAACCAAAAAAAAAGTTTTGTCAAATGAAGCCTAAGACCCGGTTAGGATCCTAGACGAGTTTAATTTGAGATAGGAATAACAATGGGACGAGTTGGATGTGGATTTTATTAAATCCGTACCTGATCTATTAGTCCTCAATTTCCAATTTGCCCCAGCCTGCCCTGTTCCGCCACCGGGTCAAAAGAGCGCAATACCATTTTTTCGATCCTAAGCTAGTTTAGGAGACCCAACCTTGCCCCGATCGCTTGCTCAGAGCCACAACTGCAATCTCTTGGAGACTTAATAGAAAAATAAGGCACAAACATGCTTAAACAAACTAAGCAATTAGCCAATTACCCTGAGCACCGTCGACACTTACTAACCATGGCCACAGTCGACACTCATTCACCATTTTCTCCCATCACCACCAAATGGAAAGAGAAAATCCAGCAAAAATAAAAAAAAAGGAAAGAATGCAAATTGCTAAGTGCTAACCCTCGAACTTCAAAAATCTGCATCCAGTCTAAGTTGCCAATCAGTCCAAACTACACCGAGTTCCGTTGGAACCTTTGATTCTGAGAGCAGTAAACCTTTCGTTATGGCCTATAGGCCTTTTTCTTACTCCTAAATTCTTGTTCACTAGTTATGATCAACCTCAATCAGGATTTGCCTCAGCTTGAAGCCATGTTGTAGGTTAAAATGACAGTGGACGGTGGAGGTGGAGGGGGTTCTCACATTGTTTGGTTGAGGATGTGGACACAGACGGTGGTGGTGCACTGATTGCTTGAGGTGGAGGTGGGTGGTGTTCTGTCGACTGTTAGGTGGTGGCGAGGTGAAGGTGGTTTGTGGCTGTGAGGAGGATGACCACTGACTATGCAGGGGGAAAGAAGGCAGCGACAGCTAAGAGTCAGCAGAAAGAAGTAAAGGCATATAGGGTTTTGTCATTTGTGGGTAGCTATATATATATGTTAGATAGATGGCCAAGATTGGCCAATAAGTAATAGTTTAGGGTTTGTATATCGGGACAAGTACGGGTCACGAGGCGGGTCGAATACTGGAGGGGGGAGGGGGGATGCGGACTGGACAAAAAGTCATACTCGATCCTAACCCGTTGTGAGTTAAAATTTTAAATATCATACCCGCCCCCATAACCCGATCAAAATCATAATAATCCGCTCCTATAGGGTTTGGGCGGGTCGGAGATCTGCCGGTTGCAGATCTCATTGTCATCCCTAGTTTGGAATACTATATTTCGGGGCGTTTCCTGCCCTAGCTTGATCCTTAAAATGATTTAACTGAAAGTCTTACAGAAACTATTTAGGTTTCTTATCTGAGACTTTAGGAGTATATATCCCATTGATTTATCATAATCTCGTTCTCGGATTATCACTGCGGGGCCAAACGGGTTGCTCCAATTCTGTTTTGGAGTGGGCTTTGTTGGTATGACTTGAATTCAGATGTGGTTCAAGATGGGTTCGAGATACAAGGAGGGGTGTTGCACTGTTGCTTAGCAGGTTCAGTTTACTAGAACTGGGCCGGATCATCTAGATAATTTCTTGTCATGACTGGTGGGAGTGGATGTTCTTATTTGGATATCTAGTTGTCAATATCAATATTCATAAGGATAAAATTTCATTTTGCCTAATATGCGTAAAATAAACACTGAACTAAAGAAAAGCAATCTACTGATCCAAAGCATTGGATAGGCCCATTTATCTGATTAGTTAATGTGGTCTGATTTAGTCATGTACCAACTGTGTCCGAAACAGTCGCAGGCAAAAGAGCTCGTTCTTTCATTTTTAGATCAAGAAATTGAGTTCATTATACGATCTGTTGCCCGTTGTGTGAGCCTCTCACTGGGGGCTCGCTAGCTGCTGGAAAAAGTCCAATTCAATTGCTCCGAAGCAAATGCTTAGATCTGTAACTAAATCTGAAAGTAATTTAAACATAAGATGGGAGGAGGAATTGCGAGCCAATCCGGCCCATTGCCATTCTACTTCATTGGCATTACAGGAAGAGTGAGGTACCCGATCCAAAATCGAAACGATGTGAGTTCGTTCATTCAAACTCTATAATGGAATAACAAGTGACCTGCAAAAAAAATTTAGTCCACACTCTAATTAATCTCGTCTACTAGTTTTCTTGAAAAGGCTCTCTCAGAAAAATCCCTCAGTGAATGATATATTTTTTCCTCAACCTCAAGACCTTACCACTCTGTCCCGTGATATAATAAAATTTTTTTATATTTAGGAAAGAGGTAATTATGTCACCAGGAGTCTCCATCTTCACTAGAAGATTAGCACACCCGTCTTTGGTGTTATTTACATGACAGTACCAAGGCCTATGCTTAAGTCCTGTAGTTTCCAAATAATGTTATTTGATATTAATTTGGTTGGCACTCTTGAGAGATATACGTGCTAAACCAGGTATTAATCCCACGTCAGGTAATTAATCAATAACTTCATTACATAATTTTTGTAGGTCTCTCTTCACATTGTCAATTGATTTTGAGATAAATGCTTTAACATAATACTACAGCCGGTCGATTCAGGCCCAACGGACAATTTAGAAACTAATTTATTGCTGTTACTCTTTCAATATCTCCACGTGCTAAGCCTACTCAAAAATAAGTCGGGCCATACACGAGAGGCATGTTGAGAGATACAAACCCCACACCAAAAATCAATCTCACATTGGGTAAATAATCAATAACATTTTAATATGTAAGTCTTGTAGGTCTTTTTTCTCATTACCAATTGATGGATTGTTAACAGGCACCAAAGAATATCTTCCCACTGCAATTTTCCAGAGCCAACAATCTTCAAGGTACATGGGAATTGCAGATCCAACCACCCATTATCAATACGGGCCTTCGAGGTCTAAACCCTAATGTAGGCTAATACTGGTGGAACAAAGTAGAAAAAGACATCCACTAAAATAAACACGAACCATTTTAAAAAAAAACAGTTAATAGTTCTAGCTACAACCAAGATTGTAAGAAGAGGTTATAGACATTCATATTTAGCGATAATTAATTATTATTGTACTAAGTATAGTATATTGCCAAAACTAAGTGACCGAAAAATTGCCCCAAAGTTTTTTCCCTATAAGGGCGTCAATTCACAAATGTTAGAAACCTTACTCTCTGGACTAAACCTTTGTCTTTGATTTCACTTAGAGGTGTCAAATGGGCCGGGCTTGGGCCGACACAGCCCATCGGGCCTCCAGCAAATCGGCCCGGATGGGCCGGGCTTGGGCCGACACAGCCCATCAGGCCTCCAGCAAATCGGCCCGGGGCCGGGCCAAGGGGGCTGCCAAACGGGCCGGGCCAGGCCTGATTCTGGGGATATCTGGGCCATGTCCAAGCCCAGGCCCTAGGCCCAACATTCAGGGCCGGGCCCGGGGCTAATTTTTTTTTTTTAATTTTTTTGGTATTTTCTTATTATTCAAGGTAAGGGTTTTTTTCTTAATTATAGTAATTTGCTGTTAGGGACGCTTTATTAAAGCGTCCCTAACAGTAATCAACGCTTTACTGCAAATCTATAGCGACAAGAGTTAAAAAGATTGATATGTAAGAATATGTTTTACGGTATATGGTAAGACTAATTCAATATACTAAATCAACAAGTTTGGCTTCAAAAAGGTTCTCAATAATGATAAATTTTCAAAGGGACATGAAGTAACAAATATCATCATCATAAAGATAAAAGCCAAATTGTCAAGAAAAAACTTCATGTCAAAAGATGGGGGTGGGCACGCGACAGTGCTACCCCTCCCCTTCGCCACTGGCTTCAGGTTCATTGTGTGAGGCTATGCAATGCACATCCATTGATGGAGCTTAACAGTCGAGGACAAAGTTACTCTTTTTGGTAAAACTTACACTTAAAAGGAAATACCTTTTGAATCTTCTCTATGCAATCTCTCTTTTAAACCAAATTTTGGGCAATCCGAACACTAGAACTGGAATTAGGTTCGGTTATCTGAAGCCCCTGGTTGGGCACAAAACAACATCTGTGCTAGTTCCAGCCCACTCAAATTGTAACATAAATTGACAAAATACAGCAAATGTGGGGTACACGATGCATTGAGGTCAACAATTTTAATACATAAAGATGTTGAAAATCTACTCGATCCCATGACCACTATATTTATAAAGAAAAAAAAAATCAAAGATTTTAAGATGTGTTATTATTCTTCGTATTATTTAAATTTTCAGTACTGTTTAGGGAGGAAAATGAGAATAAATCCGTTGGGGAGAAGGGGGGAAAGTGAAATTTCAAAAGTAAAGAGGAGGCCTGAACCGGGCCGGGCCAAAACCGGGCCGGGCCAGGGCTTTTTTCTCGGAAATGCAAGCCTGGCCCAGGCCCTAGGCCCTAAAAGGTCGGGCCAGCACTGTTCATGAAAGGGGCCGGGTCGGGCCAGCCAACGGGCTGCCCGGCCCATTTGACAACTCTAATTTCACTTCATTTTATGTTTAAATGAACCAACATTCTTGATAAATGGACGTAACAGGAATGCGTTTTTGTTCAACTAAATTTCGACCTAGAAAGTCGAAGGGCGGGCACCAGACCAAGGCTTTGTGCAACTTAAAGCAAAAGTGTATATGTTGCTTCCATTGCATAACCAATAAAACTGCCAATTGGAGTTCTTGTCACCCACTAAAGTGATGGAGCAAAAAATGCTCCGATTCTTGGAAAACAGCAAAAGCATCGGACAATTTAAACAAACCCATCTCCAAATAATCATCAACGGCCTCCAGGATTACACTTTTCTTGTACCGAAGCTTATATCAATCTCCTCAAACCTCATCTCACTTGATTATGCCGTCAAAATCTTTCGATATTCCCAACTTCCCAACGTTGTAGCCTACAATACCATGATTAAATGCTTTATAGGAAAGACCCACAAAGATGCATTGCACACTTATAATCATATGAGGCTGTCATCAATATCTCCAAACAGTTTTACCTTCACTTTTCTTTTGAGATGTTTTGAGTCATTTGAGTATTTACAAGATGGTTTGGGTGTTCATGGGCATGTTGTGAAGCTAGGGTTCGATTCAAGCGTGTTTGTTTTGAATACGCTTTTGGATTTCTATGCAAAATGCGGTCAAACACTGGGTTTTGCTTGTAGGGTGTTTGAGGAAATGCCTGAGAAAGATGTTGTTACCTGGAATACGATGATTAGTGCGTACATGGTTATTGGGGAGATAGACTCTGCAATTAAGTTGTTTGAATCAATGCCTGAAAGGAATATTGTGACGTGGAATTCGGTTATTGGTGGGCTTTCGAAGTGTGGGACCATGGAGTTGGCAAGTTCGGTTTTTGAGAGGATGCCTGAGAGAAATGAGGTTTCTTGGAATTCAATGGTATCCGGTTATGTTAAGGTTGGTGATGTGGGAAGCGCAGTGTCAATGTTTAATGCAATGCCAGTGAAGACGATAGTTTCTTGCACAACAGTAATTTCGGGATACATGATGACTGGAGATGTTGAATTAGCGAGAAAAGTGTTTGAACATATGCCAGCTAAGAATGTGGTCTCATGGAATGCTATGATTGCAGGTTATGTTCACAACCACATGTTCGATCAGGCACTTTCTTTGTTTCATCATATGTTGATTGATGGCAAATGCAGGCCTGATCAGACAACTTTAGTTAGTGTAGTATCTGCTTGTGCTCACTTGGGCTCTCTGGAACATGGAAAGTGGATCAACTTTTACCTTAGGAAGAAAAAGGTTGACTTGTCAGTCCCATTAGGAAATTCTTTGATAGACATGTTTGCCAAATGTGGGGATGTAGAAGATGCAAGAGCAGTTTTCGATCAAATGGCTAAACGATGCATAGTTACATGGACTACAATGATCTCAGGGTTGGCTGTCAATGGGCATTGCATAGAAGCCTTGTCACTTTTCAACAGAATGTTGTTAGAAGGATTAAAACCAGATGATGTTATCTTCATTGCTGTTCTTTCAGCTTGCACTCATGGAGGGCTAGTGGAAGAGGGTAAGAGGATATTTGGCCAGATGGTACATGACTTTGACATTAAACCCCGAATTGAACATTATGGCTGCATGGTTGATCTTCTTGGTCGAGCAGGGAAGTTAGAAGAAGCAGTCAGTTTCATTGAAAGCATGCATTTGGAACCTAATGTTGTCATCTGGGCCACCTTACTTTGTGCTTGCAAGATTCACGGAGATGGAGAGTTGTTTGAGTCCGTAACCAGAAAAATGCTGGAAAAAGAGCCTTCTGATTCTAGTTATTTGCCTCTTATTACTAGTTTGAGCTCATCAGTTGGACGTTGGCAAGATGCTATGAGCTTTCGGAAGGTGATGAAAAACCAGGGAATTGAGAAAGTCCCAGGTTGTAGCTCAATCCAAATAGCTGACGGTGTCCATGAGTTTACAGCTAAAGATATGAGGCATGTGGAGAGGAAGGAAATCTATAGAGTTTTGAATATTTTAGATGGACAAGTAAAGCTAGAATGTGACGCTTGCTGTGAGAAATTCCGTTGCACTTGAAGCTATCATCTCCGAGTGGATGCTCCGAGGAGAATGCGGAATGAAAAAATGAGGTCGCAATTTTGAGAGCGACGTCACTGTTAATAGTCAAGGACCTAAAATCACCCCTTTCTTTGGTTTCTTTTGAATTAGTTCAAGTAGTGGACTGGAGCAGTTTTGGCATCAAGTACTAAGCTAATTGCAAAAGATACCAACGGTTAGAGAAGAACACAAAGCTTGACTAGGGCAGGAGCAGAAGGCTTCGGATGGGAACTTCTTTTGGGAGTGGGCGGTTTGGTTGTTACTTCCTCCCCTAACCAGCATTAGCCATCCAACTGATAGGATCAAATTGAATAGTGACAGGAGCTCAAAAGAGATTTTTAGTTCTTACTGAATTGTCATGCACCACAGTGGCCAGCTGTTTGATGGCTTGATCACAATGAGCCTAGTTCCCTTCTGTTGGCTGAAATAATCAAGCATACTCTCAAATGTGCTTCATGCATACAGACACGAGAGGGATTGCTAGAGCTATTCTTGTTTCGTAGGGCATCGAACTACAGAGACTGCCTAGATTATCACATGAGTCTTAATGGCATGGGTGTTACTGCTGGGTTGATGTTAAAATGCTTGAATCAAGCAAAAGATACTAATTACAGATTATTTCAGTTCGATGTCAGGTTTCCTGCTCATTCTAGGTTCAGTTGGACCACACTGGATAAAAAATGTTTTACGTTTAATGTAAGTGCAGCTTATTTTCTAACCTTTTTTTTTTTTTTAATAAAATCTCAATTGCAAATTGATGATATAGAATTCATGTTCTTTTCCATAAAGCACGGCTTCATCTCCTCCATTGAATGAAAATACATTTTGTATATTTACCATACATCCTAGAGTGGATGTAATACTTGTCCTGTGAAATCTAGTGATGAAGGTGGACAAATGGCAAATGTTTATGACGTATCTAGAACACGATCAAGCTGCACTATCAACTTAGGAGGCGGCAAAAGCGCCAAAAGGTATATCGGCAAAAGCTCAACATGGCAATTGGCCTTACCACCTGATCCGAACCTGACTTTCTGTGATGTATCATAACATGAAATGTTAGCCATTGAAAGAAATTCCTGTTCCTATGAACATGTGTACGTCTCTTTTCTTTTTGTGCATTTCCATTCATATTTCTGCCCATTGTTCCCTTTGTTATTTCTTTAATTTCATGCACCTGTGGCATATGTTAAATGGTTGTATAAAGCCAGTCGAAAACATGTGAGGATCTTCTGACCTGTATCATCAATCTGGATCAAAGTTTACACGATTACAATACTCCTGTGATATATAAATCCTTCTCATTCAAGATTAAATTCTAAAGAGATCCATTAGTTGTTTTCCTTCTATCTGTTGATTGATAATTTGCTCTTGACGTGCTATGTTCCCTGAAAAGAATTGTGTTATGAAATAACTTGCTTTTCATGCCTCGGTGAATTTCTGCTGTATAAATGTCTACCGCTGTGTGTTTTGGAGGTTGGCTTTTTCATCGAGGGTAGTCTCAATGTGCGAACTACCTTAAGTTTCTACTCAAAATTGAGTTTTTGCCTTTGTATAGAACATATATACACGTGTAACATGCATAATAAACAGCTTAACAAGCTGTTTTATGATCTTCTACACTCACGCACTGCATTGTGATGTTTCAATGGTAGCATGTGATGAACAAAGTACAAGTTAACATCTCGTCAAACAACACAACTACATGGAATGGAGACAGCTTCTTAAGGTATCTAAGAAAACTTTCTGTTCATATTATCCATGTCAATGTGCATATATGAAGTCAAAACTCAATTTTGAGCAGAAATCTGAAAGTAGTTCCCCCATGGGATGAAGAGAAAAGCTTTTTCCCCACAATGAAAATGCCAACCTCACCTCCCAACCACAAACAGTTGTAGGCATGTGTACGGCAGCTGTTTCCGACAAAGTATGAAAAGCAAGCTATATCACTATACATTCTTCTCAGTGATATAAAGTTGAACATGACAATTCATATGATTTTGCAAGTAGCGATGCGTGATTGAGGTTGGCACGCTAAAAGTTATTCCATTGTGGTCCAAATACTTTTGTCCTTGCTACGAGTCCAACAAACTCTGCAAGTTCTGGAAAACGATTGCTAACAAGTGCATCAGCGACAAAATTGTATTCCATAAGGACATATTTTGAATGTCTGTAACAAAAGGAGCTGACCGTTCCAGGAAAAAACAGTTCGAATTCAATAAGAAAACCCTGTGAAAGAATTACCTTCACTAGTTTACAACCCTTCACTAATAAAAAAAAATTGACTCACCATTCATCTTCCTTGTTCTTGTTCTGTCAAAGTACGTCTCTTTCTTTTTTGGGAAACATATAGAAGAAGAAGAAGAAATGTCATAAAAGGCTGGATTACTTGCACCCGATGCATGTAATTCTATGTCTTATCAAACCAAATTCTGTTTGTGACATGGAACGAATTTATGTCGTACATGTGTGCGCGCGTGGGGCATATCAGTTTTGAGCAGAAATCACGAGGTGGTTTTTGAATCAAAGTATAACTAGTCTTTTCCCAAATGAAAGTGCAAACCACAAAACCCTCTAGCGCAGTGATAGAAACTTTTGTGGTTTTGGCAAGAACAAAAGGAGAGTAAAACATGTTGAATGACACATGATACATAGTACAAAAAGTTGAAGATGACAATCCCAATGGAACGTTTTTTTTTTGGTATATTGCTGATTGAGGTAGGCAACAGGCATTGATCTTTTGGTTCAACACTGGTCCACAGATTAGACTTCAGGCTCGTCCTGCTGTTGGCCCGATGTGGCATTAAAACTGAGTTCTTGTTAGGACTGGGGACAGTCTCAACTGCAAGATCCAAAGATCCATCCGAATAAACAAACAAGTTCTCCATGTCCTTTGTTTTTAAAAGCAAAGAAGAAAGAGATGTTATAAATTAAAAATAGTCTATATCATCTGTAAAATGAATGAAACAACTGGTAGAAGATAGGGATGATAACATGGAGTGCCTCACCCTAACCCAAGTCCTCTCTCTCTCTCTCTCCCCCCCCCCCCCCACCAATTGCCCATCCCCATATTCCCTCGCCTTGATATAACGTGCCTCGTCCTTCGCTGCATGCCACATTCCATTTAGATCCAAACCGTCTCATTCAACCCGATTCAATACTTTTCACTTCTTTTTGTTTTACACTAAATGTCCTTTCAGAAAAATCATTTTCTTTATTAAGAGGTTGACGAGCGGTGCCCTGCGGAAGGTAAATGGTTCTAGAAGCGGCGGCTGCAGGAGTTGGCCAGTAGTGACCGTTAGCGGTAACTGCTACTAGAATTGGCTAGCTGTGCCTGTTGGGGCAGTTGGTGGCGGGTAGGTGCATGTTGCGCCACAACATTACCATTCAAATATAGGCCAACTGTATTTGTGATGGTTCCCAAGGATCCAATATGACCACTTAGGTCTACATTGTCACGAAATTGTTCCATGGAAGCAAGAGGGTATTGATTTTAATCGCGGTATCCCGTTGCATAAAGCACTACAGTTGGTTTTAAAATGGAAGGTGCCGGTTGTTGAATCAACTATTCAATCAAATAATATTGAGCATGTTTCCCATCTTTTCTCGAGAAATGAGATTTCTTTGTAAAATCGTGCTAAATTTCATATGTGGCAATTCCTCCAAAATGTCTTAGGTAGTTGGGAGAAGAATCTGCCCGAATCATGGCCCTTCAACCCCTCATCGATGAGGCTCTTTAAAGAGATAGACTTGCTCGAATATCTTTTTTTTCACCTTTCTCTTTCGAAATGCTCTTTCGACTTATTAAAATTAAAAGAAATTAACATTTGACCAATTGAACTTGAAGTGAACGATAACACGCAAGTTACTAGTTCTTTGCACATTCGGTAGAACGAAGCAATGGTTGGTGGTGGCCCCCTATTATAGGCTTTTGTGTGTGTTTGTGTGTGTGTGTGTGTGTGTGAGAGAGAGAGAGAGAGAGAGAGAGAGAGAGATGGGTTAAGTTTTTGAAAAAATATTTGGGTTAAGTCAGGGAGGGATGGAAAAAAATTCACGTAGCCCAATTGATTATATTCCATCTTTCCCAATTGCATTTCGGGCTTCCCTAAATAAGTACACCAGGTAGGGAGGGGCGAGACTCAAATTAGGCCCTCGAATTTCCATCCCTAGTCGAAAAGACATCAAATGGTAATTTTTGACAATATAATGACTTGTATTCTTCTTTGATGCTAACAAATAGAATTTAGTAATAGATGAAATTCAAGTATGAATTTTACACTACACAAGATTACAACTAAAATATGCATAAATGGACTCATCAAGAAGTCTCTATCCTAGATTTCAGCAATGGCTCATCCCCTATTTTCCACACAACACATTGGATGACTCATCCCTTGTTTTCCACACAGCACGTTGGATGAAAGCTCCTATGCTGATTATCCAGCAGAATAGGACGGGAAATGGCCGGATAAGCCAGTAATCATTCTCTTAAGGTTTTTCCCCTCGTATATGCATGTGCATAATGGGCCAAGAAATGAAAGGGGAGCCCGTTTGAATGTTTAGAGGCCAAGTATTAAAGGTTCAGAAGGCTGCATATTTAGCAAATCAGAGTTAGAGACCAAATAGAGAAAACAATGAGTGATATCTGAAACACCGTGCATGCAGCTTGCCTAGTGGCTGACAGCGAAAACCGCTTGCTTCCTCACGGCAACTGAAGCAACTTACGGTATCAAGTTTATTTCGTCCAGAAACTTGATAAGGCACGCCGCAAGAAGTTGTTCTTCGGCTACGTGTTTCTACCTAAACTTGACCTAGGTCATAGGTCACAATAAATATGGTCGAATTCATGCATACGAATATGGATTTAATGGTGACTGATTAATGCTGTAGGAGCTTGCCACTGCTTCAAAGTTTGAAAGAATGAGTAGGACAGTATTGCGGATAGCTGAGCTTCAATTCATCTGAAATGTGGACAGTGGTATAAATGCTTGCGGTTTCTGTGCGTGGCCACACATTGGCTATGTCGCCCACGGCAAACTTGTAAACATACGCTGAGGAGTCCTACCTTTGAAGGCAATGTAACATTTTAAACCTTCAATGCCAAGCTCAATCATGTAATTTATGATTGCGATGGCACCTTGAAAGTGTCCTTACATGAATTCTCTCTAATGGTCCTAAAGTTCAAGACTAGTTGATAAATTTTCTAAGCCGTATGATGCATATTAACTGACCCTTTTTCCTTGATAGGCTTGTGGTTTCGGTTTAAGGCAATTTTGATAAAATTAATGTTTCATATGACGAGGTGCAGAGCTGAAATAAATGATGAGGTTCAATTCAACCCCTTAATGCTGCGTTCGGAACAAGCTTGTACTGAGCCCGGTGACCTGGGAAGGGACTTGTCTTTGCTAACCATGTAACGTTTGATGTAACAACCAACTGTACGCGCTAATCTATATCTATATCTATACATATATAAAAGCACGTATGGGCTTAAATGACTAATCTTTTCTTTCCTTAAAATATCCTTTTCTAATTGATATTTTCAAAAACAAGGTCAAGGGTGAGTAAGAGTGTTTTTGACCTATAACAAGTTTTTTATTATATACCATATTTAAGTTAGAGTATTTTTTATTAATGAGGGTATCGTTGACTTCTCATGGGATATAAAATCTATTTCCTTAAAATACTCTTATTAGGATATATGTTTTGATTAGAGTTAAGGATTGTTTTGACTTTTGATTTAAATTTTTTTTCATTAAATACCTATTTTTAATAAGAGTATGACTAAAAAATAGAATTGTTTTTAACTTCTCATATGGTAACAAGTCTCTTTCGCGAAAGTACCTTTATTGAAACCCTATGAAAATTTTATAAAATCACCATTGAAATCATGCATGCTCTCTAATTATTGAAAAAATTCCTGTCAAACCATAACCCCTCCATTTACCTTAAAACTAAATTACCTTAGAGTTATTACATGTTCTCCATCATATTTGATTAAAGAAAATAACTTACAGAGAACAAAGTATTCTATAAATTTCTTCAAAAAAATATAATATACTTTAATTAAATTGAATATTATTTCAAAAACTCAATTCTTTTAATTTTTTATTTCATATTTGTATGTTGATGCGTATGCTACATAAATTTTAATGTAAACATATTAGTACATCGAAATTATCGTAAACTTGAAGTTTAATTCTAGATTTTGAATACGAACATGTTAATATAAGGAAGTTGTCGTAAATTAAAAATTTTTAGGATTTTCTAAATACATACGTAATCCTGATTGGAGTTAAATGGCCAATCCTTTTTTTTCCTCCTTAAGATTCCTTTTTTAAAACTGAAGTTTTCATACAAAATTTGTGTTGATTAAGGGTGTTTTTTAGTTGAAACTTTTTTTCCCCATCAAATACTCATTTTGAATTGAAGTGTTGATAAAACAAAATAAGGGTCTATTTGCCTTCTCTTAGGATATCAAATATCCTTACTTAGAATACCTTTATAGAAACATATGCTTTAATTAGAGTTAATGCTATTTTTTAGTAAAAAAATATATATGAAAACATATAAAATCACCCTAAACCTCATGCACGTTCTTTTACTACCAAAAAATTCTATCAAAATCTACTGTCTCCATTCACATTGAAGCTAAATACTTTAGAGCTACTGTATCTTCTCCATCAATTTCGATTAATCAAAACAACTTGTAAAGAATAATTTTTTGTAGCCTTTAATAATAAACATAATATACCTACACTAAGTTGAATATTTTGTTAGAAACCCATTCATTTTTTATTTTGTAAAACACAATTGTATATTGATGTGTATGCTACAAAAATTTTAATAATTTAAGATGCATATATATTTTAATGCAAACATATTCGTACGTTGAAACTATTATATAGCTGAAGTTTAATTCTAGATTTCAATTAAGGACACATATTAGTGTAAGAAAGCTATCGTAAAACTGAACTTTAGAAATTTTAAATGCATACGAATTGTTATATCATAGAACTTTGCTTCTAATTATAGCTTGAGTTCTTGGCAATTACATAATCTTATATTACATAATACCCTTGTGTTCATGACAACATATCTTTCATATTGTTATTGTCTTTCTATGATATACTGTATCTCGAGATATCATATATTTACATGATTATATATTATTCATATAGTTGATGTCTTCGTAGATTTCACTCTTATAAGTGATACAATTAGATGAAATCCAATCGATAAATATTCTAATTTTTTGGTTCAAATGATTAATAATTTTTTTTGAGCTTGAAAACTCTCAAGTTTTGATACGCAAGGGGTTAAATAATTAAAAAAAATTCTTGAACTATGTTTTTCAGATTTAAAAGTTTTCTAAATATTTTGACTTTTTAAAAAGGTGAGGCTAATTCTATTGTTTTGGTTAACTTTAAATATTTTGACGCTAAACAGATTCATTAATGCATCTTTTAATGACAAAAAGACTATGAATAGAACCAAAAAGGGTAAGGATCTGACCCTAGCATATAAAATAATCTCAAGGGATTAAAATGATTAAATATTTTTCATTAAAAATATCCTTTTTAGAAATAAAAGGTTTGCAAAACATAAGTGTATTTTTTTACTTTTAAGAATGTGAGACTAAACTATAATTTTTTTGGGCTAAATATAAACAATTTGCTGTTAAAGAGGTTAAAAACAGGATAGACCTCAACAGAAAACTGAAGAGTAACGGCGCCAATGTTTTTCAGGGGGTCCATCGTGCAATCATGCATTTTTAAGTGACAAAAATGTGAGAGTGGACCTAGCTCATTCTTATAAATATGATGCTGAGATTATGTTCACCTTTAAAGAAAACCTTATTATAATATAACCTTAAAAAATTTCAACATCAAAAGAACCCATGTCTCTAAGATTCGGGTGAAATTACAATCAATTACACTAAGTTTTAAAAGATAAATCCATATTGATCCGTTAAAAAAATAATTGTTTTGCTTATGTCATCAATATGTATTTTTTAAATGTCAATACTGTCTCATTTTAATCTACAAGGTATATACAATATAAAGATTTACAAAATCCTAATTTTACAAATCAGAGTTTCAACCCAAATTCTCCCCCCATCTCGCCGCCCGCACTTTCCTCGGCAAGCACTCAGCATGAAAGTTGACAACCTAGCTCAGCCCCACCCTCTTCATCTAGGCACGGCGAATGTCAGTCTCCACGTTATCCCCCCCCCCCCCCCCCCCAAAAAAAAAAAATTCCGGCCGCCTCCACCACCCTAAACATCCTTAGCAGTAACACAAATATGAAAATCTCAAAATTGCCAATCATTCATGTCTATAACATTAGTTGAGTGTGTGTTTGTAGGCGTGTTAACTAGAGGTGTAGTGGGTTGTAGAAGGCTAATTGATGGTGATTGTGGTTTGTGGAGGGTCGATTTGAAGCGGTGGTGGGTCATCTGATGGCTGTGGGTGAATTGGACAGGTGATGGGCTGATTGGATGCAGTGGTAGGCTTATTAGTGGTGGTGAAAGGCTGCTCTGATGGTGGTTAATAGCGGCGGCTGCCGTGGTGTTGGGTAGTATTTTGACACAAATAAGAATCTTATGCATCTTCTTGTAGATTTTGAACCCCAAATTCAAGTTTTTATTTTTGTTCATTTGGTTTGCTAAGTTATGATGATTTGACATAAGTGAATAGAGTAAGAAAGCTGTGATAATTTATTGGGATGAAAAGGCTGAGGAAAGGTAAGAAAGCTGAAGAACACAATGATGGTGGGATGTGACTGTGGTGGGAAGTGATTGTGGCCGGTTGTAGGGGGAGGGGAAGGGGTGTGCGGGAGCGTGTGTGTGTTTTCTATGTATGTTAAAGCTGAAAAAGTGTAAAGCGGTGATGATGATAGGGCTGTATGGTGAGATGGAGGGATGATGAATGACATTTGAAGAATTACATTCCTAGGTGATGGGCATTCTGGTCTTTTCATCTTTCAGTATTTTCATTCGGTCAAGGAGCATAAGTCTTATTGTTCCAGCTAATGGGCACGCATGTATTTTCACCCTAACCTCAAGGTCATGGGTGATATTAAGCCTATAATTTTCTTAACTCTCAAAACCTTAAGGCATATGTAATAATTTTTTTCCTTCTTATTTTGATGATACAAGTATTTGATGAAATTATTCTTGATAAACTTTTGTTGAATTTGTATTTGTATTAAACTTGTAATGCGTATATATAAATAAGAATGAAAAACGTAAGTTTGTAAACATTATTGAAAGTACGTAGTTCATTACCATTATCTGATATCTACTTCATCCATTTATTTCGCAGTATAAATTTCAAAAAGACAGACACTGACACACTTGTATATAGAGTTTTTAGATAAGTAGGTTTGAAATTATCATATAAGTTTGTGTTAGAAATAGAAGTCCTTATTTACTACTAAAATGAACAAGGTCATGCTAAATAAAAATAAAAGAGAGCTCTATAGTATACTATCAAGAGAAATTTAGAGTATACGATAGATTTTTTAATTAAAAACTAGAAAAAAGAAAGTAATTAAGAAAAAGCGTAGTTTTAGATAAATTGCACTCAAACGTTGGAACTTAAGATAGAAAAAGTTAAAAAAAGACTTGCTATGTATTTTAGTCCTAAAATAAGAGATATAAGAAAATTGTACTCTCTTCATCCTAAATTAATTGATTATATTTGAATGCATGCTTATTTAGGATATAAGTCTTATTATATGAGTTTTTCATTCTATTCCGAGAGAGAGAGAGAGAGAGAGAGAGAGAGAGAGTGGTGGGAGAACGGGGAAGAAAGTGGTTGAGTAGAGAAGTCAATTGGTCGAGGATCAAATGTGAAGAAAGAAGTAGAATAACAAAAAGTATAAAAAAAGTAGACATGTAAAAACACTTAAGGAATCTTTCTTAACTTGGAAACTGATCAATTTTTTTGAACAACTCAAAAAAGAAATATATAAATTTTTTTGGGACAGAGAGAATAATAGACTAAATTCGGGTTTGAAAGTAAGACCATGCTTTGTACAATTAACTTTTCATATTTCGAGTCTTTGATTAGTACTTAACAGCTGATTTATTGTTATAATTTAATTATAATGGTTATAATAATTAATTTCAATTGTGTTTTTCATTAAGGTTAATAATATTTTTATTTTAAATTTCTATATAACATGCAAAGCACGTGGTCCTTACTAGTCCACTTAAAATGAACATATTCTCCATGTTCACAGCCGGCAACAAAGTTTTAGAGCATAAGAAAAAGGTTTTGGCGTTGATCTATGTGCATTGTCAATACTCAACATCATATCATGTATTAAGCAAACATCTGTTCTGAAAGCTTAAACTGTTAGAGAACGGACCCAACAATATTATCATTTAACACTCCCTTCAGATACAAGGCCCTGATTGCATATACAGAGACAAATTAAGGTGTATCATTACTAAATGCACAATACTACTATAAAGGAAAACTAACTATGCGAGCGAAAAAATTCAAAATTAAGGCATTATATAGCCAGAACATAATATCATGTTAAGTTATTTACCGTTCTAAAAACTTAAACTTTTAGGACAACTCATAACTTAACATCATCTTCAACCGTTTGATTGTGATATTTTTGTTTTCTCGTAGTCAAATGACATGACACTTCCTGTTCCATTTAGACTGTAATCGTGAAGGGTTTGATTTGTTCCACTTGAATAAAAGATGCTTTTAGGTCGGTCTGCCCCAAGACAGATACCTAGGAGTTGGAACTTACATGACCGTGTGCAAATTTCTCTTCACACACCTTTTCTTTGCTTTATAACTTAGCAAAGATTGTCATCTCCATATATCGATCGTTCCGGAAAGTGTCACTTCGCAAAAAGAATCTATGTGATTCTTTTGTTGGCCTACACCAGATTGCTACTATGATGGCTGGACCAGAGCCTATTATGTAGTCTACTCCGGAGAGAGCAGAAGCCCTGTGTTTAATTAATTTGTAGCAACATGAAATAAGTGGTGATTTTTTTTTTTTTGTAATGCTCCCTAAGATAGTAATTTGTGACAACTCAGTCCTACAATTAATTAATGTGACGAGTACACCCGCTTTGACCTTCTGAACCCAAACTTTTAGACCTTTTGGCATTAGCTAATTACCCGTTTAGCAATGGATGAAAAATATTTTACACGCTTATCATGTCTCACAAATGGACAATTTTAGGATAAAAATGGCCTTGTTGGACTTTACGATTTACAACTCTACTAATCTGTCTTTACCAGAGCGTCCATGACAACTATCAGCGGCCAACTAACTTAAGCTTTCAAGAGATTACTTAATAAGTATCCTTGCTGAATAAATGCTTTCGGTTTAAAGGAGATGCGATGATGGAAAGAGATATATTGAATATATGATGGGTATGGTAGGTTAATAAGCACACATAAAGACAATAATTCTTATATAATCTCTCTAAACAATTTTCTTCCCACATTGCAGAAATCTTTCTCGCATACTTCACTAGTAAATTCTCATAATTCATATTCACAAAAAAATCTTTCTAATTCTTCACAAAGTTAAATATATATATACGCGTGTGTACATACACATATATCTATACCGATACATATATATATATATTCATTACAAAAAATGATGATTAAACCTCAAAACCTTTAGGGTCACCAATAATTCAAATCAAAGCCCCATTTGCTACAATTGGTGGGAGTTCGGAGAGGAACCGAATTTTTCCGAATGGTGGTTCAGTGGGGTGCATGTCCTTTTTTTTTCTTTCCTTTTCGGTAATAAGTGGGGTGCATGAGTTGAGGTGAGAAAAAGGAGAAGAGGAAACGTCGATGTGGTGTGGTAGATTTTACTTGATAGGTGAGAGTGGTTGGGGTTTTAAGGTGGATATAAAGAAACAAAAATGAAAAATGAGCGATCTGGGAATGGGAGGGTATTGTTTGGTGCTTGGATTGGTACAATGGACTGTCGGTCGGTTATGCGTACGTCTCTTGTTTTTTTACCTTTTCCTGTGAGTCAACTTGACCGTTGTTTTCGAGTTGAAGTTTATGAGAGATTTCGCCACAAGTCCATAGTTTTACGGATATTTATTTACTTTATTTTGAAAGTTAAATTTCTAGAAAAATGAACCTTAGCCCCACTACTATGATTGACCGATTGCTTCATTGTAACCTGAAGATCGCACGTCTAGATTTTATTTAAAGCCAGGCTAACTGTTTCGAAAATAGATATTTTGAGAATCCAAACTAGACTTTTTGAGTTGACTTGATGCTTTTGTCTTACTTAAGGACCTATATATTTTATATGTGTGTGCATGCTGCGCGTACGTGTCTCTTTTAGCATGTGTGCGGAGCATGGTTTTGCATATAAAGGATGAAACAAGACTGCCTAACTTATCTTTCCGATCAAAGCGTTATCTGTACTTTGGACTTGCTGGGTTTGACCCTTCACCACTTCGGTATTGTGGAGAATCCTCCTGCCTGGTGATTGACTTGAAAGCAGTTCCCGGTCACAATCTTTTTTGCTATTTCCATCGTATAATAAGATGCACAAATTATTGTGCCCTGGTGCCTTTAACCCCCATGGTTGGTGCATACGGTGACGCAAAGCTCAAAAGAGGAGGAACTTTGGGACGTGTATGCATGGGTTAATCTGATATTCAATGAGCTGTAGTGTTGGAAGGTTGTTAAGATTGCTTTGTCACACTCTTCTTTATTGTGCATTCTGTTTATGGAGATAAGGGATCCAGATCCACTGCTGTGGCTAGGGTTACAGCAGTGGTGCTGTAGCCCCAGTCACAACCGTCGGATTGAGTTGGGTGGGAGGGAAGGGTTTAGATGTGGCCACGTCACCCTGCTTTTTAATTCTCCTCATCTCCTCTGCCGCACCAACGATCACTCTCTCTCTCTCTCTCTCTCTCTCCCCAATTCCTTCTGTCGGTGGCTCCTCACGCCGTCCACTTTCTGGCAAAGTCACGGCGACGCCACATCAACCGGTGAATCTTCCGGCGTCGTGGCCTACCAACACCTACGCAGTCACGGCCATTGGCCACCACACCAACGCATCCCCAAGAGCACCGTAGCCACCGACGACAGATCTAGTAGCCTTCATCTCTGCCGTCGACCACACGACCACAAGCCGGTCGAAGCCATCTCCCACGAGTGTACACCAACGACACCTCGTGCCTTCCATCTGCCAGCGGCTCCTCACGCCGTCCACTTTCCGGTGAAGACACGGCGACGCCACATCCACCTTCCGGCGACACCACGTCCACTTTCCGGCGAAGACAGGAAGATTTCAGGCCTGAAATCGAACCGTGTGCCACCTTCCGTCGACGCCGATCTATACCTTCCGGCGACACCTCGTATTTCGTTGCCGGTGAACGGTGTAATTCCATTGCAGCGCTGGCCGCCTTGATTTTTGGAGAGAGAGAGAGAGATTGTAGATCTCATCGCCGGAAGGTGGTGAAGGTGGACCATGGATGTGCCGTCACCGTGTCGTCGCCGGTAGGTGCAGAGCGTCGGGAAGTCGTCACAGCTCTCAGATAGAATTGGAGAGAGAGAGGGGCTTTTGGAGAGAGAAGGATAACCGGATGACGTGGCTTAATCTAAGCCCTTCCCTCCCACTTATCCCGATCTGATGGCTGTGACTGGGCTACAGCACCCCTGCTGTAACCCTAGCCACAGTAGAGGATCCAAATCCAGAGATAAGAGGGGTGGTACGGACTGACCTGACCACTGCACCCAGGTCACTCTTCTGTTCTTACGTAAAACTGCAATTCTAGGCGATTTTTTGTTTTAGAGTTTATCGTCATCGTGCTCTTCCCTTGTACTTAGATGTGTGAATTAATGATATAAAATTGTCATATATCGAAAAGAATGAAAAAAAAAAGCTCTAATCCTGTCGATAAAATCACAAAATCATTTCGTTAAACTATTATCGACCACATAAGTAATAGCAAAATAACTTAAAGAGAGAGTAAAGAGAGATGAGGCACCGTGACAAATAGTACGGAAACAGATTCTCCAAGTTTGCTCGTCCGCTAGTGGTCAAAACACAATAAAATGAAAGTTTTTTGCTCCAACCCTTTCGTCCTTTGTTTCAATGACGTGAATACTCAATGGAGTCCATGCTACTTTTAGTAGCAAAGTGATGTTACAACCTCTATAGTTGTTCTAAAAATGCCATTAGTAAGTTTTTATTTTAAGAGACGAATTTTGTCACCTTTAAAGGTAGGTATGGTAGGTATAAGAAAAAGATGCTCAGACGATTTAAGCGTCATCAATTCACCTATATTGCCCCTAAAGAAAGACATCATTTCGTAATGTACGTGGAGCCACCACTACAAGAAACAATGCCTTTAGCGACCGCGTCTGGCAGTCGCTAAAGGTGGCAACGCGGTCGCTAAAGGGTTTTAGCGACCGCGTTAGGGCGGTCGCTAAAACGGTCGCTATAGCCCAGGTCGCTATAGCCCAGGTCGCTAAATTTTAGCGACCGCATTTAAAATTCGGTCGCTAAATTTAGCGACTGCGTTGACTATATTTAGCGATTGCATAAGGCGGTCGCTAAATATTTTTTAATTTAAAATTTTTCTTTTTTTAATATTTTTTTATTAAATTATATTATATATTTAGCGACCGAAATAGCGACCGCGATATTTAGCGACCGCCAGTTGCGGTCGCTAAATAATTAAAATATTTTTTTAATTTTTAATTATTTTTTTAAAAAAATAATAAAAATATTTAGCGACCACACTTATTTTATTTAGCGACCGCAAATGTCGGTCGCTAAATAATTTAATTTTTTTTTAAATATTAAAATTAGCGACCGCTTTGTTTTATTTAGCGACCGTATATCGTGGTCGCAAAATTTGGCTTTGCAAAAAAAAAAAATTACAGGTCAAATAACCTGTCCAAAACCTGTCGTAGAACTAATATCAATTCACATCCAATCCAATCGATCCAAAACCGATTTAACCTCGGTTGAAACGATTTTGAATGAATGCTTTGAAAGCTTTCAACGCATTCATTCAAAACTGTTTTAACCCCCTGTTCCGCATTCATTCAAACAGCTGCTCGCATTTATCAAAGTATAAATAAACGTTAACATATGCATTAAAATAATATAATTCATATAGTTAAGTACCGACGATCAATTCAAAACAAGAGCATAACATTCATTGCATAAATCAAACCAAACCCCTATCTAAGTCACTCGTCAGCAGAACAACCAGCCCCGTCATCATCTTCTTTATTCCTCGATGGCACGTTTGATCCAACAACATCTTCATCGCCCCAGGAGTCACCGGCATTATGATCATCGGTATCGCCCTGCACGAAGCCATACAAATGATTCAACATCATATATCAAATCAAGATCACATATCGAGCACAAAATACATAAGTAATTGAAAAAAAATTGTATTACATGTAGTTTGGGGTCCTTCATAATTACATAATCGTCACCCAGCAGCATCCGCATGCGCGCATCAAACATTGTGTTGAAGCACTCTACCAACGTCGCAGCTGCTGCTTTTGCCTGAGAACCGGTACAACTGGTCTCGCCTGTCGATTGAGATATGCCGGCTAGCAACGCTCGTGCGGACTGACGAGGGTGGCCGAGTATACGGTCCTTCCTAGGACCCCCAGTAGTGTCTGACCACAACGAGAACTCGTCCACTGTCTGGCTACCGTCTGGCTGGGAGTTGGCCTGAACTCTCTCTTTAAATAAACTCTGTATAAGAAAACAACAAAAATGTTAGAGAAATTCTATTGGCCATAATCGCAAAAAATGCAATAGGAATACAAAAGTAATACATGAGTTACGTGCTCACCGCAAACTGCTCGGCGCTTTCAGACACCCACTTCCCATCACTATTCTGGTGTGTGCGCTCAAAATGGCGGAGCCTCGTAAGGGGCCTCCTGTCAGGGTCCTCCTCCATCAACTTCAGCTCGTGCACGGTAAATGGAGGGAACCAACACTGTGCTTCATCTTCTTCTCGCTACGAGTCATCTCCGTGCCTTGCTCACTCAGCTTCGCCCAGTCTGGAGTACTCCAATGCGACACCAGCTGCCCCCACATGGTTCTGGAGAAGTACTCGGGATTGGGGTCTCTGGTCATAGATATATCTGTCGTACCCGCCCGAGCTAGCGCCCACCTCCTTGCATTCAGCATCCATTTTTTATAGTTCTCGGCACAATGCCACTCCCACGCCTGCCTCCCGAGTTCTCGCTCTCCGTCCGACTATGGGAGGTGAGCCTTGATAATAGGACCGATCTTGGTCCTAACACAATCCTCAACAAAACTAATTACAAGAAATCACAGAGATACATCAATCCCAATATAAGTGCATATTACAATAGAATTGAGCTTTGTAAATTAAAAACATACTAATTGTTTCAGACATGAGCAGTAACCCTCTGCTCCGGGGTGGCTGGAAGAGGTATTCCACGGGTGATACCTCGCGGTACAGATGAACTAGACGCTGCAGATGATGAAAAAGGAAATTATATATATATATATATATATATATATATATATATATATATATATATATATATATATATATATATATATATATATATATATATATATATATATGGGAGCTGATCCATTGATAGCGCTAGCAAAATAGGAAAAGTTGCTAGCGCGATCTGGCCGTCCATCCCAAAAGATGGACGGCCCAGATCTTTTTTTTTGCGTTTTTTTAAGTACGTCCGCTACATTATGTAGCGGACAATTTTTTGCATTTTTTTGACAATAATACCCTCCGAGTCCGTCCGCTACATAATGTAGCGGACAAGTTTTCAAACTTTTTTTCTCTTTCTGTCATTAATGTTCTAACTTTTTTTTTCTCTCTCTCCCATCCGCTACATAATATAGCGGACAAGTTTTCAGACTTTTTTTTCTCTTTCTGTCATTAATGTTCTGACTTTTTTTTTTCTCTCTCTCCCGTCCGCTACATAATATAGCGGACAAGTTTTCAGACTAATTTTCTCTTTCTGTCATTAATGTTCTGACTTTTTTTTTTCTCTCTCCCGTCCGCTACATAATGTAGCGGACAAGTTTTCAGACTTTTTTTCTCTTTCTCTTTCTCTCTCCTTCTGTGGTCATTTTTCTGTCACCTTTCTGACTTTAGTCTCTTTCTCTTTTCTTTCTTTTCAATTTTCTAAGTTGTTTCTCTCTCCTTTTGTCATCATTTTTCTGTCACCTACTCTCTTTCTCTTTTCTTTCCGAACATGTGATCCTAGCTCAGAGAAGAAAGCTATTTGCAGAAACCCAGACATAAAAAGAAACATAAAAAGGAAACGCTAAACTTGCATGCAATAGAAGATGTCCCGAGAAAGACATTGGAGATCTGTTCATGCTTTAAAGCCCAGCAAAATCAAGCTGACATGAAAGACCGGGCTCTCGCAGCAGCCCTTACTAACGCCCTTAACCTATTCGCTTCTATGTGAACTCTTTGTTCTTCCGAGATATGAGTTTCGGCAGAGCTGCAAGCTGTATTGTCTGGCACCTGATTTCGTAGTTCTTTTGATGAAAGAGAGGACACCTCAGCAGCATTAACCTCATCCCACAAGGCCTGAGATGGCTCCTGCACAAGAACCCAATGATGAAAATTAGCTAAACAAAATAGAACATCGATCCTGATATCCAAATACCTCACACTAGACAACCCTGATGAAGCCAATGCTAATAGTGACTATGTTGTTTCAGGTGGAAATTTATTTACAGAAACCCATTCCTCATCTTGACCAAAACATTGGAGTCTGCCCAGAGAGAGAGAGAGAGAGGAAATGAGGGGAGAGGACGAAAGAGAAGAAAAGAGAGAGAGAGAGAGAGATCAAAAAGAAGAGAAAGGAGAGAGAGAAGAGTCAGAGCATTAATGAAGGGGGAGAGAGAGAGAGAGAAAAAGATATGAGAAAACAAGTCTAAAAACTTGTCCGCTACATTATGTAGCGGACAGGAGAGAGAGAAAAAGAAAAAAAAAGTCAGAACATTAATGACATAAAGAGAAAAAAAGTCTGAAAACTTGTTCGCTATATTATGTAGCGGACGGGAGAGAGAGAAAAAAAAAAGTCAGAACATTAATGACAGAAAGAGAAAAAAAAGTCTGAAAACTTGTCCGCTATATTATGTAGCGGACGGGAGAGAGAGAAAAAAAAAAGTCAGAACATTAATGACAGAAAGAGAAAAAAAGTCTGAAAACTTGTCCGCTACATTATGTAGCGGACGGACTCGGAGGGTATTATTGTCAAAAAAACGCAAAAAATTGTCCGCTACATAATGTAGCGGACGTACTTAAAAAAACGCAAAAAAAAAGATCTGGGCCGTCCATCTTTTGGGATGGACGGCCAGATCGCGCTAGCAACTTCTCCTATTTTGCTAGCGCTATCAATGGATCAGCTCCCTATATATATATATATATATATATATATATATATATATATATATATATATATATATATATTGCAAGTAATTGCTTTCAATCCGACACAAAACTAATATCGTCTCACCATGTTCTGAAGCAACTGATGACGATGACGGCTGCTCAGTAGTAGTCGCATCACCAATCCTAGGGAGGGGGGTTGACTGTGCCGAAGCAGCTCCGCGACGGCCACCTCCACGACCTCGGGGTGCACTGGATCTCGGCATATCTACAATGTAGTTCGCCCGAATAATAAACAACTTAAGTGCAGAACTAAGTATGCTAACAATGTGGCACTGCCGACTATAAAAGACAACCCAAATTAAATAGTCAACCACCATCAATTAATAACTAATTCAATTTAAATAATAAACAGTCATGTCTAAAAGTACATTGACAAGAATTTTTTTACTCCAAACAGTCAATCACTATCACTAATAGACAACGGAACGTCTTCCTCCTCCTCGTCATCTTCGTCCCCTTCATCTTCATCGTCTTCTTCTTCGTCGTCAACGTCTTCCTCAGTATCGTCGTCATCATCATCGTCATCACCATCATCATCACGGAGGGCTTCGGCATCGACCTCTTATCCAGCATGGCCTAAATCGCAAAGAGGCTCATCAACAACATCATTATTCTCTTGAAGCGGTATCACTGTGGGAGCATCATCCTCTTGGTACATCTCAACGAACACATCATCATCAACAAAGCCTCTTTTGGTCTTGATAACAGTATGCCAATTTGGATCATTCCTTGTCACACCCTTTGCATAGAAGACCTGCGTTGCCTGAGCTGCTAATAACACTTCCTCATCATATTCACTACATGTTATATGGCTTTGTCGTTATATTATGTGAGTAAATACTATGAGAATGAAGGTATGTACGCAACTATTTACACTATGAATGGTGCAACTTCAGTGCAATTCATGAGAGCGTACAATGTTGCAGCAATATACTCCTCCTCGGATAGATATCGACTGCTACTTGCTCTAAGTGCACGACCAAGATGCTTGAATATGGAAAGACGCTCATCGAATTCTGTGTCGACACTATTGTCATTGCGACCAGGTTGATTCATCTTTGTATCAACATCAGTCTCAAAGTAAAGGGAACAGAAGTTGGTAAGCTCCTAAAGGATGTAAGCCTCTGCAATTGAACCTTCAACCCGGGCTTTGTTTCGCACCTTTTTCTTAAGGTCAAACATATACCTATGTAAGAAATAAGGATTGATTTCAGTAATCAACGCATGTGTGCAAGTATGAAATACAATTTAAAGATGGATGGGCGACATCACCTCTCAAATGGATACATCCATCGATACTGCACAGGTCCGCCCACTCTAGCCTCATATGCTAAGTGAATGGTCAAATGCTCCATCGAGTCAAAGAAGGACGGGGGAAAGATTTTCTCTAACTTGCACACTGTCTCAACAATGTTTTTCTCAAGAATCTTAATATCACTCTCTCGGAGCACCTTTGAGCACAAATCCCTGAAGAAATGACTAAGTTCAGTCAATGCTTCATTTACTGGTTTCGGCAAGAGGTCACGAAAGACAATTGGTATAAATCTTTCCATGAATACATGACAATCGTGACTCTTTAGACCATAAAACTGACAATCTGCAAGGTTGCAACAGCGTGATATATTAGATGCATAGCCATCTGGCAGCTTCAATAGTTTAACCCACTTGCACACCTGTTGTATTTGCTTTTTATCCAATGTATATACTGCTTTGGGCAAAACTAGCTTACCATTAACCATTCGTGGATGCAATTCACGTGTCTTAATAAATTGGGAACTTTACTGTGAACGTGGCTATGCCATCTCATGTGCTCTGCCGTTTTAGAAGAGTAGTACAACCTTTGAAGCCTTGGTGTCAGCGGGAAGTACCGCAATATCTTCCATGCTATCTTTCTTTTATTCCCACTGGTCGGTTTATATCTTGCTTGTCCACAAACCGGACACTCGCTCAAGTCACTGTTCTCCTTCCAAAATAAGACACAATCATTATTGCAAGCATCTATCTTCTGGTACCCCAAACCAGGTTTCATCATCATTTTCTTAGCACTATAGTACGTGTCAGGCAACTTCTCGTCCTCTGGCAACATTTCTTTATTAAGCTTCAAAAAAGTATCAAAACCCCTATCACTTAGACCATGCTCAGACTTTAAGTGTAGCATCCTTGTCACTGCAGATAACTTGGTGTGCTTTGTACTTCCATTCCATATTGGCTCCTCAGAGTCTTGTAACAATTTATAAAATTTCTGTGCGCTCGGGTTTGGCTCTTCTTCCACATTAGGGTTACCATCGTTAAAATAGTTATCCCAATTAATGCCACTAGGCCCAGCTTCCATTACCATATGTTGATATTGGGAAAATCCTGGATCTCTAGGACTGTACTGTCTGAACTCAGCGGTGACCTCAGTGGGCACCCTCAGAATTGGTTCCCCGTGCTGAGTCCAATTCGTATAGTTACTCATAAAACCTCTACGAAACAAATCAAAAGTTACATTGTCGGGGGTTTTCCAACTTAACAGCTGACAACCATTGCACGGACATTTAATCGTGCCGTCATCCACAAACTCCCGTTGATTCAAAGCAAATAGAATAAACCCGTTCACTCCCTGTCTAAACTCTTCTGATACCCCAATCCCACTTGGAGCAATCCTCATTCGCATCCAACTTCTATCCACTGACATGATATATATCTCTCACTGCCTGTTAAACCTATACAAGTCTAGTTCAAAATTAACCTTCAATTTGAAAAAAATATATTGAGTAGTTGTCGGACACGTGTCCGAAGGTGCCGGTAAGGTGTCGGTAGTTGTCGGACACCATACCTAGACTCATATAAAGTGTCGGTGCTCCGTAGGTGCTAATTAGGGATAGTCACCGCTGATTAGTGCAAATTAGGGCTATTTAGAGCTAATTAGGGCTTGGACACGTGTCCGGAGTATTACTCGATGTTAATCAGGGTTAATTAGTGATAATGAGGGTCGATTAGCCTAATCAGTGTTGACCAGTGCTAGTCAGTGTTGATTAGGACTAATCGGTGGCGGAACCAGAATTTCACCCCATGGAAGATGATTCTTATTAACCTAAGTATCCTATGGAAGATGAATCCAATTAACCTAATTTCAACCCATCATGTCATGTTTCATAAGCGCGTTAACCTAATTTCAACCCACCATTCAACTAAATCACATATTTGATCGCATCAATCCAATTGGGTCCCATCCTCCATCAAGATCTCAATTCTCAAATGCTCAATGCATAATTAACAACCTAAAATTAAAAATCCAATAATCAATGCTCAAATGGGAAAAAAAAGCTGTTCAAAATGCACGTATCCTATATTTCAATACAATTGGATCCCATCCTCCTTCAACAATCTCAATTCTCAAATGAACAAGTATGCTTTTAAAAACTATCAAACGAACAAGTATGCTTTTTAAAATCCTAAGACAGCTAATCCAACATTCACTAGTAACAACCATCTGAAATACTATGTCGTCTTGAAATTATGAGACATTCTAAAGACAACTAACAAAGGAATGTAAAGCAAAACACATTATGCATCCAACATATCCATAAGAACAAAGAAACTACAATGCGAAACATAAGATAAAGACTGCAAGCTTTACACATACTACATGCTTACCTAATGAATTAAAACGATGTTCTCTGCCCGCCATATTAAAACCATTAAAATCAAAAAGTAAGTAGCAAAAATACATACCCCTTGGATTCTCTTCCCAGTAACAGCACACTTAGGTCCAAAAGAACAGACTTTAAGCTATCAATACTCCAAACTGAAGAAGAAAAGAGAATTAAACTCTCAGTATTCCCAAAAGCAAAATAAACTAACACGTGTGTTATTTCACTTCTTTTGGAGCAATCGGTAACCTAACATGATATTTAATTTCTTTGACCGCGCAATTTAATGACATATTTAGTGACCGCGCAATTTCTTGTAGTTCTCGGCACAATGCCACTCCCAGCGCCCACCCCCACATGGTTCTGGAGAAGTACAGATTTCAGTTTTTTAACTTGTTGCACTTGTGATGTGTCATCACTCTACTTCAAAGTTGTTGAGTTGCTGCCATAATCATGTAGAGTTGGTTTAGGTGGTCATTCTTAACAAAATCTAGGCCTTCGCCACTTCTTATTTTGTCATTCTCATCATTTACTCATGATTTACATGCAGCTGATGGAAAATTCATTTACAATCGTGGTATTGATATTGCCATAGGACAGTTGTGCTTCTTAAGCTGCAACTGAATCAAATCTCTGCCTGTGTAAGTTATAATCCATGTGCAATTCCTTTAGTAGTTTTTACTACCTGCATGCCTATATGAAAGTTCTAAGTTTCCATTTGCTTGCCAGTTATTACATAAGAATTTTGTGTTTGTGGATATTTGCTTTCTGCTGAAGTCGTAGTAATTCTGTGTTTATTGGTATAGTCTTGCAGCGTAACCTCTTAAGCTGAAATTCTTGCACCCAAAATTGGCAGCCTACTCAATTGCTTTGAATTTCCTTCGTTATTTGTCGACTCAAATTTTCTTATCAGTTGAGAGAACTATGATATGCATAAATAAAATGTTTGGGGTTGATTATATTGCCATAAACATAAACATTTATTAAACATAAACATTAACCCATCAATCATGCTTTGTGTACATACAGGCAATTGAGATTAAAGATCAACTTCCTTTGACCATAGAGAGTTGTCAACTCTCCATATTCTCTGCTATTTACAAAATTGAACATGTATTTGAACTGTTAAGAGTTAGTAGCACAGGCACAGAAGCATGATAGCATTGTTGCCTTGCAACTTCATGAAACTATACCAACCCGGCTTTAGTTCTGACAACAAAACCAGATTAGGCACCTCTTGACCTTTTTTACTTGACCCTCAGACATCCTAGTCTTACTGAAAGTTTCACACTTATGGCTCTGCCTTAGCAAGTCGGTCCTGCTTGACCAAAAGCCCTTGGTTCTTCTCCACAACTCCAACTTGGCACTAGCCTTTGTTCAAGTCACATCAAGTAATAGTATATCATTCAAAGCTAATGATACCGGAGAATTTGTCCCGAATGTTCCTAATAAGCTCATCTATAAAACAAGACATAACATAAAGACTCAAAGCTGATATTTGGTTGAGCCTGGTCATATGTGGCTTTCAAGCTCTTGAGACTAGACTTGATGGTGGAACCTTTCCATTGGAGTGTCCACAAGTTTACGCATGTGTCGCACTTAACGCTAACAAAATTTACACGCTCGGTACTTTTCTTCTTCTTCTCTTTACTTTCTCTCCAAACCAAAACACACTCACCCGCTAATGGTTACTGTTCACGCAGCTTCCCTTGCTCCCCATTTTCATCTCATAGCCATCACTTGCTCACACATGAAACACCACTCATAACACACACTATACACACACGTATATACATTATGCACTCATGTAACACACATAACCTATTACCTCCACAACACATCCACAAATATATAAACACATACATCCACCATGCCCACTGCCGTGAGGCAGTGGGTCTCCCTCTCCCCTTCTTCTCTTTTTTTTTCCTTTTTTTTTGCTTTGTTCCACTCAAGCATTACACATACTCATACACACTCACACCCTAGAGCACTCAATTCACACGCACACACACATCAGCACCCAACTCAAAATGAGCTGCCTTTTGGTAGCATCACCATGCGCAGACACACACTTTGCACATCTTCTCCCAGCTCAATTTATTCTCTTGTTTACAATTACAACCCACACCCATTACGCCCAACACAAACTGCCGTAACCCACATACCCAATCCCAAAATAATTTTAACGAAGCCTTATATATGAAAGGCATACAAACAATGCATAATCCTAACAATTTGCGGATCAACTAAGAATTAGAGAGGGAATAACCATGGAAGAAACAATCAGACCCCTCTCGTTTGGAACGCTTTTGCTACAGAAATGATGCAATAGAAGAATAAAGAGAGCTACACGCCAAATAAGAACAAACCTGCCGCTGCCGCTCCTCGTCGCCTGAAGTCACCGGCAAATCGGTTGCCTAACGTCGCTGGCAAATCGGTGGCTCAGAGCAGTCGCAGCTGCTCCCTTTCTCTCTCGCCCAGATTTGTCCCGTTTGTATTTGGCGGTAGCTGCGACGGGCCACAGTTCAAGACTAAATTCAATTTAGGGTTTGTTTGGACTAAATGTTGACCAAAAATTTAGCGACCACAAATTTCAGTCGCCAAATCAGTCGCTAATTTAGCGACGGCAAAGGCAGTCGCAAAATTCGGTCGCTAAAGCTAAGTTTTCGTTGACTAGGAATATTTAGCGACCGCGAAATATAGCAGTCGCTAAATCAGTCGCTAAAGTATCTATTAGCGACCGCATGTTTTTGCGGTCGCAAAATGCGGTCACTAAAGCCCCTGTTTCTTTTAGTGCACGTATAATTTATTGAACAATGACTGACAATGTTCTTTTTCAACAAATACAATAGGAAAAAACTTATATTTATCTAATCTATATAATATATAATAAGTTAAGCGAGACCTTCTTTACGCGACACGTCATCGTAAAAATAGCTTCTTTACTTGACACATCACCATAGCTTCTTTACTTGACACATCACCATTTTATGTTTTCAATGTGAAATAGAACTATAACTATTATAAGAGTTACTAAAAGTCTGAAATATTATCATGGATAGAGTCTTTATTTCTTAATAAGTTAATTTTTATATTAGTAAACCTTATATAATTGAAAAAAATAATTCTGAATATTCTAAAACTCTAACTAATTAATGAACTAACATATTAGGATTTAAATTTGTGTATTGAATCCTCAAAACTACTCTCTAACATGAGTATAAAAATTTATATATCTAAAAAACGAAAATAATATTATTATCTTGAATGGGGTCCTTTAAATAAATAAAGCAAGATCTTCTTTATGCGACATGTCGTCCCAGAAATAGCTTCTTTACTTGACACATCATCACTTTATGTTTTCAATATGAAATAGAATTATAATTATTATAAGAGTTGCTAAAAGTCTGAAATACTATCAAGAATAGGGTCCTTATTTCTTGATAAGTTAATTTCTATATTAGTAAGTCTTATATAATTAAAAAATTAATTATAATCGTTCTGAAACTCTACCTAATTAATGAACTTACTTATTATGATTTAATTTTGTATATTGAATCCTCAAAACTACTCTCCAACATGAATATAAAAATTCACATATCTAAAAAACGAAAATAATATTATTCTCTTGAATAGGGTCTTTTATTTTTTTTATAACTTAATTTTCACGTCAATAAGCATTATATAGTTGAAAAATTAATTTAAGCATTCTGAAATTCTAACTTATTTTATACGTATCACTAAAGGTATGAAATACTATCTAAGGTGAGTCTTTATTTCTTCATAAGTTAATTTCTATATTAGTAAGCCTTATACGATTGAAAGAAAAAGTAATTCTAAACATTATATAATACTAACTAATTAATGAATTAACTTATTAAGAATTAATTTTGAGTATTGTATCCTTAAAACTACTCTCCAATATGAATATAAAAATTTATACATGTTTAAAACGAAAATAATATTATCTTGGATGTGATCCTTATTTATTAGTAAATCTTATATAGTTGAAAAACTAATTCTAAAAATTCTGAACATCTAACTAATTCATGAACTAACTTATTATTATGGCTTATTTTAACTATTTTATCCTTAAAACCACTTTATGATATTATTATACAAATTCATATATCTAAAATAAGAAAATAAAATATTAAATTTAGAAAATAAACAAATGATGTTACAATAGTGAGATTGACCAAATAAAAATGATGCAGTAATTCATTCATCATTAAAATCCTTTTGATAAAATAAAAAAATTGACATTATTTTTTTAGTTGAGACCATAAGACCAACAAATGACTGTATACTAATTATTAATTAAAATCACAATAATTGTAAAACTTATTTGTAAATATGATAGTTGAACAGGATTTAAATTTATATACCAAACATTTTAGCGTATAAGGTATGAAAATAATATTTTGGATGTGATCCCTATTTTTTAAGTTTATTTAATTTTGCTTCTAAAACTCTAAATTTACTAATTTTTTAAGATTTGATTGATTATCATGTTCTGAAAACTAACTTTCTAATACAAAGATAAACAAACATGTACTTAGAAAATAAAAATAACATATGAGACTCAAAATAAAAAAATTATATTATAGTTAATTTAAATTTATTATGATTGATTAAATGTATATGTATTGACACATAACATAGTCATTTATATAACATATAAAATTAATAATCAAATTATAGGATAATTTTTTTGCTTTGATAAGACATCAAGATAAAAAAAAAAAAAGTGACTATATAAGCATAAATGAGATTTTAAAAACAAATCCCATACATATAAGAAAAGAAGTGTTTGAAATTATATAAATTATTCTTAATTATAATATTTGACAACATTTCAAACCTCTAAAATTCAAAAATATGAAATATTATTAGATTATATTTTCAATGTAAAATAAAATTATAACATTATAAGTGTCTCTTAAGGCCTCATATATTATCTTGAATAGAGCCCTTATTTCTTGATAAGTTAACTTTTATATCAATAAGCTTTATATATTTGAAAAATTAATTCTAAACATTATGAGTTTTAACTAATTAATGAACTAACTTATTATGATTTAATTTTAATCATTATATCCTTGAAATCACACTCTAACATGAATATAAAAAATCATATATCTATAAAATAAAAATAACATATTAAACTTAGAAGAGAGAAGAAGATGATATTACAATTGAGATTGAAACAATACAAATAGTTTAACAATTGATTCATATTTATTATATTTTAATATATGCTGACTGAAGTATATGCTTACCGTGATTGATGTAAAAATTTATGAATATAATATGTAGCATTTAGAATCTTTTGGCACAATAAAAAATTTGATGTAATTTTTTTTGTGAGACCACACAACCAGCAAATGACCGTACAATTATTATTAATTAAAATTTCAACAATGGCTAAGCTTATTCATAAATCTGATAGTTGAAAATGATTTAAAGCTATATACTAAACATGTACATGTATCTAAAGGAATGTAAATGTTATTTGGATGTGATCTTTATTATTAAGTTTATTTAATTTTGCTTCTAAAATTCAAATATGCTAATTTTTTAAAATTTAATTTTGACTATTATGTTTTTAAAACTAACTCTCTCGTACAAAGATAAGAAATCATGTATCTAAGAAATAAAACAACATAGGATATTTAGAACAAAAATTTTATGTTACAATTCATTTAAATTTATTATATTTTACTATATATATATATATATATATATATTTCCACATAACATAATCATTGCAAAAAAATTATCTATGCAATATATAAAATCATTCATCAAATTATAGAATAATTTTTGATTTGATAAGATCACATGATCAACAAAGTAGCTGTATAAGTATAAACAAGATTTTAAAAAGAAATTACATATAAAATAGAAGAAAAAGGTGCAATCAAATCATATTATTCTTAATTACTATAGTTGAGAACATTTAAGAACTTTAAGATGCAAAAATATGATATGTCATCAAATTATGTTTTCAAAATGAAATAAAATTATAAACAGTATAGTGTTTCTAAAGTTCTCAAATATGAGCTTGAATGGGGTCCTTATTTCTTGATAAGTTAATTTTCATATCAATAAGTTTTCTATAATTAAAAGATTAATTTTGATTTTCATGAAACTCTAACTAATTAATGAACCAATATATTATGACTTAACTTTAACTACTGCATGTATCCTTAAAACCACTCTCTACTATGAATATAAAATTTATATATCAAAATAATATAAATAACATTAAGAGAGAGAAAAAATGATGTTATAATTGAAATTGAGATAAGAAAAATAATTTAACACTTGATTCATATTTATTTTATTTTAGTATATGTTTACCATAATGGATGTAAAGATTTATCAATATAATGTATTGCTTTTACCATGTTTTCATAAAATAAACACATGTACACGAAAATATCTCATAATTATTGCATGCAATCTAATAAAAAAAAAACAATGCTATTTAATAATCGAAAGTTAGGAGCAATGCAAGTGAATTCATATTTTCATATTTACTTAAGTTAGTCGTGATTAATTTAGGTACTAAGATTAATCTTTGTAACCTATTAATATATTTTTATACACTGTTAATTTTTTTGTCTACGTGGTATATATCAATATATTTTTTAAAACCTTATTGTATACTTTATTTTAAAAACAGACCCGAACTTGACTCGAGTTACTGGCCTAATTGTCCATAATAACAAGAAAAAAAAAGAAGAGGAATCTGTCGGTTTAATTACAATATACTGTGTTGACGGAAGGATGCGTTTCAAGAAAAATAGTGTAAAACATGAACTATTAACCTGTTGAGATACCATTCGTAAAACTGCAAAAACATGAAATCTAATTATCGTGCCTGACTAGACAGATTGTTAGGCAGTCAGTCACTAAGGGTTATTTCCACGGGATACACACTCGGTTGAAGAACTTTTCATAGAGAAAAACAAAAGGAAAGCTGTTAAAATCAGGCACGTCTGCTTGGTAATTAGAATCAATTCCGTTATGATTCACAGATAAGAGAATTGGCGCGTCCTAACCGAGTTTTAGCGGCAAAATCGCTGCTTCAAGTTTGTGCATTTACCAAGCAGAAGAAAAGTAATGAAAAGTGAGTGAGCTGACAGGCACAGAGACTGATAAGGACAAAAATTCTGATACATTCACTGCCCAAAGCAGTTAGTTTCTTCTTGTCTGCTCTGTTCTATATAAACCCTCTTCCCCCCATGCCTCTCTGCTCATATACCCCTCTACTCACAAACCCATTTTGGAAAATCTTGCAGTTCAATCTTTTTGTGAAACTATAGGGCCTTGGTTGTTTGTTTCTTGATCTGGGTTTTCCTTTTTCTTGCTCATTGCGAAAAAGGTTTGAAGGCAATGGGTGATGCTGCGCATTTCGTGTTTGGAATCTTTGGTGGGTTTTCACTTCCCTCTGAAATTTGTTTTCTTTTGTCTTTTCCTTTCTCTGTGTAGTTTTGTTTTCTGGGCTCTATTTTAATTTGCTCTGTTTTTGAAACAGGGAATGCTACTGCTCTGTTCCTCTTCTTGTCGCCACTGTAAGCAGTTAGTGAAATTCTCTCGCTGTGTTCGTGTGTGCTTTCTTGTGTTTGTGTATATCGAAGGGCCATTTTACTGGGATTTCCTCAACTTCTGTTTTTTTCTCGAAATGTTTTTGAAGAAGCCCATGTGTAGTACTCGTATCTGTTCGGGTCTGTGGTTGTACCTTTGCATCAAACGGCTATTTTACTGGGATTTTATCAATTTCTGTTCCTTTCTTAAGGGTTTTCAAGGAGTCCATGTGCAGTACATAATGAATCCTTACCCTCTGTGTGTGTGCGCGTGCGTGTGTCAGCGTTTCAGTGTTTGTGTGTGGTTTTATCTTTGCATTAAAGGGTCATTGTACTGAATCTTGATCAATTTATGTTCATCTCTTGAAAGGGGTATTAAAAAAGTACTAGTGTAGTGCTTCAATGGGAAAAACTACTTTATTGACGAATCTACTTCTTTGAACATTTTTTTCCCAAGAAATAAGGACAAGTTTATTCCTTGATCATGATTTTCTTTTGATGGTTACTGACTTTTTATGTAATTTTACTTAATTCTGTTAGAATTACTTTCAAGAGAATCATCAAGAACAAGTCTACCGAACAATTCTCTGGAATTCCGTACGTGATGACCATGCTCAATTGCCTTCTCTCTGCCTGGTAAGCGTCCTAAATTCTAGTCACTGTTTTTTCGCCCTAATTTTACCAATTAAAGCATCTTCCTTTCGTGAACTTCCTCATCCAATCTTCCCTTACTGACATATGCTGATTTAGTAAGTAACTAAGGTTTGTTCTAATCCGAAGCCTTATGCCCTATGTTGCTTGACTAATTTTTCCGTTGATCACCTTGAAATAGGTACGGCCTGCCCTTTGTGTCACCACACAACTTACTAGTTTCGACCATAAATGGCACTGGTGCAGCTATTGAGTTCATCTATGTGGTAATATTCATTATTTTTGCAACCAAGAAAGAGAAAGGAAAGATACTTGGACTACTTGCATTCATCCTCGCCGTGTTCTCTGCCGTCGCATTTATTTCCATCTTTGCCCTCCATGACAAAAAGAGGAAGCTCTTCTGTGGTTCGGCTGCAACAATTTTCTCCATCATTATGTATGGCTCTCCTCTATCAGTCATGGTAAGCTTCTGTGATTCTGTAAGGGTTTATTGAACCTAAGGGTGTTTGATCTGCAAGCTAATATGTTTTTAGTTCTTTCTATTCTGAAGTTACATTCAAACTAAATACGCAGGGTTACTTCTTCATTTAATTAGTTCTACATAAGTACATATAAAATTCCATAGTGTGTACTTTGCATGCAAATTAATGAAGAGGTAAAATGTATGCAGAGATTGGTGATCAAGACCAAGAGTGTGGAGTTCATGCCCTTCTTTTTGTCGCTGTTCGTTTTCCTGTGTGGTACTTCCTGGTTTATCTTCGGTCTGCTTGGAAAGGACCCTTTTGTCTATGTAAGCTTACTGCACTTCTTTCACTATGAATTTGTCAGATCTGGTAGTCCATTTCATAATCTAATAGCTTATAGATCTGCAAGTGAACTTACTTCCGGAACTTAAATCTTGAAGTGTGACGAGTTTCTCTCTACTTTGGTCCTTTCCATGCTTCATTTCTGATCTGTTTCGCTTCCTCATATATGTCAAAGGAAATTCTTTTTCGTGCAACTGTTTTACCATTATCTTAGTGTCTTATTTGTTTCCTATGCTATAGCTGTTTATGCCACTGCTATGATCTTGATGGATCTTACTGTTTATGCTACCGCGTTGCAGATTCCCAACGGATTTGGAAGTGGGTTGGGTGCAATGCAGCTGATTTTGTATGCAATTTACCGGAACAATAAAGGCGAAATCACGAAAGCCACCAATACCGGTGAAGGCTCTCTGGAGATGGGGCTCAGCAATGACAAAGCCCACCAAGGAAAGCCGTGAAGCAAGCACTCACCACAAGACGGAAACGTGACTACATCTGTTTGAACCACATTCGACATTAGCAGACAACCTTTTGACTTTCGTGGATAATGGCATTCAGCCATCCGGATTTGCTCCTTTTTTGTTAGATGGAGCAGTACAGAGAAACAGCAGAAAAATATGATGGCGATTGTGCTTTGTGTTGGTTCTGATGTGAGTCCCATCCGTTTCTGAATCTAATATAGTGGTTATTAAGTTTCAAATAGCTATAAAGCTTCGTTTGAACACCTTTTCCAATTTGATGGCACTGCCCTTTCAAGTTCTGATATGAGTTTTGAAAGCTGATCAGCTTTCCTGATGTGCCTTCCTTTAATGAGTGTTAAAGTCAAGTTCCTTGGAGTGGAAGAAGTTTGGTGGGCATCGCATCAACAGCATCATTAAAGGGCTGTATGTTTACAAGGTAAACATACGACGCTCCCTAAGTAAAGGCCAATCCTAAGATATGGCCAGGACAGGGTACCATGAGAGAAAGCTAAGCTTTAGAAATTATTGCCTTGATGGGGTGTGAAACATAGACCTACGTTTTCGTCTTTTTAGCCATCCTGTTATTTCGTTTACTAGGTTCGGAACTTGGAATGGGTTTGCCGAATGTTGCCTAAATACTAGCTCATTGCGTTAAATCCAAATGGACAAAGAATAGAGAAGAAAAGAATATGAGGAGTTGTAATCTTTGCGAGTGAACTGGGAGATGAATCAATCCATGCTATAGCCATTCCTTAAAAGTATGGGACAGGAATAGACGTTATAATCCGCAGGTTACTCCCAATCCAAACCCCACTTAGTTCTGGGCAAGAATAGAAAAGATGAATTGATGTCTCAATTTCCTGATTACAGATAGTGCAGTGAGTATTTAACTGGATTCCCCAATGAGCTTAATAAAGGCAGATGATCCCATAGCAGTTGCCTTGAGAAAACTTGCCATGTCTAGGGAATAGGCAGTTTCCATACTTTAAGCCACATCGAAGAAGTAACTGTGGGAACGGAGCCTGATTAAATGCGCATTCTAGTTTCCGTGTGAGATGAGATCTGAAACCCAGTTTTCCAGAGTTTCTTGAGAGTGTACGAGGAAAGGAAGGGAAAATTGAGAAAAGATGGGATTTTTAATTAAATATATGGGATTAATGGGTTTTTTTGTGAAAATTGTGAAAAGAGGGTGCCAATTCCTAAAATTTCTGAAAGGTGGGGTGAGTTGTGGAAAAATGAGTTTCTAAAAAAATCAACATTTCCCCTTCCCCAAAATGCCCCTCCCCGCAGTAAACCCACTTCTTCGTTCCCTCCACCCAACCATTCTTGAGCTCCAATCAGACGACTCCAATTAGACGACCACTTCATCCCCTTCCCTCCAATTCTCCCTACCCCACTCCATCTCCCCCCCGGCCCCCGCCAACCCCGCAGGTTACCCCACCCCCTTCTGCGGTCACCCCCACCCCACCCCGACCCCCATATTTCCCCCCAACCGCGACTGTCCCCCAAGCCGAGACTCCACGCACGGCCGTCTCCCTCTTCCAAGCACGGCTGTCTCCTCCCCGCACCCAGCACCGCCCCCACAGCTCGGTCCTCCATCCCCTTCGCCCAACCCCTCAGCTCCCAACCACCACTACGTGGTGGTCCTTCCTCCGTCCCCGCTGCCGTAACGGATGTCGTGACGAGAAAATCAAGGATCTTTTCATGCATGTCGCTGTAGAGGCACTGTAGAGGCATTTCGAAGCTCGACGTTGGTGCGCGCCAGTGTAAAGGTACCCCTTCTTACATTTTTTGAGTGATCAGCATGTTTCTTCTATGTTTGTTCGTTCGCGCCGCTGTATAGCCCTACTGTTGTGTTGTTGCTTTTTATGATCGAGTGTTTTTTGGCAAATTCACGACCTTTCGTACTTTGGCATGCATATTGCTTCAGTTGTAACAACTGAAATATTGGATGTACGTTGTTTTTAGTAAGATTGACTCTCTGTCAAGACCCAGAGCGTTGCATGAGTGGTTGCAGTCATGTGCACAGTTTGTTATGATAATCGAACTATATGCATATGTTTTGCCTTAGTTTTGTATGGGTACATCAAACTTTATTGTTTTAGGGTACGTGTTCTAGATACGTTACGCAACATTGATGACTAGGGGCTCAAATCTAATCAAAAGCCAAACTGCAAAATGATATGTAGGAGGTCAGTCACTACAAGACGCAGGGGCTTTAGCGGCCGCAATTTTGCGACCGCCAAATCATGCGGTCGCCGACAGCCATAACATGTGGTCGCTAAAGATTCACGGTCAACAAAAACTTGGATTTAGCGTCTGATTTGGCGATCCCTATTGGTCGTGGCTAAATATTTAGTCAAAATTTAGTCAAAATAAACCCTAAATTGAATTTTCGGCCACCTTTGTATTTGCAGTTCCCAGTTATCGCCAAATTCAAGCAGCGAGAGAGAAAGTGAGCGGTGGTGACTGCTCCGAGCGTGACAAGCAGCGAAGGCCGGCGACGAGCGACAGGTTTGTACTCTGAGTTGTCTTCCTCCCACTTATTTTCTTGTTTTATTTCAGACGAGCTTTATTTTCTCTCATTCTTCTTACCTTAGTAATCTATGGGTAGAATATCTGTGGGTTGTTGATTGAAAAATTAGATCAATTATTATTGTTTAAGCAAAATGAAATCATCCATAAATCTCAGCCCTCATGAATTGGTGAATGAAATATTCATCGCTTATAAGATTCAAGGTGAATATCGAAGAGGCATCATATATGTTAACCATTGTGCTTAGGTAGCGCTTCTCAGCTGATAGTTGGTACTGACATTGACTTTGGAGTGTACACATACTTAGAAATAATATTGGAATTGCTCTTTGTAAATGTTCACTGTATGGTGCTTTGGGTTCCCCTGACTACTCAATGTTCTTTACGTAGCTACTTCATTTTTTTGTTTTGTTATTTGTTTAGTATTGATACTATATACAACTATTATGTGATTTTTCTGGCTATTATCAGGATGGTGATGGCTAATGCCGGTTTCTAACACGGTGGTTCAGAATTATGATGATGTATTAAAGCAGGGTCATGGACTGTATTTGGTGTAGAAGTTGACAGCCCTGATGCTTGTGGGCGGTGATGTTAGGTGGTGGTGACTTTGATGGTTTAAAAGGAATCCGAGGGTGAGTACACAAGTGGCAGGTGGCAGTGGCGGTGGAGGTGGAGGTGGAGGAGTTGGTGACAATTTAGTATACAATGTTGGTCATAAGTTTTGGTTTTGCGGGGGAAATGACTTATTTTCCTGGAATGTGAGCCTAGGGATGTCTAAACGTAACAAAAGGATGGAGTTGGCAAATGTTTGATAGTTCTAATGACTTAGTTTGGTTAAAAGTGAAGTTTAGGACTAGAGCAACGAAGTCTGGGGACGTTTTTGGAGTTTCCCCCTTCTATCTTTGTTTCTGCTGAGAAAGATTTGAATCTGATTTGCTTGGGTTTAGGCTCATATAGAGTAACAGTTCTCTTTAATTTTGGGAGGATATAGTGCTTTCATACGGGTGGTTTTGCAATACTAGTCACTGCAATGCTTTTGTTATGTACAATGACATCTGCAGTTTTAGCAGCTATAGCTAAGAGCTGAATTATCTCTACGTATCTAATTCTTTTTGTGTGCTTCATGGCCGCCATATTTTCTTTGCAGGTTGAGGCTGAGTACGTTCCGCTGTACAGCAACTACGGCATAGGCCTCACCACGTGGAGTCCACTTGCCTCGGGAGTTCTGACTGGAAAATATAACAAAGGAACCATTCCATCTGATAGTCGGTTTGCATTGGAGAACTACAAGGTAAACATCTCCTTAGTCAAATTTTTGATTGCAGAAGTATCTTTTTTGAATGATACTCCCTCCGTCCCGAAATAAGTGGTAGCTTTGACTTTGCACATATCTTAAGAAATCGGTCAATTCATTATTCTTTCCACCATTAAGCTTATTTATCCTGAGTAGTGGGTCTGTTGGGGATCTGAGTAGTGAAGTACTGCTCTCTGGGCCTGCAATCTGTATTCCACAACGTATAAACATTCGGACGAGTGGAGTAATTGCCTCAGCTCACCCAACCCATTTTCCCTTCATTGGCAATAGTTTGACCCCTGAGGATCTAAAGTTTTGACTTCCGAGTAGTTTTGGCATATGCTTACTAGTCCATTGTACCAGGAAAGGAAAAAAAAAAGGGGCATATGCAGATTAATAACATTAAAGTGTCCACCGCATTAATAGCATCTGTCTTTTGTCCGGTTGTCGGATTTGGTGAAAAGCTTTACCAAAAGTAAGAAAGCCCGAGATGTATCAACCTATGTTACATGGACTCGGTGTCGGTGTCCGGATCGGGTACGTGTCCGAGTGTCGGACTCGCCTATTTTCGAAATTATAGGATACGTGGACACCGTCCAAAAGTTGGACACGGGTACGGGGATACGTCGTATATATATATATATATATATATATATATATATATATATATATATATATATATATATATATATATATACGTACAAAATATTCCTACTGTAGTGTGCTACTAAACAGTAAACACCATATATAACTAATTACTATACATAAATATTCTGAATAGAATGCTAGAAATGTGAGGTAGAGCATCGAGATATGTATTAGATTGGACTATTAGAGAGGGTGGCGAAGTACCTGTTGCCTGTTGGCAGCCAATGATCTTCATCTTGAGCAGTTGAGCTGTAGCCTGTATGCCTGTATGTTTTCATGTTGATTAGAATTAGATACTTTAAGGCTTTAAGTTTAAGCTACTAAACTGAAGAGTGAAGAGGACAAAACTTACAGTCATATACTCATATGCACCTTCTTGCACCATAGAATTGAGTAATTGACTTGAGTCACTTGACCAATTTTAACTCTCAAGCTTTTGAACTTGGAACTTGCCGAGCAGTGAGCATTACCAAATCAAAGATAAACATAATAATACTAGGAATAGAATGACAAATCTCCAGCTTACACAGAGTGTCAGAGTTATCTTAGAAATTAGAATGCTGAGTTTATTAAAAGATAAAAAACTCATAAACACCAACTCACCAAGGCAATGAAGGCATCTATTAAATATCATCATTTCAGTCTTCAGAGTTACAAAAGTTTAAGTGGAAGATCAGATATTGAACATAGATAGTCATATGGACACAAAAGATATAAGTTATAAACTTATAACACACAAAAGATTATCAATCTTCAGTTCTTCACTTATCAGGTATCAGTATCACATACAAAAAAATGATAAAACCTGTTGGCTGCTGCTAACTCTTGTTGCACACTTGCAGCAGTGAGTAGCCTACTCCATTTCGTCCCCACTGTGATCAACATCTAGATTTTGAGCGCCTCCAAGTTCATCAACTTCTACTGGTTGTTTCTCCACATTGTCATCAAAGGTGACCGCTTCAATCTCTGGTTCATCTAGGGATAGTTCTGCTAACTCAGTCAACGCGTGTCCATCAATATCGAACTTGTCTCCACCTACAAAAGATTGCAACCATGTAAAATTTCAGTATACTCTTAACAAATGCTTGATCAATGTTGAGTCTTCTACATAGACAAAAGAATTTAACCAAAGAACTTACATAGGTCCCAATACTTTGTAGCTCCCTCAGTGTATGCCTTCTTTTTCCTAGCCATAAGTCGAAAATTGCACAATTCAAATACCAAATCCTCAGCTCTGCTGGTTGCCAATTTGTTCCTTTTGATACTTTGAATCACAGAATATGTGCTCCAATTTCTCTCATAGCAGGACAATGATGCGGGCTGTGAGAGTAGCTTGAACGCCAAATCTCGCAACAATGGTGTGGAAGAACCATGATTAGCCCACCACGATATCGGTTCTTCGTACATTCTTGCCTCAATTACATGAGCTTGGTTGAAATAGCCAGAGCCACTTGAAAATGCACCATACTCGACACAAACTTTCCGAATATCTTCTTGATTTGGGAAAAGCCGCTTGAAGCATTTCATCCTATTCATTGACACCTCTTGATCTTCGTGAGGGGATATTCTCTCATTTCCGTTAGTTCCTCCTTCAAGCCACACAACACTGTAATACTTTGGAACCAAGGAATGTGCCATACAGTGCAACGGAGTGTTGCTTTTGTTCCATCTAGCCTCCAAAACATTGTGGATGACATAAAAAAAATTTGATTTACCTGTGATTATGTTCTTTCCTTCGTGTTCAAAGATTATCAACTTCACCTTCTCGATCATTGTATCCCACATGTCATAGATTAGATGAAGCACTGGTGCATCGGTGTCGGCAGCCCTTAACATGTCCATTAATGGCTCTGTAAAGCTCAAGAAGAACTCCAGCTTATCCCACCAAGTATCATTGACAATGCATTGCTTCACTTCTTGAGCTTTAATTTCTGTTGGGCTTTTTCCATCGCCTCGATAGGTCTTCCAACTAGAATCCATAACCATCTTCTCTAATGCTAGCTTCACATCTCTCAAACGTCTTGCCATGACAATACTTGAAGCAAATCTTGTTTCAGCTACCTTTTGCAAACTTAAATCTGAGTAGCGATTGAAAATTGATAGTGCCATACCATGGTTAACAATAAAGTTTCTTATGCTTTGGACATCATTAACGAGCTCAGCTATCCATTTACACTTAGAATATTGAGGTGATTTTTCTGAAGGATCACACATGCTCTTAATCGCTAAATTCAGACTATGGACAACACATGGTGTCCAAAAAATGCGAGGATACATCTCCTCAATCGTCTGCCCAGCAGCTTTGAAGTTGCTTCCATTGTCAGTGAGAATTTGAACAATATTTGCTTCTCCAATATCCTCTATCACAGGGAGAAATAAGCTTAGTACGTAGTTTGCATCCTTAATATTTCCGCTTGCATCAACTGCACTATGAAACATAGCTCCTCCAGCATTCGCAGCCATCATATTTATGAGAGGCCTCCTTTGTCTATCCGACCAACCATCAGAGCACAATGATGTTCCCTTCTTCTTCCACGTATCTTTTATGGGCTGCAACTTGCGAAATATGTGTGCTTTCTCTTGCGCAAGCAAAGTAGTGCGAAGCCTGTCATAAGATGGTGGAGAGTAGCCTGCGATGTTGCTATTAGCAAGTGTCTGAGACTATTTCCTGAAGTGTAACATCTAGCTAGGTTGAATGACAAAGCAGAAGCATAAAACATGCGGGATGCTCTCTTATCGGCAATATTTCTTTCCACCACGTTAAAGGCTTTCTCTGGAGGGCCACTTGCCTTCTGTTTTTTGTTTTGTAACAAATCTGATCCATCAGGTAATGTGAGGTAATCGGCATGTTTTCTTGCTTCCAAAATACGTATGTGCTTTCTTCTTTCGGCGTCATCGTGCTCTTCCTTTATTGCCTTCATGATCTCTGCACTCAAATTGTTGCATGCAGTAACTCCACAAAGAGGGATGGCCAACAGATGGCCCTTCACCTTTGAGTATGAACCCGTGACCTTCTTGTTGCAGTAATTGCACATCCAGTGCCTATTGCCACCTCCACCAGCTCCACCACCAGTGACTTTGACGTGGTTCCACAGTGGTGAATCATCAAAACCCCCATCTTGATTACATATATAAGGGACGCAAGACAGCCTTGCCTTTACCCTTCACTGATCGAGATGAAGACATATTGTCTACCCTTAAAGAGAAATGACTATGAGTTTGTTATGGAAATATATGCTTGAATGTAGAAAAGAAAAATGAAGACTTACTATCCTAAGAGAGAAAGTACTATGAGTTTCTTATGGAATTATACACTTGATTGTAGAAAATGAATGTGAAGACATACTGTCTACCCTAAGAGAATAAAAGATTATGAGCAACATATGGAAATATATGCTTGATTGTAGGAAAGGAATAATCGAAACCAATATTACCTTTGTGCTGTGATTTTCTTGTAGTATTGCTTTTATCTGTTTCTCATTCTTTGGGCATTCGCTAGATTTTCCTCTGGATACAGAAGAGTGAAGCAGAAAGCAAGTTGTTTGTGGGAAGTTGGATACAGAAGAGTGAAGAAGAAAGCAAGGCAGTGGCGGTATGGGAGTGTGATTTGGCGGTATGGAGTGTGATTTGGCGTGTGAGTCTATTCTTTTGTTGTTGGGATTTGGGAACCTAAGTCTGACTTAGGCAACTTTGTTTTTTCTACTAGAGTTCATATATCATATATGTGCTTTGGTTCAAATAGTCAGAATCTATTCTAGTAGACTACTGTTTGGCCAACGAAATTTTTGCTAAGAATGCTAGGGTGGGAGTGAGGTGCATTGCTAGGGTGGGAGTGAGGTGCATAGGTAGGAAAAGTGGGCTTCAGAATATAATGGCACCCAAAAAGTTTTAATTTTCAAGGCAAATTAAATTTAATGGTTATATCAAAAATTATCTAATTTACTTTTAATTTGACTCTAGTTAATCATGAAATTCTTTGTTTCAAAATTTTAGTCCCTTATAAAACTTTAATAATTTTAGTAAACTATACTAATACTTGAATGGTTTCCCAATCTCCTTGTGTAGTGTCATGTTGCATCTATTTACCTTATTATTATACTATAATTAAATTCCACGACTAAAAATGATAGTGTTAGTGAGATCGGAGTATAATTATATGAGTATATTTTCGTGTTATCTATGGATAGTTGGACACACATTAGCAGTGACATGCGAGTTGTAACAACAATGTAAGTTATATCGGCACTTTGGTGAAAGTGATCAGCGTGGAGTGGCATTAAGTGGTGGGATAACAAACTGCAATGTTAGCAGTCGTCGTGTTATTAAGGTGTCATTAATTCAGGTGCCGGTGACAATAGTGATGGCGGCGGTAACAGCGACAGTGATGGCGGCAATTGTGGGCAGTCTAATGATGGCAACGTGGTAGTGGTGATTTTGTTATTGAAGCGTCGCTAGTGTTGGTGAGAAGTGATGATGGTAGCGGTTGTGGTGATGGTGTCACATCAATATTGGTGGTGTTGGCGCGATCTAGTGATAGTAATAGAAGTTGGCGCTATTCGAACGTGCCTGGTGGGAGTATTGGTGACAATGGTGATGTAGTGGTGGTCGTGGTGGACAGTCTAGCGATGGATATGGTAGTGGTGGCGACAGCGCTGGTGGTGGTATTAAAGAGTCGCTGGTGGTAGCGTTGGTGACAGTAGTGATAGTGTTGATAGCAAAGACGGTGGTGAGAACATGGTGCGGAGGCGACAACGACAATGGTAGTCTAAGTGGTGGTGATAGTGATAATAATGGTGGTAATGTAACATACTATAGTGGTAGTTGTGGTGACTATGGCGGGTGTTGGTGGCACCAGTGTGGTGAAGGTGGATGTGTGGTGCTGACTGGCGATGGTGGCGGGTGTAGCCGTATAGTGGTGGACCTGTGGTAGTGTGAGGGTAATAGTGGTGATAGTGGTGTGAACTGTGAAGTGATGAAGATATCAGTGAACAATATTGACTTCCCGTACGATTCTATTGATATAACTTATGGGATTGTATAACTCATAATTGCATATTAATCTAAGAAAATCTATGATGAAAAAGACATTACTATAGACGAAAAGACCCCGTTGTATTTAAATTCCTAATTAGTTAGCAATTTTTTGGATAACATGATTTTAGCAAGAGTTTTTGCAATTTACTATGGGTAATCTTTATTTTTAAGTTGACAAATCGTGGAATTTCTTGTTCTCTCATTGTTTTATCAAAGTTAATCAATTTTTTTCATATATCACGGTTAATCTATTCTATATGAGATTTGTCATAAATTTGAGTTTACAACCTATTTTTTTTAAAAAAATTACAGATTATACATATTAATATGGATACATAAACACAAGCACACATGTCCATACCCATATATCTACGCCAAATATAAACATCTATAACATATGACAACTGTAACAAAATATTTTTCCTAATTATGAAAAGTTCAAATGATAGGGCACGTAATTATTGATGCGAATTCATTTTTATATCATTGCATATTTTAGATTTTTCATTAGTATATTTGACTATATTTGAAATAACATTCATTTTCCGTATTTGAACTACTCGTTTGACACACACATGCCATATATTGTTAACGCTAAGTATATCAATAGTTGTCTAATAAAACCTTGTTTTTGTTGTTCGACCACATAATATATAAAAAAATATTTTTTGGGCAGCTATGGCCTATGGAATACGCCATAGAAAAATTAATCATGGGAATGGGACTGCCTCAATAATTCTTTAACATTAAGAATGTACGATATTATAATGAGTGTCAAAATTTTCTCTTCCTAAGTACATTAGTCAAACATTTTGGTAAAAGATTTACAGTTGCACTCTTTTTTTTATCATTTCTATTGCAGCTGCCACTTAAAAATTGCTCGTAAAACTTTAAATTGCGTGAATTAAAAAGAGTGACTAAATTATAGTGGCAAAAGTGAAGTGTAACACAACGTAAAAAATAAAATATAATTTTATATGCAATGTGAATGTTGAATTATATTTTTTCTCGAGTTTTACATAGCCAATATTTTGAAGAGATTTATGAATTCAAAAATTGAGCTGTCATTAAAATTTATGAATTTAAAATTTGAGCTGTCATTGTCAAACGTAACATATTTTAGATTTCTAGCATAGTTTAGAGATATTATACACGGTTTCCGACTACCAAAAAAAAATGACCCAACTAGCCCTGGATCCAAACCGCCGCTCCCCCGCCCCAATAGTTAAAAGGCTGAAACAATTAAGAGGCCATGCTTGCATCCCATCACAAGTACGTGTGGTTTGAGGCCTCATTTCAACTTGCAAAAGAGTGCAAGACAAGTTTTTTGCCATCACAGGGACGTGTGGTTCGAGGCCTCAAGGCTGAAAGAAAACTTGTCACAAGGACATGTGGTTCGAGGCCTCTGGCAGATGAGACGACAAAAGAAGAAAAAAAGGTTCAGTCCTCATGCGTCTCTCGAGGTAAGTTTCAGAGAAATCCTCTCCCCCTTCTGCTGCCGCTGCTCCTTCTCCTCCATCTTCTGCTTCTCCTTCTCTTCCGTCTCCGGCCACTCTCCTTCTCTTCCGTCTCCGGCCACTTTTCTTCTTCTTTCTTCTGCAACGCAGTTGGCAAACAAATGAAACGAGTACACAAGATGGACGATCAATCAATTTAAGGATTTCATTCATTAATTTAACGAAAAATGAAGAAGAAAAAATTGGTACATATAATGTTTCATCATTTCCTTCTTCATTTCATCCGGATTAAAAGTTGCCCAAGAATCTTCTTCATCCTCTAAGTAGCGACAGAGACATCAGCCGTGTCCGTTCTCAATCCAAAGGGTCTGGTACGGCTCCCGTACCAGTGTCAGGGTCGTGTCGTCTGGACACCGTTCTTCACCCCAAATTGAAGGGTCCATGTAACATAGGTATCAACTACGCATAAATGGTGGGTTGTTGGCAACTTAATTTGCCAAGTTAAGACATGATGTGTAAAATGGCAGAGTAATTTCTCCATTGCTAATTTGACGCATGGCCACATGGTTGATCTAAGAAGTAATTACATATTGACTATATTGAAAAAGCTGTTGCAAGTGTAATTTTTGCCCTTGTTGGTGTCCACATTGTGTAAGGTTAATGGCTCTGCCACTGCATTTAGGTACGATATTAGATCAAAAGTTTGTACGTGTATTTACAATTGCCTTTTGTTTCAGCAATGAGCTCAAACATGGAGCGAGGCGAGGCATCTAGTACAAGGAAGAGGCCTGTCAACGCGTTCATGCGATTTTTGTAAGTTCTTGATAAAGTTTACAAGGTAGTGTATATGCAAGACATGTAATTATGATGAGTGTTTGACCTTGGTTTGCATTATTGTCTTCAGCGCCGAAATAAAGCAAGGACTGCAGCAGTCCCACGCTACCCATTGCATGACGATGAGAGAGGTAATTGAAACTATTTTAGCATTTCCCAGCTCACTTATTTGGTAACCGCTCTATTGACAATCTAAAATATCTCTTCATTTTAGGTTTCACAGCTTGCCTCGCAAATGTGGAAAGACCTCAGCGAGGATGACAAATTACCGTACGTCCTCCAAGCCAAAAAAGGCATGGAGGAGTACAACACAGCTCCGAAGAAAGGCAAAGAGAAACGCAAGACCAATAAGGCAAGTGTTCGTTTCATGCCAATTTATTGTTATGCATGAATGGTTTCGTGGTAAAGTCATAAGACCAGTAATCCCAAGGTTGGCTCATAATATGTAGGGATTTCTTTTTTTATTCTTAAATAAGCTTAGCCTGTGATTTAATGATAAACAAACTCATAATGTGTGGGGGGGGGGGGGTTGGACATTTAGACCGTACCCCTGAGAAAAGAAAATCCCAACCTCGAAGGGGTTTGAAAAACACTAAAAATTATGGAAACCGGCAAAAAGTGTGATTTTTTCACGCATCGTAATACTCTGTAAACTCCCATAGGGTACTAGATATCTCCCTGATACCAACCAAGCAAAGTATCCAATTTGACCAATAGAGTACCCCCCTGCTTCACAAAAGATTTTATATTAGCTGGATTGACAACAAATTATGTATCACTCACAGGCAAGTCAGCTTTTCTCTTGTTAGAACCAATTGTCTCGGTTTGCCACCATGATCTACGCCTAACAGGACCCGTCAATGCTTTATAAACACAAAAGTCTCCACTGTTGTTGTTATAATTAGAAAAGAAGCCATAAATTGAAACTTTACATTAACTGAGGTATTTGTTTGGAATTGCTAGCCCCATATAATTCAAAAATTAGGCCCATCACCGTCACATTGCTATGACTCATAGGCGTGACACCAGGTTATGCCTATAGTGGAAATTCAGAAACTAAATTGGTGTTGACATAGAGCACGATTGCATTCAATCAAAAAGGGGCCAGACTGCTCAATGGCTTTTAATAGCAAATTCAGACAATTCTCCATTTGTAAGTACACGGACAGAAAGAGAGCAGTACAATGAATGCACGAGGAATGTGTGTTTGTGAGATTTTCTACGTGTATAGTTCGACTGGTGACAATGTGGGCTGCGGTGCAGCCATGTTGCGAAGGAGGGGCTGCTTCAGTCTTGGTGCAGCCTGTGGGTATGGTGTATTTTGTTTGTGGAATGGTGTTTGAGTTGTGCGTGAACTGAGGGCTGCCACTGTGGCTGCCCTAGTGTGCGTTTGTATGCAGGTCTGATAAAAAAAGGAGAGGGCTATGGTTGCGGTCGGGCATCCATGGCTGCCGTGTTTACGCGAGACCGGTGTGTGCATGTGCTTGATGGTGTGTCAGTGGGTGGATGTATGGTGGTGTTACGGGGCAGCGTAATGAATGTATTATTGTCGATTTCATAGGTAAAATGGGGGTGAGGTGTTGTAGTCTTTTTGTGAGTATAGAGGTAGAATGAGCTAGGGCTCGCGTCATCGCCTGCCTCTTTGCCGGCGATGTCCTCGGTAGCGACGGTGAGTGACATCGCAACGTGCCTGATTGTATTTTACCTTGATGCATGATTAGTCTCCTATGTATTTCATGAACTCCAGATCATCAGTACGCTTAAATTAGCACATAAGCTTGAACTTAGCACATAGGCTTGAATTAAACTATATGGAAAATGCGGGGGGTTAATGTCCTAGGTACCTCATGAACTCCAGAACATTCACAAAGCTGCTAAGCTGTACAAGCTCTCCACAGACAGTCAAGTAGAGAGCTGCATACGCACAATGACTTCTCTATACATTCAACCATCACACTTTGGAACCTGCATTATCGTGCATTGTACAATGTTCGGTGTTGTTTTACAAGCTTTTATATGGAAATGTACTGCACATGCCCTTACTGATAGCATTTTTAACTTATTGCAGGCAAGCTTCGAGAGCCGGTGTAGCCCTAGGATGCTTGCTGCTTTGATGGAGGGGCTAAAAGAAAATGCCGCCAAATCCTCCGCAATTGAGGCAATGGGTTTTCAGTCGTTCTTCAACATGCACTGCTCAACATTGCCAAGGAGTTTCTTACTTGGCCTTGTTGACAGATTTGACCCGTACACGCGCAAGATGCGCGTAGGCAAGACCGAAACCGTTCGGATAAATGCCACTGATGTTGGACTTGTATTAGGAATTCCATACAAGGGCAAACGAGTTCCAACATCCATTGACGATGACGTCTTGCATCCCATTCGAGATCGTTTTTCTCGGATGAGTTTAACGGCCTTGGCCTCGTACCTCACTAGTGTACAAGTAGTGAATGAGGAATTTTGCCGGGCTTTCTTGCTATTTTTGCTGAGTACATTTCTTTGTCCCACGAGGGGCAGGCCATCCGCCGACTTGTTTCCTGCCATATCTGTCGCATCAACGTCCGCCCAATACAATTGGTCGCAGCTTGTCCTTGATAAGTTGGTCCGAGGTGTGACCAATTTCAAGCAAGGCAGGACCAAAACCGGTATCGCCGGCTGCGTTGCGTTGTTGATGGTACGCAAGAATAACTATATGTACATTCGTTTGTCGAGCTATGTTTATTATTGAACCTGATCCATGATGACATTTCCCGTGCAGTTCTTTTACTTCCACAAAGCTCCATGCGGCGTCCTCGACAACATAGAGGTTGAAAGCCCCTATATGGCACATTGGACACCACGCCATATAATTAGCCGCATTGAAATGGAGAATCGTGGAGAAAATGACACGGATGTCTCCCCCGCCCCTGCTAGCACCTCCTTCACTATTCCGGTACGTAGCTTAGCAACTCAATGGATTCTGGAGTTATTTGCTTCAGTTGGGTTTCTTTTTTTCACCTTCAAACCATTATGTTTTTTTACGAACTACGTTTGAGTCATTTGCAGTGGATACGCAAGCTTGCGGAGATTGTGCCTCACTTTCCAGAACTTGAGAGGTTCCTCCTTGCAAAGGAGGCCGCTGCATCGTCTACGGAGCCAACTCCACCTGAAGTTGGCCCGACACCTCAAGATCAACTACTACCATCACCATCCGAACATGCGATTCGGACTGCTCGGACTGCTTCAGGACGTGCCACTGCTGGAAGGAGTAAGAGTGGAAAAAGGCCGACCATTTCGAAGAATGACGGCGCCCAATACGAACCCGTATCTAAGCGCCTACGATCCTTCTCCTCCCCTCCTGCAACTGAAATGTCTCCTGCAGCTGCGCACTCCGAACGTGCCAGCCCTCGTTGTTCACCACCGGCTCCGATAGGCGACAACATGGATGATTCTTCCCTGGCCAACGACCTGCTCGTAACCTTATCAAAGCTGTCCTTCAAAACGAGGAGGACAAGCAGCCGCATTATTGTGCAACAACCAGCGGCCGATGCGTCAATCATCCGTCCCCGTCCAAATAGGAGGTCTGCTCCAATTAGAAGGGTGAAGTGCTCTAACACGACTAGGAGCCCCTTTCTTCGTTTCGCCGGTGAACAAAGGGTGACGCTCTCAAGGCTCGAAAAGGAAGCTGTGAAGAACGTCTTCCAGTCCGAAGTCCCTGCGAGGTAATGAATCTGCTTAAGCCTTTTGGGGTAGTTGGGTCATTTTATTTATAGAAGTTCTTATCACTTATCCTATTATTTTCATTTCTTATCGACAGTTCGGTTGTCGTTAAGATGCCTCAAAGCTTCTTGACTAAGGACCGAATTCTCACGCTACAGGGGAAGCAGTGGGTATCATCCGAGGTACCACATCTCTACATACCTCTTCCAACAGCTTACTTAGATATTTAGAACGCGAATAACCAACTAGCATGATAATCAGAAACCAAATGGCTCACTCTGTGTGATAAATCTAGTGAACTTATAGTTACTGAGCTATTCTATAACCATGGTATGTCATGATTTGAGTGGTCTCTAAACTGAAGTTGGCTTTACTTAGAGACAGGTTCAGATATGCTCTAACTGAAAGTGTTAAAATCATCTTGTCAAGCCAGCAATGTATATACGATGCCATGCGATGAGAATAATATTGCATATCCCATTTAAGCTTATTGTTGTTATCATTCTTCAAACATCGTTTGCATACGAACGAGGTTGACAGCTCGTAGCCCCTGCCTTATGTTTGCCTTATGTTTCAGGTTGTTGATGCGTGGTCGGAGGTCGTCAATGCCGACCGTTCAGGCTCTGTGCTACGTTACACATTTGCCTCCGATTTTGCGGTGATTTACGTTGTTTCAACTTGAGTATTGCTCATATCTTTGGTCTAATTGTTTTGAAACTGAGCCATGTATACCTACATAAACTGCAGTCCTCGATTATCAACTTCATGGATGACCTCAGGTCCGACGATGAGATATTCGACTTCTTCTCCCGCTTCTTTGAACAATCTAACCCGCTGATTAAATTGGAGGACGTCCAGTTGGTATACTCTTCGGTCATTGACTTCTTCCATATCAGTATTCTATCTGTAAATTGGCTTTGTGCACTTGCAAGGTTCAAATGCTATCATCCTTAGATGGCACTAACTGTTAAAAACCAAGATATTTAGTTCAGTTGACATTGCCTTTATATCAACCATTTTAGGTGTATTGTTCATTACACACCTTATGTGCTGAATTTTTCTTCCCTTTTCAGTTCTGCGTGCCAATTTGCTGGGAGTATCATTGGTTTATGCTCTGCATCAACATCAACAGGGGGTGCATCGACTACCTCGACTCTGGTCGACGCAGTGTTTTGGCTGAGATTGAGGTTTTCCGCAGGCACCTGGTATATACTCAGCCATGGCATTTCTTACAACTGTCGAAATGATATAATGTAAAGTAGAGCCAACATAATATGTTTAACCTTTGCTTTGGTTAGGCCCGCGTCCAGTCTTGTATGTTGAGGCATACAACCGGTAGAGACATTGACTTTCAGCCTTACGCTTTCCAGAGTCATCCGTGCCCAAAACAAACAAATGAGTACGATCTTCTCTTATTGTAACCATATCTCCTCTCAACTCCGTTCCTAACTTCATCCTCTTAACGACATTACTGAACAACGTGTGTTATGAACTATTTCAGTGATGATTGCGGAGTGTACACATTGAAGTTCATGGAGCATTGGTGGGGCAAGTTCAGTGTAGCGATCTTCCCGGTAAGGGTGTAAACCTTGTTTGCATTTAAGTTTTCGCAATGTTTTAGTATACACGATTGCACGTAATTTCATTAGTAGTTTCATGCTCCTCTAACATAATGCTATTGTTGTTAGTCTGAACTCAAGCACTACAGAGTCCAGATTGCTGCCAGGTTGATTCTCCATCCATTGAATGCCATTCAACTCCCGGTGGTGCACGCGGCAACAACTGGTACTAGCACTCATCTACCAACCACTCATGAGCCATGTAGCTTAGCCGTCAAGGCAGATTTGCTAGGCTATGCCTTTTCATCCTCCCATGATCCGCGGTACGCGCCAATTCGCAATATTAAATTTAGTTATTCTCCTCTTAAGACATTGACCACCTATCCTCTGTGCTTTTAATCCCGTTGTCCTAACTCACAATGTTTCCACACAGAAGATTCACATTGTTCATCTTGCACATAGTAAATAACGCATTCCCTTTTAGCATGAATTCAATTTTAAAGGCTTCTTTTCATCGGTTTCCCACGTATATGTTTGTGCCTTTTGTAGGGAGGTCCTGATAAGTATGTACGACTACCACTTAACAAGGTTTGATATCTCGACCATGGAAGGCAATAACTGGGTTGGCGCAGCCGTGAGTACTATTTAAATGAAATGACAATTTGACGAGGTGGGTTTATTTGCCCGGTGTTATACTTTATGGCTACCAATGCAGGTTCTCGACATGGTTATCAGGGTGATAAACGCCGAGAGCAATGGCCCGCTAGAGCGATACATCTTTCCCACTTTCTTTGCGGTACGCACCTCTACATTTGGCGCTCTTTCATTCTCACCAGTTTCATAGAAGTATACCTAATGACACCATCCGGACTATGACTTGAATAGTTGTTGTGTGAGCAGTCAACATTTTGTATTAACACGATGCACTTTGCAACTTGTAGCATAGCGTTATATCTTACCTCTCAACCTCTCGGACGGATGACGAAATTCGGAAAAAATTTCAGAACTATTATCTGTTGAACCGGATTAAGAGGAACCTCAACTCCTGCCAGATGGTAATTGAATACATTTCTTAGAACCTCTCCTGTTTAAATATATGTGAATAGGACTTAGGAGGCTCATTTTCTGTGCACGCTCATGATATATTCACATGGATTTAACTGTTCTTCATATGGATGTTTCAGCTCATAACGCCTATGTTGTGGAAAAGTAATCACTGGGTGGCTTTTTCCTTCAATCTCCTCACGTGTGGCATGGAGTACTTGGATCCATCAAGTACAACTCTCCTTCCCGGAATGAGACATGCCCTTAACCTACTGGTAACCCTCCTTGGTTTGCTGCTGGTACCATTTGCACACCGATCCGTTCCCTCATCAATAGCTAACAATTGTTATTTCGATGCTCGAACATGCAGGGTAGGGTAATATCCCTTATCATGGCAGATGTAAGCAGAAGGTCCTCTTTCACATCGGCATCTTTTGCTTTCGTCCCTACCAGTATTCCACGGGATACCACTGCGTAAGAGTTATTTACTTAGTCCGGCCCATATATGTTTTTGTAATTTTCGTAGAAGGTCCTTTATTGCCGGCAAATAAACCCAAAAATCAACATACATCCATATCAGTTTACAACTACGCTGATGCAAATAAAGCCTATCGTGTATCATGGGCCTCGTATGTGCACCACTGCTATAGGTAATTCCCAGTGATCATCATCTACTATACTCCAAGTGCAGTTGGGGTCTCTGGTCCTTTTTTTTATTTTTGACAGCAGCCATAATATGAACGTGCATTTTGGGATGTGCCCAGGAAACCGTATCTTCTTCCTCCGTGCCACAACCGCATCTTGAAGATGAATTAACAGTTACGGTAAAATATACCCGACATTAGCTCTGCGATGCGGCAAGGCTGAAGTTTTCATCCTCATTGCCATCACTCGTACGAACTTCTGATTACTAATCTCCAGTGTTAACGATGTCAACGGTATAGGCATCAGAAGTTCCTACGAGCGATGGCAATCAGGGTGAAAACGTCAGCCTTGCAATTGTATTCAACGTACCAGATATAAGCGTCTTTGACACCTTCAGGGTCAAGACACCGGCAGCATCATATACCGGCCTTGTTCCATATTGAGTAACCACCAGGACCATTAGAGTGCCAACTTCCTGGCTGAAACCATAACCTTTTTTTTCCATGATTTCGTGGCCTTTGTGTTCCTAATTGAGCGGTTGTATTTTGACCCCTGGTCTGCCTGAGTTGGGAATGAGGTCCAACGTTCTTTTACAGTGTGGTGTAGATAATATATTTCTTGGCGGGGAGGTCAAAAATGTTAGTATCCACGAAAGCTGGATTTCCATTCGTGGATGTTTCTTAAGCCAATCCCCCCTTCTTTTTTTGCCACACACATCCTTCCAACCTACTTCCTGTAAGGCTGATGTCACTTCCATGCCAGCATCTAGTGTACGTTATTCCACGGTACGATTTACGAACTTTGCCAAGTTTGTCTCGGATACAGCATGTCATCTGAAATTGCACCCGTACGTCATACAATCTGCAATGGAGTAGAACTGTCATGTGGAAAGTTTTTTCGCATAAGCATTTTGATAGCATTCCCCAGTTTAGTTGACACCGTGTGCCTATGTCGCTACTAATAACGTTTGGTAGAACTTTAACCCGTTTTTTCTGTAGGTGTCATTGCGGTATGTACTTGATAAAATATTTGGAGCATTGGTATGGTAAAATGGAGTACGATATGGATCCGGTGAGTATAATTCCAGCGGGTATATACCCGGCAAGTACAATTGTATAGTCAATTTTAGCCTAACGCTCGGCACACTTTTTAATCCTTTATTGTGATTGTGTGTCAGGGTGCGGTGGAGATGCTTCGTAGGGAGACAGTCGTCGGCTTATTACTCCATGAGCGTAACACTGAGAGGTCGCGACTTCTCGCCCAAACCGAGCAGATCAGCAAACCCTAAAGGCAGGTTAGTTGATAATGGGGTGTACATGGTGTACATTGTCTTTTCCGACTCATTGTCGTAATGTTGGTGATATAATATGCTAGGTTGCATTTGCAAAACCTTGTGTCATTCTTCTGCATCATTTTGTGTGGCGCAAACGGATATAACGGTTTACGCTGGAGATGGTGGATCGGTTTGGCTATCCGTTTTGATTAGCCACGACAATGCTTAAGGTTTTCTTCTTTTTCACCCAATGAAATTCCTCCATACGTTAGTTGCACAGCCCTGAAGTATGTAATTTGTTGTCAGGTGAAAATTGTTTTGGACATTTTGGAAATGCTGAGCAGAGGCAAAGTATAGCTTCTAATTGCTGGGGGAGAATCTTTGCCATACAACTCTGTTATTGCTCCCTCCTCTTCCTCCCTATCTAGATATCTACGTGGTGAGTTGGAAATAAGGTCCATATGGCTTTTTGTACAATTTTGGTTTGTTGTTCCGCTCGAAGAGCGTGACTTGTACTCAGGATGGTGTGGTTGTCAGTCCGATGGAACGCCGGTTTGGTTGAGATTCTGCCCATAGAGCTTTCTTTTAATTAGTGGATTGGTTGTCAGTCCATGAGAATTGAGAGTTATGTATATGCAGAGTGGCTGGTATTGTCTACCAGTGTAGGGTGGATATATTGCATAACTTGACCTTAACTGTCGCCTTCTATGTGTCAGCTAAATTTTCTCATCATCATATTTAGCGCACGGCTTTTTAACTTGGAATAGCGTGTGAAAGGGCATGTGTTTACGTGCTATGGCACGTGTTGACAGCCCCCAACAGGTTCTCCACACCCTCCTAACTTGGGGGGGAGGGAAAGTAGATTTACTACCCTGCTGGGGTAAAATGCTCTGGTATTTCTTTGAATCTGGCATACTATCTGTTTGGCTATCTACTTAGAGAGGACTACATAAATTTACTAGCTCTTGAATGAACTTATAAATGTGTATCTGTGTGTTTATGTATATGTGTGCACGCATTTGTCTTATCGGGTATATGCGTGTTTGTGTGTGCACTTGTTTTCGACTTTGGCTTCATGATTTACCATTCTCCGTTGAAATGATTTAGGAACTTGTTTGTGAGTGTGTGCACAATGTGTAGGAAGCAGGCTCACATGTTAGGAGGTGATGAGGGTAATGAATGCAGATGTGCAAGAATCGTTATATGAAGAGGCAGGCAATTATCTCGTAATTAACGTGCACACCTGATGTGCAGTGCTGGAGTTTGCCCTGCATGTAGCTTGTTTTGCCATGAAGGCCATGAGGTATACTCTTTCCTTAATGACTATATTCCAACTGTATTTGATATCTGAGCTTGGACAGTGAGAAAATCAACTTCAGACCGTATGTTAACCATGCCTAGATCCGTCCCTTTACGGCCAAGCGCTATAGGTTTTCCTGCTGAATGAACTTATTACTTCCCATATTTAGATCAAGTCTAGCAACTATTTAATAAAGGGGATTAGTCTACTAGAAGTGCAAAAATGAGTGACTATAGCCAGAAGCCTTGTGGCGTCATGACCAGTAACACACATTAGATGTTTAACGTAATCAATTTGGATCAAAATTTTGGATTCCAAAGAGTGTCGTAAAGACTTCTCCAATCTTCTATTAGGCATCAGCTCTTCTGAGCATTCGTTCTAGAGTTCCGAATTACCTGTACGTAGAGGATGAGAAAGACACATTGGTCAAGCTCAACAACATTACATAAGCTGAAACCAAGTAGTGGAACAAAATATGACTTCGGCAGCAGTTTTGCTCAACGCAAGTACTGTTTAATTATATTCCCTCCAAAGTATAGTTTCAGGAGTAATTTTTTAATTTACAATTTACCTACCCATATGGACTTTTGTAAACACCCTTGAAATGCTTCAGGATCCCATCTTATTATCAAGTATCAAACATGTGGGCAGTAGTATGTGGGACTAGTAGGCATAAGCTTTCTAAGAAGAGCTTACAAATGTTAACTCTAATACAAGTTAACTTCTCGCAAATCAGTAAAATCACATGCCTTTTCATTGCCCTTATGCAGATCAAGTCTTGCGATATAATTTCACTAAAGCCGATAAGTTTACTAGAAGTGCAAAAATGAGCGACCATGGTCAGAAGCCTTCTGGCATCATGTCCAGTATCCCACAATATGTGTTTAACGTAATCAATTTGGATCAAAATGATGTTCGTAAGGCTGTTGGTAAAGACTTCTCCATTTTTCATTTATGCATCGTCTCATTTGAGCACCCAATCTAGAGTTCTGAATTACATATGCGACCAAGGCACATTGATCAAGCTCAACATCATCACATATGATGGAAACCAGGTAGTAGAACAAAAATGAGACTTCGGCAACAGTTTTGTGCTGTGTAACGCATGTAGTGTCTAATTTTATTAAAAACCAAACTACAGCTTCAGGAGTTAATTTTAGTTTACAATTTTAGCTATACAATTTGCACTTTTAATATGTACTTCTGTGTGACTCTTTGTAAACAACCCTCAACTTCCAGAAAAATACTTCTGACTGCAATCTTAGAAGAGAAGAATGAAACTCTAAACCCCCATAAAGTATTCCAAGTTCTTCAAACATCGTAGTTAGCCAGAAGAAATGAAGGGTACCTCACTGATCATTCAAAACTTCTCAATTTTGGGCAATGGCAATGAGCTGAAACAAGACCACAATCACCCAATCTTCTTCTATCTTTTCCTCTTGGAGCCAGCCGAAACAACCTTTGGAGTGAAATGTTAGTCTAAACAAATCTCTACTAGGTCTACGATAGAGCTAAACAGGGGACCTTCACTAGCTTCCGGAGACAAAAGAGGTTTATCACCTTGGACTGAGGACTTAACAGCTCCAAAAATCCCTGAGGCATTGCTGCAAACGAATACATATGTCACAAAAGTGGGTGCTATTCCCAATGTATGAGAGAGGGAGAGAGAGAGAGAGAGGGTATCACGAAATAGGGCGGCCATTGTCGTGCCATGTTATGCATTACCAAGAAACAAAAATTACCCAAAATGGCATTAGCATGCACTTGCACCAGTCACCTGCACCTGCTTCTCTGTTATCTCACCACTCACACACACACACACACACATTATAGATATGCAATCATTCTAGAAAGGGCAAGGACATTAAAATGGAAATTGACACAGATGGTGGAAATAAATTGCAAGGAAGACGATCTTAGTAGCGTTACTATACAGATAGATGGATCCGTATTAAGATGGTATATCCACTAAATGTCCCGCTCTCCGGAAAAACTGTTGGGAGGCTACCTTTGAAATTATATATGGTAGTTTCGGTTTAGGGAGTTACATAACAGTGAAAGTGAAATTTTTGCAGTCATATTATGAGTCTTGTTAGCTTAGTATTTAGTATCAGAAAATTAACCATATGTTCTTTTTGCTGCCCTTGTGCTATAGACGTTTAGAATGAGGTGTTAAAATGGCAAAAGCAACTGATTTGGCCAAAGTGATTATGCCAAAAGCAATCTTTTGCTTATCAGTCTCCTATTAACATCCTAGCAGAATATTAGATCAGGTTTCTTTTATGGTGTATTATACTTATATCTTTGTGCTGGAACACTGTAATTTTTGCAATATGAATCAGCTCAGTGCAAGTCGATTGCGTGGCAGCAGTTTTGCTTTACATGCTGGAAGGCAAATTAAGCAAGTTGAAATTTATCCCTTACATGTGTTCAACTTTGTTTTTAGGTTGATATTGATGCAGATACATGGCTGAATACAAATGGACCAGAAAATCAACTTCTGTGCATGGTGGTTTTGTGTAGCTCTGGGAAGAAGCCTACTGGAAGCTTTCTTTGTTATTATGTTTGAATGGATTTGTTAATTTGATCCAACCTATGTTAGTCTTGTGAGTTAGATTAATTGTAAAGAAGATGGTATGATTTGTGTAATAATTTAAAACTTTAGTCAATTTTCACTTACTACTGAATGAGTTCAAATAGACCACGGTTTTTAATTTTATTTTTCTTAAACAAAAGTCAGCTATAGGTAACACCGATTAGTCGCTGGCATGCAGTTTTAGCTGCTGCTATAGGTATCCACAGTCAGTGGATAAGGAAGCCACAATAGCAGCGGCTGTAGATACCCTTGACCGCTGCCATAAGTCTTTGGCAGTGAGACTTGCGCCAGCCGTATGTGAACACTGCCAGAGCCTACAACAGCGGTTATTGGACCTACAACAGTGCTTTTCGACCGCTGCCATAGGCCATTTTTCTCGTAGCGCGGCGCGTGGGGTGTTTCGGATTGTTACCTTCAGTGTAACTATCGTTGGACATGTACGTCTTTTTTGTTTCTGGTTCTTGTAATGTGTGAACACCTCGTAGCCATTAGAATTGTTGCTCTTGAAACCAAAGGGAGGCAGGGGAGGGGGAATGGCTTCAGCTTGTAATACTATTCGGTACCTTTATGTGTCTTCTGCCGTTTGGTTGGGTTGCAAGATGAGATTTGTAACTTAGGCCAGATTTTAATTGTTAGAGCATGCTATATGAAGAAGCAATACTAACTTTATCAAGCTCCTATGGAAACTGAAATGCAGCATCTAGTGTTGTATTGAAATGGAGTCACTGCAATAAATTGCGGCGAATAATTGGCCATTGTTTAACACTATTGTTACTATTTATCAGCGGCAGTGACTTCATTGGATTTAGAGGCTTGCTTAGGATAGACCCAGTTTTTGCATGTTCATTTAGTGGCATGGTCGCCCTTTATCGACCCAAGAAGTTGATTCTCCTATAGACGGATGTTGATATTCTCTTACAACGCTCAAGTCATTGTAGAAAATGGGGGCGTTCATGTAGCAACGGTGCAACGGTTTCCCACAATATTTTACGGTGCATCTCATCTTTTTTTAATTGTATTGTCAATTTGAGGAACAAAAGCTGACACGTGGGCCTGAAACGGGCTCGAAGTGGGATACTAGCCAGACGGACTGCTACAAATGTACAATATTGCTAACGCAGGCCATGGTTTTGCTTACGGGAAGTTTATTACAAAGGGATATTGCATAATTAGATGGAACTGTCTTAAACCGTGTACAACGTTGATTAAATGCCATTCGCAAATGTCGTATGCATCGCGCAAACGACCTACGGTATTAGTAAACGCAACAATGATGGCACCAATATTACGCCGTGCAACTAACGTTGTTCCAGCAACTGTCTTACACGCATAGGGGCGTTTACTGGCAACCCGCTAATAATATTTTTTAACGGGTTCTAAAAAACTCCAAGCATGGTTACATAGACAAATAGTAAGGTAGATTGATCACATTTCAGGAAACAGGTGAGAGTGGGCGCCAGTTGGAAAATGGGGAGCACAGTAAATGTTTCCAACCACCTTGGCATGAATGCTCATCAACACGTAGGATGTTGACAACCATCAATAATCCCAACCCCCTTGGCAATGTTCCTCTAAGCCCGTGGTTCCCGCAAGGGCATCCCACTTATATAGTGGCCCCGCCGAGAAGAAATGGAGCTGGGCTCCGCCCCGTAAGTTCTGCATAAATTGACTTGCGCATCCGCAAAATCTGGTGTTTTCGCAAAAGACGACTAGTGTATTGCTCGCCCCGTTTGCGTCTACACATCCGCTTCCTTAGAAAATTCACTCTAAACACATCAACCACTCCGCATCGGACTCCTTACGGCCTTAACAACCACGAGGGTCCAGACCGATAAGATTCGCCCTAGCGGATAGGTGACGAAACGTGATAAACCGATTTCCCATCGAAGCGGGGGATATTGAGCCCTCAATGATCCCAACCGTGTAAGGGCAATGTGTTTGCGTGGTTTCTGCACGGTCATCCCACGTATGTAGTGCTCCCACCCAGAAGAAATGGAGCTGGGCTCCGCCCCGTAAG